>PUFA01000398.1:0-688591 GCA_003508835.1 Eonycteris spelaea
TCTTTCTTCCTGTCAGAGAACAATCATGATATATACAAAAATGTTTACTTAGCACTTATCTAGCACATAACAAAAGTTATTTTCAGTAGGCATCATTTACAGTATTAGAGAAATAGCAATCAGATTCTCTAATAATCTAAGTGAAAAGAAAAATCTAAGCAAATGTTATGTGTCTTTTATTAACTAATTAGGAAGAAAGAACAAAAACAAGAGTACCTGTAGAACTTCATCCTTCTGCTGCAGTTCAAAATCCTTCTGTCTAATGATTTCTTTCAGCTCCACCACCAACTGCTCTGCATAAGCCAGGCGCTCCAGAACATCCTCTTGTGTTTTATCATTAAATTCTATGTCAGATTCTTGGGGCAATTCCTAGAATTTGGGAAAAAAATGGCCAATGCCCCAGGGAAAGGTATTAGCTTCCAAAGAAGACTGTTCATTCCAACTTAATCTTATTCCAATTCATATCTTAGAAAATCTTTCCAACTCTGATACGATAATAACTAATACTATAGCCATTGTCATAAATATTTTGTAAATGTTAAGCATTTTAAAAACATTATCTCATTAACAGTATTATCCTAATTTTACCAAACACAAAAAGTTCAAATTAAGAGAGTAGATGAATAAAATTCTCTTAGCCACTAGCGATACTGCTTGTCTTTCTAGAAAACTAAAGGGACTTCTTTTAACTCTTAAAGTGGCCCTCAGAAAATACAATACAAACTATAAAAGAAGCAGTGAATGAATTTATAATTGCAAACAGACATTCTTAAACTGGAAAGATGCTCCGGTTCTGCCATTTGTCATTCGAATCATTTCTATGAAAAGGAATATACACCCAAAGAGGAGTTAAAACAACCTAGAACAAGGCTCTGGGGAACCAATGACAAGGATCTTCTGAATCTCATCTAGGACTCGATCCCTATTATTATGGCTTTTGTGCTACAAACATAGAAGGAGGATCGTTTACAGAGTATCAATATTTTTCTTAATCCTCTCTTCTACCTAGCACAAGGGAGGTTGATCACACCCTTCTATTTTAAATTCTTTTCCTCAGAGGAACATGGAACATGTGTCTCATCAGTATAATTCAGAACAGAACTACTCACAGGGTCTAATGAAGCCCTCATATTTGATCAGTGTCGTCTCCTGATAATTCATGCAAAACAACATTTGCCAATCCTGACAATCGGCTCAGCATTTCTGCAGGAAAAGAAAACATAAAAATCAGTTAAATAAGGATATTCGCTTCTCCTATATTAGTAACTGTATCATCCACAAGTGATGTGAAAAAACTCTACAGGTGATCTGTATTAGTAACTGACAGTAGCATAATATCTTTAAAAAGGCATTTGAGAATGTACAATACAGTAACACACACTTTTCAGTGGCAACTGCAGAGATTTTAATCACCATCACTAAAATTTGTTTAAATAAAACACAAATACATAATTGTTTAGTGTGAATAGTGCACTTTACAGATTATCTTTAATGTCTTTTCTTTCATCATGCTTTCATTTACAAACATAAATTTCTAACTATTCCTTCTCTTGCCAGACTGTTGTTCTCTCCTACTTTGTCAAATAAACCCCATGATTTATCTAAATTTTTCTTTTTATGTGTCCCATGAACCCCATCCTTTCAGGAAGTTTTCCTGATAAACCACGTCAGTTCACTAAAATTAGATATAATCATTATTCAAATTATAACATCAAATGTAAGAATTAAAATCAGCAGCGTATGCTGCTTCTACAGGAAATTAGAAAAATAAGAGCAAATTAAAACAAATGTAAGCAGAAAATAGAAAATAGAAAAATAAAGAAATCAGAAAAACCAAAAGTCATTTCTTTGAAAAGATCAATAAAATTGATAAAGCTCTAGTCAGGCTGACCAAAAAAAAAAAAAAACCCAAAGATGACAAATTTTATCAGTTATGAAAGAGGGTGAAATCACTACTGATTTAAGATACATTAAAAGAAGGAACACTACAAATAAACCTATGTTCATAAATTCATTAACATAGATGAAATGGACCAATTCCTTGAAAGATGAAAGCTACCAAAAATCATTCAAGAAACAGGCAACCTAGACATATATATACACACACATATATCAACATCCTTTATGCCTTTCCCTCTCCTCCTTTCCTTCCTCCTCCCCTCCCCTCCCTTTCCCTTCCCATATCAACTGCCAGTACATAAACTCCTTGAAAGTGGGAATATTAATGTTTTATGATAGGAAAAGTCAAAATATAACTAGACTGTGCATAGCACTAGTATAAGTGATTATGCTAAATTTTATGTTTTGTGGGGGAAAAAATGTTATTTGGATTCTAAACCCTCAGCAGGACAAAATATAAAAGCTGCTGTACAAATAAGAATTTGAATAAAACTAGGTAGGCTCTGCTACAGTTTTCTTCTACTCAGAGTAATACTGTTCAGGGCTGCTGCAGTCCTTAATTAAGAAAGAAGTGTTGAGACCTCTGTTTCTATAACAGGTTGCCCTTTGTGGGGGGGTGGGGGATGGGCAAGGGTTACTCTAAGGGATATAAAGGGTTTTTTGTTTCTTTTTTCTTGGTATTGTCAATTTTATAATATAATCCAGCTAGGTGGGTTCAATGTCATTTAATTTACATATTCCTGGTGACTAATGATTTTCTGCATCTTTCAAGGACTTATTTCACATTTGTGCATCTTGTTTTGTAAAATTTTTGCCCACTTTTAAAAAATCAAGTTGTCTACCAAAAAAACTGATATTAAAGATGATATGATATTAAAAAATACATCAACTCTGAACAAGCCCAATCCTGTCTGATCTCGGAAGCTGAGCAAGAGTCAGGCCTGGTTAGTACTTGGATGGGAGACCACCTAGAAAGACCAGGTGTAAAAAATAAAAAAATAAGAGATTGTAAGAACTTTATAATCTGTGAAGTCAACCAAAGGTTGCCTCACCAAAAAAAAAAAAAAAAAACCACCAAAAAAATTGAAAACTCCTGGAAGAAAGGAGCAAAGGAATTAGAACATAGGCAGAAAAACATTAAAAATGACAACAGTCCTTACCTTTTGATAATTACTTTAAATGTAAATGGATTACTATCATCCTCAACAAAAATGAATGGACCTAGAGGTTATTATGCTAAGGGAAATAAGTCAGAAAAAGATAAATACCATATGATTTCACTTATATGTGGAACCTAAGGAACAAAAAGAATAAACTAATCAAAAAACAGAAATGAATAGAGAGGACAATCTGGGGAAGGGGATTAGGGGGCTGGGAAAAAGGGGTGAAGGGTTAAAGAAGTACAAATTAGTAGTTGATAGATGCTCATGAGGATGGGAAGCCCAGTATAGAAAATGCGGTCAGCGTTAATATAATGGCTAGGTGTAGAACCAGGGAGAGAAAAAGCAATTGGGGAATTATTTCATAAACCATAAAAATGGCTAACCAATGTATTATATACTTCAAACTAATAATAAAGTTTAAAAAATGTAAATGGATTAAATTCACCAGTTACAAAACAGTGGCCAAACACATTTAAAAACCAGATCCAACTGCATGCCACCTACAAGAGACTCATTTTAGTTCTAAGGATATACATAAGGTAAAAGTGAAGGAATGGAGAAAAGTATGCCAGACAATGGTAATCAAAAGAAAGCAATGTCAGCTAAACTATAACAGATACATAAACTTTAAGTCAAAAACTGTCAAAGAGTCAGAGAAGGTAATTTATTAATGATAAAGGGGTCAATTCATCAAGAGGAATGTAACACTTGTAAATACACATGCACCCAACATCAAAGCACCTAAATGTATTAAACAAATTTTAAGAGAACTGAAGGGAGAAATAAACAGCAATACAATAATAGTAGAGACTCTAATACCTCACGTTTAACAATGGATAAATCATCCAAACAGAAAAGCAATTAGAAAACAATGGACTTGAACTGCATGTTAGGCATAATGTAACTTATAGACGTGTACAGAACATTCCAACCAACAGCAAGAGAATTCACATTCTTTTCAAGTACACATGGAACATTTTCCAGAAAGATCATATATTGGGCCACAAAAAAGTCTTTAGAAAATTTAAGACTGAAACTCATCAAGTATTATTTCTCCACAATGGTATGAAACTAGAAATCAATAACAAAAGGAAAACTGGAAAATTAATAAATTTTCCAGTTTGGTCCAACCAATGGACCAAAGCAGAAATCAAAGAGAAAGTGAGAATTATCTTGAAACAAGGGAAAATGAAAATACAATATACCAAAACTTCTGGGATGCAGCAAAAGGAATTCTAAGAGGGTCATGTATAGCAATAAACTCCTACATTAAGAAAAAAGAAAGATCTCAAATAAACAACCTAACTTTACACCTCAAAGAACTAAAAAGAGAAAAACTAAACGGAAAGTTAGTGAAGGAAGGAAATAACTGAGATCAGAGAAGAAATTAATGAAATAAAGACCATAAAATAATAGATTGGTGAAAATTTTTCAGTGAAACTAATTTTTTGAAAATATAAAAATTAACAAGCCTTTATTTAGACTAATTAAGAAAAAAAGAAGATACAAATAGATTTAAAGTGAAAGAGATGTTATAACTGATACCACAGACATACAAAGGATAAGAAACCATGATGAACAATTACATGCCAAAAAACTGTATAACCTGAAAGAAATGAATCAGTTCTTAGAACATACAACCTATCAAGACAGAATCATAAAGAAATAGAAAATCTGAACAGACCAACAATGAATAAGGAGATTACATCAAAAACCTCTCAACAAATAACTGCCCAGGTCTTGACAGCTTCACTGGTGAATTCTACATTTAAAGAAGAATTAACGCCAATCCTTCTCAAACTCTTCCAAGAAATAGAACAGGAAAAATACTTCCAAATCCATTTTTCAAAGCCAGCATTACCCTGATACTGAACCCAGACAAGGACAATACAGGGAAATTTTAGGCTAATATCCCTGATGAACAGAGATGCAAAAATCCTCAACAAAATACTAGCAAACTAAATTCAACATTAAAAGAATCACACACCACAACCAAATAGGATTTATTTCTGGGATGCAAGAATGGTTCAACATCCACAAATCAATCAATATAAAAAACCACATTAACAGAATAAAGAAGAAATATCATATAATCATCCATACAATACAGATAAAGCATTTAACAAAATTCAACATTCTTTTACAATACAAACTTTCAACAAATTAGGTACAGAAGGAATGTGCCTCAATGTAATAAAGGACATATTTAATAAGCCCACAGCTAACATCATACTCAACAGTGAAAAGCTGAAAGCTTTTCCTCTCAGATCAGAAACGAGACAATAATTTCTATTCTAGGTACTTATATTCAATATATTACTGAAAATCCTAGCCAGTGCAAGTAAGCAAGAAAAAAAATATATAAGTCATCCAAATCATAAAGAAGTAAAATTGTGTGTTTTTTAGACGACATGATCTTATACATGATCTCCACCAAAAACTGTTAGAATAAACAAATTCAGTAAAGTTGCAGGATACAAAATCAATATACAAAAATAACTGCATTTCTATATACCTAACAAACTATCCAAAAATTTTTAAGAAAACAATCCCACCTATAACTGCATCAAAAAATATTTAGGAATAAATTTCACCGAGGCAAAAGATGTATGCACTGAAAACTATAAAACACTGATGAAAGAATTTGAAGACACAGATAAATGGAAAGATATCCGTGTTCATGGGTTGGAAGAATTAATACTATTAAAACATACACACCACTCAAAGCAATCAACAGATTCAGTGCAGTCCCCTATCAAAATTGCAATGCCTTTTCTCACAGAAAAACATCCTAAAATCATATGGAACCAAAAAAGGTCCCAAATGGCCAAAGCAATTATAAGTACAAACAAAGCTGGAGGTATCACATCAAAATGACTGCAGCAAAGATTTCCTTCAATAAGTAATTTTCAACACGGTTGAACAAACTATGGTATATACATACTATGAAATACTATGCAGCAATAAAAAGGAACAAACTATTTATACCCATCAATTTAATCTCCAGGAATTTATAAATGGGAAAAAAAAGCCTATTCCAAAAGGTCACATACTTATAATTTTATACTTATACTTTTGAAATGACAAAATTTTAGATGTAGAGGACAGATTAGTGGTTGCCAGTGCTTAGGGAAGGGATGGAGGTGGGAGGATAGGACATAGTTGTAGTTATAAAAAAGCAACAAAAGGGATCGTTGTGGTGTTCTAATCATACAATATCTTAACTATGGTTGTGGATATAGAACCAGTATAGGTAATAAAATTGTGTAGAATTTACACATACCCATACACAAGGATACAAATAAAACTGGAGAATATATTAATGTCAGTATCCAGGTTGCGGTATTATATAAGTTTTGTAAAATGTTACCATTGAGGGAAACTGGACAAAGTGTACAAAGGATCTCTCAGCATTATTTATTACAACTGCATGTGACTCTACAATTATCTCATTTTAAAAAATGAACTAAATGCAATGTAATATCCTATACTTTGATCCTGGAACAGAAAAGGAACTCTAACAGAGGAAAAGTGAAATTCAAACAAAGTATGGAGTTGTTAATGGTAATGAATCAATGTTGGCTTCTCAGTTTTGATAAATGTATTTTACTAATGTAACATGTTAACATTAGGGGAATACTGGGTGAGAGGTATACTGAATTCTTGGAATTATCTTTGCAAATTTTCTACAATTAATCTAAATTATTCCTAATAATTTACTTAAAAAATTTTTTTACATAGCAATAAAAAAGGAATCAAGAGAAAACTGATGAACATTATAGATAAGCAATGTGGTTAATAGGCTTCCCTAAAGGAAAAAACTAAAGGTACAGAAAAATATGAAAAACCAAAATCCAAGAATACGTATCTGAAATTTAAAGACCTGAAGAGCCTGCCATGTACCTCAGAATGTCAATCCAGAATGTCCAGCAAGAAATTTACTAGAAAATTAATGGACTTAAAAAAATCCTTTGAAATTTAGGCCAAAAGATCATGTGAACTGTAAGATAAAAAAATAAGTCAATCACCAGACTTTTCAATAGCAATTTTTGCCAGAAAAAAAATGGAATTATAGACGTGAGATTTCAAGGAAAAGACATGGGGGCCAAAGATTTTATTTTCAGCAAAAATGACTTTCAGATATAAAGAGCAGAGACAGAATGGTACAAACATGCAAGAAAATTCATTTAAAAAAAATTCCCATGAGCCTTTCCTAAAGCATCTTTTAAAGAGAAAGCTTGAGACAACCAAAATGATCAAAAAACATTATAAGGACTGGTAGTGAGTATTCAATACATAGTTAATTGTAGAACTAAGACTGGGATGCAGAGATAGTATTTAATGATTGCATGCTCTGACAATATATAGGGCTACCATAAAAAAAAAATGGGAAGAATGTAAATAGCATATGCAAAAAAATAAATAAAACTTAAAATTTTTTTTTCAAAAACCAAAATTAGTGGTGGTTGTTTTACTATTGTTATTCGTAGACTACTGTATTATGTGTTATTAAAGTAAATGAGTAATTAAGAACATAGTAATTCTATGACATTTTCAGTATGAAAAAAGGAAATATAACTATAATACAGGAAAAATTAAGAACTCCAATAACTGATTTTGAATTTGAACTGAAAGTATCAGTATGAACCTATGAAGTATTTTACCTTAAAACATATATTTTTCTAGCTCTTTCTACTGTAAAGGCTTAAAAACAATAACAAACTGAGAAGCAATGAGCATTCTAGTGCCTAAATTGGGGTCTTGAAATACCATTCCCATTAAAACAATAAATTTTTTTAAACAGGAGGATTTCTTAGAGAAATGGTTGATTCCAGTTCTAAAGTAGGAAATGTACAAAATCATTCTGAAACATTTTGTCATATGAAATAGCAGAATGCTATCAAAGACTTCTACAGTCATGTCAAAAAGACCCAGGAGCCAATGAAGAGGTTCCCACAGGCCAAAGGAACAATGTGAGTTTCTACAAGGAATGTGATTTGCAACAGACTGAAATACCAAAAATATTTAAAGTCACAGTTCATAATAGTAAACTGATCATCATCTGAACTGATTATGTTAAAAATTAGGTAAATACAAGAATTTCTCTTGCCTTTCGTATTTGAACTTTACTACTCAGGAAGCAAATAGTAGAGGAATAGACACATCTCATTACAAAAATATTCCAGGTAATACATGAAAACAAAATGGTAGAACTGGAATTTCTAGTCCAATATTTTGCAACTTCTAATAAGTTCATGGATCTAGACATGAAACATCTACAGCTGATAACACCAAAAAAGAAGACATTATGACCTCCTGATGAAAGAATATACCACCACCTATAGTCTTGCTAAAGGGATCAAACTGCAGTCTGTTGAAGCCTCTGGATCAGCTGCCAATTTGCAGGAAATGCAGAGGACAGAGAGGAATATGCTGAACCGCCCTTGAAAGTGCAATTCCCAGGCCTAAGTTCTTCAATAGATATTTTAAGGAAAAGACAAGAAACATATCAAGTTAAAAAAAAAAAAGGGTGAGGGGCAAGATTCACATTTGTGTGATATAGAAACCAAAAGGAAGTGTTACTTTGGAAGTAAGGAGGGGGCATGGAGTGCATGCAGGAGTTTCTCAGATGACTGGCAGTTTTATTTCTTGACCTGGTAGTTATGACAAGATGGTTCACTCTATAATAATTAAGTTACACATTTTTACCTGAGTTTTATTTTACAATAAACAGATTTTCTTTAACAATCAATTAACAGCTAGAGCTGTCCATAAGGGAGTTTCTTGACTTCTGGCTTTGTTACACACCCAGACCTATATATATCTTACACACTGGCCATTTTCCATCTCTTTCAGTTCAGATTCCCCAACCAACTCTCAACCCACCTCTATCACAGCCCTGCTGTTTGTACCCATACATTCCATTCTAAGTAGCTGGGATCCTACTGCTACTGCTACTACTTTTAGGGCTAAACAAAAAGTACTGAGATTTCAGACACAGTGACAATGTTTCTCAGCCATTTTAAAACCTTATGCCTTTTAGAGAAATGTAAGACTATCATAGGTACACAAACACATGTATGCACATACACACCCAAGGTGGTATGCCCTAGATCAGATCTTTTTCATATCACCATTAGCAGGTTCTGATAGATATGTAATTTCTACTGTCATTTTTTTTTTCAATTTCAAAATATTAAAATTCTGAAAGTTTTTTCAAACTAAAACTATCCCCTACCCCAATCCACACATGACAATCTATTCATCCTCCCTAGAAGGGTGTGTCTACCAGCATCCTATTAAAACCTGCTACAGATGAACACACAATGATAATATCAATGGTAACAATTTCTAAGCAATATGTACCAGACACTTTATATACATTTCTCTCTAATCCTCGCAAAATTTGCAAGGTAGGTATTTTCATCATCCTTATGTTATAGATGAGAAAAACTGACACTCAGAGAAGTTAAGACATCTCAAAGTCCCTCAGCTAAATGAGCGTTACTGAATACAATAAAAGCTCTTTAAATGGAAAAGAGATGGCATGTCTCATATAACCACTTAAAAATATGTATATTGGAAGAAGAAAAGATCAGGATCAGGGAATGCACCATTCAGACCAAAGTAAAAGGAGTTTCTCAGAGACTGATTTAACAATCTCAGAGGGCCATAAGAAAGCAGATGGTTATAGTGGAAAGAGGACCAAACTGGCAGCTAGCAACTGAACTTTTAGTCCTGGCTCCCAACACAAGGCGATTGTATCATACTGGGTAAGTCACTTTACATTTTCTACATCTTAAAATGAAGACTAACAAGGTGCATTCTAATGCTCAGTATTAAACCTTCATGATTTGAGAGTGATTTCTATAGCTATCGATATGAAAGCAATAATATGGAAATGGAAAGGGTATCTCAGGAAGTTTAAATGCTTTTAGGTTGTTTCAAAAGATTGGGAATTTCAGGGTGAGAGCCAGTAAGCAGTCATTGCTTTAAATGAAGAAGATGTGATCTACCACCACTTGTTAGTCTACGCTGTTAGGACAGAAATGTTGGCAAATGCATATATAAAAATTAATAAAAGGGAAAAATATTTACAATTCGTAGAACAACTTTGTGTACGGAATAATGTTTCCTCTGTTGAGCAAAATAGTGCCCTTGCTATTGTTTTATAAAGCACCAGAACTATGAGTAGCAAACTTGGGAAAAAGAAAAAAAAATAAAGAGCTACATGCCAGGCCAGGCTTCAATAAAACACTTAGGCAAAGAAAAACAATGTTGATGCTGGCCACCCTTCCACAAACCTTGCACAGGATCTCGACACTTGAATGTTGAGGTGGTACTTTAAATTCAGTCTTATTTTCTCAAAGTCTTCAGTGCTATATAAACAACTATTTTCAAAATATCTACTTGATATAGAGCAAAATGTCAAAAGCCACAAAATGTAAAAAGAAATATAAGGCATATCCCTGAACACAGAGAACTTAGTACAAAATGCATGGGAAATCAAGAAAATAACTAAAGAGAGTGAGCGCATGCCTATGTATGTGTACAACCATTTGCTTTAGAATTTAAATAATATTTTCCCACAGAAACAACAGCACAGAAAATAGTGAGACTTCCAGGTCCCTTCTCAAACTTATTTAAAGTATATTTAGTGGAGCCTGATTTTTCTTTAATTTCTTAATTCTCAAAGTGATTCTTAGTCTGAGGAGCTGATGGAAAGTGGTGCTATACAGCTAAAAACGTGTATCCATATTGTAACTTCACAATTAAAAATGAAAACTATTTTTCATAACACAAAAACTACTATTTTCATTAAATTTAGAAGTAGATAGTAGCTATAATTTATACATACAGTACTAAGCACTAAGTACTGCTCCAATTGCTTTATACCCCACATAATTTATGTACATTCATTAATTCACTCTTTTTACTATTAAAACCCCAAGGAAGAGGTACTATCAATATTCCATTTTAAGGTGAGTAAACTAAGAGAAAGCAAGGTTAAATATTTTTCCCAGTCACAGAGCTCAACAAAGCTTTTTGACTGGTAGAGACATACAAAAGATAATCTATTTTCTGAGTAACCTAATCACCCAACATTTGTCACTGGAGCTGAAAATAAGACTGGAGACATAAGGGCACTCATATATATTCTTACAGTTCCATAACCACTTTTTTTGAGGACTGCATAGACTAAAATGAAATGATTTAGAATAGTATGGCCCTAAAGAATTCCATATTGTTTACACCATAGATAGGCTCACACAAAGGCACAAGGATATATGTACACAGATGTTCACTATAGCAGTGTTTGTGATGGCCAATAACTGGAAACAATCTAAATGCCCACCAATAGGGAACAGGCTAAATACATTTTGATATTTCTATAAGGGAATGCTGTATAGCCTCTTTTTTTTTTTTAATGAGGTAGTTTTATATTTATGGATAACAGAAAATACCTAAATATAATATTAAGTGACAAAAGAATGGTGTAGAATAGCATGTATTTTATGATTCCACTTACTAAGAGAGGAAAAGGAGTGGAAATATATATATGTGCTTGAACATGATCAAAAGTTTAAGAAATTATTTACAGGGCTTACTTCTGGAAGGTGGGGAATGGGGAACAGGGTCGGCAGAGCGAGATTTTTGTTTTTATATTATATCCTTTTGTAGTAAATTTTATTTTACCAAAAGCACATACTGATTTTAAAATAGCTTAATTAAAAATAGAGCATTACGGAGCCTAAACTCCACTTATATACTGGTTCCTAACAATAAACTGGTATGTAATGATCAGTGATGAGATGTTTCAAATAATTTATTCCTAAAAGTAGTTAACCTAGAAAAGTTTATGAATGATCTATTCTTTTTAATAAACAAAAGTAAAATCAACATCCTTTTATTTAATCCATTAATGCAAAGGACGGAAAAGAGAGGAGGTCTTTAAGAGTGGAGCAGGAGAAAAGAATTATCTTCTACAGACAATTATTTTTAGAAGAGGCTGCATCCCAGAAGAATGGAGGTCCTCAAAAAAAATTTTTTTTTTTTTAACAGGGAGAGGTCCCCTCAGTCTGGAAGTCATCACAGATGAAAGCAGTCTTCTTGAAAAATAAGGAAATATCTTTAAATGGACTCCAAATTGGGTTGTGCAAGGGAGTGTGCAAGGATTATTCTCTCCTTTGGAAAATATGCTTTTGCATATTTTATAAGTAATATATTTACAGTTTCATTTATACATTACACATAATTAAACATACAATATTTGGAGGCTGCTTATTCAAAATGTTTTACTGATAGGGAATGCAATTAAAAATGTTTGGAAACTACTGATGTAGTCAAACAAATCTAACACGGTGAAAAGGAAAGTATTTAATGATCACTCCATGTTCAAGGGATGAAAAGTAAATGTTGTTAAACTGTACAATGCCTGCAATTTTTGAAGTCTCTTCAATTTTTCCCTATGACTGAATCCTGCCATTTTCCAAAAGATCATTTCTTGGTTTTGCCCATTCAAAATCTGACATCATCCAAATTTAATTACTTCATGCTTCGGGAAAGGCCTTCAGTCTCTCCGTGGGGAGTTCTTTACTGTCCTATTGATTCTATAAAAGCACAGAAAGCTTCCAGCTATTTCCAAAAATGAATGCACTTATTCAGTGATTTTTAAATATATCTGTCCCACTCTTAAGCTGTCCTCTCCCCAAAGACCACCTGGAACTCTTTAAATAAGTCAGACAAATACATTCATTTGTCAAAGGGCACATCCTCCCCTTTACTCTCCTACATACCACTCGCGTTATGTATAATAAACACCCTCCATACTACCAAATCAAGTTTTTCCTCCAGAACTCTCTTTACGAGTCCCTTTCCTCTAACAGCCTGCCAACCTCTGATTCCTGAAATTTTAGTGTTGATGAGATTACAAGGACCAGTCTTCTCTCCGAATCATTCCAGCAACTCCTTAGCAGGATCTTTCCACAGGCCCTAGTTTGCGTCCAGTATCTCCAATGTTTCTGTGTTCTCCGCCCTTAAGACCTTTGTTTTGTTTGGGTTCCGCCTTCCCTTCCGGATACTAAGTTTAAGGCCTGAGCGCAGGGACCCGGACAGGTTTTCTCCGACGTCAGCTGCTGCGCACCCAGGCCGGCCCAAACAGGCCGCTCAGGGAAAAAGGCCGTGTGGGCAGGACTGACCCGAGCGCTTTTCTCTGTCGCTCCGAGAGGAGACATGTCCTGGGGAGGAGGGAGACCGCGCTGCGCATATGTGACCTGAAGCCGCGCAGAGCGACTCCGAAACCCTCCGGTGGGGCCGGCTGGTGTGTGGGCGACTAGAACTAGGCCTGGTAGGTGAAGGGAGACCGGTGAAGGGCCAGATCCCGGAGTGAATCAGGGAGAGGCGGGGCGAAGAGGGGACCCCATTGTGGCTGCTTTGGCAGCTCCCGGGGCCCTGTGGCAGGGGTGACCGTTAAGACACTCAAAGAGGGGAGGAGTTGGGGATCGTCCCCCACTCACCTGGAAGAGGCTACCGCCACAGGTTCCAGTTGCCCCCTCCCAAATTTAAGCCACGTCAGCTCTGGAATCCCGAACGTGACACCTACCACTGCCGCGCCGGGCCAGGGGACTCAACCACTCGCAGTTGGGACGGAAGATGGAATTAAGACATGGGCCAATCAAGGCTCTCAGCAGGGCGTTACCAGGGAGACCAGGCACGCCTTGTTTGTAACTAACCCATTAACAACGACGGAAACCAATCAACGTCAGGAAATGCTCCGCTTCCGCAAAGAAACAGCCAATGAACTCTAAAGAGTGGAGGAGGGGCGGAGTGAAACACGAGCTAATGTTCCGGAAGAAGATTCTGGGAAGAGCCGGAAATGCCGGGAGGGCGGGCGCTCTGGAAAGGTCAGGTGTTTCCACTGTGAGGTGGCCCTTGCGGCTTTCCTCCAATTCCAACGCCGTCTTCGTCATGACTGATCGCGACTACGGCTTTTGCTGAGACCCCGTAATGCGGACACCAGCTGACATTAGGATTGTTGAATGAGCAGCAGTGAGAAGAGAGTACAGATTTGGACTTTGCTCTTAGAGTCATAAAATATTAGAGTCGGAAAGTAGGTCGTCTACTATGCCCTTTTAATTTTACTGATGGAAAATGAGAACCCGATTAAAGTGACTTGCCCAAAGACAAATAGAGCGACTTAGTGATGAAACTCGGACTGGATCAGAGATGTCTCTAAGGACACCAGTGAGACAGAAAATAGTGAATACTAGGAAAGTGCCTCTTAGGAAGTGGCGCTTGAGCTGGACCTTAAGCAAAAGGGGAGATTTGAGAACCCTGGCCTAAAAAGGGGAGAAAGTAGCCAGCTCCCGTAATTTGGGGCACTCAATTGACAATAAGACTATTTGTTTGATTTTGAGTCTGTGTGTCAGGCACTTACCTAGCCAGCTCACTATATGCATCCTCAACCTTAATGCTTACTTACATAACCCTTTGAGGGGGGGGGGGGGGGGGGGGGGGGGGGGGGGGTCCCCAACTTCCCCCCCTACCCACCCACCCAAACACACACACACTCCCCTGAGCGTGGAGGATCAGTACAGATACAGATGTGGGCTATGAGGAACCCTGCTGCACAGCAGGAGGTAAGCAGTGGACCAGCCATCTAAGCTTTATCTGTATTTGTAGTTTCTCTCTAGGGCTAGCATCACCACCTCAGCTCCACCTCAGCTCATCAGGCATTAAATTCTCAGGAGGTCCCATCCTGGTGCCAAAAAGGCTGGAGACCACTTCTTGGAGGTTCAAGCAACAGCTCAGTAAGGCCTTTGCTGGTTACCATGCTGGTTACCCATCTAAAATTGCAGTTCCCTGGCCTTGGACCTGGAGATATAGCTGGGATCAATAGAGGCCAAAAAAAAATGCCTGCCTTTTTTAGAATTAATAATTTAGTGAGAAGAGAGAAAAATAAAGATAATGTAGTAGATGGCAAAATGCTTAGGAAAGAAAATAAGCAGAGAAGGGGTGTAGTGTGTGCAAGGGACTGCAATTTCATAAAAACAGACCAGGACTGATGACTTGTTTCATCCTCTTGTACTCCTTAAAACTTGGAATGTACTGAGCAGCCCTTTCCAGAGCCCGGCATGAGACAAGGATTGGAAGGTCTTCTGCAGGCTTTTCAAGAGCTAGCTGAGATCAGTAAGCAAGAGAATGTTGCTGAACACGGAACAGCAGCTGTTTAGGGCTGAGGCACCCAGCTGACTGGATCAACAGCTGAAACTGCCACCTGATGATGTGTAGACCTCTCAAATAGCTTGTCTCTCAGAGTTATATTTAAAGATACTCATTAAATAAAATCCTCATTAATTGGGGTTCCATGGGCGTGAATAAAAGTCTAAATTATGAGATTTGGATTTTGTATGACAATATATACTTGCCCCACAGAGCTCTGGGTCCTTCCTTATTGGTTATATTCCCTACATTTGCAAAACTCCTAGAAGAATCCAGAGCATATCAAATGCTCCATACTCAAAGCCTAAGAAAAGATCATTCCTCTGAAATTCCTAAGCCTCATAAATAGTGAGTCATGGGTGTTTCCTCTGGAAGTACAGGGATAACTGTCCATATTTTGGTGCCCATTACTTGAGTAGGGCCTGCCTACAGAAGAATACTGTTGTAGCGGTTAAGAACTTGTGTCCCACTTATGCTGAAGACAGAGGGACTGCTGCTCTGGTAGTTGTTTTGGCTCTGTTCTGGTGTCCCTAGAAGGCCAAAATGACATGGAGATAGATTTCAGACCATTTGTGTCCATGTCACAGTTGGTAGTCATCCTTCATACCAATTGACTCCTAGAAACATGTCAGAAGAGGCTTCCTCCAGGAACCAGGACATCTTTTCTCCTGGGGATGTTAGCACTCCTGATTAGGTACTAGACCCCTGGAGAGGCTAGGCTGGCTTTAGGAAACAGACCAGGCCTGGTGACTTTTGTTCCATCTCTTATTCTCCTTAACACTTGGTAAGTAAAGCAGCCCTTGATGTGTATTACCCTGCTACCTCCAGGCTCCTGGTTTCCACAGGTCTCTTTATATAGTGTGCCTTTAAGGATGGAGGAGATTGAGATTTGTGGCCCTATTCTGTCTGTGCGACTCCCTTATCTCCTGCTTGATAAGCGAAGCTTTGGCATGGAGAAAGAAGGTGACAGGTTGGGTTTTAGGAGGGCTGTAAGTGTGGAATGAGCAGGTGTACTGCTCATTCCAGGCTGGTTCTAGGCTTCTCAGAGGTATCAGAGATGCCTAAAGGATGCAGGAGCTTGCTAATTTCTGCTCCTACTTTGATATTTAGGCCCTAATGCCTGTCTATCAGTTCTTGCTGAGCATCCTCAAGCAACAGAAGTTTCCCTAAATTTGGGCAGGATTAAGCAAGAACCTTGGCACAGGGAGAGCAAGAGAGCTATAGAAGCTCGGATCTGATGCTCTACAGCTGAAGAAGAGATCATTGTTAAAACTTCCATTGTGGATGTGGTTCCACAGTGTAGCTGTTAGCACCTCTGCTTTACACGCAGAAGGTCCTGGGTTCATGCCCCAGTGGAACCACAGTCCATGGTCTATGGCTATGCCACCCTGAACAACCCCGATATCTGATATTGGAAGCTAAGCAGGGTCGGGCCTGGTTAGTACTTGGATGAGAGACTACCTAGGAATATCAGGTGCTATAGGCATTAAAAAAATAAAATAAAAATTAATTTAAAAATTTGGCAAGTTTGTCAATTTCTCTCATCTTCAGTTTTCACATCTGTAAAATAGAAATTATGTGTTCCTATCAGTTGTGTTGTTATAAGGATTAAATGAAATAATGACCATGAAATACTTAGCAGAGAGGGGCATACATCACACAATAAATTTTAACTATTATTTAGGAGGAGGAGTAATATCATTAGGTTCTTGGGAAGAGTCAAGGTGGGATGACTTGATAAAGGGTCCAAGAACAGCATATCCTTACATTCTTGCCGGAACCAGCCGGCTAAAGTCGAACAGCACCTAAAAGAGGCGGGTGAAGCCTAAGGAAAAAAGAAGACAGGAAAGCGCTTCGGGAGGGCATACAGTCAATGCTGCAGCCTCAGCTTTATTTAGCTCAGCCTTTATATATGTTTTAGGATACATAGCAAAGCACAAGGTATATTATTTGAATGCTAACATTCACACAAGATCTTGTAACATTCTTGTTATCTGGGAAGTAGCACATTCCATTATCTTAAAAGGATTCTTTAGGAGGCAAACCTCCCCTCCAGGGTCAGTACTAATTAAATTAACTATTTGCTTCCTTTAATTATTGATAACATAGTCTCAGCAGCTGCTTTAGGGCTCCAAGCAGTTTCAGCAACTGTTTTATGGCTCCCAAACTATGTGACACCTTCAGTGCCTTGCAATGGCTCCCGACACATTCTTAACTAGACTAGGTAAGGTACCAACTGTTAAGCATTAATGCTGAAATGATCATCTTAGCTCAATAGTTCTTAAACTTTCATTAAAAAGGCAAGAGATAACAAGTGTTGCAAGGATGTGAAGAAAAAGAAATACTTGTACACTGTTGGTGGGAATGTAAATTGATACTGTAATTACAGAAAACAATATGGAGGTTCCTCAAAAAATTTAAAATAGAACTAGTATACAATCTAGTAATCTCCCTTCTGGGTATATAGCTGAAGGAAATGAAATATTAATAAAATATTTATTAAGCTATAGGAAGGAATTCTGCCATTCTTGACAACATGGATGAACCTAGAGGACAGTATGCTAAGTGAAATAAGCCAGACATATGTGGTATCTAAGAAAGAAAAAAAAAAAACAGAAAGAAAGAAAAAGTCAAAGTTATAGAAACAGAGTAGAATGGGGCTGGGAGGTGGGGGGAATGGAGAGATGTTCATCAAAGGGTACAAACTTCCAGTTATATGTTGAATAAGTTCTGGGGATCTATGTACAACATGGTAACTAAGTTAATATTATACTATATACTTAAAATAAGCTAAAAGTAGATCCTAAGCGTTCTCACCCTACACAAAAAAACCTATGTGAGGTGATAGATGCGTTAATTAACTTGATTGTGGTAATCATTTCACAATGCATACATATACCAAATTATCACATTATACACTTTGAATATATACAAATTATCAATTATACCTCAATAAACCTTTTCCCAAAAGCCCTCAAAATTTATTAAAGTTCAGCCTAGCCCATGCAGGCTAGAGGGGCTGGTGGGCCTATGGTGGTCCTGCACCTGCACCTACATCTACTGGGCCCCAATCTGAGAGTCACAGGGCATAGGGTTGTGCCCCCTTAAGCAGCAGACAGACTGTCTTGCAGTTGAACCCAAGGAAGAAGGAGTATCCTTTGTGAAGCCCAGCTATCCAAGTGCCTCAGGAAGAAGAAAGATTCTTTTTTTGTTTCAGACCAGATTGAGGCTTAGTTCTCAAAGGTGGTGCTGGTCAGGTGTACAAACACAGGAGCATACTGTTCCAGAGCAGAGTGATGACAACTGCAGTCCATGAACTGGGAAAGGAGGCAGTGCTCTTTGGAGAAACAGCAGAGGCCCCAGGCTTCAACCTGAAACCATCAGAGTCCCAGCCAGTGGGCAGGTCACAGGATGAAGAATTTTGGCATACATACCAGGGCCTATAAGAATAGATGAGCAGAAATATTCATAAAGAAACTGAGCCTGTGTGTGAGAGAGCTATGCCTGCTCAGCACATCCTAGCTTTTCCTGAGCAGACAAACACCAAAGACTGGCCACTGGCACCTGAGCTCATTGCCTGAGTCCCAGAGCTTATTGGCATTTGAAGAAGTGGCTGCGTATTTTTCCCAGGAAGAATGGGAATTATGGGATCCCAATTAGAAGGCCCTCTAAAATGAGGTGATGCAGGAAAACTATGAGACTGTCATCTCTCTAGCCATCTTTGTGTTCCCTAAACCTAAAGTAATCTGTCTAGAGCAAGGGGAAGAGCCATTGGTTCAAGGATCCATAGAGTTCAAGTAGTCCCAAGGAGCTGCCTACGGGGTAAACACACACACATGACACCAAAAATCAACAGCCTACATGCCTTTCTGACTTAGAAATACAAGCATTGGTATCAAAAAATGGCCAGAGTGAATGTTTCCCAGAAAAAAAAAAAAACAGGCAAAGAAAGTTATAGTGATATGCACAGGGAGGAGAAAATAGCACAAAGATTTTCAAGTGAAGAGAGAAACTTTTAACCTGGAGACAAGAGCTGCTGAAACTTATGGATCATCACAGAAAGAAGGTAAAGGAGAAGCCTTTTAAATACCAGGAATTAGGGAAAAGCTTCAGAGTTAGCTCTGACGTTATTAAGCACCAAAGAATTCACAATGAAGAGAAACTATAAATGCCCACAGTGTGAATAAGAGGTTTAGGTGGAGTTCAGATCTTAATAAGCACTTAACAATGAACCAAGGAATAAAACCATATAAATGCTCATGAGTGGGAAAAGCTTTGGTAAAGCTTCAAATCTCCACACATAGCAAAAAAATCGCACTGTAGAGAAGCCATTTACCTGTCATGAATGTGGGAAAAAATTCAGTCAGAACTCCTACTTTATTAAACACTGGAGAACCCGTCTATAGCATATGCAGGAGAAATTTTAGCAGGCAACCAAAACTTAGATACCAGAAACTCCACTGGTGAAGGGAAGCATGACTAGCATCTTCAGTCTGAACAAATTTATCAACTGGAGGTGGACCCTAAAGTTTAAAAAAATAAAAAATTATGAAGAATTTTTCATTGGAAAATTTGGGAATATAAACATTGTTTCACAGAAATCAAGGTCGACTACAGAGGTTGCATTATACTACTTACTGTTTTTATTTATAATCTTCAGGGAATTCTTTAGCAAGAGAGGTGCAAAGACCATTCTATATAATGGGAAAATGCTGTTTGGGATTGTACTTGGCAAAATATTTGAAGGTTCAGCTTCAAATATCAGATGCAGCCATGAAGCGATCAGTCTTCTATGGTCACAGAGGCAAATATTGTATTGATCTCACAGCCACTCTTAAAACACATATGATAGAAATATTTGTAGCATGGTCTTTCATAACAAAAATAATAGTATACTTGTTTTATTGTATATCATTATCTTAAAGGGAGCAGGCTTACCAATTTCAATAATCTCACGTGGCAGAAATGAATTCTAATGTAAAGTTTCCAAGAACCAAATTGGATTTTCTTCCTCTTTTGTCATTGGATATCATGTGAGTTCCTTCTTGAAATGTTTAGCAACTTTACTTTGAATCATATTAGAACAATTTTTACTGTAATAAAATATTTACTTCACCACTAGAGAATCTGCCAGATAACTAATAATGCACTTATTTTGTCTCTGATTGGTGGTGGTTGAAAAAAAGAAAACATTTCTAATAAGATCATGTGGGAAAAGGTGGGAATTTTTAATCATGGAATATATATTAATATAAGGAAGAATTTTCTGCAACAACAAAAAGTTCAGCCTAGCAATCATGCATTAGGATTCTCTTGCCATAATTTGAAATTGACCTAAATGGATATGGATATTCCTAAAAAAACGATGCAGAGTGGCTTTTCTACAGAATTTTTATGAACTACAGAATGTTTAATTTCTATTTTTAGGCACTCTATAGGTTTCTAAAAATGATTGTTTCTCTTATTTGTATTATAAAGTACATGTAAAGTACATTTTCTCTATAGAAAATGAGCTAATGTGAGCAAGTTATCCAATAAAATTGAATTGTGACAAATGATTAACTATTGATAGTCACTTTTTTCATGTCTAGATATTTTCACTCTTATCTGAGTAATGCAGATTTATTGTTTTAATATAGCAAATATAACAGCATTACAAGTCAGAAAGTATGACCACATTAAATTACAAATTAAAAGAAGAAAATTTTATTTCAGTATTGTAGGCGAATTGAGTTAGTTTAGCTGGGTTTGGTTTTTCTTTATCGTCAATGCACCATAGGCGTCAAGTTCCTTTATCTTTTTAGCCACTGTTAACCTTGTGCTTAGAGTAGGGTCTGGAAAGCTTTTCTGTGTTCCTGCTCCACCCTCCATTTTTAGCCATCCCTGTATGCTTTTGTCACTTAGGGATTTCTCTCCATGCACTTTTTCCCTACCCCACAGGTAAGCTATTGCTTACTTGATACTTGGCTAGTCATAACATGGGTAGCCTGTAGTCATGATCCAGCCTAAATTTTAAACCAGGTTTCTTCTTCCTGGGGTTAGGGTGATGATTTCTCAGGGTTCCTCCCCTTCTAAACCGAGCCAAACTGCCTTATACCTGTGGTTGGTCTTCACCAGGAAAGTCTCGTTATTAGCAGACCTCTGCTTTCTATTGACGTAAGATTTCTGGAGTGGAAGGGTTTCTAACCTCATGTGGCAGTATTGTTTCTAATTGTGTCTGGGGATAGAGTGATTCCTATCATGTCCCTGGGGACAGAGTTTGTTGCTATTCCTTCCTTACATGCAATGAAATTTTGTCTGAGCTTTGGAGGTAAGAGGGCTTGCTGCCAGTGCTCTAGCAGATTTTAAAGGAAGGGTTTGGGAAAGTGGGTAGTTCTTTGAGCATGTCACCCAGTACAGCCTATCATTTCATGTTTGCCTTCACCACTAAGAGCATCTCTTCAGACTTCCTGTCTGGCTCCCAAACTTTATTTGGTAGAGGTCTACATTCTTCTGTCCAAGGCTCCTAGATAGTCTAAACTGACATGCTACCCCACACATGGCTTTTAAGAATTTGAAATTTTAGTTGACTTCTAATCCAGCCACCTTTGCATCCTATGATCTACTAAAGATGAAATAGTTTATAGTTCACAGATACTGAGTCCTATCTCAATTTACTTGGTTGTCTTGAGGCTTCAAATAGCTGATAGACTCAAGAAATATTATTTTCGTAGATTACCTGTTTTTTTTTTTAAGGTGGGAGTAAGATTCTCATGTAGCTTCACATACTAAGTGAAGTCAGAACTCTCATCTGCTTATTCTTACAGATGAATTTTATATATTTCTCTTCCAATTATGAATAAAAATTACATTAGGATTTGACTAGCTTGGAACCAAAAACTCACATAGGTCCCTAGGATCATAACAAATTAAGCATTATATTCAGCTCTGAGATTCTTAGTGGAGACATAAAGGAAAACAGTAGGTTATACAGTTCTCATAGAAAAATGCAATTTTATCTGGAGGAATTTTTCTTGCATTGAATCCTAGGGGATTTTTAAATGTAGTTCCTTATAGAAAGAACAAGATAGAAATTTAAGTTCAAACACTGTTTTGTAGAAAATAGTCAAATGTTTTTCAGTTGACTATTTCTTTTCCTTACCGTAATAAAGGCAAAGCATATTCCTATTAATAGAAAAAAGTAATTTTGATGAGTTTTTCAGAACAATTGAAAATATTTATTTAGAAAACATCCTTAGTTGGAAAACAGTGGAAAACAAAATATCACATCTAAGATAAGCAGTAGAATGACATGCTGAGTTTAGTTCCCCAATAAAAGCACATCGATTTATGTATATGGCCAGGGATGAAAGTGTGGAAAAAAAAGAAAAGGAGAAGTGAGATAGAGGTAGTAGAGTAATTCTGTTTACTGACTGCAAGTCTTGTTTGGAGAGGAACTTCTGGAAAACCATGAGTTAGGATAGCTCTAGTCTACTAGCATGCCAGAGACAGAATCAATAATAATCTCCTGGAATATAGGATTTGTGTCATTTCTTAGGGTAATTCCTTAAGGGGGTTTAGTTCCACCTATAAATAAAGTTCCTAATTCTACACTAAGCTCATCTTTGGGACATCAATCTCATCTCCTGCTTCTTCCCCAAGCTTCTTCCACCAGGGTGCTTGTATATGCTTCAGAGTGGTGAGATGGGCCTGTTTGGCCTTGGCCGCCACAGGTCTGGATCTACTTAAGAAGAGCTCGGTTCCTTTTCTTCTGCTTCCTTCAGACTTGGTGCCTCTGTAGTAAACAGAAAATGAACAGGTGAGTGTTAACAGTTCTGTACAAACAAGTAGGAACTTGGAAACTAGAGTTGTAACTCTGCAAAAACAGACAGGGACAGGGTTCCAACTCTGAATCTATTATCATTGCTACATGTAGATGGCATGTGACTATTCACACATTGTAGCTGTGGCTCGTAGTAACTGCCCACCCCCATCTGCCCAATTCTGTGTTTAAAAAAATTTTAAAAAGATGTAGATTTTTAAAGATGGTTTATTTAAAGAACAGGAACCTTTAACATAATAGAACTCATCCTATCGGTGAGGCTCAGTTACAGCCACCTATCCATTCAAAAATACAAAAGTTCTAAGTAATGGCATTAAATAGATGACTCTAGCCCTCTCTGTTCCACATATACTTATAAGTGTTTCAGAGGCTGACTGAAACATTGTGGCTTCTTGGATGTATCTCTCATTAAATGCACCAGTAAGGATCAGAGGAATTCTTTTGTGAATTTCTTTTTGTAAAGCACTTCATTAAAAATTATGAAATGGCACTGCAACTACTGTCATCTACTTCTAAAATACAATCAACAGCTTTTGAGACTACACAAAAGACTGACTAGTAAGGCTTGGCATCTTTAAATTTAATAACTTGTCTAAATTGATATATATGAATGATAGCAAGGCTAGAGGTAGTAGTTAATTAAAAAGGAGGCTATGGGATCGGCATCATTTAAAACTGTGTGCTGGTACGATCTAGATATTTCTGAGGAACGGGAGATGGGCTAATAGACCACTAAATGTTGCTTTTCTAAAAATTGATGTCATAGAATGTTGTATAGGTCATTCCTCTTAGGAAACAAAAATGGAATGAACACATACTCATTAACTGTTCAATGTTGGTGCTGATCTGAGCCACTAGAGCCTCCCTGTGATGCTGGGCTCTGTCTTCTAGGGCCCTGCCCATGAAGTAGTGTTGTAGTCGTTCTTGCGCTTGGGAATGGAGTTCCTTACTGGTCACATCTGACATCTGAGAGCACTGGGAACAGAGAACAGAAAAAATTGTCACAAGGAGAGTATATATATCAAAGTATGTTTTGCCCACTTAGCAGGAGTTCCAGAATGCTTAGCCGTCTCTCAACTTATCAGTTGAATGTTATGGTTGATGTCTACCTTGTACTCTTATATAAGCATTACATAGCCTTTTGAAAGCTGCTTTAGATGAAAATGCAAGTAGGGAAGTTTCTTTTTGGTATGATCCCATACCTCACCTCCTTACAGTATGGTATTCTGGGAAAAGAGACAAGCTTGAAAAATCATAGTGAAAACTGTAAAAGACACAGGCCTAGAAGAACAACAACAAAGCCAACCAACCCTTTTGTTCTGGACCCACCTAAAAAGACTATCTTACTTATCCCCAATCCCAAACTTATCTAAGCCAAAATATTATAACTGCTTCTTGTCATAGAACAATGAACAAAATCAGCCTAAGAACTATGTCCTTTGGGCTAGTCAGCTACTTAAAGGGAACTTAACTAATCAGTTTGGAGAAGAATGAAATAATCTTAACTTTGAAGCTGATAAAGCTTCTGACCCCATAGCTTTCTCAAATATTCCAGTTCCTGGATCTGGGATGCAGTCCTGTTTTAGCTAACACCTTACTTTTCAGCCATGGAATTTTAAACAGCTACACTAGAGTATGGCTAAAGCAGCACTTCTTTTTTAAACAGAAGTGTGCATTGGAATCAAATATAGTGCATTAAAAAAAAAAGGACATTAAAGACTTAAACATAAGAGCTAAAACTGTAAAGCTCTTAGAAGAAAAGATAGAGGAAAAACTTCACAACATTAGATTTGTCAATGACTTCTTACATATGATAGTGAAGGCACAGGCAACAAAAGAAAAAACAGACAAACTAGACTTCATCAAAATGAAAAACTTTTGTGCATCAAAGGACACTATCAGCAGAGTAAAAAGGAAGCCGACAGCATGGGAGAAAATATTTGCAAATCATCTATTTGATAAGGGATTAATATCCAAAATACACAGAGAATGAAAACTCAACAACAAAACTTGATTAAAAAAAGGTCAAAGAACCTGAACAGACATTTCTTCGATAAAGATACACAAATG
Organism: Eonycteris spelaea; assembly: GCA_003508835.1. Classification (NCBI taxonomy): domain Eukaryota; kingdom Metazoa; phylum Chordata; class Mammalia; order Chiroptera; family Pteropodidae; genus Eonycteris; species Eonycteris spelaea. Next base: position 25,177 of record PUFA01000398.1, read on the forward strand.
GCCAATAAACATATAAAAAGATGCTCAAAATCACTAATCATTAGGGAAATGCAAATCCAAATCATAATACTGCTCCACCCATTAGGACGTGAAAATAACAAATGTTGATGAGGATATGGGGACAGTCTTGCTGATACGGTATAGAAAATAACTGACTTGAAGCAAAGTCTCCTTTACTAGACTATACCTCTAGGACCATGGAATTATGAGAAGACTCCAAAACCATTAACTCTATGGTAAAGCAGTTACATTATCTTATCAACATATGTACATATATATCTGAGACAATGCTTTCTCTGTCAGTGATTAATATGCACTGAAATTGTGTAATATTTCATGGCATAAAAAGCTACATACCGAATGTCTTCTGACATAGTCATCCACTTGTTGCTTCAGCTCAACTCTACGTGCATCACTGAGTTCTCTGATTCCTTGCCAAGGAGCAAACAGTTTTTTTTTCTTACGGCACTTTGCTAGGAATCTAAGAGTCTGAAAAACAAGGGTGTGTGTGTGAATGTTCTTCCCTAATAATAACTATTTTCTTCCTACAACAACATATGGTAAAAACTGTTAACTCTGCGTGTGCATGGAGAGAGAATTGTGACAGAGGTAAGGAAGGACAATGACATTTTAATTATATTCTTCTGTAGTGACTTAATATTTTACAAGGATATGTTCATATATTATTTGTACAATAAGCAATAAAAAAAGAAAATAAGAAATAAGCATCAATTCTAGTCCCTTATAAACTCTATGATTTTGAGAAAATCACTTATCTCTATAGGACAGGTTCTATGTCTACAGAAAACAGCGACCCTCTCTAATTCTTCTTGGCTTACAGAATTGTAGAGATCAAAGAGATAGTATATAAGAAAAGGCTTAGTAAATGAATTTTCTCCCGCATGTCATTCAGAATGGATGCCTGGTAAAACAGGAAATCTTGTAACAGGCAAGATTTGGAGACAAATTTGAAATTATTCTGTCCAATTTTTTTTACTCTTTTCCTTTCTTTGTAGTTTTTATTTTCATCAAGGTTACATGTTTTCATTGTTAAGCCAAGGGTTGGCAAATTATGTCCCAGAGGCCAAATCCAGCCCACTCCCTCTTTTTGAATGGCCTGAGTTAAGAATGTTTCTTTCCATTTTTTTTTAAGGCAAGGCAACCCTTGGTTGACCTCACAGACTGCAAGGACCTTGTCAGCTTATGATCCCTTATTTTTTAATTTTTTATGCCTACAGCACCTGGTCTTCCTAGGTGTTCTCCCATCTAAGTACTAACCAGGCCCAACCCTGCTTAGCTTCCCCATTTTATATGGTTCAAAGTTCAAAAAGAAAATATTGTGTGACATGAAAATCACATGAAATTAAAATTCATATCTACAAATGTTTTTCTGAAACAGTCATGCTCACTTGTTTACATATTGTCTACAGCTTCCTTTGTGCTACAATTGTAGAGTTGAATAGTTAAAATAGATTGCATAGCTTACAAAATCTAAAATATTTTACTGCTTGATGCTTTCCAGTAAAGCTTTATTGATGTAACTGTATTGTGTCAGTTCTACAAGAATTGTTAACAACAAAAAACTATAGTTATCTGCCCAATTATCCTGTCCTCTCCTCTCAAAGACAACTTTAAGTCTTCAGGTTTTTCTTTTGATGTTTTTATCTCTATCCACTGTTCTGTGATTTTAAGATACAGGTATTAGCCATTACTTTCTTGGATGGAAGATAAGGATTTAGCTCTCTTTTAATGCTTTCACTCCCACATACTTTCTACATCTCCAAACAGCAAATATATCACAATTTCATTTAAATCAATTGTTCATGTTTACATAATTATGACTAAAGGCTATTCAGTTTTGAACCATATATGATAATTATGGTTCAAAATAATTTTTCTTTCTTGCACATTTTAAATTTCCATTGGAATTAATAATAGTTTTTCTTGTATTGTTTTCTATGTACTTACCTGACTCTGCCCTAGTTATCATTACATTAAAGCACATCAGGCATTCTATCAAATTCATTTTGTTGGACACAATTTTCAACACTTTCTGACCTGCTCCAATCTGGATTGATCGCTATGACAGGTACATAGCTATCATCCTGAAATTTCATTCACCATCATCTTGGTGACTCCTTTTCATCCTTTGTGTCTCCTGGATTCTATATTGTCTTCTTTCTCGGGTTATTGTTTTACAGACTTTGTGATGTAAACAAATATCTTTGGTCTATGTCTATCTCTAACTGATGGTTTGGTTGGGTGTAGAATTCTGTTTGGAAATCGTTTTCGCTCAAGCACGTGAAAGCCTTACTCCATTATCTTTTGGCTTCCAATGATGCTGCTGAAGAAGTACTTTTGTCCCCAGTGTATTGCTTAGTAATGTGACATAAATGAGGGTGTGTTTCTGTCACTGTATTATACATTTAGTTAGTCCTTTTAATCTAAAACATGTGACATTCAGTTCTGGGAAATCTTGAATTATTTGATTTCCTCTTCTCAGGTTTTTTTGTTCTTTTTTTCCAAGCGTTTAGATGTTTGACCTCATGGACTGGTTATCTTTTCCTTTGCCCTGCTTTCTAGATTTCCCAAACCATTTTTCCTAGCTCTTTATTATATCTTTCATTTTTTCTGTCAAATTTTATTCTATTTGTTCTCTCTTGTAAGCAGTTTAGCTTTGTTTCATGTATTATTTTCTCTTAGCTCTGTGAGGAAATGACAAATTTTTTTAAAGGTTTTCTTTAAATATCTATATTTCTACCAAGTAGTTTTGCTGTTTCAGCCTTATCATTCTTCAGATGTCCTGTGATACTTTTAGCACATTATTTATGAGTGGATATTAAAAGCTGTTTAGAAATTCCTAACAGGTAGGTGGGTAGGGTTTATCTACTGTGAACTTCAATACAGGGCTACTGAACTGGGTGGTTTCGTTAGGGTACCTCATTGTCAGTATACTTAAGACTTTTCCCTTGGGCTGTTCAGATTTCCCAATGAAAAGGCATTCAATCTACTGCTTGCAGAATATAAGCCTGGCTGACAGCAGTTGAGATGAAAAAAGAGCTAGAGATCTTCACATTCAGGATATAAAATTTCCCTAATACCCTCATGTTTTTAGCATGGTACTCAAGCCTTCAATTGTTGAAAGATCCTCTCCTTTCCTTCTAGTCTTCCCTTTTCTTGATTTTTCTTCCTTGCTTCTCTTATTTTTCTTCCAACTCCTGCTGTTAGGCTTATGATGCTGTGCTGGGATCTTCAGAGTACAAGTTCCAAAACAGCAGAATCTCTGTCCTTAGATCAAAAAAGGCCACCCTGACTTTTCTGTCTCTCTTCATTCTTTGTCATTTCAGGACTCTTTGAAACTATATTTATCTCCCAATTTTTATTTATTTTCTCAACTGCCAATGATTTGTTCCACTAAGTGCTTTTGTGGTTAGTCTGTGATAGATAAGTGTGATAATACCACAGTACTTTTCTGCTATAATGAAGTAGCCAGAATTATCCATCATTCTGGCTCTAGACACCAGACACCAGACACCAGCAACCATTACTTTCCTTCTAGCTTCTGAAGAGATGAGAATGCAAGAAAAGAAAATCCTGGAGCATTAAAAGAGAAAAGGCAGCTAACTCTTCAAATTTAATTCTAACACTATACCACACAGAGAACTCCTACTTTCTAAGTATGGCTTAGCAAATTTACATAGTTTCCTTGATTTTTAGCTACCAGGAAACAATGTTTCTGGTTTTGCACAAGGCAAGGGAGGAAGAGATGGTGAACAACAGTTCTAGCCTTTTTCTGTGAAGGACACTAATAAACAGTTCCTCTTCAGGGATGAGTTCAATGAAATGATAATCCTACTTTGTTCTGTGAAACTAATGAATTATTATTTCTTTTTCTTTCCTACCAAGGTTAATTGCAGTACTAATAGAAATATAATGGGTTACATATGTAATTTTAAATTTTTTAGTAGGCACATTAAAAAAATTAAAAGAAGTGATAATATTTGGCATATAGTTATATAAACCTATTATAACTCAATACATGTAAAATATTACCCTTTTGACACAAAATCAATATAAAAAAATTACTGATATTTTACACTTTTTTTTCCGTACTAAAATCCTATGGATATTTTACACTTACAACACATCTCAGTTTGGACTAGCTACATGTAAATACTCAATAGCTACATGTGCATAGTGGGGAAGTCCAATTAAGCATGTCTTAGAAATGGATGCTTTGAAAGTGTGGCAAATATGTTCTTTAATAACCATGGCCTTGTTCTGATTTTCTCTACTACTTTCCTTTTTCTTCCCTGTCTGTACTATCATTTTTATTTCTCTTTTCCCTCTTTGAAAGTAATCCTCTTCTTTCCTTTTCTGGTTTTGCTCTGCTTTGACATATTGTTATTTTTAGTAGTGAACTGCAAAGACTATAAAAATGACTTTGACCCATCCCTTTTTGATCTTACTTCAACACAGACCCATATTCCTCTTTTTGGGTGGGTAAGATATGAGGCAGATGCAATAAATGTTTTTCCTCTTATGTCGAAGGAAAGTGTAAGTCCCAAACAACTTTGCCTTCAAAGCTCTTAGAAAAAAGCTCTGCATTTTTCTCCTATAATGACCCTTACTTCTCTCTCAAAGGAATGGTGGACAAGCTGGGGTATCTTGTTTTAGAGTCTTTTACAAAGTGTTAGGCTTATCTAAATCAGGCAAGGTAGTGAGACAACTTAATAAGGACCCTGTTGATTCTTTGGCATGGAAGAGTTTAAAAAGGAGGTAGCCATGATGTAAAAGTATTAGAAAGGACCCAAGGATTTCTCTACAGGAAGTGTCTCTAGTACTAACATCCATGGGTTAATCGTTAGATGGTCTTATTTAGCAGAGGGTAAATATCAGGTAGGGGTGCAAATCAGGGGGGTACAGGAATGTCTGATGAAGATACAACCTGAGATTCCTAGAAAAGCTTGAGAAAAGAGACAACTAACATCTCTTTTTTCCTAGCACTTATTCTACTTTTTTAAGTGATTTTTAAAAATCCTGGTAAAATGTTAATCATAGACAGTTCAACAAAAAGGTTGTTCAAAATCTATCACTGTGAAAAACTAAAATTGACCTAACATTCAACAATAAGGGATTATAAAACTAAATGCTATAGGACCTAAAATACTAATATGAAAGTTAACTGCGTATAAGTGAACAACCAGGTATTAGAAAAACTGGTCATTAAATAGCCTGTACTGTGCTTTTCCAAGGCAAACACACACACACACACACAGCTATGTTCCAGATAAATCCCAGAAAATTATCATTTAACACCATTCTAAAAAATAAAAAAGAACACCTTTCTATAATTCGAAAATTATAATGATCTAATTATACCTAATACAATTATCTATGCATTAAAAAATATCAATTGATATGCTGTACTTGCATAAGACTTTGTAATTTACAAAATACTTTCCCATAAATTGAGTCATCTGATCCAAATAAGTGAATGAAAAAAGTAGGATAGGCATCCATTCACATATCAAGCATATGCTGAGAGTTGACAACAATAAAAAAGACTTAGTTCCTTATCCTTAAGATGCTCACAGCCCAACTAAGAAAGAAATAATTAACAAATAAACACTGCAGTATGGTAAATGTGTACGAGGTTCTATGAAAGTACTAAGGACTGAATGTCTAAATTAGTTTGGCCAATGGTAAGAAGGTTCTTTTTATAGAGGAAAAAAACTAAGGCTCAGGAAAGCTAAGTGGCTTGATGAAGTCTTTAAAGTAGGTAAATAGCAAAGTCAGGTTTGAATCCATATTTTTGCCTCCTCATCCAGTACTTTTTACTACATCAGACTCACTGCTCTCTGAAGTGTGACAGCTGCTTTATACTCCGTGAGAGATGGCCTCTGTTGGCGAAATTTTTTCCTTTCCCTGTACCCTCTCCAATGTTTCTGGATAATCAATGCTGATTTCTCTTCTAGTTCCCGATTATGTTTTTCCACCTGACCTAAAAAGATGACAGACACTATTACAACCTACTCACCTCTATGCTTTCTCAAATTCTGGAATCAGGACAATGATAGTAACAACAATCTTACAGTCCTTTTATTATTTTTTTAATACTGTACACTGATTTTCCCAATTTTACTATTTTATAATGGTTCTGAGATTTTAGAAACAAAACACTCCAAAACTTTTCTCAGATTGTGCAGCCTCTTTAGAGAAAAGACTCATAATGTTTTCTGTCATGGGAATGAGGAAAGAGTTGAATATCCAACAGCAAGAACGTTTAGAAAAAAGAATCACAAGCACATGGTTAGAAAGTCACTTAGTACCACCAGAGGGAAGGGGCAAAACATGTGTATGTTTTGTCTACTCTGTGTGCTTCTAAATCTCTCTCAATCACTCATTTGGTTATTCAGAATCAATAGTATAGATGACTTTCTTTATACTGTCTGGGAGTGGTCAGCACATAGCCCAGATTTCACAATAGCTAATTGATAGAATAAGGCAGTATAAGGCAATAATAAAAAAGGATGTATTTTAGAGATGGTACAGAAAAACTGACAGGATTTAATGACAGCTGGATGTGGAGGTAAGAAAAAAACTGTAGGATGTCTTATAGATGGGAAACTGAGTAGACTATTGGTGCAATTACCTGAGATGGGGAATAGAGAGAAAATTAGAGGGGAGAGATAATGACTAGATTTTGGGCTGCTGTGGATAGCTAAGTAAAGCTATTGAACAGACAGCTGGCTACAGTGCTATATTGTTCAATATAGTAGACACTAGCCACAAGTGGCTACTTAAAGCGAAATAAATTTAAGAATTCAGGTCCTCGGGAGCACTAGCCACAATAAGTATTCAATAGCCACCTCTAGCCAGCAGCTATGCATTGGACAGTGCAGATACAGAACACTGCATTTTGTAGAAAGTTCTGTTGGGCTAGAGCTTAGGAGAGAGGGTGAGGATACAGACGAGATTTCAGAGTACTCAGCACTCATTTAGTAGTTGAAGCTACAGTTATGGATGGGATGCCTTAGAAAGAGCAATATGAGAATAATGGGGTAAAGCTGGAGCCCTGAAAAATATCTATATTTAAGAAAAAGAAGAGAAATAAGAGGCTAGTGAAGGACAATGGGAAAGAGTATTAGGAGGTGAAGAAAAATAAAAGAATCTTAAAACCGGTATTCTCTCTCAGTCTACACTTTAATATTAATTTTGACTTAGTGTGTCAAAGGTGGAAAGAAGTCATCACAAGGTCTGTACTGAGGTATGAGTAAGTTCTAATGGCATTATGACAATATTCCAACATCGTTACTTCAAGGGATTCTTTCTCTATGTCACTAACAACTATCTTAAAGAATAAATTTTTAGAGGTTTCACTAATTTATCTGAAAGAATAGAAAAATTAGTGGAAAGATTGCTCATCATCAGCTAATAGGCCTTAATCAGAAAAAATAATAACTTTGTTTTTGACTCGAGATTTAATGATTCATCTTAAAAAGGAGAAACAAGGAAAAGGTATCAATATAAGAAATCATCAGGTAGCTAGGAAATTTGGTCTATTAAAAGACACCCTAAACGTTCTCACAGTCAATGGAATTGATGCTGCCACCAACCTGGGTGAACTATTTCGAGCATACTCAGTCGTAATTCTCGAGAAAGTCTCATGGCTCTCTGTCTTTGAAGTTGCAGTTGTAATTTGTGGTCCTCTTCTTCCTTCTGCCTATTTAGCTTCAGCAATAGCTTTGTTCGTTTAGATCTGTGATGGAAATATTTAAGTACATTATGTACAATTTTCATAAATCATACATCTACTCAAGAAGTATATGAAAACTCACTGATAATCATATAAGTACAAACACACAAAAAATTTTAATAATCCCAGTGTTGTTAGAGTATGATGAAATAAGTTTTCATGTGCTACTACTGTATTTTTCTGGAGAAATATTTAAAATACATATAAAAAGGCTTAAAATTTTTAACCAATTAATTCCATTTCTAATAATTTTCTTAATAAAAAACCTGACATGTACATCAAGATTTATGTTCAAGGATGTCTCCATAACGTTACAACAGCAACAAATTGAACACAAACCACATGTTCCACAATAGTGAGTTGGACAAATAAATATCAATTCACTCAGTGGATGGATGCTATAAAAAATAAAAATTTCAAAGAATATTTAGTAACATAGGAATATGCCCACAATGCAATGTCAAGTAAAAATAAAATTAGGATACAGAAAATAAAAACAGGATATAGAAGAGATCCAAATTCTGTAAAAAATACATATATATTGAAAAATAAATTATTAAAAACACTTAAAATTTCAACAGGGATTTTCATTGCATGGTGTGATTATGGATGATTTTAATTTTCTTCATGTTTATCTATTTCTAAACTAATAAATATTATAACTCAGAGATAAACTAAAAAGGACAAGAGAAGCAGAACGTATTATTTAATTTATCTCTATAGACTTAATTTGCATGTATCTAAAGAACGTTTCTCTTAGATTCTTATAATTAAATTGCCAACAAATGTAGTACCTTGGCTCTCTGTAGTACTAACAGGAAGACTTCATAATGATGCAGAGAGGGCTAAAATGATTTTTAACTCAATTTCTTTTGAAAAAGCAAAAACAATTAGGCATAAGTCAAATTTAAAAGGAAGTATTTTAAAGTAGAAAAGGGAAACACAAAATAACTTGATTACATTTCATGTTTTGTTTTCTTGAAATGTCTCAGCTGCTACAATTACAATTTATTTTCTTTGGTTTTACACTTAGGCCAAAGTTCAAACTTTGTTTTAAAATGCCTTTCTTAACCCTGTTATCAATGGTAGAGAATACCTCAAGTATGTGAGTGTCAAAAGAAGGGGTCCTAGAGAGGATGTAGGGCCAGCTAAATAGTTACTAAGTATCTCTTGTTCTTCCTAAGTTAGAGATCAAGTAAGAGCCTTTCCCTTCCCAAAGAGTGGCTGATGGAAACTTGCTTCTCCTATGAACTCCCCTCTATCTTTTCTTCTAAGAGCTTTACAGTTTTAGTTCTTATGTTTAAGTCTTTAATGTCCATTTTTTTTAATGCACTATATTTGATTCCAATGCACACTTCTGTTTAAAAAAGAAGTGCTGCTTTAGCCATACTCTAGTGTAGCTGTTTAAAATTCCATGGCTGAAAAGTAAGGTGTTAGCTAAAACAGGACTGCATCCCAGATCCAGGAACTGGAATATTTGAGAAAGCTAGTTATTCTGTGGGTAAGAGTATCTATAACTACTCATCACTCAAAAATTAAAAGACTATTAACTACTTTCTTTATAAGAAAGAGTAAGCATTTGACTCTCTTGCATTTGTACTGCACTTCTGAAAAGTAAATGACTGATCAGATATCATATTTTCAAATTAATTTACATAACACAGTCCATGATTTACATTTAACTGACATGAATCTTTACTATCAACAAAGGAGCTGACCAAACTATCTGCTGATGACGCCAGGACTTCTCCAGGAAGTCCTCTGATGTAGAATAATTAAGTATGAACCCAGGGAGTCCCATATGAGTTGATGGGCAAAGTAGTTGATAAGCTATGTTCATTAACTCAACAAACATTTGTCTGCATAACTGCTGCCTGCTTGGTACTGTCCTAACAGAAAAGAGAGACAGTTGTGCCCTTAAGGAGCTCAGTTTTAAGGGGAAGTTGAAGGGTATCAGAATATGTCACTTGGGCATAAAGATTATTTTCAGCTAGAGGCAAATAAGAATCACTGAATGCAGGAAAAAGCCTTCCTGGAGCTTCCCTTATCAGAATAAAAGAAGAAAGGTCTAAGAATGAGGAGAGCCATAAATCCCCACTCCCAAGGAAGTTTTTTGCCATAAAGAGGATAGAACACGGACCAGTATGGACCTGGACAAATAACCCATATGTTTCATTAGTTTCCCTAATACATTTACCTTTGCAAAGTTTGCTGCCCTTGGAAGCCTAAAACCCTTTTCTGTGCACCTGTCACATCTCTCCAAATTTACTTTTCTTTGTTAAAATTTCTAAAAGCCCAAGTTATAATCACCTCTTTGAGTTACTAATCATGAGTTTTCTTTTGCATGATTTGTGCTGTACGAATAAACTGCTGTTGTTGTTGTTGTTAGTCTAATTTTCAGGGCCCCAGACAAAGAACCTAAGATGAGTAGAGGAAAAAAAAATTGTCTTCTTTCCCCACAGAGTTAAAAAACTATCATTAAAACACCTAAATATCAACACGTGATACAAGTAGGTAAACTGTATGGTTTCAATATAGTAACTTGAGCAGCTATGAGCTGCTATAGAAAACATTGCTGAGTAAGAGTACTTAAACAGAAAATAAAGTTTCTGACCATGAAAAATGATTAAATAAAAAAGAAATCTCCAGAAAGTGCTTTAGCAAGGTTGTGACTATAAAGATTGCCTCTTGCTAAATCTTAAAAACCTCTGCTGAATCTGGGCCCATAACTGTGAGTGCTGGGCAGTCCCTCCCCTCAAGAAACACGAGAGGGGGAAATTACTATGAAATAATGACTTGACCACAAAGAGACAGAAATAATCTTTGCAGAAAGCCCAGCTATAATAGAAGAGAAATTTGCATAAACTGTTGTAACTAGTAAAAGATAAAAGGTGCTGAAGCCTGGAGCAAACTTGAAATTAAAAAATTAAATAGAACCTAAAGGTTAAAACTACACTTCAATTTTTCTTAAAACTTCAAACTCACAATAATGGAAAGGAAACAAATTCATTATAATGTGAGATTTAAAGAATTTTGGCTTAAAAGCTCAACTCTTCTAATGAAAATATTTATAATTAATCTGGTTTTGTTATATAAAGCAATGGAATTTCCACTTTAAAACAGTGTAATATTAGGTAGATTCCATAGACATACTTGTATGTGGTCAAAATCTGTAATCCTTGGATACTTAATTAAGATTTTAACATTGCAAGAGAAAGTAAACTGGCAAATTTGGCAAGTATTGTGAGACTTATAGGCAATGGAAAACACACGTAAGACTTAGCTCTTAGGTCATTTATGATAAAGTAGAGTCATCTCAGAGGTGATATCTCATGCAGTCCAACTTAAAACTAAATTTCAGTCCACTATTTTAAAATATTTTTAAAACTGAGAAGTGCAGCTGTAGTTATTAAAAGAATAGTTTCAGTTTTCTTTAAAAAACTGACTTCTGGAATGTGCAAGTTTCACTTTAGTAAACTAAAATTTAGCTTTAAGTTAGGCCACATGAGAAATCACCTCTGAAATGGTTCTACTTTATCATAAATGATCTAGGAGCTTAGTCATTTTTGTGTGTTTTCATTGCCTTTAAAATCTGGATGGCTTAGACATATTGAAAACTGGGCCATGTCTTCAGTATTTCATTTTTTGTCTAATTGAAATAGAGATAAATGACAAACCATGTCATACCTTGATGACTGTATGTATCCGCACCCTATTTACTGAGGAAAATCAGGTTAACATGCCTACACACACATTGAACAATTACGACAATTTTGGTTTTAAGGGTTTTAGAAAGTAATTGACTATCACTGGCTCCAAATGTAGGGTTGGCCTAAAAAAAGTCTGAGTGAAGAGGACTGTTTATTTGTTAGACTCCTGTCTCACATTATGCCCTTTGCTTTGAAAGTGCCTCTGGTTATCGGAGTGCTAGTACACTCAGAAATGTGTAGAATAAGAATGAAATTAAGAGTATAAGAAGAAATGGTTTAGAAAATTGATTTAAAAAATCCCTAAGTTTTCACTCAGCTGTACTCTAATAAAATATATCTAGCCCTTTCAGATTATCATTCCTCTCACCAAAATTTTTTACCTGAAACTCCTCTGCAAAGTAATCACAGCAGATGGAAGCTTCTTTAATCTCTTTCTAGTTTGGAAACCCTTCCAATGAGCTTGAATCAAACAAGCTGCTTGATGTAGTTTCTGAAATTAAATGTCAGAATTAATTTAGACATCTCTAAGAAAGACTTTTTTAGAAGTTTACCTCTTCAGATATCAGGCCTGGGCAAGTATTAATCTTCATCTCTAGTAAGCTGGGGAGGAGGCAACGTTTTTATAGGCCCAGAATACAGAAGGCCTATGAAAATTAAACCCAACCTCTCAAAGGAGGTACGTTAGGCTCACTTGGGCAATATCTAGAATGGATTCAAGATATCGTCTGGTTAGCTCCAAATTCTTCCTGATTAATCTTACTTCCCACTCCCTTTACAAATATTTCATAGTTCTGCTTTTTAACGCTTTAACCTCTTTCCTTGACGTCTTGTCTGGCCTCACTTATTTGAAAACCTAAGGCCAAACTCTATACAGGCCAAAAAATATAAAAAATAATTAAAAGCTCTGAGGTTAAAAATAATCCTTTTCCCAACAACCTATGGCTGCTCTGGATCTTAGGGGTAAATAACTGAAGAGAGGAGGAAACAGACAGCAACTTAAAAGATTCAAGAGGCTATGACTCTCCCCTATTTTGAAATAAAATGTTCACTGAAATGTAAATACCATGCATATTGTTTCTATAATTTAATACCTGCTCTTCTACTTCCTGATAGACCTTAGGACTTAAAAGGCCAATGAGCTGTTTAAGTTCTTGATTAAACTCTGTCCCAGGCTCTTGTTTATTCAGCAGATTTCTGAGTCCTGAAATGGAATAACAAAGATACAACTATTAACAATAAAATATGATTTAGTTATTTAATTGGTATCGATTTAAGGTTAAAAGTCTGATTTAGAAGCAAATGAACACAAGAAGATTAGTCACATAATTTTTCTTTTTCTTTCTCTGAAAGACTTCTAGACTGAGGTCTTTAGAATACTGTCCTAAGAGTTCTTATGTGCTCACTTGTGAGACGTGATGCAAAATCTGTCTAGTCAATCTCTTTAATTAAAAAGGGGAGTGGAAGTGAAAAGTCAGTTGTGATAAGTCAAAGGGAGAGAGAAATTATTTGCTGTTTGAACATAAATACCTTAAACTAAAACTTTTTTTAACTAAACATTTTTAAAAAGATGATACAAACTGAGTAAATGCCTACCCTGTCGAAACACTTAAGCAGATTATTAGTCATTACTAATGAAAAGAAGTTATTATTAAATAAAAATATACAGTAATATATATAACTTGGGGCAAATCAACAACTTCCTGAGCAAACATAGAAATGCTGTAACACAAAAATACTGCATTTTCATCCCTAAATAAAATAGGGTAGTATAAGACACAAAGCAAGTATAATTTCTAAGTCAAGTTGGAATGATGTATTATAATGTATGTATTCAATATAAACAAGCTACAATGGCTTTGGAGTATATAATTGGAAAAGCTTTATATTCTCTTTAAGACTAAAGTTCTTAGCAGTATTAACAATTGTAGAATATCTTGAGGAAACTGAATGAGTTTTACTATTGAAAAAAGAAAAGGAGATGGATTGTTAAGGTGAAATTCCTTTATAATGACTCTGTTGGACATTCACATTTCTATATAAGAAATCTAATTACAGAATTTAAAAATGTATATCTGGTACAATACCAACTAAAGGGTTTTATTATTGGCACCTTTTCTCCTCTATTTCCACAACACAAAATAATTACAACATTGACAATAATGACTGGTACAAGTTAAGTTACTAAAGTGTCATCAAGAATTATTAAAAGACCATTGTAATAGTTTTTATATTGTGTCACATTATGTTCTAATCTTTAAAAAATCCCATATAATGCTGTAGAAATAAGCATATTTAATAAACTAGAAATCCATTTCCTATATGTATAAAAAAATAGACTATAATGAATCATGACTCTGCCTAGCAAAGAAATAAAATAAAGCTAACATATAACTGCTTGGCAATTAAAAAAAAAATCTGTGTGATACTGGATAAATTACCTAATTATTCCATGCCTCTGTTCACAGAGCTATAAAATGAGGATAAGAGTAAATATCTCATAGGGTTAAGAGGATTAATATTTTAATGCACGTAAAGTATGCAGAATAGTATCTGACAAGAGTAGATGCTTAATTAAATGAAAGCTATTCTATGGGAATGGTAATACACTGAGCCCTTTCCTCTTAAAATTTTCTGACTTTTTATTCACATATACATTTGATTTGGAAGTGAGAAAGTTGTTTTGTTTTTGTGGAAAGACAGTCAAGGAGTTGACAGTAATTATTAATTGATGTAAAGATCAAAAGGGCTGTTACTCTCTCAAGCACAGCTCTCTTTACTCCAGTAAATCTTGGTAAGGCCACTGATCTTTTTGGTCAGTATTTTACACTATATGATATATTCAGTATACAACCTTTTATCGGAAAGGGAGTAAATATTCATTGTAACCTCATCAGCAAAGTACCATAAGCCATCTGTTGAGATATGAGGAAAGCTTGATCACATAAAAACTTTTTTCTAAATTGGTTATGTTATGATAGGGTTTCATTTGCATACTTCAGTTGCTGAATTTTTTAAAATAGGAATTTTACTTTCCAGAAACCAATAAAAATGTTATTTCTGAGAATCTCAAAAAAAGAAAAAAATACATACTACCTTTGTAGCAGGCACTTAGTCTCAGTAAAATCAAAATTTCCTGATGAGATTCTGCCATCAACAGTAGGAGCTTTGTAGCAGTACTTCTTAGGACTGGACTAGGAGTTGATAAAAGCTTGAAAATAACTTCATCTAAAATTGAATGCAGAATTTTTCCTTCTATTCTGAGTAAATCACCACTAATAGAACAAAATAAAAAAGTTAAAAATGTACCATTACTAACTGATACAAAGATATCACAACAAATTAAACATAAAAGGTTCAGCAACTTGATGTCTGACTGTGGCCTGATCCAAGAAGAGAAAAAATTTTTAAACATATAGCTTAGTTCCAAGAATACAGTACATTAAGTCAATTAATATTTATTGAATTCTGTGTGTAAGGCACTATACTAGGTAAAATAGGGAATACAAAGTAGCCAAAGGCCCTCTCCTGAGAAAAATCTACAATTGCAGAGGAAAGATAAATGTGCAAAACAGATGATTCAAAAGCTTCAGGTCATAAGAGGAAAATCACAAGACAGTACAAAGTTCATTGCTTAATGATGTATAAAGGCAAAAATGCTATATGAATTCAATTATCATGTACTTAATATAGGAGGAACTTTATCTTTCCTTTGTCATTTTCTTCATTACACTAACCACCTTATCTTGCTGTACTGATGTCATAAAAAAATCATCTGAAACTAAGAAATAGTCAAAAGGGATTTCTGGGTGTCCTTCTTACTCAACTCACTATTCTAGAGGTGTGCACCTTTATCTACTTACTATTGATTAGAATATTTTGCAGTCCTGTAAAAGTAGATGTTGGCTTATAGAAAATGAATAATGGCAGTGATGCCTATCAGAGAGCAAGATTCTTACTCAACAATATAAATGACTACTTTCATTTATTGCTGCATACTCTCTACCCATTCAACTTCTATACAATGTTGTTCTGGCTCCCCCTCCACCTTCCACCCACAGATTTCTGAATTCTTTCTCAGTCTTCTTCACTGGCTCCCCTTCCCCAAGTAGAGAAGTTATTCCCCAGGATTCCATTTTCAGGCAATTTCCTTTCTCGCTCTATTAGTATTTCCCACTAAGCTCATCATCTCTCAGGTTTTCAACTATCAAATATAGGCTGATAACTCAGAAATCTATAGCACTACTCCAGATCTCTTCCAGAAGTCACACTTTATCTATCTATTCATCTATTGCCTCCCCAAGGCCTGATTTTTTTCAAACAGCTTTATTAAAGTTTAGTTGACATACAACAAACTACATGTAGTCAAAGTAAACGATTTGATAAGTTTTGACTTATTTCATCACCACAATCAAGATAATGAACATATCTATCAACCTCCTTCTCCCAAAGTTTATTTTTATTCATTAAGTTTTATAGTTTAAGTTTTATATTTAGGCCTGTTATATACATTTTGAGTCAATTTTTGTGTATGGTAAGAGGTATAGATTGAAATTTTTATTTACATATTGATAGCCAATTATTCCATTACACTCAAAGACTATTCTTTTCCCACTGAACTGAACTTTGTACCTCTTTTGAAAACGTGTAATTCTATTTCTGGATTCTGTACTGTTCTAATGATATATTTGTATATCTTTTCACCAACACCTCATTTTCTTAACTATTAGCTTTATAAAAAAGTCTTAAAATTAGGTACTACTAGCTCTTCAACTTTGTTCTTCATTTTCAAAGTTGGTTAAGCTATTTTATACTTTAAGTCCTTTGACTTTTATGGACTTGTAGAGAATGACTTGTCAATTTCTTCAAAAATGGGATTCTAAGGTATACAGTAAGCCTCAAATTAATACTGTCTATAGGATCTGTGACTTTAACCAAAATGAAGTATAACCAATTCTACCATAGCTAATTGATATACACAAGTGTTAAGTTCCTATAGCATCTCATCTCTGCTCTAACAAAACAATGTTGAATGAAATTTTGAAGACTTGTATGTCAGTTTGGAGGAGAAACTGAGATCTTAAACACTGCAACAATGATAATCAACACAGTAAACCTTTGCACCTATTTACATACTATTTAATTCCTTTCAGCAATATCTTATAAAATGAGGTCTTTCTCCTGTCTTATTAGATTTAACCCTACACATTTTCTATTTTTATGCTATTATAAATTGCAATATTCTGAAATTCAATTTGAGAATTGATAGATTTAAAATTTTAATTTACATTGTCATACTGATTTTGTATCCTACTACCCTTGCTATACTGAATGATGAATTTTAGTGGCTTCTTTGTTCATTCCATTAGATTTTCTATATAGATGGCCAGTGCCACCTCCAAATACAGAGTTTTTATTCTTCCTTTACATATAGAAAATCTTCCCATTTCTTGCTTGACTGTACTGGCTAGAAATTCCAGTACAATGTTGAATAAAATGATCAGAGTGGGCATCCTTTTTTGTTCATGAGGTATCTTAGCTGTAGGTTTTTCCTAGATGACCTTCATTAGGCTGAGGAAGTTCTACCTTCCAGGACTACTTTGCTGAGGTGTTTTTTTGTTGTTTGTTTGTTTTTTAAATTAGGAATAGATGTTGAATTTTGTAGAATGATTTTTCTGCATCTATTGATGATACGGTTTTCTTTTTTTATTAATATGAATTATGCTGACTTCAGAACATTACACTAGCCCTGATTTCCTAGGATAAACCCTAATTATTCAAGATGTATGAACTTTTTAATATATTTGTATTCAACTCGCTAAACTTTTGTTTAGATTTTTTTTTTTTTTTTTTTTTTTTTTTTTTTTTTACATCTCTGTTCATGAGTATACTGGTAAGTTTTCTCATATCATTGTCTGATTTTGTATCAAGGTAATGCTGACCTCATACAAGGAACTGGAAAGTACTTCCTCCTCTTCAATTTTCTAGAAGAGTTTACTTAGAATTCTTTCTTCTTATATGTTTAGTAGAATTTACCAGTGAATAAGTTATCTAGTCCTGGAGTTTTCTTTCTAGAAAGTGTTTCAGCTACAAATTCAATTTTTTAGTTATAAGGATATTCAGGTTATCCATTGCTTCTTGATATTTGATAGTTTGTCTTTCAAATAACTTGTCTGTTTCATCTAGACAAGCATAAAGTTGTTCATATTATTCCTTATGATACCTTTAATATCTATAGACTCTATTGTCTGTTCTCCTAATTCCAGATATTGGCAGTTGTATTCTTTTTTTTCCTGATCAGTCTTGCTGGTTTATTAATTTCGTAGAACTTCTCAAACAACCAGCTTATGGTTTTATTTTCTCTATTGTTTTTTTTACTACTTATGCGTTGATATTTATCATTTTCTTTCTTCTGCTTACTTTTAGTTCCTTAGTTTCTTAAAGTGGAAACTGAGGTCAATCATTTGAGATTCTTCTTCTTTTCCAATATAGGCATTTAGTGATATAAACTTTCCCATTGAGTTTAGGATAGTATACAAGCTTTGAATTCCTGGGATAAAATACTGCTTTAATTTAGATGAATCCCAAAATTTGGGTATGTTGTGTTTCCATTTCCATTCATTAAAAAATAATTTCAAACTTAATTTTTGATTTCTTGTCTACTGGGTTATTTGCATTATCATTTCTCACATACTTGGGAATTTTTTTCAGGGATCTTTTTGATATTAATTTCCAATTTAATTCCATTGAGGGCAGAGAACATACTTTGTATGACTTAAATCCTTTTAAGTTTATTGAGACTTGTTTCATGACCCAGAAAATGGTCTATGTTTGTATATGTCCCAATTGCATTTGAAAAAATTGTGCATTTTGCTGCTGTTTGTTAAAATGTCAATCAGGTCAAGTTGGTCATTTTCTTCAAATATTCTGTAGACATACTAATAACTTCTTGTCTACTTATTGTATCAACTATCAAGAGAGGTGTATTAACATCTTTCACTTTAAATACAGATTTGTCTATTTCTCCTTGCAGTTCTATCAATTTATTCTGTGTATTGTTAAGCTCTGCTATTAGGTCAATAAACACGTTTTCTTTATGAATTGACTTCTTTATTACTATGAAATAACTGTCTTTATTACTGTTAATATTCTTTACTCTGAAACTTACCTTTTTCTGATGGTAATGTAGGTACTTTAGCTGTCTTTTGACTAGTGTTAGAGTGGTTTATCTTTTTTCATCCTTTTACTTTTAAGCATACAACAAAATACATGCTTCCATCTCTCTCCTCCCAGCATTTGTTACTGCTGTAATACTTTATTAATACATGTTATAAACCCAAAATACATTATTATTTTTGTATGAGCAAGCGTTATTATATTACATGTAATCATAAGAGAAATAATCTTAATCAGTTACCTATATAATTATCATTTCTGATATTCATTTTTTTTGTGTAAATCTACTTTCTTCTGGCTGAAGGATTTCCTTAAACATTTCTTGTAGTGTGGGTCTGTTGGTGATTTCTGAAAAAGTATTTTAACCTTGTTTTTGAAACATTTCTAATGGGTATAAAATTTTACTTTGACAATTGTTTTCTTTCAGTATTTTAAAAATGCTGCTCTACACAAGCAATCTACCAGATGCAAAGTTCAAAACACTGGATATAAGGATGCTCGATGATCTTCAGTGAGAACTTCAACAAAGAGATAGGAAACATAAACGTGGAGATGGAAAACGTAAAAGAATCCATCAGAAATGAAGAATACAATAACTGAAATGAAGAATATATTAGAGAGAATCAACAGAAGAGATGAAGCAGAAAACAGAATCAGTAATTTAGAAAATAAGGCAGCAGAAAACAATCAGAAAAGCAAAAGAAAAATACAAAAAAAAAAATGAGAATAGCTTAAAGGGTCTCTGAGACAACATGAAGTATACCAATATTCACATCAGAGGTATACCAAAGGAAGAGAAAGCAAAGAGTTAGAAACTTATTTGAGGAAGTGATGAAAAACTTGGCAAAAGAAATGGACATATGAGCCCAGGAAGCACAGAGAATCCCAAACAAGATGAACCGAAAAAAGCCCACACCAAAACATCATCATTAATAAAATGCCAAACATTAAAGACAAAGAGAATCTTAAAAGCAGCAAGAGAATAGCAGTCAGTCACCTACAAGGGTGCGCCCACAAGACTGTCAGCTGATTTCTCAACAGACACTTTGCAAGCCAGAAGGGATAGGCATGAAATATTCAAAATGATGAAAAGTAAGGACCTACAACCAACATCACATTACCCAGCAAAGCAGTCACTTAGAATCGAAAGATAGGTAAAGAGCTTCCCAGATAAGAAAAAGCTAAAGAAATTCATCAGCACCAAACCAATATTACAGAAAATATTAGAGGGGCTTCTTTAAAAAGAAAAAAGGTCAAAAAGATGAATAATGAAAAGGCAATACTACATATCTACCAACAATTATTATAAATGTGAATGGATTAAATTCTCTCATCAAAAGACATAGTGTAGCTGAGTGGGTAAGAAAATAAGACTCTTATATATGCTGCCTACGAGAGACTCACTTTAGATCAAAAGACACAAACAGAATGAAAGCAAAGGGACAGAAAAAGATTTCATGAAAATGGAAATGAACTACTTTGAAGGGACACGTGCATCCCTATGTTCACTGCAGCATTATTTACAACAGCCAAGATATGGAGGCAACCTGGGTATCCATCAATGGATGAATAAAGAAGAGGTGGAACATCTGTGTGTTGTGTGGTGGTGTGTGTGTGGTGTGTGTGTGTGTGTGTGTGTGTGTGTGGTGTATGTACACATAAAAATACACACACGTTATTATATAACAGAATATTACTTAGCCATAAAAAATGAAATCTTGCCATCTGCAACAATATGGATGGATCTAGAGGGTATTATGCTGAGTGGAGTGAGAAAAGAGAAAAGACAAATGGCATATGATTTCAATTATACACGGAATCTAAAGAGCAAAATAAAAGAACAAACAAAACAGAAACAAACTCATCCATACAGAGAACATTTTGATGGCTGCCAGATGGGAGAGGGAATGGATGAAAAAGGGAAAGCGATAAAGAAGTACAAATTGGTAATCATGGGGATGTAGAGTACAACATAAGGAAACAGTCAATAATATTGTAATAACTGCTGCGTGGTTTCAGATGGGTACTAGATTTATTAGGGTAATCACTTCGTAAGTTAGATAAATGTTTTAACACTATGTTGTATACCTGAAACTAGTACAACATTGTATGCTGACTGAAATTGAAAATAATTATTATAAACAAATAAACAAACAAATAAATAAATAAAAATGCCACTCTACAAACTTCCCGTTATAAAATAAATAAGCCACAGGGATGTAGTGTATACTATAGGGAATATGTCAGTAATATAACATTGCACAGTGACATATGGTTGGTTACTATATCATGGTGATCATATCGTAAGGTATATAAATGTCCAATAACTATGTTGTACACCAGAAACTAATATGATATTGTATGTTGACTATACTTTAATATATATTTTTAAGGAAAGAAAAAAAATGTTGCTCAACTATCTTTTGTTTGCATTGTTTCTGATAAGAAAGTTGCTGTCATCCCCGTCTTCATTCCTCTGTATATACCTTTTCTCTCTGTCTACTTTAAAGATTTTCTCTTTTTCACTGGTTTGAACACATTGATTATAATGTGCTTTGGTGTAGAAGTTTCTTCGTATTTATTGTCCTTGGGGTTTAATGAGCTTTATAAATTTGCAAGATTATAGTTTTCATTAAATTTGAAAATTTTTCAACAATTATTTCTTCTAATATTTCTGATTTTACTACCTCCTTTAGGTACTGCGATTCTACTGTATAAAGCTGTTTGAAATAGTACTGTAGATCACTAATTGACTAATATTCTCTCTTTCTCTTTCTGCTTTTTTTTTTTTTTTTACTACATTTCTCTATTTCATTTTCGATAGTTTCTATTGCTATGTCTTCAGATTCGCTAATCTTCTGCTACGTTAATCTGGTTTTACTCCAATCCAGTATATTTTCATCTCAGACATTGTAGTTTTCATGTCTAGAAGTTCAGTTTGGCTCTTAGATATATCTCTTTTCAACTTCCTGGATATATGGAATATAGCTACAATAACTGTCCTGTCCTTGTCTGTTAATTATAACATATATGTCAGTCTTAATTAACTGATTCTTCTCGTTATAGGTTGTTTTCCTGCTTGTTTGCATGCATGTCCCTTGCATGAATTTTACCTTGATAGGTACTAGATATTTTTTGTATTTCTAAAAATATTTTGGAGTTTTCTTATAGAGATTTTTCAAGTACCATGTAAAAATCATTTGGAACCAATCATTTAGCAAAATTAGTAATGCCTCTGACCAAAAAAATAATCAGTAATATTTTGTAAAGCTAAGTCATTTGCCGATCTGTACGACATTTAATAGCGTAGTTATGACTGTAGATTCTATCTGAACATCATCGGTTTGCAGTGACGGCAAGAAATGATCACTTTGTATTACTAAAGAAAGAAGGGTAAAA
Source organism: Eonycteris spelaea (assembly GCA_003508835.1). Lineage (NCBI taxonomy): Eukaryota > Metazoa > Chordata > Mammalia > Chiroptera > Pteropodidae > Eonycteris > Eonycteris spelaea. Next base: position 47,218 of record PUFA01000398.1, read on the forward strand.
AATATCAAAGCAATGATTCAATAATGGCACAAATGGGAGAAGGTGTCACCTTCTCTGGGAAGCATCTCAACACTTGGGCATACTTTTAACATCATAACTTAAAACACTATACTTACGTTCAGTCTCTTCCACTACTTTGTAAACTCAACAACAGACACACGCTGGAACATAGTAGATGCTTAATAAATCCATATTGAACTGAAAGAATCAATTGTTTCAATTGTGTATGCTCTGCCTTTCCATTTAACCTGGGAAAGTGGTCTATTACTTCTTCTATACCCTCCTTCTATAGCACTTGGCACTATACTGAGCTTGCAGTGTGCTAAACAAATATACGATTAGGCATTTTTTACTGTGATTCCAGTATCTGTCTTCAGATATCATGGTAATTTTTCTTCTCTAACTGTGAGATGTGGTCTAAATCTTAAATTCTGAGATAAGAAACCAATTCAATAATATAACTTCTAGTTTTTAAAGGTATTTTATATTCATTTTTTTTCCTGAAAGACAATGGTAGTATAGTCCCATGTACAATCCACATACAATTGATATCAACAAAACTGGAAAACTGGTAATGATTCAAATAAAAAATAAAAAATTATAAATATTTTGTAAAACCAAGTCACCTGTTGATCTGCAGTATGTTCTGTACCATAGTCATGACTGTAGATCCTATTTGAACATTATCAGTTTGCAGTAAGTGCAAGAAATGATCACTTTGTAGTACTAAAGGAAGAGAAAAAAGATTTAGATTTGACAATGATACAATTGGGATTTACTTGTCCTTTCAAAACCAAATCTAAGCATGACCACTTCTGCTAAACTTTTTGCCTCCATATGCTTTACAATAAAGATTTTAATATAGGCAGTTTCAATAACCATTCCATTTTTATGAAAAGCTATAGTCAAAGAGCATCCACAAACACCAAGCTAAGGATATCTTCTTTGTTAACGCCACTTAACTGAAAAATAAAATATAACGTATCCTAAATCTGAATCTATTTTTCTAGTAGTGAATTTCAATGAATAAAATAAACTTTCCTGTGAAGAAGAGAGAATATGAAGAAACAGAAATGGTACAGACGACTATAATGACATTTTAAACAATTTAATTGTTATAAAGTGTATCATGCTTGCTAGTATCTTGTCTTAAATAATAATAAAATCGTTAACTACAAAACATTTGTTTTTATTAGTTTATAATTTTTAGGCTCTGAACAGCCAGTTATGAAGACTTGGCATTGGATGCTTATTCAAGCTGTTTAACCTCTCAGAACATCCATTTCTTCATCTGTATAACTAGAAATAATAGTTGTCTCACAGACTACTGGAGAATCTCTTAGAACAGGATAGGTTTCCAGTAAATGTCAGTTTCTATTCCCTTCTCCACTAAATAATCAGAATTTTAATTATAGTGGGATCAGGTAAGCTAGCAATCTCTGTGAATACTTTCCTAGTTTCTACAAAACAACTTTCTTCTTTCTCTCTCCTGATTTCTTTCACATATTAACTACTATTCTTCATTTCTATTTATTTGCATAAGTCAATATTTCAACTTTTCACTAGACGCCAATTTTTAAAATGTTTAACAATTTCAAAAAACAATTCTATTAAAAACTTCTATGACTTATTTTCTATTACTTCAATAATAAAAAATATCTCTGCAGCTGGGATAAGTACATCATTCTATTTTCACCTATTTAAAGATGTTTTAGTAACTTTGAATTCACTGAAATCATACAGAATGTACTGTGTATATGTACGTAAATGTATAATAGAAAAAATTATGCTAAAATAATTTACTAAAGTTTCATTTTACTTTTTATACTGTTTATCTTATGTTATTATATAACATTTTTAGAGTCGCTATTCTGTTGAATTTCAAGTGTAGTCAGATAACTATTTGGTCCCCCAAACAAAAGCTGATACTTTTGCCCATTTCTTTATTTAATTAAACTTTATAGAAGAGTTTCAAACATATATTAAGAATAGACATAATAGCGTAACGGTCCTGCATGTACCAGTCATTCAACTGTAACAATGATCAACACATAGTCAACCCTGCTTTACCTACTCCACTCACTTCCTGCCTCCCACTTTATTTTGAAATAAATCTAAAACATCATTTCAATTATAAATATTTCAATATGTAGTCAGAAAAGATATGATTAAACAATAAAATATAACCATTATCTAACCTAGTCATGATTCCTTGATTTTACCAAATATTCAGTTACTGTTCCAATTTCCAGTTATTATGTGAATTTTTTAGTTTGTTTGAAGCAAGATCCAAATAAGATCCACACATTGAAATGATTACATTTCAATTTCTTTTAATCTACAGATTCCCTCTCTATCTTTTTATTACCCTTGATATTTACCTGTTTACAAAACTATATCAACTCTCCTATGAGCTTTCCAGTCTATTTTTGCTAACTGAATTCCTGGGGTATAATTTATTTCTGTGACCTTCTATAAATTGGCAGCTGGAGCTAGAGGATCAAAATTATTCAGGTTTGAATTTTTGGTCAATATATTTCGTATGTGAGGTTATAATGAGCCATTAGAAAGCACTTAGTATCTGGTTGTCTCTCCTTTTGAGATGTTGAAAGTGGTGGATGATTCATTTCTAAATCTGTTAATTCACTAAGGTTGCAAAATGGCAATTTTATCATTTCTTATTTATTTATCAGGTGGAGTACCTTTTACAAACAAATTTCTCATCAATAAATAAGAAAAGGCAAGATAAACTGGATTCACCATTTATTAAAATGAATTGGTTCCCTAGCAGACGCTAATGGTTAATTATCAAAAAACGGTCTCATTGTATTTGATGAGTTTCAATCTGCTATAGTTATTATCCTGATTACTGTGCAGATTTCTCATTTTTGGCTAGTAGAAGACTCCTTAAGTTGACTCACATGAGTCTTTTTCACAGAATTCTGAGACTTCGACTGTTTCCCTCCTATGCAGTATTCTAGATTTTTAGGTTTACCATGTATATTTTCTACTCCAGACCTATAGTCAGCCGTTTCTCCAAGTACCTAAATTTTTAAAATAAAAGGTTGTTGGATACCCCAATTTTGCACCCATTTATTTTTTGCATATGAATTCCACAATCACTTGAGTTTTAATACTCTTGATATTTTAAATCTACAGATGACCTAAGAAACACTGTCACTTTTGTTATAGTTACTATTTTTGAAAAAGAATGCAGCATATTTTAAAAATTATTCAAGTAGTCTCTCTTGCTCTTTTGTCTAGGTCTTTTATATCTCCCTATAGTAATTTAATATTATTTGGTAAAATAGTTCTTTAAATTGGGAACTTTATAACATTTATTCCATAATGGAAAATGAATATTTTATATATATTATTTTATAAATTTTTTTTTGGGGTAACATTGGGTATATTAAATATAGGTTTCAAGTGTAAAGTTCAATAATACATCATCTGTATATTGCATTGTGTGTTCACCACCCAAAGTCAAATCTCTTTCCGTCACCACATATTTGACCCTCTTTACTTTTAGCTACCTTCTCGTCGCCCCATTCCCTTTGGTAACCACTAAATTTTTGTCTGTCTATGAATTTTTGTCTTATTCATTTGTTGCTTTCAGTTTTATATCCCATATGAGTGAAATCATAAGGTTCTCAACATTTCCTGTCTGACTTATTTCACTTAGCATAATTATCTGTTGAAAATGGCAGTATAGTGTTTTTAAAAAGGGAAGTATCTAAGCTTATTACTTAGCTCTATAGGGATGTAACTACCAAAAGTATTAGTTATACTAACTGAAAGTAGCACCTTTGGAAAATGGGAAACAGAGCAAAGTGTGAGGATCAGGGATTGTGATTTTTATTTAACCATCCATATAGAACTTTTTGACTCTTTAAATTACGGGCAAGCATAATTCTAAGAGAAAAAAATAAAAATAAAAATTCAGTTCAATTTTTACTTTCTAAAATAAATGTTCTTAGTTTGTTCTTATAGTTAAATTTATCTTAGATTAAATCTTTCAAGAGAATAGAAATGCTGCCATGAATATCGTTAAGCATTACTTTCTCAGTCTTTAAAAGATAATATAACACTAATATATATTTATGTTTCTCTGTAAATTTAGAAATAGCCTATAAAATAACTTTCAAATTCAGTAAAGTATCATTATGTAAAAGCTTACTCTTAAATGACTAGTCTGAGTTAACATATCTACTCTGTACATAGGGATTTCTCTCACACTAAGTCTAAAATACAACTGTGATCTTTGAAACTCAAAAACCTTTCCCCTTAGACTCAATTATTAAAATTATCATTAATTCTTGGATTTGCTAAATAGAAAAAGCTAAGGTGAAAGTTATATTTTAGCAATTTTCCCCTTAATATATAATCCACATTGGCAGTGTTGGCTATTTAAAGTTGTAATGTCCAAATGGGCTTTTATTTTCTTATGTATGGGGTTATTTTGATATGTTTAACTATGGTTACGTATATAGTTAATAAGGTATTTATTTTAGAAAAAAAAAACAGCAGGTGACTTTACAATGACTATAGGTTACATTAAAAATCTCTTACCATTTTGGATAAGTTGAACATGGCCTCCCAATAGCCAGAAGAGAGAATCAGTCACAATTTGGAAAAAATGTAGTAATTCATCTTTTTCTTCACCCTTAATACACACACACACACACAAAAAGTAACCCAATTTAATTGCTTTATTAAAAAAGAGACAGACAGACAGAGACAGAGAGACAGTCAGACACAGATAGGCAGATGCTTCTCTCTGAGGAGTCAGAGGATCTGGTTTCTGGATCTAACTTAGATATTTATGAGTTATGTGATCTTGAAGTCTTTAGTTTCTTAATTTATAAAACTTGTAGTTACAGGCTAGTAGTACCTACTCACTAGAAACAGTTGTTATCCAGAGGTCAAATAAGACAGTATAAATAGTATAAGAACTATAAGTGGTTACACTAGAATTTCTCAACACTGGATATACAATGCTATAGAGCTTTTTAACACATACCCATACATAGACTTTGGTGCACACATAATGAATCTGAATCGCCAAAGTTAAAGAATGGGTATCTGTATTTTTACAGATGATTTGGGTGATTTGGTTATGCAGCCAAGGTTGAAAATCACTGCATTATGCAAATGTAGATGCCAGCATGTAAAGCACTGTTAGTGCATTTCAGTTGTAGCTTCTACTCGGACTCCATGAAGGCACAGACCATGTTATTTAGCTTTCCACTTATACACTCAGTGTCTAAATCAGTTCTGCCACGTAGTAAATGTTTGATCAGCATTTATTCAATAAATAAATGACAATTTTCCTTGCTTCTTTCTTTCAGGAAGGTAGGGTGAGAAATTAATTATTCTAGAGTTTGTGTTACAATGGGAAATAAGAAACAGACTCTAATCATGATTCTGTCATATATTGGCTCTGTAACTTTAGTGAAAAAATCGTAGAAAGGTCACTAATCTTTTTCATGTCCTAAATGTTTGTACTGCAGCACAAAAGTAATGAGAACAGCAAAAACATTATGATTGCTATGATTATTCATCAAAATAATGGAAGTATTGTCTTCCTATTATTCTAGCACAGGGTTAGATAGGTGCTTAAATAGACATGTGCTAACTTAAATATAAGATTAAAAAAGAAGAAAGGAACAAATGTCATTAGATCAAGCATTCTTTAGTTCAATATGCTGCCTTTGCCAATTCACCAAAACACACAGCAGGTCATCCTCATTGTTGTCAATCTCAAAGGATAGTGCTCAACTCCTAGACTTCCTAGTTTCCTTAAAAAAAAAAAAAAAAAAAAAAAAAATCCCAACAGATAATGTCACCTCTAAATTCATGGCTTCCGAGACTGGTTAACAAATTTACCCTAAAACACTTCAAAATTCTTGCACAGGTGCTTTTCTATTCATGTGTGAAAGTGTGTGTATATACACATATGTATGTATGTATGCATATGTATGTGTATATTTTAACCAGTTTGCTGTTTAGGCTAGAACATCAGGTATCTAGTGTCTGTCTCACCAGATGATCTACTATCTATATGCTAACTAAAAAAAGAAAAAAAATCTAATTGTGAAATACCTAGGTAGATTCAGTTTTCTTGTTATCTCCTTTTTATCCCTCTGTTTTAATTTTGCCCTGTAGTCAAGTGGCCCTCTTTTTCTATAGCTGATTTACTCTCTTTAATGTATGTACTAAAGAATTTTTTTATTCCATACATTATCATTTTTTATTTTAAAAAATCTCATACTTAAGTATTAAAATAAGTTAGACACATCATCCTTTCTCGCCATTAAAAGTAGGACCTCTCTAGATAATTATTCTGAAATCTATAAATGTGCTCCTAGAATGTATTAAAAGCTAAGTATTTCAACATCTGTAAGGCTTTTTTTTAGCATAAAACATACAAATAGGTTTATTAAACCCAACATCAGCAATTTAGTTCCAGCAAAACATCATCCATCACACTGATGTTTTTAATTTGAACTCCAGTGATTTTGTAGGTTTGTTTTTAATATCTGAAAGGCCTTTAGCTAATAAGTAGGAAGAATTCTTTACATCTATACAAATACCATAATAAAGAATATGAAAGTATAATGAAAAGTATTAGAGAACTATATAAATGAAGATTATAATTATTATTGCCCTTAATGGGGGAATATTAAATAAAAATGCTTTGAAGAAAACATAAAGCTTTCATAATGGTCTGAGCTATTCATGAGATGGAAATCATTTTACAAAGAGAAACAAGCACAGTAAAATCAAGTGATTTGCTCAAGAACACATCCAGAAAAAAACAGTCAGGTCCAAAAAATTTTTCATAGTTCATGCCACTATGAGTTGAATTAAATTAAACCTAGCAAATATGCAAATATTGATTTAGTGCTAGCGTCCTTCAAAATGCCAGTGGAGATTCTACAAGTGGAATTTATGACCTACTGCATAGAAAGGATATACTCTACCACTAAGTTATGCCAACAACACTGCTTATACTCAAACCACTATGCAGTCCATATTATTGTCTCATTCAATTTGTCATATAATTTTTCTTTTTTTTTTTAATTAAAAATACATCTGTCTTAGGTTGTCTATAAGAAATATCTAAAGATCTTGTCTATTTTATTAGCCTGGAGTCTTTCAAATGCAAGATTATGTCTATTCCTGACAGACTCAAAGTATCTCAAATAAAACTTTAACATTCCATGGTGACTAAGTTATTTCTCTTCATAATTCACAAAAATTATTAATCTGCTCAATCTCTGATGTCCCAGTAGGCCCAAATGTACAGCTAATAACGTTTCCAATATAATGTAGTTTCAGGCCCTCTATTATAACTTATTATTCTGTATATATCTCTATATACCAAATTGATCCTAATTAACATTCACAGAACATTACACACAACTATAGTTCACATTCAAGTATACAGGGAAGTCCCTGCTTTTTCAAGGTACCATGTTAAATGAAACTTGTGCATATCAAAACCTTTGAATGGTTTTGATATGTGTAAGTTTCAGTTAAGATAGCACTGTCCTTACAAGACAACATTCGCCAAGATAAAACATGTGGAGGGCCATAAAACAAATCTGAAAACATTGTAAAGGATTGAAATGATACAGAAAAACAGAATAAGAAATGGAGAACAATAAAACACCAAGAAAACCCTCAAATATTTAGAAATTAAGCAACATAACTTCTGGATTAATTAGAATTCTCAATTCTACATTCTTAATTCCATGGGTCAAAAAAAAAAAAAAGAATATACACAGCATCTGCACAATTCACTCAAGAAATATTTGTTGGATTGAAACGACCCTGTATTTACTAGAGAAGATCTGAAAAGAAAGATCAAATAGAAAGTTCACCTTTATTCTTCAACATTGGAATTACTGAGAAAAGTCTTGGGCCTAGAGAACAATACTTTCCTCTACTATAATTTATGTCGAAGGTATGTTTTAGGAAGATACTATGAAAAAAAAATGTATACAGGTGCTGTTCAAAGTTGAATAATAAGCAGATCCTTCCAAAAGTCATATAGTATGCTTTAACCAGAACTTTAAAAACTTTAAATACAGAGTTTTTTGGTTGTAACTTTGAAAATGTTTGAATCAACTACTCCAATTGTATTTTCAGCCAAATATTGCACATTTGAAAAATAATATGAAACATCTTGTCAAGAATTAAACTGCTCTGGCTACAAAATGTAAGACACTAAATAAACACATATACCTTAGCCGCATTGATGAAACATGTTTGCAACTGCCTCCCCAAAATTAGAAAATTTTCTGCAGCTGATGGAAGTAATTCATTGTAAAATTCCTCTGCATCTTCTCCTGGCTCTAAGCCCACACAGCAATGGCTGAAATAAGAGCACAAGTTTGTGACTCAGGTTGTGTTAATTATAAATTTCAACTGTATGCTAAAGCTTCTACAGACTCTGTACCTTAAAGAGATTTTTTTAGTATCTTTCTCTGGTTTCCAAGCCAATAAAGAACATCTGCTGGAAAATTGTTACAACTTTCTAGAAAAGTATTAGGTTATGTGGACTTTGCCTGTACTTGGAGCCAGGTTACATATGTCCTAAAAACCTATTTGTCAACCCTTCAGGAAACAAAATACACTTGGCTCACAATAAAGAAAAATGAGGCAAGTTTTCAGTGAATGGGCTACAAAAACTCTAAAAGAAATAGGATACCTTGAGAGCCTAATTCATGAATAATGTGTGTTAACTGATGCATTTTTAGATATCTAATAGCTGAAAAATACCTGGGTGAGATTAATCTGCAAGGGAGAGATTGGGAAATCAAACATTCTAAATTTGTACCAAATTTGCTTTCTAATCTACTTTCCTAAAATCTACAGAATATCTGACTGCATATTTCTTGCATCAGAAAGGGAAACAGCAAAAACCTAACTCTAGTAGGAACACTTTACATGTGTTCCTATATTAAAGGAGAGGTAGTGTAATTAGAGAAATGACTTCATATAAAAGTCACTCCCTGGATATGAAATGAGTATATTTGAGATCTCATAATAAAAAGTATTTGTGTAAATATACCAAAAAAGTCTCCAACCCTAAAATGGTCTCTATGAGTGTTCTCTATTGAGTAAGTAGTGCTATTCGAGGCTCTTCCACAAAACGTGCAGACACTGATGACCAAAGGTGACTATATACTGAGTATGCTAAAAACTTAACTGGCTTATGTTCAATGTGTCATGTTTTGTTTTGTGTTTTGCACATCATCTCCTAAAGTTAATGGACTAATGCTCACATGTACCAGTTTCTCTTTTCTGTTTGGTTCCTAAAGTTAATTACTTAAGAGTACCTACTTTGATTGAGAACATTAATAAAATTATGATTGTTGTATATTCACAAACATGGGGATTCCACTCAAGAGCCTAGCTCAATCAATATTATCATGAACTACCATATCTATCTAATTAAAACAAAGACAGAAAGCTTTACTTACTTAAAGAAATAATTAATTTTGAAAATTAAAGTATAAAAAAGAATATTATGGATATTTGTTAGTTGTTTTTTCTAACAGTATATCTTGAATCTGGCTTTTATGTAGTAACAAATTAGGAGTATGCAGTTTTAAAAGCTAAGATGCACTTAGTAAAGCACGCTTTCAGTTACTTAACTGGGAAGTGGCTTAGACGCTGAAAACGTCTGGTTTTATTGCCTTTAAAATTTTTTTTGATTTCATTTCTAACATGGTGGTAGATCAGTAAATGCTGCTTCTAAATTTTGACAGGATTTGGGTTACTTAATGAACTATACAGCTGAGATAGCTAAATCAATACAAACTGAAATGAAGTTACTGTATCTGTTCTCCGAAAGGACTTTGCTTATGCCTTTCATTTCAGCACCTATTTCATTCTGCCTTGTATGCTAAATTCATGATTGTGAGTCCATCTCTACTATAAGTTTTTCCAGTATAGAGTCAGTACCTTTATATCTTTATTTCTACCTATATTCTTAGTGAATAAAGAATCTGTTGGCACTTGGAATTCAGTGGTGAGCAAAAGGCATGATCACCATCTTCACAGAGCTTATGGATGAATTTTGGACAGTGAAACATTCATGAATATATGGTTATGAACCATATAATATAATATAAAGGAAAAGTACAACATTAACTTACTACAGAAGGTTGCTAATGCTTGTTAGGCAAATGAATAAAAAGCAGCAAATATTGAAAATAAGAATCTACAAATATGTCCCTCAAGAACAAACAGACTTATTGCTTCATTTTACCTTAATATCTGTGTTAGCTGGGAAATAGTAGTCCAACCACCCTGGATTCGAGAACAATCTTGACTGAGGACCAAGAGGCAATACTGAATGAGATCATAAACAATATATATCTTGTTTGACTTTCTTCAACTCTGAGCTTCCTAAAGGTGTGTTGTTTATTATTTCTAAGGCAAAAGGAAATAAAAAATACTTATTTTTGCTTAATAAATCCAAGAGCTATCTGTATTTTTATCGTTGAATTATAACAAAAAATACATTAAAAAGAAAAAAAAAAGTCATTGCTTTCTCACGTTAAAATTTCTTTGAACAAAATAGAAACAAATACTAAAAATTGGTGTAATTGTTTTGTTATGTAAACAGTGCTGGCCAATCACAAAAAAAGACTGTCTTACCTTTTAACTTCAATAGTATAACAGGGACATTCTGCTCAGGACTTTTTGCAACCTCAGCAGCTAAAGATAAGATCCTTGGGTCTGTACTCGTTGGCTTCATTTCTCAGATCACCTATACTTTAACAAATCAGGAAAATAAGGATCAATTATATTACCCTAAAATACTCACTCCTTAAATGAAATATAGTTTTAATATAAATGAAAACTTTAGCTTTGCTTGCTTTGTCTAAGAAGTAAAGGGTAGACTTTTTTCATTTCTCCCTTATAGGAAACTGGTTTTCTAACTAGTGTACCTCTAAAGAGCTAGAGACTCCTACACCTTACTGTAACAGCTACAGTAGGTATTTACTGGATACTCTCTAACAGTCAGGAACTGTGCTTGGGGCTTCACATTCACTGTTTTTAATCTGCACAATAATCCTAGAATAGGAATTAATTTGCTTTTATCATAAAAAGAGAAACTGAGTATACATAAAAGAGCCAACATAGGCCTGAGACTGCTATTCTTTCAAAGGTCTCTTTATAAGGCTGGCCTTTGACTGGTGTCTAGGAACTTGGATTTTAGGAGGTTTCTATCATTCCCTAATAAGAATGGCTCACTGTGCCTAAACTGTTTGTAAAAACAATGTGATTTATGCTGAACATCTGCTTTCCTTCCTGAGGTTTGGAATTCTGGTACCTGGTAGCAGAAGATGCCTACACGACCATCCTCCAATAAAGATTCTGGTCAGTAAGTCTCTAGCAAGCTTCCCTGGTAGATAGCACATTAATGTTGTCATGGCTCACTGCAGGAGAAATTAAGCATGTCCTATGTGAGTCTAGGAGAGGACTTTGGAAGTTTGACCCATTCTCCTCTGGATTTCACCCCATGGGCCTTTTCCTTTTGCTGATTTTGCTTTGTATCTTTTCATCACCAGGACAAATCACAGCCACGGATATGTCTATATCCTGAGAACTGTGAACCCTCTAGCAAATCACTGAACCTGTGGTTTGTCTTGGGGATCCCCAACACACAACTCAGAAATTTATATAAGATAACAAGAGATTGTTTATAAATAGCTTATTGAATAAAATCAACTATCTTAATATTTAAAAATATCCACATCCCAATTCAATTTGTTGCTAAAACATTTTATAAAAAGGCATTCAAACTCAAAGACATTAACAAAAGCTAACATATATTAAGTGTTTACTATGAACTAAGCACTGTGCCAAGTGCTTTTATATGCATTACCTTATTTAATCCTCACAATAGGACTATAAGGTAGAATCTGTAACCATCTTTATTTTACAGATAAGAAAAATAAAGATTGAAGAACTTAAACTTGTCACGGTTCCACCAGCATGTGGTGGAGTCAATATTCAAACCCAGTCAAGTCTGACACCAAAGTCTATGGTTTTAATTTCAATGTTCATAATATTCCCTCCCATGAAAAACAGCAAAAAACACAAAACATATTTCAAAATACCTACTTCTAACTCACTTTTTTTAGTTATTATTCTTCATAACTGGCCATCCTTTATATTAAAGAGTTAGCCATAATAAAGGCATCCAAAATTATCCCATATTAGGTAAAACACAAATTTAAAAAAAAAATGTTTTCTGGAAATATTTTAAAGCAAGCCCGACACAACTTCTGGCACATAGGCATTAAACTTTGCAAGTGCGGATCTGGAGTTATCTCATTCTTTCCAACAGCTGCATGACGTTATGCTTCCTTTGTAAAGAGTGCATTAAAATACAGTAGTTCCCCACTTTATCTACAGTTTTGCTTTCCATGGTTTCAGCTATCCAGTCAACCGTGGTCCAAAAATATTAAATGGAAAATTCCAGAAATAATTGTCCAGTGTCCCATGCTTCCAGCCTATTAGTCATTTAATAGTCTTCTCGTGACCACATCAACTACCACGGTATTATAGTGCTTGTGCTCCAATAACTCTTATTTTACTTAATAATGGCCCCAAAGTGCAAGGGCAGTAAGACTGACCAATTCAGATATGTCAAAGAGAAGCTGTAAAGTACTTCCTTCAAGTGAAAAGTACAGTACAGATAGATATTTTAAGAGACCATATTCATATAACTTTTATAACAATAGCTATAACTGTTATTAGTAATTGTTAATCTCTTTCTGTGCCTAAGTCCTAAATTAAATTTTATCATAGTTATGTATTTATAGGAATAAACATAGCACATATAGGGTTTGGTACTATCTACGATTGCAGGCATCCAATGGAAGTCTTAGAATGTATCCCCCTTGGATCAAGGAAAATTACTGTGTATTTAAACATTTTCTATATTAGAAGTCATCCAGAGTGTACATTATAAGCAAAGCTACAATAACTATCAATGTACATGTCTTTGTGCATGCATATTAGTACTTTGTAGGATGAATTTTCCTTAAAGTTAGATGGCTGAGTTGCCAGATACATATTTTTAACATTTTGATTAGATAATCTCAAATTTTTCTCCAAAATGTGTGCTCCAAATTATACTTCCACCAACAATGTATGAGGGTGCTCATTTACTATACTTTCACTGATACGTGTTATTGTTTATATTTTTGCCAATCCACTAGATGAAAAAGGTATCTTGTTTTAATCTCTATTTGCTTATACGAAGGCTAGGCACATTTCATGTTCACTGGTCATTTTTTCTAATGAATTTTTTATCCAATTTTTCTATTGGTTTGTTTTGTTCTTTTGTAGAAGCTTTAAAGAACGTTTTATCGTTTATATTGGTTGTAAACACTTTCTTCTTGTCTGCCATTTATTTTTCAAAGTTTGCTTATGGTGCCTTTACCACAGTTTTATAATTTTTATGTAGTCAAGTATGACAATCTTTTCCTCTCTGGCTTCTGCCACTGGTGTCATGTTTAGAAAGTTCCTTCCCACCCCAAAAGCTAAAATATGTTCTAATTTTTTTCTAGTCTTTATATAATTTTGTTCTACTTATATTTTCATTTAACTTATAACTTTATATTTTCAATATACATAAAAGCTCTTTTGTGCATGGTGTAAAAAGGAACCTAACTAAATTTTTTAAGTTAAAAGAGATTATAGATTGGTGAAAAAAGAACAGATGCACATAGCTGTCATAAATTCCTTAAGTTATTAGTCATGAACAGACATAAAAGGAGCAATCTGAAATGGCATTTGGGTATATTTTTGGACTGTATTTAGTTAATTAATTAATTTGTTTATTCCTGGGCTAGTACACTAGTTCATTTTAATATATGTTTGGAAAAAAACTCACAGTAGAAGGTAAGCTTCACTAGGTCAAAACAAAGACCACCTTTGATAGTTGCTTCCTTCTCTCGGGTTCACCGCCAGGCTAGCCTAGTGCCTAGCACATGGTAGGTACTTAATAAATACATGTTGAAAGAAAAAAATGCACAAATTTTGGCCATTCCAAACTCAATTTCTTGACCCTCTGCTTTTCTCTTTACAAAATGGAAGCCTCATATTTCTGGTTGGAGAGCTTTTTTTAGGTAAAATGGGCTTAAAACACTGTTCCTGCCCTCTGGCTAACACAATCAAACATCATCATCACCAAACATGTGCGGGGCACTATTTTAGAGGCAAGCGTCATGAAGATTTTATATAGGACAGATTCTCTGCTAATGTTCTGGTTTGGAAGGAAAAGTATACACATACGTACACACACACACACATACGTATATGTAAAATAAGTTATATAAAATATGTTAAGTGCCAAGTAGATGGCACCGAAGAATACACACCATAGAGGTCAGAGGACTGAGCTCCGCTGAACCAGTTTTCTTATTTGTAAACAAAATAGCAATTCTTACCTCCTAGAATAATTCAAGATTTAGAAGAGAAGGCAACCACCAAGGATGGTCCAAAAAAGTTGCATGACAGAAATTAAGCCTCGAGAATAATAATTGGAGAGTTTTTAATATATGTCTTGAATTGCTTTAAATGCTTTCACATAGTAACTCATCTCTCTCAACAATTCTACGGTATAAACAGTATTACTCCCTCCTCATCCCCAATTTTAACAATGAGCATACTTAACTTTGGTATGCACAAAGTCACACTGAAAAGTATGAAGCTGGGGTTCAAACCCAAAGAGCCTGGCTCCAGAATTTGAATTCTTAATTACCACACAAAACAGTCTTAGATGTCTTAAAAGAGCTGAATTTAGACAAGCAGATAGGCTGAGGAGACACATTCATCTACCTAACTGGAACAATAAATTGACAAGTTTGGCTAAGGTAGAAGTAAGGGAGCAGAGTTTGATAACATAATTATCCTGAAAAACAACCACCTGCTATAGTAACCACTTATAAACTTACTTTTGGATGCTTGTTTTCTAACACACATTTCTCTAATCTTTACCATTAAGCTCATGACTTTTTGACAGAAAATTACTTTTCAATTATTAATGCTATTACCCGGTCGCCAGAGCACGAACTCTGGCCTTGATTCTTTGATAATATGGTGGTCCTGGCTGTGCCGTTACTGCTTCCACGGATCACTATAAAATGAATAAAAGACGACGACACAATGCAATCTTGCTGCAACTGATCCTAACATCTGCAGTTCAGAACTCCGACTCTTTCCCCCACCCCCACTATCCCCGCCCCAGCCCTACCCCGCCTCCCTCCACGTGCCGGCCCTAATGGCACCTGGAACTTCCTCTGAAACAGGTCAAAAAAACGATTGCCTAGGTAACGGCGTCGCCTTCCAGTCAGGCCCAAGGGCAGAGGCTCAGAGGCCGCGGGCTTCTTTACTCCGGATTCTAGACCCAGCTTGGCACTACCAGGCCTTGGGCCAGACACCAGGCCTAGCGCCGAGTCCGCCCGCCCCCTCCCCGGGCCTCAGTTTTCACACTAGATTTCTACAAAAAGGCGTGGACCAGGATAATTCTCTTGTTAAGCGCTCCTACATTCCGGGGCACTTGGCCCCGGAGTCTGGGCTCCTGACCTCTTGATACCGCCGGTCCCTCTCCTTCCCCAGCCACAACTCGGGTCCGTTACCTCATCCTCACTTCGCGTTCCTCCACCGAAGAACTCCGATCCCACTGCGCACCTCAGTTGCGCGGCGTTCCCGGGGAGGCGTGCGTCGTAACGCGGGAAGGGGCCTGAAGGCAGGACCAGGATCCTTGGAGCCAAGGGGCGGGGCGCTCTTCGCCAGGCAGCCAATCAGCACGCGAGAGGCGCTCGGTGGGGACGCGCGCGTTGGGCGCGGGGCGGAGTCTGTGGTGGCTGCGCTGTGGCTGCAAATGCAGCTGCTTCAGGCTGAGGTGGCAGAAGGTGGTCAGCGGTGGAGGCGGAGGCGGAGGCGAAGTCGGAGACGAAGGATAATGATGAATGGACCTTGGCACATCGGCAGTCGTGAGCGGGTTCTTAAGTTAGGCGAGAGTTTTGAGAAGCATCCGCTCTGCGCCTTCCACACTGTGCGCTGTGAGTGAAAAACATTCCGGGAGAAAAAGGGGAGCTCTGGGTATGGGGGTGCGGGAAGGCACAGACCTCTTCGAGTAGTTCCATAGACCTCCACTTATTCCGCTGGAGACTGGGGTGCCCAGCGCAATCTTCTTCCCTGCCTGGAGCCTTAGGGTCGGTGGAAAATCAGGAGTAGAGCAGGTGTGGGTAAACCCTGGGCAGAGAGATTTAAGTGAAAACAGCAGGCAGAAAGGGAAACTTTGTGGAGGTCTGCAGTGGTGACTGTGGAGACAGACGTGACTGGTGGCTGATGCAGAGATGGCAAGGAAAATAGTAAGGTGACAAATGGAAAAGAGCAAAGGACCGAGCTGTTATGTAGTGGTGAGGAAATAATGCCTTGAGGCTGGTGGGGAAATAGTCTATCTTTTCTTCACTTTTTCTCTCTCTTGCTGATGAGGATTCTTATTTAGCGTGTTCCTGGGGAGAAATTCGGAACCATTCCAAAAATCTGTATCTCTTTTGGGCCACTGATTTCATTCAGTCAGTTATCAAATACTGATTATCAAAGTGTTGGAGGCTGTGTTATTAATTTCTTTATTGGAAGACATTTACCTCAGTATGATTTCTCTAATATCCTTTTGGTTGTTCTCTGGAACTAGCTTTGATGTTATTCTCTTTTATGTTGTTGAGGTAGAAAAGGGAGCTCTTGTTTTAATAGTAGGATGGTGTAGACTACAGGAAGGAAAATATAGCATATTATGATTTGGTATGTAAAACATTCGTTCTTTGCATAATAGCTCTCAGAGAATTATAGAGCGGAAAGGAAACTTTGAGATCATTGAATCATAACCTCTTATCTTTCTGAAGCAAAATTGTAAAGTAGGTGTTTTTTCACTTCCTTTCTTCAGCTCTGCCTTCCTTACTGTCTCATCATTCCACCTTTCTCAGTCATTCTATCCTAGACTATCCAGAGATCTTTATAGTTTTTACTCTGAAGTGTTCCATGCTGCAATTAAAACTTACATTTCCCAAAAGTTTACTTAAGTTGTAGACAATCTAATTATAGTAACTCAAGTAAAAGTATGAAGGACCAATAGGTTTCTAACTCTCCAAGGATATATTTACATTTTATAAAAGGTTTTATTAAGCATAATTAATATCCAATTAATATCCAGTTGATGCAATAAACAGGGGAAATATTTACAAACAGATCTTAAGCTTAATTATTCTCTATACTGTGTCATCCAAAGCGCCCACAGTGAGACAACTAGTGCTCTCTGTACAGTTTCTTTCCTTCTCCAGTCCTATTTTACAAAAGTATGTTATAGTTCTTATCTAGTTTCTCCATGCCTTTCTCTCAAATAGTATCTTCTCTCTTCTTTCCTCTTTTTTCTCATGTATGTAGTAGTCTTAATTTTTCAAATTACAAGGTGTAAGATTACAAAAATTTGCTCAAGAATGTATTTTCATATAACTTTTGTATACTCTTTAAGGGTGTGAACCCCAAATTCATTAAATAGCCTTTGAAAAGCACTTTGCACGTGCTTCAGAGCCTTTCATTTATAAAAGTTCTCAAAATGTGTCGTCAGAGTCTGAGAATCAATGATCCTGTTATAAGGATGAAAATAAGCAAAAATAAAACAACAATAACAACCACAATAAAGTCAGATTTTGAAACACTCTTAGTCCTGTGGAAGACATTAGAAAGGTTTTCAGTTTTAGCTTTTTTCTTGTTGAAGCTGGCAGATTTTTAGATTTATTTAAATAAAACCAGTCATTATTCTTGCAGATAGATTCATTTCTCAGATGATACTCTTAAGGACTCAGAGTGAGGGAAGGAAACTATACAAGGAGATCTGACTTTTCATACAGAGCAGGCGGATCTAATTTATAATAAACTCTCAAGTCAATGTACTCTGGGATAGAGTAACATTTTCTTTATTAAAGGGGTAATTATGCCTGTCCAATATGCTGAGGCTTTGGAAAAACCTGTATGTGAATTCTGGCCAGCACCACATATATATGTAATGTAACTTTGGGAACATTCTCTAAGCTCTCAGCCTGTTTTTTTTTATATATAAAATGATAATAATATCTACATTTCAGAGTTTTTAAAGGATTAAATAAGATAACATAAACAATTTAGCACATTATTTTGCTGCATAGTAGAGAATAAACAGTAGTCACCCTTATTCTTGAAGGGTTAGTTATGTGTGTATTAGGAGTGCCAATGAGTGTAATTTACTTAGACTTTCAAAAGCATTTATCAGGGCTTGGCAATAAAACCTATCAAAAAAAATAGTCTGGCATATGGTAGGGAAGACATGGATGTTTTATAAATGATAAGCTAAATTCTTAGTTACAGATGCCTCATTGAGTAAGAGTTTAAGTAACAGGGCCCACTAGAAGAAATTTTGGATTTGGACTAGTACTAGTTTTACAATGTATATCCAGATAAGGGAATAAACAGTGAAACGTCTAAGTTAATAAATGATACCACTTTTTGCTGTCACATATGATGAGCTCATGGGGTATTGACTGCAGGTAGATTGGCTGAGGTGTCAAGTGAAGCCATACCAAAAAAGTGGTTGTTAAGCTTTGATGTGAGAAAATATTAGAAAGTACACTAGTGAAAAATATAATTAAAATTATATTTATGATCTCTGATCAGTGCAATATTGCAAAGGGTGTGGGTTTTGGAGTTAGTTGAATTATATCAAGAAGTATATTTATTACAGTAATTGTGGATTCTTTTATGCAAATATAGAGATTATTGATGATACAGGCAAAATAGAAAAGTGATCAACATTGACAGAAAAAGTATTAAGGGCAAAATAATAAAATATTTTTCTACTCTTTATGTAATATAAGTAATTGAATTGTAAACATGAAGAAAATAACATGGATGAGGGAAATCCAGAGAAAATAGATAAATGGTAAAATTAATGTGAGGTTTCCAAACCAAGGAGAGCTGAAGGAAATGAACTATTTAGTCAGGAATCATAGCAACTTAGAAAAGAATGCATTTGACATTTGGAAACATATGGAAGCCATGAAATTGAGATTATTCAACAAATTATATAATTCTAGAACTATACTTAACCCCTTGAAACCCAAAACTTGTATACTTTAAGAAAACTTGTTTAAATAAATAAAAGAGCACTACTTAATACAACAATAAAAAGAATTGTTAATTCTAACAGTAGAATAATTAGAAATGTAAATAGGTTCAAAATGGTTTTAGACTTATTGATTACAAATTCATGCTTATCATGAAGTAAAGCTACAGATATTTTGAGTGCATTTCTGTTTCTTTAGTTGTCTCATATACTATAGGCATCTATGTATATGCTCCAGAGATTTGTGAATCCCTTGAAATTATACAGCATTTGATATGTATGTTCATATATGCATTTTTCTGTGGAGAGGATCTGTACCTGGTCTGTAATTTTCATCAAATTTCCATAGGAACTTATGACTATCCCTCATCTTCTAACACCATCCCCCCAACAAAAACACATATACACAAAAGTTCAGAACTGTAAGTATAAGGCAAAGAGGCTATATATAATATGAGCAGATAGAGTATGTGTCTTGAATTCCTGACTTCATCTTTTACTGGCTTCATTACAGAGGAGATCCCCATTGGTAAAAATATGGATGAGAATATTCAATTCAAAAAATTTTTGTGAAGATCAAAAGTGATTATTTATAAAGAAAAATAATCACTTTTTAAACACTAAAACAGAGGCTAGAGATTAACAGCCTATTAGCTAAATTTGACTTTAGAGATGCTTTGACCTGCACATTAACTATTTACAACTAATATGAATCAGTTGTAAATACCTAAAAATCAAAATCTTTTATACAAAAATCTGGATTACCGCTTCTTTTTAAAAAGTCAGAAATGTCACCCGGCAACACTAAACTCATATTCCTTTTGGCAGCAGTCGACTAGAACCAGGCAATGTTGTCCTCTTGAGACTGGGCTTATTCATTCTCAGGGTCACTATAGTTCCCTCTGGTCTGCTTCACTGCCTTGGGTTACCTGCCTGACTTCAGAGCATTACTCAGCTATAGGACAATACTTCCCAATATTGTCCTTTGTGTCACTGTGAGAAAAACATGGGAGATCAGAGGGCCATGGTTTTACTCTAGGATGTCATTTCTAATGTTTTACATATTTATTACAGAGAATTCTTTTGTCAGATATTAAATAATTGGTGTCCTCTATGAGAAAAAAAAAGTGTGCCAGTGAAAAGTAGAAAAGGAATATGGCAATATCTACCCTAAATAAATGATAGTCTTGAAGTAGAGATGAATCTGATCCTCAGGAAACAATTAGAAAAGAAGCCTTTTACACATAATTTGACTTTAATAAGTTTATACTTAAGTAGCTTTGGAGGTGGTTCAGAGAAGGGTTAACAATATGAACCAGAATCAATTACAAAAGTCTTTCCGTACCCATGATATTAAAGGTATTGTGCTAGGAGCCACAATTCTGGAGAATTAAGGTATAAGGCATTGTGCTTTAAAAAATTATAGTCCTATAGGACATTTCTACAAAGAGTTAAATAATTTCAGATAATGTATGTTAGGTTTTGATGAGTGTTATGGTAAATGCTATAGATTGGATAAGAAATTGTGATTTTGGGATTCAAATTCTAAGCAAAAGCCCAGGGAAAAGCTGAAGAGCAAGATTGAGGTACTTTGATAGTTTAGCCTTTTGTCAATTGAAAAACTAGTTTGTCTTCCCCAAGAATGGAAGGATATGGCTCTGAAAGATAGTATGAAAGAAGACATAGTGATTAGATGTGAGTAATGAAGAAGGTTGAGGAATATTTAGAGAATACTTACACTGATGAGCAGAACCCTGAAAGATAGTTGAAGACATTTTAACACTAGTTTGTTATTGTGGGCACTTACATAGCCCATGATGATAACTTATTTGTATTAAAATATTTAAGGATCAGTTACTTCATTTCTATTGTATACATCCTTATAAAATGACTTTGGTTCTTACTTTAGAGTCACAAATGATATTTACTAGCTAATACTGAAGTTATTTCTTTCCCCATTGATGTTGATATCAATTAGACTGATGCCAGATGTTGATGGCCAACCTCTCATCTTTTTATTCTAGCTGGATTTTGTGATTCCTTAGTCTAGTTTTCGCAGATATTAATAGCATGATCTTGAGCAAGAGAATTAATTTCTTACACCCTCACTTCCCTTATCTGTAAGATAGGGATATTCACTACTTTCCAGATTGTTCTGAAGCTTTGAAGTGAAAGTGATTATGAAAAAGTTTTTTAATGAACTATTAGCATGTAAGTTATTGTTATTTTATTTTTTTTATGTCTTAGTTTATTCTCTTGAATTTTCTGTCTTCTACTTTATATTTTCTCTATTTCTGTGATACTCAAGGCTCAGTTTAGATTTTTTCCCCTTTAATATCATTGTCTTTTCATCAATTGATATTAACACTTATTTCCCTAAGTCTAAAACCTCTTTCAATCATCTAAATCTTAATTATCCTTTATCTTTCTCATTACCTTGCTACTACTAATAGCTTCCCCAATTTATTCTCAGTCTAATCTTTATCCTGTTATATTACTTAAGGATATATTGTAAATCAAACTCTTTCATATTTTTCATATTGCTTGTTATTTTTTAATTCATTTTTTAATATCTAGGGATAAGCATTAAGATTTGAAGAGATGGTTATTGCATGTACTCAGTTTTGAATTAAAGTAGCATGAAGAATAAACCATATTATAAAGAAAACTTTGTGTGAATTGGTTATATTTATATGTGAGAAACAGGAATGGATTTCATTTATTTTCCTAGAGTTGCTATAAGAATTAAATATGAAGTATTAAACAAGCTGCCTGGCACATAGTAAGTTTTTCCATAAATGGTTACTATTATAATTGTCATTGTGAAGCAAGGGTAGCCCTTGTTTATTGACAGAGTGATGATTTGATGAGCACTGGAAGATTCTCTTTTCCTGAGATCTGCCCATTGTGGTCCCTTAATATTCACTAATAAATATTTATTACTTTGGATTTAGACTTTTGCCTTTGGGGCTCCCCTGTTAATATTGAGGTAAATCTCTTGGGGTTTAGGGTAATTGGGAGGGTCCCCTCAGGGGCTGATAATGTTCTATTTCTTAATCTGGTTGCTGATTATAATTAGAATTATGATTTATGTTCTATTTTGCATATGTGCTATATTTCAATATAGAGCCAACCTAGAAAAATAGATATAACCCAAGGAATTCTATATCAGATTATTATCAGTCATTGATGTATATTAATGTGAATTATTTTTAAGTGACTTTCATTTCTTAGAGGTTTTTAAGCTTGTTCAGCATATGAAATATCTCAGCAGCCTAAATTCTTTCTATGTGACATGTTTTAATGACGTCATTTGAATTATGTAATTTAACTCAAAATGAAAATTATTTTAAGTTCTTCTGAAGTGGCACATTTTGTTAAATTTACACATCCTTTAATGGCGTATATATCCATGAAAAACTCAAGCTGTTAAATAAATAAGATTGCTTTTTGTTAAGTTTTTTGCCATGTATGCATTCATTTTGTATTCTGCTAGGACAGCACACAAGTGGTAGTAAGCACCCAAGGTGACTTGAAAAAATTTACGGGAGAAGAAGACTGAAAATTGAAAACATTCTACTGATATCAGTTTTTAACAATTGTGAAAATAGTGACATTACCCTAAACCCCAGAGATTTACCTCAATATTAACAGGGGAGCCCCAAAGGCAAAAGTCTAAATTCAGTGGAACATCTTAGTCTTGTTCATCTTGATTTAAACAGGATTCCAGGGGGCATGTTTGAGGAATACTGTTTTAGAGTATAGCTATTTTTTTTTCTCAGAATATTATACATATAGAAGTAAACTGGATTGTGTTTTGTGTGTTTATTTGTAATATAAAGATTCTTCTAAACCATTTTAATTTCTGGTTGTCACTCTAAAACATGTTAATATTTTTGATATCCAGGTGTTCAGGTGTTGTTGCATTTTATAAAAATCTGTATCTGTGTTTATTTTTAGATGACTTCAAACCTGCTTCTGTTGACACTTCTTGTGAAGGAGAGCTTGAGGTTGGCAAAGGTGAACAGGTGACAATAACTCTGCCAAATATAGAAGTGAGTATTTCTATATATTTGGACTAAAGGAATATTTTTGTAAGATTTCCACTCAATTTAAATGAAAATAATTGCACAATCAATGTAGTGATAGCCAGTTAAAGTAATTAATAAACACAGCAAAGCAAAAAAATATTATTTTAGGTAAAACAGTCTTGGAATTCTTTAAAATATTTGAGAAGTTCAAGAACTATCATATCAAATGGTTTGAAACAATTGAAAGCCTAAACAAGTATTTATTAAATTACTTTATGAGACAGATATTATATTCCGAACCAGGAACAATAACATAACTCCTGCTCTACTCTAACCTGTAATAGCAGACAGACATGTAAACATCTAATGCTATAAGTTAGAGCATGTACAAAATTCTGTGCAAGCACATAAGTCGGAATCAAATACTCTGCTCGTGGAATCTTGAAAGGCTTCCAAAGCAGATGCTATTTGAGTTGAGCCTTAAAGGACAAGTAGAATTCCATCAGTAGAAAGGGAGTAGAATAATCTAGGCAGAAGAAACAGTATGTGAAAGACTAATGGAGATAGAACAAAGTTTTGGAATAAATGATTTAATATAGTAAATTACAGATTAGTGAAAAATGATTGATAGGAATAGAAACTGGAAAGGTAGGTTGGGATCAGATTGTGAAGAATCTTTTGTTGTAGAAATTCGACTTATGTCCTAAGTATTGGAGAACCATTAAAGGTTTTTAAGCAGAGAGCTAACATGAATACATTTGTGCTTTTAGAGTATTTTATCAATAGTTTAGGGAATGGGTTTGAAAAGAAATAGACTAAAGTCAGGGAAACCTTAACCAAAAGTTTTAAGTTTTGTTCATTTTTTAAATTTCTAGATGTATCCAAGTAACATCAAATACTATTTACATAAATATACAGGTTTTGTTATATGCTCTAGTTTTCTCAGTCCTTGAGTTAGAAATTTCTTAGCATTCAACTTGTTTTTTTCATTTATACTGACTTAATCTATTCTCAGAGAAAACCTAGACTTTAACATATAAAGAAAACTGGACTTCCTGAGATTTTTTTTCTTTGTTTTATTTAATTTTTGTAATAGAAATGGTTTTGTGCTAGTTCATCCACATTCTTTTATGTATAAATTTATGAAATGGCTTGTCATGGTTACCATTCACCATGTGTTTGGTTATAGTCTCAATTGAAATACCTCTTAAAGGAATACAACTATAGGAAGAAATTTTTAAGCATTCAAATTGTAAATTTCTGAAACAATGAGAAATCATTTGGGAAAAAGTAACTCCCTCCCCACCTAGCCTATCCAGAGATATGTCCAAAAAGAATATGCCTCAGTTTGTGTGTGTGTGTGTGTGTGTGTGTGTGTGTGTGTGCGCGTGTGCGTGCGTGTGTGTGTCTGTGTCTGTGTGTAAGTGTGCATGAGAAAGAAAGAAGGGAAGAGACAAATGAACAGGCAGACCATATGTACATGTACCTTCTGAGTGATAAGTCCTGTGCTAGTTAACTATTGGGAATACAGAGATAGGTTAGACATGGTCAGTGTCCTAAAAAAGATACCATTTAATAAGGAAGACAGGAAATAATGGATTAAAATAGAGAAATGTAAGGTTTATCATAAAGATATATACAGATTATTATGGGACTACAAAAGAGAGGTAACTCAGCCAGGGTAGGGAGAGGAGACATCAGGATACCCTGTTTAAAAATGAGTTGAGTTGTACAGGTGAAAGAAAGAGAGGACATTTTAAGCAGAGAAAAGAAAAAGACATAGGCTAAAACAAAGCAACGTGAGTCTTACATTTGAAGAACTACAAATTAGCACTATTGCTAGGTCAGAGGGGATGCATATGGGGGCACAGTAGAAGCTGGAAAGGTATTTAGGGATCAGATAATAAAGAACCTAATGTGTTATGCAAAAGTATTTGAACTCTATCTTGTAATTCTTTTAGACAACTGAAATTGTTAAATTTACCACCTGTCAAGAACAAATTTTTTTCTTCTGGGCATAGAGTCCTTAAATAACTGTGAATAAGAATAGAAATTAAAATCTCAAATAAACTTTGGATTTGCCCTCTTTATTAAAGAAATTTTTCAAACAAGTAGGGAGTTTATGTTTCTTCAGAGTTCTTGATTTTGTGGTAGTTTGTAGAAATGTAATGATTATTAGTTTGACGCATTTAGATTTTCCTGTTTTTCTTTATGAACTTCTTTCGTCATTCTGGTAAAAATGCCTAGAAACTTGGAGTCATCCTATAAAGTAGAACTTTATTATACCATACTTTTAAGAAGGTTCAGGTTCTGACAGTTCTTTGATAAAGTATATTTTCTAATTCTCATTCTTTCTCATTCTTCTAGGGTTGGTTTTTTGTTTTTGTTTTTTTTGTTGTTTGTTTGTTTGTTTGTTTGTTTTGGCAGTACCAATTAGAAGAACCAAATAAAAATAAAGATGGTTAGGCTCTGGTTAATTTTGGGCATTACAAATCTGTCTTCTTTACAAACAGTTCTCTGTGGTTGACTGATGTAAAATTTCAAAATGATGAATTTTGAAAGGAAAAGACTTATTTGACTGTTATATTTGCATTGGTAGTCCAGGTTTGGATATTTTTAGTGCTGACTCTATCTTATGGACTACTTTGTGAGCCTGGATGAAATAGTTCACCGGAAACTTCCAATGAAGGAAATGCATCTGTAGTAGTTGCTTATGACTTTAACCCTCAAACCCAGGACTTATGAGAGTTGCATATGTCTATTGGGCTACTATGCCACTCTAGATGACTGTCTTGGGCAAAGTCCCTTCCAGGATGAACCCAGTTTGATTCCTTTTATTAAGTTTACTTAGCTCACATGGTAAAATAACCCACAACACTCTGGGGGCTTCAACCTATTTTAGTACCAGAGTTCTAGTTTAAAATCCTGTTACAGTTATATTTTTAAATGAATTATATCTTTTATCATTATATAATAAATACTTTTCTCATTTTTGTGATTTTAAGCTTAAATAACATTTTATCTAATATTAATATTGCTAACTTTGCTTTCTGTTTCCATGTTCATGGAATCTTAGCATCTCTTCCTTTTATTTAGTTCATTTTTTAAGTACATCTTTTGTTAACAAAATATTCTGTTTAATTTTTAAACCCAGTTTGACACATCTATTTTTATTAGGAAAATTCCATCCTCATTTAGTTCAAAATTGACATACTTGATTTTTAGTTCTATAATTTTATAGTAGGTTTATTCGTTATTTTAATTCATTTTTCTCTTTCTTTTTTATTAGTTTTATCAGGGATCTCTTCTTTCAGTTATTTTTTCCCCTCATGTTACTTTGGGACTACTATTATACTTTTCCATTCCATTATTGTTTCCTTTTCTTTCCTGGTGTTCATAATCAGGCATTATCAGATTTGCCTATCAGCAGATGAGAAACAAAACTAGGAGTAAAGAGGAGGACTACAGTAATCTAGGTGAGATGATAATAGAGTTTCGAAGTTGAATAATAGCAATATATGGAGATAGGATGTATTCAATAATTATTTAGAGGCAAAGATAGTTCATATGCTTAGAATTTATTGGTACTTTAACACTTTAACATCCCTTTCTTGGGGTATGGAATAAAGTACTGGGAAGAAATTAAAGTTTAAATAAAGAATGGTGCTCAATTTAACGAGGAAAAAAGGTTAATTTTAAAATACTTGTTCAAAGTGTAAAAGGCAGATGTAGAGATTATGGAAGTATTAAAAGTTTATATTGTTCATATTCAACATTCATTGAGTATCTGTGAAGGACTTGTTAGTTTAGGTTCTAGAAGCAATAAAAAAAATTATGATACAGTCCTTAGTCTTCAGTAACCCAAGAGTACAATAATCTAGTGTATTCTAAGTAATAATACAAATATCTTTAAGGAGAATATATTGAACAAATCTCTTATCAACTATAATTTGGAGTTCTTAGGTTGCTCTTTTGAAGTATCTTACTCACTTGTTTTCAGCCAGGACATCTGAAAAATATACTTACCAGCCAAGTTGGCCCAGTTTGTTTTATCATAATCATGCTCCTTGCTCCCTACCTTACCAAGGTGTCAACTAAGTGCTCCACATCTCACTCTTCTATGGCCACTCCAGACATGTCCTTATCTATGTGCTGTACATTCTTGATGTCCTATAGACCTTTAGTCTTAGAGGCGAGGTGGAAAACTGTTCCTTTCTTTTGATTTCATCGTTTTCTCTCCCTACTTCTCAAGTCTCTAGGATCTACCTTCCATTTATGGTATACTTAGTCACCAAATTTATCTCATACTCCTGCTTGTGGTCATGTGTTAAATCTCTAATGATTGATGACTTTTTAAATATGATATAACCTTTAGTCTTATGTAATCCTTTTCTAACCTGATCTAATATAACTATCATATTTGACAAAATTATCGTAATCAGTATGCTTTTATTATAATACACTCTTATATAAAATTCAAAAACAAGCAAATATAACACTTTATTACTTAGGGATACATATATATGGGATAAAGTTAGAAATTATAAACAAAAAGTCCTTCAGGGTTTAGGGAGGCTGATGAAGGATGGAGAAGGAGCATGTAGGTAGATGTAGGTTATAAGTAATGGTGTAGGTTTCTTTAACGTTTTATTATGGAAAATAGAATAGCATAATGAACCCCCATGTACTCTCACTGAACTTCAAAATTATCAATATTTTGCTAATCCTTTTTATATAGTCTCTTATGCTTTTTTTCCTGACATATTTAAAGCAATCCCGGATATTATGCCATTTCATAAGTGTTTATGTGAGCATCTCTAACTGACAAGGATTTTTTTTTTTACCTAAGTATCATGCTGTTATCACACACAGCAGAATTAATTATAATGCCTGGCCCATACATTTTCATGGTGGTCTCAAAATGTCTTTTTATTGTTTTTTCACCAAGGAATCCAAATGATCTTCCTTTAGTATTTTGATATTGTTCCTTAAGCCTGTTTTAGTCTGTTGAAGTCCCTTCCTCTTTTTATGCCATTAGTTTGTTACAAAAACCAGGTTATTTGTCCTAGGGAATATACCCACATTCTGGGTTTCAAATTGATTCTGCCTGGTATTATTTAACTTGTTTCTCTATTATTCTTATTTCCTATAAAGTGGTAGTTAGTATCTAAAGGCTTGATGATAGATTCTTTGTGGATTTTTTGTTTGTTTTTGGCAAGAATACTTTATAGATAATGATGCATACTTTTATATAATATCATGAAGCATATAATGTCAGGTTGTCTCACTCTTAATTATGCTAAAATTATTCAATGGCTTTAGTGTAACAAGTCCTATTCCTTGATACATTTATTTTCCTTGATCTGCATAGGAAAGTACCTCTTAAGAAAATGCCAGATTTAAAAAACTATATTTATGAAGGAAGGAGAAAAAGAGTAGGAAATATGATTCAGGACTTCTATTCCCTTATCTGTAAAATATATTGGTTGTATTAGAATTGAATCTCAATTGCCTGTTGTAGACCAATGAAACAAATTGTTACTGACTCAAGGTAAGTACTTCCTCTATTCCTGTTCCTCAATGATAGCAGCTTTAATATCTCAGCCTTTCTTCGTATCTGTCCATTTTACTACACTTCCTGTTTTCAAAGTGGCAAATTTAGGTAATCAGGTGACTTGAAATATAACATAGATTGAGAAACACAGATCTCAAAATCCTTCACAAGTGAATTGCTATCATAAATTTTAAGTAATGATAATTAACTTCTTAAACAGGGATCAACTCCACCAGTAACTGTTTTCAAAGGTTCAAAGAAACCTTACTTAAAAGAATGCATTTTGATTATTAACCATGATACTGGAGAATGTCGACTAGAAAAACTCAGCAGCAACATCACTGTAAAAAAAACAAGGTATGTGGTTAACAAATGATTTTATTAGCTATAAAATGCTAAGGAAATGTCAGTGAAAAGTTATTGAATTAAATCACATTATTTATAAGGGTTATTTCTGTGTGTACAAAAATGTTTGAATCTTTTTCTTAGTTTAAATTTGGTGGAGAGCCTGAGCCAAAAGCTTGTACCATTTCTCCCTGATATATAAAAGCTTGTTTTGTTTCTGAATATTTTCTGTTTAGATATACCTTATTCTATTATAGATGGTTACATAGAACTGGATTGAAAGGAGCCATTTTATACTCTTCAAAATAATTTCATCTTCATTAGTACAAGTTATTGAGCACCTAGAATCTGTAAGGCACTAGGAAAATGAAAGTTTTCTATACAAGTACTAACCTCAAAACTTGTGCATTTTAATTGCATTAACATATAATTCCATTAGAAAAGTCAATAAGAGAATAAAGCCATCTCAAATCCTTTTTTGGAAACAGATGGGTGTATGAATTACCATGTAATGAAGGGACTTGCTCTAAAAACCATACAAATAGTATAGACAAAAATTGCTCTAGGAAGTTAAAGGAAGGGAGGGATTATGATTGATTGGAGCATTCAGGGAGCCCTTATTGGTGTAACTTGAGAAAAAGTTAAGATTTAGGGCTCCTTCCCCCCCCCAAAAAACCACCATATTTGATAATAAGAATTACCTTCAGTGCTTGTTAAATAGATAAGTTCTCAAAACTAACTTCAGGAAAGGGCCTGGGAAACTATTTTTATTATCCCCTCCCCCCAGGTGATTTTTATTAGTAAGAAAGTTTGGGAAAAACTAATTTAATGGATTGGGGATATAAGCAAGGTGTGAAGGCAGGAATGTATCAGACTTATTTGGGGCCAATGAATAAGACCTCTTTGAAGAGGCCAGAGATTGTCTCTGTGCCTATATATAAGATTTGGAAAGTGAGAGTGAGGTTGATAGTGGATTAGACAGAGGTAAGATCATAAAGGTAGGTTGAAGCTAATGCCTTTAACATTAACTATAAATTAGGACATTGTCTTATTGGTGGTAGTTATATATTAAATTTTTAAACTAGGGATTCTTTTCATTTAAAACATTTTTGTTTTGAAACATTAATCTACCGAGCAAACTGAGTAAAATGAAACAATGTGGGAAACAGGAAAATGCATAAATCACAATTTTTGAGAGTAGAAATGAAGAGAGAAGTGAGATGCTAAATACTTTGTGAAGGAAGAACTGATAGGATTTGATGATTGGAAATGGGAGAGGCAGAAGTCAAGCAAATTGTTATATACTCTTCTTAAAAGTATTGAAAAGGAAGTAAATGAACCTGCTTTAGTAACATATCTTAAGGTTATGAATGAAAAATGTGGAAATGACTTAATTTTAACAGAAATGATAACTTTAGAATTTAGAGAATACATTGTACCTATTCTATACTTAGGTATATTTCATTTTCTTTTAGGCATTTGTGTGTCTTTTCAATATTGAGTGGTGGTTTTGTTTTTATTCATACTTGTATCTCTCATAGGTCATAATGTATGACCTATGTGTATGCTATATGTATATGGCAGGGCTCAATAAATATTTGTTAAATAATAAATTAATGTTTTAATTCTTGAATATCATTTTAAAGATTTCTAGGGAAAAGAGTAAGTGGTCAATTTTCGTAACTTTGTTAGTTGAAATTGTTGTTACAATGCCATCATATCTGTTTTGACCTCTGATATTCTTATTTGCAGAGTTGAAGGAAACAGTAAATTTCAGTCTCGTGTAGAGCAACAGCAACAACAAGTACGGAATTTAACTAGGACTCCCAGTCTTGTAAAACATTCTCCATCTGAAGACAAGATGTCCCCAAGCTCTCCGATGGATGATATTGAAAGAGGTAAATCTAAGTATATATGATTTCCTTTAAAAGAAATTATTAAAAAAAGTAAAAATTTTCATCTTAATTAACAAATAAACTATAAAGTTTTATTGAGAGCGTAATATTTTTTATTATGGGATTTTTGTGGGGAAGAGTATAGTTAATGATTTAGGGTATTATGTAATTATATATCTGTATAAGAGCATTTGCATCTTTTTTTTTAATTATTCAGGAGAAAAAGTGGCTGTTTAGATGTGTGTAACTGGAATTTTCTTCTTTTTAACAGTTGTGATGATTCAAATTCGGTTCCTCACAGCATCTTCCTTTCGAAGTTCTTTATGTATAGCCAGACTATAGATGTCTAAGATGCCACCAAACCAATAGTGAAGTGAGGAGATGTAGTAAGCGGAAGCAGCAGGCAAGTTCTTCTGAATTGCTGCTCACTTCTCAGCAGGAAGGTGTTTCTAGGGAGGCACAATCCTTTTGAAAGTAAGGAAACTTAAATCTCAATTTTTTCCAAGCTGCAGTTTTGATGTTGGTGTTACAGTAATTGTAGTAGGAGTAGACCCTGATCACCAAAGTATATTTGCTTCTACACTTTTCCTTCATAACTTGCATGTAGCTCTCTATTTTACTTACCCCTTCTAGGACCAGTATAATATTAGATCCCTAATGTATTAGTGTTCCCTTTACAGACAATAAGGAAGATATAAGCTCAGAACCCTTGTTGCTAAAAAGAATCTTGCATCTATTATTATATCATATTGCTTCCAAAATGGATTTAAATCATGATTTCATTATATACATGTATATAGTAAAAAACTGTAACAGAAATCACGGTATTAAAGGGAAGAGGAAGCAAATTTGTTAATTAATGAAACATTAAATTTAGATCTGAGCTTCCTAGCCACTAAGAAATAAATAAGGACCTAAGTAGCATATTTTATATTATAAGAGACAGGTTCCAAAGAATCAGGCTTTTTCCTGCTACTAAATTCTAAAAGGAATTCATCATATGGAATATTTTTTTATATAAGGGAGGATTAAACTATATAATATCTTCAACAATAATTTTACAACACAAAAAATTCCTCTATGCGGGAGTTTTTTAGCAGAGACCTTAATAAAGTATTTATTGAAGCATTGTGTTGGAGAGGATAAGTTAAAATCATCCAAGCATAAGATTCAACTTTGTATAAGAATTTACATTGAGTATAGCATGTTCTTTAGATGGTCTTCTTTGAAATATTTTCTTGACCCTACTATGCCAATGCCTCCTGCTATGGTTGAATCACCTTCAAATTTATGTCTAGATGTCTGACACTTGTATTAGTGTTTCTGTAATTTAAATTTTACATTTATACCTTTGAGCTACCTGGAACTTAGTTTACAAAGTAAGATAAGAATCTAATTTCTGTTCTCCCCAACAATATCAATAAATAGTATTGATAGAGAATCAACAAATATGGTATTGATAAAGAATATATGTCAATATTCATTTATTGAATAAGCCATCATTTCTTCTAATGATATGAAAAGCTGTTTTTATCATGTGCAAACTTTCTACATGGACTTAAGTCAACTCACAACATAAAATATACAATGGCCAATAAATATATGAAAAAGTGATCAAGTTCACTAATGCTTTTAAAATGCAAATTTTATATTAAGAAGTATTTTTTCATTTATGAGGTTGGCAGTAGCTTAAACATTTGTCAACATCCAGTAGCGGTGAGGACATAAAGGAAAGCAAGTATGTTCATAGGTATATCTATATCAGCCACATAAGAATGCAGTACTTTTGGTACTAAGGGGAAAAATGGAAAAATCCCAAGTGCCCATCAAGAAGGGATTGCAGTGCTACACATCCATTTTAAATAGAGCCAAAAATAAATTTTTTAAAAATTTTAAGCAAAAAATCAAATTTTTACATATGTGTTGTATTAACCATTTTTGAAATCAAAATTTATATAAGTTTGTCAATGGAAGACATACTAAAATATAGGCATTATCTTTGGGAATTTGGGTTATAGGAACCTATCATTTTTCATGGTGCAGATTTCTTGAGTTTTTATATTGAACTTATTATTTTTTAGATAATGATTACTTATTTAGAAGATAGTAAACTGTTGAAGAATAATGTTAACATAAAACCACTCATCTTACCATAATGCAACTTAATTTCTACCATACTGTAAAACTTTTACATTATGTTTCTGTAGGTAACTACTAGGTCCTAAGCCTTCCTATACATTATTTCAACTATCCTTTAAACTTTTTCTTAAGAAATACTTCAAACATAGAAAATAAAGAGAATAATATAACAGCTCATATACCTACAAGTTAGAGTTAACATTTTACCACTTTGCTTTAGGCTTTTTAAAAAAATTACAAAATCTGTTTCCTTTCCAACACACACTCCTCCCTTGGCTGTCTATCTGTGCCCATGTCTGAATGTACCCTAAAAGATTTATATACTTTACTATTCACTGAAACACTTTATGTACAATAGGTTTTTCTGATGCTTGATATTTGGGTAAATTTCTTTAATACTTTAGATTTACTTATGTTTTCTATTTCTTTATTCAATTTGGTAATTCATTTTGTCTTGAAAGTTACCAGTTTAATGCACATTTTCAAATTGCTAACATAATTTATCCATATAAATCTCTGTAGTACCCATAGTTATGGTCCTTTTTTTATTTCTAACACTGATTATGTGTCCTGTCTTTTTCTTAACCACTCTGAATAGAATTTGATACATTTCATTAGTTTCAAAGAACCAGCATTTGGTCTAGTGAGATGTAGTATATGAGGTGACTAAGAATGACATCTTTGGAGTCAGACTGCTTGCATTCAAATCCCAGCTCTATCACTTATCAGCTGTGTGGCTTAGGGAAAGTTACTTAACCTGTTATTCTCCCTGTGTATGCCCATAAATTTGATAAATTAGATGAAATGAACCAGTTCCTTAAAAGGCACAAAGTTCACTCAAGAAGAAGCAGATAACCTGAATATTCCTAAATCTTATAAAGATATTGAGTTGTATTTAAAACCTTCCTCCTACCCCAACAAACACAAAAATCTTCAATATGGACGTTTCTCTAGTGAATTCTACCAGTCATTTAAGGAAGAAATAATACCAGTTTTATACAACTCTTCTATACAATTAAAAAGGAAGGAATTCTTTTCAATTCATTCCTTTAAATCGGAATTACTGCTACCAATACCTAACAAAGATTATACAAGAAAAATAAATAGATAGATAGATAATAAAACAAAAACCTACAAAAACATAGATGCAAAAATTTAAAACAAAATTGTAGTAAATTGAATTCAGCAACATATAACAGTGGTTCTCAACTAGGGATGATTTTGTCCTCTAGGGTGACATCTAGCAATAGCTGGAGACATTTTTGATTGCCACAACTGGAGTAAGGGGAGTACTGCTACTGGCGTCTAGTGGGTAGAAGCTAGGATACTGCTAAACATCTTTAAATGCACAGGACAGTAACAAGGAATTATCCAACCTCAAACGCTAATATTGCCAAGGTAAAGAAATGCTAATATATTAAGAGGATAATACATCATGACCAAGTGGGGTTTTCCCAGGAATACAGGCTTTCAAAAATCAATCAATATAATTAATTATATTAAAAACTAAAAAATTAAAGCCCTCAAAATAGAAGATTTGACGAATTTAAAGTCATTCTCTTTTAACATTTATTTTCAGTTACAGATGACATACAATATTATATTAGTTTTAGATTTGCAATATGCCAATTAGACATTTATGTAACTTCCAACATGATCACTTTTTAAGTCTAGTACCCCCCTAACACCATACATAATTATTACAATATTAGTGACTATATTCCCTATACTGTACTTACCTGTGACTTTGACAGTCATTCTTGATAAAAACTTTCAGCAAAATAGAAACTAGAAGAGAATTTAACCTGGTGGAGGACATCTAGGAAAAGCCCACAGATGAAATCATGCATAATTGTAAGAGGCTAAATGTTTCTCTCTAGCATCAGGAAAAAGAAAAGATTTCTACTCGAACCACCTCTGGGCATTGTAGTAGAGGTTTTAATTGATGCGGTTAAGTCAAGGAAAATACAGAAAAACATGCAGATTGGAAAAAAAGAGGAAAACTGTCATTATTCACAGATGGCATGATTGTCTATGTAGAATCTGATGGTATCTAAAGAAAAAGCTACTAGAATAGTAAGTTTAGCAAGGTTA
The DNA here is from genome assembly GCA_003508835.1 of Eonycteris spelaea. Taxonomy (NCBI): domain Eukaryota; kingdom Metazoa; phylum Chordata; class Mammalia; order Chiroptera; family Pteropodidae; genus Eonycteris; species Eonycteris spelaea. Next base: position 82,477 of record PUFA01000398.1, read on the forward strand.
AAAGATACAGGGGAAATATACAAAATAAATTATATTTCTGTGTACTTACAATGAGCAATTAGAAATTATAGGTAGCATTTGAAATCTTGTTCCCTGGCATATGTTGTCAGTTAGGCTCAAATAAACTAGTGAAAAAAATAAAAAAGAAAGATGTTAAAATTATAAAAACAAAGGCATTTATAAAAGCTTCCAAAGATTAAATAATTATAAATAGATCTGACAAAATATGTGGAGGACCTGTATACTGAAAACTATAAAGCATTGCTGAGCTAAATTAAAGAAGCTCTAAATAAATGGAGAGAGATAGTGTTCATGAGTCAGAAGACTCAATATCGTTAAGATGTCAAATTGCTCTATGGATTCAGTGCAATTCCAATCAAAATTGCAGCATGCTTTTAAGAAATTAACAAGTAGTGGCTCTGAAAATTAGATTGTCAGTTTGAACCAAAGCCCACAAAAGTAGGCAAAAATCTCTATGCTAAACCTAAACAGGGCAACAGCCTGGAAAAATTAAAAAAAAAAAAATAGCATACAGAATCCCTCTAGAATAATAGCCAAAATATTTAGGGTACAAGAGAAAATTACCAGTCATAATATGAATCAGGAAGATCACAACTTGAATGAAAAAAGAGTCAGCTGACACCAACACCATGATGAATCAGATGTTGGGATTATCTGACAAGGATCTTAAAGCAATTATATAAACATGATTTTAAAAACAACTACAAATTCTTTTGAAACAAATGAAAAATAGAAATAACAGCAAAGAAATAGAAATTTAAAACAAAAACCGAGTGTAAATTATAGAACTGGCAAATACAATAATAGTAATAACAATAAAAAAACTAAGATGACAAGAGGTCCCACATTTTTATCAATGATATCTTGGAGGAGAGTGAGAGTGGGGCTGAAAGAGTATTTAAAGAAATAATGCCTGAAAAGATCCCATGTTGTATGAAAGATGTAAACCTGCATATCAAAAAGCTTAATCTCATATATGACGAACCTGAAGAAATCCATTCCAAGATACATCATAATAAAATAAAAAACTAAAGGCAAAAAAAAAAAAGTTAAAAAAACAACTGACAGCAAGAGAGAAATGACACATTAGCTGTAGAAAAATGCTGTCCAAATGGCAACATATTTCTCATCTAAAACTAGAGAGTGGAAAAGAAGTGGCACAATATTTTTTAAGTGCTAAGAGAAAAGAAATGTCAACATGAATTCTATATCTGGTGAAATTATTCTTCAGTAATGAGGGAAAAATAGCCTTTGTCAGAAAGAAAAGCTAGAAGAATTTGTTAATACCAAACTATCCTTAAATATTGGTTATTTAAGCAAAAATAATAAAAGAGGGAGTCAGGAAATGAGAAAGAACAACAAAACAGAAACATTGACAAATACAAAAGCTTATAGATTTTTTTGTGACTTATCTAAATCATATGTGATGATTGAAACAAAAAATTATAACACCTTTTGATACTCAAGACAATATTTAGAAGTGAAGTCTACAGCCTTGCCACCCTGAACATGTCCCGATCCTGTCTGATCTTGGATGCTAAACATGGTCAGGCCTGGTTATTACTTGAATGGAAGACCACCTAGGAATACCAGGTGCTGTAGTGTTAAAAAAATATATGTATATATTTAAAAGTGGAGGACATAAAGGAATCTAAATGGAAGTGAGATTTCCACACCTTACTTGAAGTGGTAAAATATTGATAAGTTATGTACGTATATTGGAATACTCAAAGTAACCACTCAGGAAAATATATAAAGTGACACTTACAAAACACCATAGTTACGTGAAAGTAAAAGGATGGAAAAATATATGCCAAGCAAACATTGATTTTCAAAAGTTGTGCAGCTATATTAATAGTAGATAAAATCAGAGCCAAGCAAATTACTACAAAGAGGAACATTAATAATGCTAAAAGGATTAATCTACCAGGATAATAAAAAAGTGTGCACAAAGACAACTCAAACACATAAATCAAGAACTAATAGACCAGAAAGGAAAATTGAACAAACCCGTAATTATTCTTGGGTTCATTAGTGGATATACTTAATTACTAGACTAAATGTCTGAAAATGCTAAAGGGAGTTCTTCAAGGTGAAATGAGAAATGCTAATTCATGACATGAAACAGATAAAATAGAAAACTCATTGGTAAAGATAAGTGTATAGTCAAATTTAGAATGTTCTGTAATGGTACTGTGAAAATGATACTGTAATGGTAATGTGAAAACTGGTTAACTCTAGTATAAAATTTAAAATAAAAATATTAACAATAACCATAGCTATAATAGTTTGTTACTAGAGACACAATTTTATAAGATATAAATTGTGACATCATAAACAAACTCTGAGAAGGGTAATAAAAGGGTAGGGTTCTTTTATAAGATAGAAATTATTATTGGCTTAAAATAGACTGTTATAACTATAAGAGGTTTTATGTAACCTTATGATAACCACAAAGCAAAAACCTTTAGTAGATACACAAAAGATAAAGTAATCAAAGTGTACTACTATGGAAATTCATCAGATCACAAAGAAAGACAGCAAGAGGAACAAAGGAACTACAAAACAACCAGAAAACAATTATCAAGGTGGCAATACTATGTCCTTACCTATCAATAATTACTTTAAATGGAAATGGATTTACTTCTCCAGTCAAAAGACATACAGTAGCTGAATGGATAAAAAACAAGATCCAACTGTATGCTACCTACAAGAGACCCATTTCAGCTTTAAGGACGTACACAGTGAAACTGAAGGGATAGAAGAAGATTCCATTCAAATGGAAACCAAAAGAGCGTGGGTAGCTATACTTATATCAGACCAAATAGACTAAGTCAAAAACTGTCATAAAAGACCAAAGTCATTATAAAATGATAAAGGGGTCAATTTATCAAGAGGATATAATAATTGTAAATGTTTATGCCCCTAACATCAGAGCACCTAAATATATTAAATATTAATACATTTGAAGGGAGAAATTGAGACAGCAATGCTCTAGTAAGGGACTTCAATACTCCATTTTCAACAATGGCTGAATTATCCAGACAGAAAATCAATAAAGAAACATTGGATTTGAATCACATATTAGACCAAATAGACCTAACAGACCTATATAAAATATTCCATCCAACAGCAGCAAAATACACATTCTTCCTAAGCAGACACAGTACATTCTCCATGATAAATCATATGTTAGGTCACAAAACCAGTCTTAACGAATTTAAGGAGGTTGAAATCACGTTAAGTATCTTTTCCAAACACAGTAGAATGAAACTAGAATCAGTAACAGGAAAACTGGAAAAATTACTAATCTGTGAAATTAAACAACATACTTCTAAACACCAGTGGGTCAAAAAAGAAATAAAAAAGGAAACAAAAATATCTTGAAATATTTAATTGTACACCTGAAACACTGGATAGCATTAACCAATGTCACCATAATAAGAAATTGATAAATAGGGAAAAAATAAAGAATTAAGGGGAAAAATATATTGAAATAAATGAAAATGGAAGTACATATATCAAAACGTATGGGACACAATAAAAGCAGTTCTAAAAAGGAAGTTTATATCAATAAATGCCTACAATAAGAAAAAAGAAAGATCTCAGCTAACTTTACACCTCAAAGAACTAGAAAAGAGCAAATTAACCAAGTTAGAAGAAGGAAGGAAATAATAAATATCAGAGCAGAAATTAGAGAAATAGAGACTAAAAGAACAATAGAAAGATAAATGAAACTAGGTTGGTTTTTCTGAAAGATAAAATTGACAAACCTTTAAGTAGACTGAAAAAGAGAAGAGTCAAAACCAGAAATGAAAGAGACATTATAATACGTGTTACAGCGATATGAAGATTTGTGAGAGACTGTTATGAACGATTATATGCTAAGACATTGGATTACCTAGAAGAAATGGATAAATACCTAGAAACATACAACTTACCAAGACTATATCATGAAGAAATAGAAAACCTGAATAGAGCAATATTGTAAGGAGAGTGAATCAGTAATCAAAAATTTCTAGCAAAGAAAAGTCCAGGACCAGATGGCTTCACTGGTGAATTCTACCAAATGTTTAAAGAAGAATTAATGCTAATCTTTCTCAAACTATTCCAGAAGATTGAAGAGGAGGGGACACTTTTAAATTCGTTTAATAAGAGGCCAGGCTTACCCTGATACCAAAGTCAGGGACACTATAAGGAAAGAACAGTATAGGCCAATATCTGATGAATATAGATGCAAAAATCCTCAACAAAATATAGCAAACGGAATTCAACAACACATTAAAAGGCATAATCAAGTGGGATTTTTGCCTAGGATGCAAGGATGTTTTAACATATGAAAATCAATAAACATGATATACCACATCAACAGAATGAAGACTGAAATTCATACGATCATCTCCATAGATGCAAAAAAGCATTGGACAAAATTTAACATTTGCATAATGAAAACCAATTTGTTGTATACACTTTAAATATATACAATTTTATTCATCAATTATACCTCAGTGGAGCTGACAAAAAAATTAATCTGTATGTATTACATTGCATTATATGTGTTGGGGGAATAAAAAAATTAGAGGATGGTTTCTGCCGAATAGGCTTTAATTTTTACAGTTTTAATTTTTCACATTATTTGAATTACATGTATATTTAAGTATAATGGTTTAAAGTGTAGCATTTAGATCTAGACACTGTCTATGTCTTTTAATTTTCATAATCCCAATATTGAAGTATGGCTTGGCTCTATGGTAGAGGAGCTTTTTTTTTTTTTTAGCATTTTTTAGGTGGGAGGTTCTTGAACTGGTGTGTGTGCTGTCCAGAAACAGAACAAGGAGAAACAGATACTACCAGAGAAGAGCCAGAAAGGAAAGGTTTGGGCCCAGGGATGCAGTTTTTATAGAAAAAATTGAATTGCTCCTTTTTTTTTTTTTTTTTTTTTTGAACTCCTGATTGGGTGGTAATAAAGAATGAACTCAAGCTCCAACAATAGGTGAGTTGGGTGTCAGAATCTAAAATGCCAGTTTCCAAGCAGAGTTTAAAACACATATGGTCACAAGAAAATGCTAGCAGTGATTATTCCTGAGAAATAGGATTAAAGGAACTTGAAGAAGGGGTAGGAAGAGGGGATGTTACTTTTCATTTGTCCTAGTAGAGGGTTTTTTAAAATAAAATGCTTTAACTGCTATAAATATATGTTTAATCTTACTTATTCATCAACACTTTCTTAGAAACTAACACATTTAATTTTACATTGAATATTTATATTTAATATTGTTTATTTAACCCATCTATTAACTTCTGTTACATTTTCAGAACTGAAGGCAGAAGCTAGTCTAATGGACCAGATGAGTAGTTGTGATAGTTCATCAGATTCTAAAAGTTCATCATCTTCAAGCAGTGAGGATAGTTCCAGTGACTCAGAAGATGAAGAGTACAGATCCCCTCCTTCTGATCCTGGGAATTATATCTCAGGACATCCTACTATGTCTGCAATGCCACAGTGCGAGATTCCTGAGATAGATGCTGGTCATAATAGATATAACAACAGTGGCCTTCTGATGAATACTTTAAGTAAGTATATGGAAGCATGAGTAATTGGAAAAGTAAGAATTCACGGTGAAGCCTTATTGATTTTGATCTAAAATTTGGATAAAGAGAAAAGACTCCTATTTTATTCACTTGACACTATTAACCACAACCTTTCTATTGCATTATTCATTTTCTGTCAGCTCTGTTACATACTGCCTTTTGGCTATCTTCTCCTATCTTTCTAGATACTTTTCTCTTTCTTTTTGCTGGTTTATAATCTTCTACTCAGTCATTAGAGCTGGAGTTCCTCAAGGTTTAATCATGGGTCCTTTTTTTCTCCTTATTCTTTCCCTAGATAATTTCTGTTGCAATCGATAGATAGCTTGTAAATTTGCATCTCTGACCCAGAGTTGTGAGCTCTAGATACATAAATCCAACATCATCTCTTAGTAAGAGACACTTCACTTTGTCTAAAACTAACTTACAGTATTTGGCTGAGTGTTTTCTTCTTAGTGAAAGGCAGGATTCCTCTAATTATGGAAACCAGAACCCTGATTGTATTCAAGGGTCGACTTTCTCTCTTTACAGTCCTTTACCAAGTCCTGTTTTTTTTTTTTTTTTACCTCCTTGATATTTCTCAAATTCATCTACTTCTCTGCATCTCTCCCACTATCATTCTAGTTAAATGCAATGACTTTCTGTTCACCTCATATCTACCCAAACTTGTTTTTAATCTCTTATGTACATTGCAGCTAGATTGATCTTTTCATAATTCAGCTATAATTTGTCACCTCTTCTGTTTTAAACTTTTCAATAGCTTATAAATTCTTTTAGGAGAGCAACATAACACTTAACATAATGGTATTGCTCCTTCTGTTCTAGCAACATTTGTCATCTTTCGCCACCCTACTCATACGTTCACCCACATCAGGACCCTTATACAGATGTCCATTTAGTCAGAGATACTTCCATCTTTTCATATAGTTAACTTTTTCTCCTTTAGATTTTCTCCTTTAGATTTTCTCCTTTAGCCTTCCTTGAGACCTTCTTGACAAGATCAGATCTCCCTTTTTATACTTTCAGAGTAATATCTTCTTTATATCAAATGTCACCATTGTAAATTTTTATTTATTTGTGTGATTTGCTTTCTTCTAAAGTATAAGCTCCAGGAGGACAGGCAATCTTGTTTATTTTTGCTTATCATTGAATACTAGCTCTTACCACAGTACCTGATACATAGGAGATGCTCAGTAAATACTTTTTAATAAAGGCATGCTGGTTGATACTGTCTGGGGGAGAATGAGATTTTCTCTATGTTTAAAACTAATTGCACTGTGTAAATTAATAACGATAAAGTAAGTAACTAGGAAAGACTGACTAGCTCTAGCCTAATAGCAAAACTAAACAAAAAAGGAGCCACAACTGGTAGCAAAGAGTCAGAGTAAAATTATGAGTTAATTAGGGATCAGGAAAGGTCTTTTGAACTTCTAATTATTTATTTCTTTAGTGCTGTTATTCCTAACTTGAGGGGTAAAATTGAAGCATCTGATTTCTCGAATGTTAGGATTATTGATATCTGAAATATTATCAATATTAACAAATTATAGGAGTAAAGCCATATGATTATTTCAACAAATTTGAATTTGACAAAATTCAATATTTATTAATTTTCAAATTTTACCAAAGGTTGAATATAAGGGAATTTCCTTAACTTATAAAAGTTAATTATAAAAATCAGAACTACTACCAACGTGAAGTCAATAGAGACTAGAAGCTTTCCCATTAAAGTCAGGAAAAAGGCAAGGAGGACTATTATGATTTCTATTCAGCATTGTTCTGAAGATTCTACCAAGTGCAATGAAACAAGTAAAAGAAATGAGATATAAGGATCAGAAACAAGAAATAAAATATTCCTTATTTTTAGACAATGTAAAATTGTTTACATAGAAAATCCAAGAGAATCAGCAAACTATAGAAATAAAATAATTTGGAAATATTGTGGATACATAAAGTGATATGCTAAAGTCACTAGTGATTTGTTATACCAATAAAAACACTTGGGATTCCTTTTAAAAAATAGTGAATTTATTTTCTTGATAATAAACTGGAGATTTCCTAATAAGAGGAAATAAACCCTCTCTTACTGTTACTAGAATCATCCCATTTCTCAACCTTATCAAACCCAATAACCTCTTTTATGACAGATATTTTACTATCTTACTATTTTACTATGACAGTCCCTTTTACTATCTTAAAATGAATTTCATAGGTACATACATCTTTGAAAATAATTTAATGTAATATTAAGACAAAATGAAAAAGTAATTTATGGTAAACGAATATATATTCTACTTTGTAAATGTTCAGGCTTGGATATACTAGAAGACATAACAAAGTAGCTGTATGTTCGCACTTTTAATGAATAAATTTAATTAATAGAAGCAAGACAACATTAAATTCTGTGTTGTCAGTAATTTTTTTTATTTACTGTTGAAATAAAGACAAACATACATACTTATATATTTGCATATACAGAAAGTGCTGAGTTGCTATATTGCTGAGCAGCATAGAAGCAGCATAGAGGTCACTAATGTGTTTTCCAAAACAATTTTGAAAAGAAAATCTTTGTAAGATTCTGAGAAAAACAAAATAAGTCTTTTTCAATTTATATGGTAATTATATCTTTGTACAATTCAGTGAATTTTAAATCTGTACAAAAAAAATACTTTTAGTTTATAAGACAAATGAAAATTCATAGACACAGACAACAGTTCAGTGGTTACCAGAGAGAAGGGGGTAATATGGGAGTAAATAAGAGTAAAAGGGATCAAATATATGGTGACAGAAGGAGGTTTGACTTTGGGTGGTAATCACACAATGCAAGACACAGATGATGTATTATTAAATTGTACACTTGAAACCTATATAATTTTATTAACCAATGTCACCCCAATAAATTTAATTAAAAACGCAATTAGGTTCTGGCCTTAAAATTATAAACAGTTCTTCTCATACATGAATACCCACCCTACTGGAGTTACAAGTTGTGTAGACTGTGGAAGAGGTCTTTATTGTACATACTGGCCCCAGCGTTGTATGACATTTGGCATCCCTAAATTCTCCTCCCACTAAATGCTAGCAATCTGCAAATCATCTGGACAAGCAACCTCTCACGTAAATTTCTGTAACATCTTCAAGGGGGCAGTATTGTTCTCATTGAAAATCTCTGATATAGGTTTCTGAATGCATGTGCCATGGGTAATCTCTTTTTTTTCCAAGTCATGATTACCATTTTGATTGAAAACGTATTACCTGTGCTAAGCAGCTCATATTCAAAGGCTAATCTCATATCTTCAAAAATGACTGAGCATTTTAACAGCATGGAGATGCTATGCATATAACCTCTATAACATGAAGTCTGTTAAGAAAAGTGAAACTCAGGATGTTTGGATTTGTGTCACTTGAGAGAATCATATTACAGGCATCATATCAAGTTGAACGGTCTTATGCCATTCAATAGTTACATAACAAGTGGAAACTTAAGCCTTGAAAGTAATAAAATGGTCATGGGAACCAGATGTACAAAAGAAGCTTTAGCAGATTTTTTTTATCAAATGATATGATCAGTTCTGGAGTTCAAGTAATAGACAGAGATATCATACAACAATTTATATATGGCCTAAAAACTATTCCTCTTAAATTGGATATCAACTTCAAAATATACCAGCTTTTGTTGATTGCAAAAAATACAAAAAATTTTTTTGAATATTTATAAATGTATTTCTTATTAGAGGACAAAAATTATACGTAGAAGACAATATAAATGCAAATGATAAGTATGCTTCATAATTATTAGAAAATATTCAGAGAAGAACTTATGTACATACTGCATCACCATAGAGTTGTTATATTATTTCAGCACTATAAAACCTAGTGGAATTACTTTCATATAATTTTCTAAGAACTGAGGCATTTCTATAGCATGGATAACTTGGGCGAGTTTTATGTTCAAACAGTGTCTATTACTGGTTTTTAGTCTGGATTTTTTGGGGTATTGATACTCTGTTTTATCTGGCTTGTTTTGTTTAGCATGATTATCTCAAGGTCCATTCATGTTGTCGCAAATGGCAGTATTTCATCTCTTCTGATGGCTGAGTTATATTCTATTGTATATATATACCACAGCTTCTTTAGCCAATCATCTATCGTAGGACATTTTGGTTGCTTCCATGTCAAGAATTTTTTAACTTTTGTAATTCACTACCCAAATGATTTTATCCAATCTCATAGCTTCAAATAAAATCCCTATTATCAATGATTCCCAAATCTTTATTTCCAGCTCTAGCCTTTACCTTGAGCTTCAGACTTGTATATCCAATTATCTTTGTCATATATACTTAAAAATTTACTAGGTATCTCAAATGCACCATGTTGAAAATTGAACTTGTGATTTTTCTCACACAGTCTTGTTCCTCTCATATTTCTAATCTCATTAAATTATACCACCATTTTTCAGTTGTTTAGATCAGAAATCTTGGAGGTCATTCTTCACTTTCTCTCATGCCCTAAATCCAGTGTTTTTGATGGTCTTGTATTCTCGATCTTCAAAGCATAAATCTGACCACTTAGCACCACCTCTACCTGAACCACCTAAGTCAAAGCCAATATTATTTCTTATGTGAGAAACTACAATAGATTCATACCTGCTCTCCCTGATTTCATATTTCTTCCACACTATTGTAGTTTATTCACTGATGTACAGTAGTGTCCAGTTCAGTTGCCTGCTTAAAATTTTCTGATGAATTCCCATTATATGGCAAACAAAATTCAAAGTTATTACCATGACCTATAAACCATGGTCTTCGAATATTTTCTGACCTCGTTTCCTATCATTCCCTTTCTTTTCATTATATGCCAACCACAACAACCTTTTTATAATTGGAGAACACAAGGATGCTTCTGCCTTGGGGTGTTGTATTTGCTGTTCTCTGAGCCTGGACAATTACCCCCCTCCATGTTCTCATTAGTTACTCTTTACATTTGGATCTCTGTTCAAATGTCACCCCTCAAGGAAGCCTTCTCAACTACTCTATCTAAAATAATGCCTCCCACCATGCCCATCTTCATTTTTTCATAGTATTCATCTCTACTCGACATATTATGTATTTTGTTTGTTTGTTTACCGTTACCCCACTAGAATGTAAGTTTCATGACCATAAGCACATGGATGAATTACAAGAGGAATCAATGAGTTACTATTAACGAACATAATGATTTTCACAGTTTTTAAGTAAACAAATTATATAACGTTTTTGCATTCTTTAAAATGATACAGTCTGATCTTCTAAACTACATTTTCTCTCATTTCCTGATGTAATTAAATCAGTGGTATAAAAAAGGTGATGTTGGTATGTGAAAGAACCCTGAAATAGATGCCAGGTGATACTAAAACTATGCTGAAGGTTGGTGGTGTATTTTTTCTTTATAGGCATATTAATTAGAGTTACTAATGATGTAATTAAATTGTATCACTGATTATTAATGATGAAATGTTGACTAACCAGTATCACTTGGAATTTTTAAATAATATTTATGTTATCCAAGTATAAATATATTAAATATTAAAATATTAAATATTTAATTACAGTTTTACTATTTTTTATTTTAGGAAACGATTTGCAGCTGAGTGACTCAGGAAGTGACAGTGATGACTGAAGAAATATTCAAGTACAAACAAAATTCACAAGACATGATTATTTTATATGAAGAATAAAAATTTCTAAGACTAAGGAAAATATATCTTAACTTTAAATTAAATTTGATTCAGAATTTTCAGTTGTTATTTTTTTTACCTTTTATGAGTATCAGTATTTCATTTAATCTTAAAACTTTTATGAAGTTTTACAGATGAGAAAACTGACTCAGAGGTTAGTAACTGCCCGCATGTTGTTAGTTAACAAGTGATAGATTAGGTGTTATAGAGTTCAGTGCTTTGTTTTACCCCATTGCTCTCTCCAATTGTGAAATGTCAAAACTACTGATTTATAATAAATGTCTGTGGTTTTAATTATATCTCTGAGCCTTTTCTATCTAATATTTCTTAAATTTTTGTTGAAAATATATTAATTCCTCACAAAATTAAGCTATAATTTAGAGTAAAGTTGAAGCTAAAACAGTTGCTTTAGTGAGACAACTGTTATCATAATATTTTTCATCATTTGCTTATTTTGCTTTTGAGAGAAAAACAAGCAGTTAAGTGTTAAAGAGATAAAAAATATTCGCATAATATTTTTTTAATTTGAAGGAAATGATAAATATTAGATTATAGTTGGAAGCCACCAACTAGCAGCAAATTCTTTTTTTTAATTAATAAACTTTGTTTTTTAGAGAAGTTTTAGATTCACAGCGAAACTGAACAGAAAGTACAGAGAATTCTCATATACTCCCTGTCCCCACTCACATACAACCTACCCCACTATAAACATCCTTACCAGAGTGGTACATTTTTTACAATTGATGAATCTACATTGACACATCATTACCCAAAGTCCATAGTTTACATTAGATTTCACTCTGTGTTGTACATTCTTTGAGTTTTGACAAATGTATAATGACATGTATCATACAGCATAGTTTCACTACCCTGTAAATTCTGTGCTTTGTCTATTCATCCATCTTCTCCAACTCAGATCACTGATCTTTTCATTGTCTCATTAGTTTTTGCCTTTTTCAGCATGTCATATAGTTGGCATTAAACAGTATGCAGCCTTTCAGATTAACTTCTTTCACTTAGTAATATGCACTTAAGTTTCCTCCATGTCTTTTTCATGGCTTAATATTTAATTTCTTTTAGCATTGAATAATATTGCATTGTCTCCATGTACCACAGTTTACTCACATACTGAAGGAATCTTGGTTGCTTCCAATTTTGGCAATTTTGAGACAATTTTTTATTCAGCTTCACCTCTTACCATAGAGATTTCTATAGGTTTTGGCTTTTTTTTTAATCCTTAAATTCTAGTTTTAATCTCTCCTACTTCTTCTCTCTTTTCTCTGGCCTACCTTCAGCTAATCTGTCTTCACTTTTTCCTATTCATCAATATTCATGTGAAAATCATAACTCTGTCATTTATTACTTAACTAAAGCTAGATCAAATACTAAAAATCAAATGATCATTTTCTACACTCACAAAACCTGTTGAGATTTTGTGTTGAAATTATAGGTTGATTTGGGTGGAGAATATTGTTGACATCCTTACAATATGAAACTTCAAAATCATTAGCATGGTATGCCCATTTATATCTTTTGAAATTTCTTATAATAACAGTGTTTAGTGTTGAGATCTTGAACATTCTTTCATTAGATCTACATTTTTTATTTTTTAGAGCTGATATTTTTGAAATTTTCTATTTGTTTTTGCTGAATTTAAATACAATTTATTTTTGTGTGCTCATTTTATACTCGTACATGTGTTAAACACTTGTTCTTTTAATTTGATATTTACCTGCTCTCTGAATATGTTCATATTTTTCATTTTAGGGCCTCAGTGTCCTTTCTATATATGACAGTAAAATATCACTCTCTAAGCACTAAGGCCACAAATATTTTTTATTCTTAGCATTAATATTTTAGATTATTCCATTTTTATTACCTTTTTTGCCTCTGAAGAGCCTTTTCTATCCGGGAGTTGCTTTTCTCTTTGGTCTTTTTTCCTTTTATCCTTCTATCTGACTTCAACTTAACAAAAATGTTAGGGTATAAGAGGCATCTTGATATGATAGAAGGGACTCCAGAATAGGCCTTGGAAGGCTGGAGTTCTAGTCCTTGCTCTGTCTCTTCTGAGCTCTTCTGTAATATTCCTGAGGCTGGACTAGGAGAGGGATTTCAAACCAGTGTTTCCTAAATCCCTATCACAAGAATCAAAGGTGCTTGTTAAAAGCACATGTTCTTAAAGTAAGCAATATCACACTCCCTAACCCAAACTATACTACGAACTACAGTAATAAAACAGAATGGTACTGACATAAAAAAACACACAAAACAGTGGAACAGAACTGAGAGCCCAGAAAGAAACTACATGTATACTAATTTTTGATGAAGGAGCCAGAATATATAATGGAGAAGGGAAAGTCTCCTCAATAAATGGTGTTGTGAAAACTGGAAAGCCACATGCAAAAGAATTAAATTAGACTGCTATCTGACAACATCCACAAAAATGAACCCAAAATGGATTAAAGACTTCAATTTAAAACCTTAAACAATAAAATACATAGAAGAAAACATATAGGCATTAAACGTATGGTTTTTGGTCTCAGAGGGTTTTTTTTTTTAATTGACCCTAAAGGCAAGGGAAGTAAAAGCAAAAGTAAATGAATTGGACTACATCAGACAAAAGCTTCCACAGAGTATAAGAAACCATCAACAAAACAACAAGGCAATCAACTGAATAGAAGAAGATACTTGCAAATGATACCTCCAATAAGGGACTAATACCCAAAATATATAAAGAACTTATATAGCTTGAGAACAACAACAACAAAAAAAAAACAATTCAATTAAAAAATGGGTAGAGGGCCTGAACAGGCACTACTCCCAAGAAAACATACAGATGGGCAACAGATACATGAAAAGATGGTCAACATCACTAGCTAAAAGAGAAAGCAAATCAAAACTATAATGAGATACCACCTCACACCTGTTAGAATGGCTATTATCAATAAGAAGTAAGTGTTGGAGAGGATGTGGAGAAAAGGAAACCCTCATAAATTGCTGGTGTGAATGTAAATTGGTACAGCCAGTATGGAAAACAGTTTAGACGTTCCTCAAAAAAATAAGAATAGAGCTACCATATGAATCAGAAGTCCCTCTTCTGGGTAGCTACTCAAAAAATTTAAAAACACTTATTCATAAAGATATATGTTTTTCTGTGTAATTGCAGCACTGTTTACAATAGCCAAGACATGAAAACAAGTTAGGTATCCTTCGATGGATAAAGAAGGTGTATGTAGTACTACTTGGCCATAAAAAAGACAAAATATTGTTATTTGTGACAACATGGATGGATCTCGAGATTATTATGCTAAGTGAAATAAGATGGAAAAGGACAAGAACTGTACAATTTCAATGTGGGATATAAAACAAAAAACAACAAATGAACTAACAAAACAAAAAACTTACAGATATAGGCAGCAGAATGGTGGTTGCCTAATGTGAAGGGGGCTGGAGGAGGAAGAAAAGAGCAAAGGGGGTCAAATACAAAGTGATAGAAGGACCAGACTTTAGGTGGTAAACACCCAATAGAGTATACAAATACTATATTATAAAGTTATATACCTGAAGTTTATATAATGTTATAACCAATGTTACCCCAATAAATTTAATTTTAAAAATAGGTTTTTAAATTCTAAATCTATTGAATAAGAATTTTCAAGGAAAAGATCTATAAATTTGCCTTTGTGTGTCTATGTGTGAGCGTACATATACATACATTATATATTTATATATGTGAATTTACATAAATGACTCAACATCAAGGAAGTTTAGTTTACATAGAACAAGATTAAGATTTCTTCCATCTCTGATATTATTTGATTCTATGAATACTAGCATTATATTGCCATAATCAAAAGAATTTCATATAAAAGGCAAATCAGAGAACCGAAGTCAAATACTCCTAAGTTTGGTATTTTGGGTACCTATGAGCACAAATGGATTGGTGCATCACATTATAGGTGCTGTTTCATCGAATGCCATTCTAGGTACAAGGCTAGAGCAGGGAGAGCCATTTACATTATTAGATCTTCAAGGCATCTGTGCCTCTAGTGGTTAACTTGACTGATAACTTCTGACTGTTGATTTGTTTTGCATCCAGAGTCATTAACCAAACCAGAAAGGGCAATACTTCCTGAAAGAATAACTACAGCTTAATTATTAATGCCACTGTCAGAAATAAAGCTGGACTTTTTGGGTAAAGGTTGGTGGGAGAGAAGGGGGAAATGTAATCAGAACTGGGAAGACATGGTCAAAGTCTGAAGTAAGTTTAGGGAGGAAAGAGTATACTTTTCCTGGTTTAATATGTCAATAAATGACTCAAATGGATAGTGTAAGAATTTTGTTAGGGATAGAGTCATAGTTTCCCATATCCTCAAAAAAAAAAAAATTCATTTTCCTGTTTGCTGACCTTCTTGTTGGTTTTCTTTTTTCTTATAGCTCTCTTACCATTCTTTTGTTTTCTTTTGACTGACATCTAGACAAACATCCCACTCTTTTGTTCTTTACAAAACTCTTTGACTTAGCAAAAATAATACTGTATAAAATGCATCTATCATCATCATACCTGTTCTAGTTCCTCCTCTGATAAGGACTAAATATATTCTAGAGTCATTTAGGAGTCCATCCACTAAAAAATAAGAAAAATTTTTTTCAGTAGTGCCCAGAAAGTAATTGGTTCATAAGTTTTGCTAAAATCAAATTTATTTATTAATGAAATGATGAATTTAACAGTGATGAAAGCACAGGGCACAAATTTAGCAAAGAAGAATGATTCCCAAATGTACATCACCAATCCTTTTGTCTGATTTTCTTTAGCCCCACCTTTTTAATTGCTTATAGGATATTTCTAATTGAACTTTATTATGTTGAAAATCAAAATCAACGTTTTTTCTGTCTTCAATTTTGTGTTGACTGTCCTTCAATGCATTTAAATTTACTAATACTGATCTTTCTTGTCTGCCACCTACTGGCCACATGACTCTTGGGACTTTCATTTCTATAAAGTGGGGATAGTGTAATAAGAATTAGAATAGGTAGATAGATAATATATATGTAATTCATTATAGATGTTCAGTAACTGGCAGCAATTTTATCCTAAAATCAATGTTTAAATCTATGCTGAGGGGTTGTAGTCTTAACTATTTTGCATTCTTTTGCAGTTCTACAGCATTATATTACCCCATCTTGTGATCTGTTGTTCTTATTCCCTATGCTTTACCTTTACTTAATTATTCTTTTGAATTAGTCTCTATGACCCAACTCTTTCTTTTCCTATGGCTTTGTGCTTTGCTCTGGGCTAGGCAGCTGCTGAAGCCAACACCCATAGGGTTAAACCTAGTTCCTGAAGCCACCCCTCTTCCCCTCCCAATCCCCCTTTTCACAGTAGGCTGGCAGCTGTCCCAAGTGCTTACCGAAGCCAAATGCTTGAGGAGAGAGAAAGGAGCCAGCTATGAATCCTTTCCAGAAAAACGAGTCCAAGGAAACTTCTTTTTCACCTGTCTCCACTGAAGAGGTACCACCTCGACCCCCTAGCCTTCCAAAGAAGCCACCTCCGGTGAGTCTCTAGATTCTTTCTGTTTTGCCTCCAACAGGAACAGATCGCTCTTTTGCTTTTCTGCTTTGGTCTCTTCTGCTGAGCTGTATTAGGTTATTAAAAACTATTCTTTCTTGAGTTAAAATTAATCTGAAAACCAAATCTAAAAAGAAGCTTGCTTTACTTAGGAGAGAAAGCAGCAGCAAGAGTTTGTCAAATTTCTTCACTTGGGATCCAGAACTTTGCTGCATTTCTTTGTATATTCTGAGTTTCCCTGGGTGAAGGGGAAAAAAAATGCAGTTTGAATATCCAGGGAAACTTGGCAACCACTCCTGTCTAGAGAACTGTGTGTGATTGTTCTTTCTTTACCAATATAAAAATTCAGCCCTTAGTTCCTCCTGTGTGCAGAGTCTTATGCTGGACACCAACAGGAGGTTTAGAATAGATCCAGTGTTTCTTACTATATGTTCCAGTTTACAGTGGGAAACAAAGAAGTACTAATAATATTTTGAATTATAGACTTATTAAAACACTCCTCAATTTATTACCTCATTCAATCCTCACATTAAAGTCCTGTAGTGGAGAAAATTATAGTAATAATAGCGAATATTTACTGAGTTCTTAATATGGGCACAGTAATAATATTCTCATTTCCTTGGAGTAACAGAACTGAAGTAAAAAGACAGGTGTAATGACATGGCCAGGATCAGTGTGTTAACACAGCTGGTGACAGTGATACATAGCTAGTGAAAGTGTGCTGGTAAATTTCAGATTATGTAATTCTGAAGCTGTGAGCTTGAAAGATGAGAAGTCAGTTCATTGTCTTTCAAGTGAGTTATCATCATACATTAACATATATTAATATTTAGGAGGGTCATTTGTATCTATTCATATGGGTAAAAGAATGAAAACATTAAATTTATTATTTTATTTAATTATATCTTTCTGGTCCAAAAATATTTAAGGCTGCTTACAAAGATACATCAATTTCTTATGAAATAAGAGGAATTATAAATCTCATGACAAGATATGACTCTCCCAAGGACAGATATCTTCATCCCCCTCTCATGTTGAGCTATCATAATGAGTTGGGCTTTGAAATAAAACATGACATTCCTTATATTCTGACTGATATAGTGCATGAAATAACATTGTCCTTTTAATGTCCAATAGCATTAAGAAGAAAATGTTATTGAATATCCTTCATAGGAAGAATGGACATTTAATTTTATAAGATTTAAGAACTCTCTGCCCAAGGTCAAGGTGACCAATCAGCTTACCTCTAGGAATCTCTATTGGGCTGTGAGCCTGGCCCCAGCAGCCTCTGAATGAGAAGCCATCATATTACCAGGATTCCTCCCAGTATGGTGAAAAGAGCAGGTGGGGACAAGAGAGGTTAGTGCTCACAGTGGAGTTAAGCAGGTTACTGACATATGAATGTAACTGATTGGACATCAAGTGCTCCATAGGTCACCCCTTTGTTCTATTCCTAGAAATAAGTATGATTATTCTGCCCAGAGCCTCCGGCTTTTCAGTTAGTAGTTGTGGGAAGATAAGCAGGTCCTGTGTCTAAGATCAAGAAATGTCTGAGCAGTGCCATGTTAAATGAATGAGGAACAAAATAATATTCAGAATAGCTTCTATCACTCCTAAATCTTGGTGCTATATTAAAATGCAAACATTTTAAGTATAATAGCTGTTTCATGAAGAGTAGATACCATCGCTTTACATTACCTATCATGGTGATTTAAAATAAATGATTTTCTCTGTTGTGGAAAAATCTAGTAGTTAAAATTGGGAGAGGGGATGGAGCTCAAGGTTGAACCATTGTCTTTCTGTTTCATAGAAAATCTGTGGCTCAAACTATCCCCTGAGCATTGCCTTCATTGTGGTGAATGAATTCTGTGAGCGCTTTTCCTATTATGGCATGAAAGGTAATTTTGTGTCTCAAAGTCTTGCTCGTCTCTACTCGTTTTCACCCCATGTTTGTAACATCTGGTCTTCTTGTATGTGCTTCTTTCCCTTATCCATTCTTTCTGGCTTCATCCGAATTGGTCTTTTCCTTTGGCCAGGGCTGCCAATAAATGCCTCATGCGGTTTCACCTAGTAATTCATACAGGCGAAGAACAAAAAGACCTAATAGAAACCAGAACACAGGCTGTGAGAATATAAGTGGAAAAACACTCATCATCTGAGTTCCAGTATTCATATCTGTTCCTCATTTCTTTGAATTGGATTGTCACTGGGAAGGAGGAGGAAGGGATTTTGGAAGAAGCACCATGTTATCTTTGTGACTGGCCTAAGTGATACTATGTGTGCACACAGACTGAAGGAAGGAATATTGCATTTGTTCACACCCCATTCACAACATAAGCATCATCCCATTCACAATGACTTCCATGGAAACTGCTTTTACTGGCAGTCACCCCTCAGTCACTTCAGTAATAGGAGTATTGAAAGTCGAAATCAGCTTCAAAGACCAGAAATCAAAGCACTTCCTCCCTAAGCCACTTTAATTGTGTCTTATTTTGCCTCTCTCTCTCTCTTTTTTTTTTTCCTCAGCTGTGCTAACCCTGTATTTCCTGTATTTCCTGCACTGGAATGAAGACACCTCCACATCTGTATACCATGCCTTCAACAGCCTCTGTTATTTCACTCCCATCCTGGGAGCAGCCATTGCTGACTCGTGGTTGGGAAAATTCAAGTAAGGAAAATGGAAGATCACATCCCCAGAAGCTTCACAGATTAATTGTGCAGAGGTTATCAGTTCTAGCCTCTTCTTCTAAGCAAGAACATATGTCATCCAGGACAAATAAGAATCTAAGACTGACAACACAGAAAGGCTATTTCTCTTCATTATTAGTTTTTCCAATATTTTTTACATCTTTTTCAGTAAGGAGTTACTTTGTTTTTATATCTAATTTTGAGCTTCTATTCTATAGTTTAGACCAATTCTTGTTTTGATTTCAGTAGCAATACAGATTGCTACCACCAGAAAATTTATAATTTTAGAGACTTCAGTGTCATTATTTGATCTACTCTCAATATTGAATCATTCCAACTCCTTTAATACCTTCTTATCTTTTCAGCTCCTTTGCTCTCTTTTTCTTTTCTCTAACCTCTTTATGTAGTTTCCTTCTTAAGAATATAGTTTTATGAGTTAGAGTAATGGTCTTTTCAGTTCAGTATCTTTTGAGTCCCTGAAAATAGCACCAAGAGAAAATTATAGGATAATGTTATACTTGTCCCCTGTAACATTGTCCTCATAGGCTAAAGATGGATCTTAGATATCCATCACCCAGTTATTTTCTATGGACTTATCATCTAGGAATTTAAGAAATTAGCATTTCTTAAAGCACATTCTGTTGAAAATCAGATATAATATACATAGGATATAATGAGTGATGATATGTAAGAAGTTAAAGATTTCCTGGTCAAAATAAGTTTAGAAATGCTAAGCTGAACAAAGCTAAAAATGTTTCCTTACTGCATGACTCCTTGTAGCCTTTAACATGCTAATATGCATTGCAAAATCTTGAAGAAAAGATTATGGCACATAGTGTTTCACAAACTTGTTTGATCATGGAATATTATTTCAGGGTATCTTGTAGACCTAGTGTTCCAAGGAATCCTCTTTAGTAAAAACTGGTTTACAACTCACTTTGGCCTATATATATTCATTGTTCTAAAGTGTTTAATCAGCACCTCCTCTATAGCTACAACCACAACACAGTACTAAACACATTTTGACTTGAGGGAAGAGGCATGTTGGGTGAGATCTATGTTTGCTTCTTGTGTAGCATTAGTTCCCAAGTCCATCCAGATAGGGGGTTGGTACTATTTGCAGAATAAACAGTATAAGCTGTGGTCTCCATTCAGTTATAGAATAAAAGACTTATATACATGACTTGTACTTTATTCTTTAAATGACTTCCTTTAAAATTGAAGATATATAGCTCTGAGATTTGGTGAATAGCTCCCTGCCTATTTCAGGGAAATTTAACAACCTCCACTTATGTCCTTGATCATGAGCCTTTTTGAAGTATTCTTTAATTCTTTAATTCTATTTTTTTCTTGAGGTTTACTTAAAGTACATAAATCCAAAAAATCTTAAATATAAAGTTTGATGAATTTTAACATACATAACGCATTTACCTAGATCTCTCTCCCTAGGGTTTTTGTACTATCAATACTCAGTCCCCTCTCTTGCCTTCAAATCCTCCCTCAGAAATAGCCATTTTCTCTACCTAGAAAAAGTTACAAATTTCTGATAGCTTTAAACAAACTATGTTGACCCTCCTTTTCCTGTCTTCTTTGTCTTATTACAATTATCTCCAAATTTTAAAAAGAATCATCTGTATTTGTTGTCTTTCTTTCTCACTCTTTATTATTATTCCTTCAGGTAGAGTAATACAATGTACTGTAATGAATCCAATTAAATTCAATTTAATCTGATCAGGTTAATTCAATAAATGTTAACCAAATATCTCTATTTGAAGAAGCATGGGGGATAAAGAGATGAATAAGAAATAAATACCTGCTTCACATTATTCATGTTCAACTAGCTTTAATACAGAGCAGATTGTGGTAAGTACAATAAAATATAGCATAAATCATCTCTTTATCCTATTGAAATTCCTCTCTCTAAGATCATTGACAGTGATCTCTTTGTTAACAAATTCCAGGGGTCTTTTCTAATAATTATTACTCACTTTGAACTTGTTTTTACATTACAGTTTTTTTTTTTTTTATCATTTCTATATTCTTGAAACTTCTCTGGGCTTCTTTAACACTGTGTTTTCTATTTCTCTTCCTCATACTTTTTAAAGATTCTTCCTTATTTGGTTTCTCTTTTGCCTTTTGTTTACTTCACTGTTTTCTGAATGTAGGCATTTCCCTAGGGTCTATTTTTTACTCTCTTCTCTTTTTCCAGATTCTCTTTTAGCAAACCCTATGTTGTCAAAATTAGTTATTGCAGATAGCTCTTCAGACTATGTAATCCTAACCTGTCATTCAAGTTCTATTATGCATTATAACTGCATATTGACATTCATCTCCTGGATGTTTTGCTTTATCCTCATTTCCTAAACCTGTTCTTTCTTCTAGCTTCCTATACCCCACATTCAATCAGTTATAAAATTACCAATTCCATTTATATAATATCTCTCACATTTAGCCCTCTTCAACAGTGAATCTCACTACCATTACTTGCCACTACTCTAATTTTGGTCTTCATTACCTCTAAATTGGGCTATTGAAATGGATGCCTAAAATGTTATCATTGCTTCCCATATCCTTTTCTTGTAGTTGAAACTCTACACTACTGTCAAATTAATCTTCCTAACAGAAATCTTTGTTCACATTACTACTATGCTCAAAATTTTCTGCTGACTAAATCATTGTCTACTAATGTCATCCCAACTGACCTTTCTGCTCCTATTGTCATACTCATTCCCTTTCAAGAATGTTTACTGGAGAAAAATAGAATACTAATAATATTTCCCTCACAATGGCCAGTATATCATTTTCATGTCTGCTTGCACTGTTTCTATTTCATGGAATCTCCTTCCCCTATTCTGCATTGTCCTAACCTGATAAGGCTCAGTTCAAATGCCACCTATGCTATGTAGTATTCTCTGTCCCTCACCTTTCCCTACTAGCCAGAAATAGTCTACTCTCCTGTGAACTCCTTATTTTTTTATCCTCATATGACATTACCAAACTCTATCTTGTCATAATTATTTGTGTATAAATCTAATATCTTCCAAATACTTTTTAGAGAACAAAACCTCCTTTATATTTTTATCCACAACACCTAGAAGAATGCCTGATAAATATTTCAATGAATAAATTTATTCTCCCTCAGATATTCAGATGTAGGCACAAAATAGAGGATAAGTGTGGGCAGGCATGAAGATGACTTATCTCTAGTGTTGGTTTCTATGACCTGTGACCCATGGCTATCAGTCTGGACTCACCTTGACAGTCACTACAACCATTTTAAATATTTATTGCCAAATATGCTTCTGGATGTCTCTCTACACTTCTCTTTCCTCTTTCTCTGGGTAAGCTCCTCCTATCATTTTTGTCTTATCAGAGCTGACTCCCTTCATGCTAGGTCCCTTCCTCTGCCATCACTGTACCTTAATTCTTCACAGCTCCTAAGCTCTAATTAAAAATAGCTCTGGTGATGAGATAAAATTTAAAAGTTTTTCCTCTTCCTTTTTCATTTTCCATATTAACTTGTTCATGATAAAACTGAAGGAACGCCAGACTATGAGTTAGAAAGCAGAAGTTCTAAACCTAACTCCAGTGAATACTAAATGGAGCATCACTTTATAAACGTCCTTTAATGTGTCTGAATTTCACTTTCCTCATTTGCAAATGAAAGATTGGTCAAGTCTATCTAAAACAGTTAAGTGTCAAATTGGAATTACAAAGATCCCAATGATCCCATTTCAAATGTGGACTTTCCAATCCTGTTAACTTCTTTCTCCTTTTGTTAATTTGCCTGTCAGTAGCGCCCTCTCTTATATTCTTCATAACCTAGACTAATTCCCTGAGTCTACGACCTAGAAGGCTGCCTATTTTTCTCTACCAGTGGCCCCCCAACCTTTTTGGCACCAGAGACCAGTGTTCCTATGAGAATCTAATGATGATCTGAGGTGGAGCTGAGGCAGTGATGCTAATGCTGGGAAGTGGGTGCAAATACAGATGAAGTTTTGCTTGCTTGCCAGCTACTCCTCTCCTGCTGTGCGCCTGCAGCCCAGGGGTTGAGGACCCCAGCTCTAAGCCACTTACACTTCTCTCATTCATTTTGTCCAATAATCTGATAATGGTCTGATCTCCCTACTCAGATTCTGTTATTCCAGCTCAGACTCCTTTTGATTTTTCTGATGATTTAGCATAGATAATCTCTTTTGGGTTCATGAAAGCTGGCCTTTTTTCAGTCCCTTTTCATTCCTTTTCTTTCTATTTATTCTTTTTATTCCAACAAAGATAACTTTACTCTAGAAGGTTGCAAAACCTTTTGCAAAAGCCTGTCCCCTCCTTCTGATATTAAGTAGCCAGGATTAGTCACCCAACTTCTTATCCCCCACTTGTCATTATAAACCATCTAAGATTCCTTCCCTGGAGAGCCAGCCTAGGAAGATTAGGCATTTAGAAGAGAAATCTACAACCTAAAATTTCTGAATCTCCAGCCTCTCTCTGATAACCTCATTCAATTCTTTATAGTGCACATTGGTATGTAACACTTTAAAATCACAGATGTAAAATATATAATATCCAAGGTTCCTTCTAGTACCAACGTTCTACTTATATACAAAGAGAATGCTAGTATGGTAATATGCATGAGGACTATATTGTGCATGTGGTAGTGTGCCATATTTCAATGTGTGTATTTCTACATATGTTCTTACTGGAATTTTTCACTCTTCTACTTTCCATTTGCCATTCAAATTTCTTGGAAAAACAACCACCAGGAAGTCCCTACCAGCTGCATGATCTTTATCACTAGACAGTCTATTGAAAGTCCCTGGCTCCTTCCTTACCCTTGGTAACTTGTCTATGAGGAAACTGTGGCAGGGATAACAATTAACCCAGGTTTTCAAGTGACCAAGCTAAACTTAAGAGCCCTTTACCTCTCCATATATCTCAGTGGTAGGGTTTAAAGAAAGTTCTTTGTATTGGCCGTTTCTTTTTCCTCTTTAATTGGAGTTCTTCCTTGACTCCTATCAATTTTTAGAACCAAAGACATTCCTTGAGAAAAACATCTCAAAATATCAAAATATCCTGTTCTTCTGGTTCTCTTACTTTAAAACATCATCACTCACTACAGATTTATTCTGGTCTTGATATATATGTACCAGAGCAGGGATGCTTTGTGTATGTGTGGAAGGGGAAGAGAGGTCAGGTATGAGAAAGGAGCTTGAAGGAATGCCCATTATCTCTAACACTACAAAGTACAGAGTTCCCCTCTCTCTCTTTTCCTAGTCTGTTTACGTCATTGATCATGTTATTTCTACTTGCATATTTCAGTTAACTTTTTCCTCCTCTACTACTTCCTCCTCCTGCTTTATTTATCCTGACACTGAGAACAGTATGAACTCTGGGTCTATATTATTCAAGTTTCCGAATTCTGCTTGTAGACTGACTGATGTAACTCTCTCAACAGGACAATTATCTATCTTTCCTTGGTGTATGTGCTGGGCCATATGATCAAGTCCTTGGGTGCCTTACCAATACTGGGGGGACACATGGTACACACGTGAGTAAAATCATGGAATAAATTGAACCACTTTTCTTTCATTAGATAGGTAAACGTTTCACACATTCATTACACATTTTTTTTAAATCAGAAGTGTCCTTTTATTTCCCACCTTTCTGTTTTATTACTAAATTGGTTAAGAAAAAAACATCATTTTATAACCAGTTGAACTCTTTCCTACTTTATCTGAGCTCATTTGTGTTGATTAAACACCTGTGGCCTTGTAAAATGCCTAGTTAGTATCCCCTTTATAAAAACTCATCATATGCTTGAAAATCATTAAATCATTATGCCCTCCATATTCTCTCACCTAATCCCCTAACCATGCATCTATACTTTACTAAGGTTAAAAAAAAAAAGAGTCTATTAATATTTCCTAACAAGACAATGTAGAAGTCATATTCGAAGTTTGAATTATCTTATTTATGTGTAGTTCCACATATTTTGATTGCTTTATCCATTTTTACTAAAGCTATTGATGTTTACAGTGCAAAAAACATTTGATAAATTTTGATGTCTATTGGTTCAGTTCATAAGAGGATTACAGTTGTTCAAGAAACAGGTCATATGTATTTGTGTTTATAATGTACCTATTACATGTATCTAATGAGTTAAGAATTTTGTTTGAAATTTAATAAATATCAGATACCTCCTTATTGATATCCCATCAAAAATTAGTGATACTTCTCCACTAATTATTTTAACATTTTGTTTTGTGATTAGTGAGGGTATGTGTTATAACAGTTTATAAGATCTTTCTATTTAAGTGTCCCTTTGACTAAGACAACATGGAGAACCAGAGCTTTAATTTTAAAGTTCCTTCAGTATCTGCTTCTGTCTGTTGCACACAAGGGGTAAATGGAAATATCAGGGACAAAATTTTCCCATGTAATAATTACTTTCTGGCAGTGGCTCAGGGTTGTAAAGAGCACAAGTGCTACCAGTCTTCTTATCAGTGAAGGCAGATGAAAAGTGCCCGCAGATTAGAAATGTAAAGGAGTTCTTTGCCCTTGTATAATTTTTTTTATCCTGCAGCTCTATATTCAATTTCCACTGTTGTTTTTAATATTAATATGGTTAGCATCCTCACCTCTCCATTTCAGAGTCCTGTCATTGATTGGCCTGAGTCTAATAGCTTTGGGGACGGGAGGTATCAAACCCTGTGTGGCAGCTTTTGGTGGAGACCAGTTTGAACAAAAACATGTGAGTCCTGTTATTCCTGTATTTTCAAGAATGTAGAACAGGCTTTAGAAAAGGTGCCTGAGCAGTAGCCGTTTGCCAAGATTAAAGTAATTCACTGGTAAGATGATATCTAAGGAGTTATGTTCCATTCTTGGTACTGGTTGTTAACAGAGAGAAAAACTGGAATACATTCAAAGGAAAGTGACCATGGTGATGGTTGAACTAAAAAACATATCTTATGAAGAAAGGTTGAGGGAAATGGAGATTTAGCCTGGATAAGATGAGAATGAAAAAGAATATTATAGCTTTCTATAGATATTGGACAGATGAGTGAAAGCCATAGGAAACTAGTATGTTGCTTGACAGAAGGAAAACTTCAAATACTCAGCGTTTGAAGTAGTGAGTTCACTCTCATTTGAGGTATTTAAGAAGAAATGTAGTAAGCATTTTGGGAATAGAAGAGGATGAATGGTGTAGAGATGATTTAAGCATCTCTAGCTTTGAGATTCTGTGAAAGGAGAAAATTTGGAATAAAACAGAATGAGTTTCTATAGATGAATTTGTCTACGTGATCATCCCTCTTTTCCTAAATACTTTGCATTGTCAATGGGGGGAGAAAAACAGTATGAATAAGGTAAAAATGGGCCCAATGAGGAAGCAGTTATGAATAGGCAAGGGAAATAGTTTATTCTTATGTCAGCCAACATTTCTGGCCTCCTCTCTTTTGCTCTTAATGTTCTTTTTTGTCTGTCTTCATATATCTATTCCTTCATCTATAGCTATTTATCATGCTTCTAGGCATTCTCTCTCTGTTCTCTCTGTGTCCTGTCTTTCTGTGGTCGTAACTCAAATGGAATTCTACCCTCTAGAACATTTGAGTTATATTTTATATTCCTTATCTGCCTGAAGGGGCCATAGATTATAATTGCTTCCTGAATTTAGAGAAATAACTAAATTTTGGCAAATGAGATTCCTGCATAATTAACTATACAAATAGATGAGGTGAAATAAGGTTTAAATGGAGACCAGAAGAGGAAATGAAACATACCATAATAGAAAATGAGGAAGGACAAATTGTACTAATGTGTAAGAATAAGGCAGCATTAGCAACTTTATTTGAAAGTTGCTTCATTTGGTAACTGCTCCAAAAATATATTCAATAATAGGACAAACCCACCTCCAGTTTCCACCAGCCATGGACATTCTTTAATACTCTCTGGCAGAATTCCCATAAGCACTAGATGAATTACCCTACTTAATCAACAGTTTACACCACTGTCCTATGTTTTAATACTATTTCTACCACACATTCCACAAAATCTGTTATTTAGCTCAATCATTCACTTAATTCGGTCATTAAACATTTGTTGAGTCTATAATATTTGCAGGTGCTGTGCTAGGTAGTAGGGATTACAGAAGTGAGTGAGCTATGATTTCTGCCCTAAAGCAACTCATGACCTACTGAAAGAAATAGGCATTTAATGCACAGAAATTAATATTAGGGTAGATACATATAGGACACAGTAGTGACATGCTATACATGATGATCATTTCTGCCCAGATAGAGGAGTCAAAGAATGTTAAAGATGCTTGAGGTTTGAAATATGGGCAGATGTTTATCTGGGGTCGGCCAGGTATGTTTTAAAATATCTAATATCATATTCAGACACCATGGAGGCAATATCTAAATTTGTCTCTGTGTATATACATACCTCCAGCTAAATCTGAACATAAGGTGGAGGGTGGAGCTAAGAGGCACATTAAACTGATGATTTGTCTTGTTTGTTTCAGGAAGAGGAACGGACTAGATACTTCTCAGCCTTCTACCTCTCCATCAATGCAGGAAGCTTGATTTCTATGTTTATCACACCCATGCTGAGAGGTTAGAATCTTTTCTGAGGGACTTTGTATAAGACTTTAGTCTGGCCAGCCAAAAAGCTGTTCAAGACTTTCTGCTCTCCATCTTCTTTTATAAGGGCTTAAAACCTGAGAGAATTTCTTTCAATCTTGATTTGTCTGGCCTAAATGAAAGACTGTGGATTAGGTGATGGGTGGAAAGAGGACGTCTGTGTTTACAACCTCAAATGCCTGAGATGTAGAATAGAACCTCAAAGACTCAAGATTCAGGGTTACTTTTTTATTTCTTTAGGAGGTGTACAGTGTTTTGGGGAAGACTGCTATGCACTGGCTTTTGGAGTTCCAGGATTGCTTATGGTAATAGCTCTTGGTAAGTGCAGTGGGGCAGAGGAAACTAATAATTGTCAATGCCTGTCATGTATAAAGCATCATGTTAGCACTTTATGCAAACTGTTTTATTCAGTCTTCACACCATTTTTGGTAGGTGTAACCATAGGGGTTTTCCATAAACATTGGGAATAAATTAAATGAATGAAGGCAGAAAACTTTTTAAAAAAAAAAAAGAGCTCAAGGTTGCACAGCTTATAAGATTCCTGGAAAGCTTTAAGAAAGACTGATCCCTGGGCCCAATGTAGGACTAATTAAATCAGTTTATCTGTGGGATAGGGCTTGGGTATCCATAACTTTATAAATATCTAGGTGATTCTGATGTGTAGTCAGGGTTGAGATCCACTGGTCTACACTATAATATATGAGAAAGCAAGGAAGGTAATTAATCTTTTCTGTCAAACTAGCTTATTTCATCTGTTATTTATCTGGTAATTGAAAGACATTTTTAATTCTTTGTGCCTTTTAAAGTAGCTTCCAGGTTTAGCTTTTTCTGCCCTATTCTGCAGTGCTCCCAAGGAGTTTACTTTTGAGTTGAATAAGTAAGTGGAAATTCATGCAACTTAGATCAAGGGGATTCTCCACTACTGAGAGTTCAGTAATAGAAGAAAGGGGTCATGTGGGTTACTTAGTTTATTTAGTCTAAGGGGAAACTTGGACATAATTGTTTCTAATCATTGACCTGGAAACCTGTTCTTACTCTGAGTTTTTGGGTGACACCCCCTTGGAAGATGTCCAATCCAAACACCAAAGAGCTCAATGGAGAGAAAAAAGCCCAGAGGCTCAATGTTCAGTCTGATTACTTTCTACCAGAGGTGTGGCTAGTAGTAATACTCAGATTCCAATTCCAGTTCCAAGGAAGTTTATGGATTATTCCAGGAAAGTTGTGAAAATACAGTTCCTATTTCCTTCTCTTTTCAAAGCCAAACATTTCCCCAAATATTTTCCTGGTTTTCCAGCAATTAGTACTATGTCTCTTTCTCTGGATCATTGTACAATAATAATGTTTACATATCAGCGTAATTATGAATATCAAAAGAGATGCTGCAAGTGAAATTTTTTATAAATTATGAAACATGAAACAAATGTTAGCTGTCATTATTAGTCAGCTGCTTCTGTGTTCTAACTAATGTCAGTCCTCTCAGCTTTCACTATAATTTAATTTATTCATTTTTTTTATTCAGCCATTCAACAAATATTTATTTAATGTACCTATTACGTGTCAGATTCTGTGCTAGGTGTTGGGGTTACAGTGGTACATGAGATAGCCACAGAGTTTGTGCTTTCTTTTTTTTTTATAGTGACATTAGTTAACAAAATCCAGTAAGTTTCAGGTGTACAACTTAGCAGTACAGCATATAAATATACATATATACATATATATATATATATTGCATTGTGTTTTCACTGCCCATAGTTAGATTTCTTTCTATCACCACATATTTGACCCTTTTACCCCATCTACCTTCCCCACTCCCTGCTACTGTCTGGTAACCACTAGTCAATTGTCCATGTCCATGAGTCTCTGTTTCTTTGTCTCGTTCTTTTATTGCTTTTATGCTTATATTTCATATATAAGTGATATCATGTGGTTTTCAACTTTTTCTGTCTGGCTTATTTTACTTAGCATGATTATCTCAAGGTCCATCCATGAGTTTATGCTTTCAAAAAACTTATATAGTCCAGCAGGAAGAGGGAGACAGACAAGTAAACAGAAATTTACAGTATACTATGATTAGTGTCACAACTGGATATGTACAGAGAAAGCTATCGGAACACATAGTAGGTAAGTAGGGATGAATGACTAAAACTTTGAAGGTAAAAAAAAGATTTGTCTAAAGAAAGATATCTGAAAACTTAAAGATTAAAAGCAATTAATCAAAGAAGAGGTTAGAAGTTAAACAGCAATAAGACATGGTATCTATAAGACAAAGAGGTAAGAGGTAATATGACGTATTCGAAAGCCTTAAAAAAATTCAGATCACCTGGAGCATAAATGAGAAAAATAAATAAGAGAAATTGACAGAAATCAGATAATGAAGTTCCTTTGGAGTAATTAAGGAATTGGAACTTTATCAGGAGGACAATAAAGCGCTATAAAAGGATTTCGAGCTGAGGAATTATTATTAGAATTTTATTTTTCAGTGGTGTTTCTGACTATAATGTGGAGAAAGAATGGGTTAAGGGTGAGTCGAAGATACATTTATTTGATTACTGGTCATTAAATTTTATGTTCAAGGTGAGTGCTTCACTCAACTCACCTTGTCCTGGTCCTGGTAGATTGACAAAACTTGAAATGATTAGATATATGAAGTGAGAGAGAACATAAGTCAAAGTTGGATGTTGGATTGTGATTTGACCAACTAGGTAGATAGTGGGATCATTTACTGAGATAATGAGGGAGAACAGGTTTGGGGTGATACCAATTAATTTACTTTGGACATGTTACATTTTCGATAATCTTGAAACATATAATTAGAGTATCAAGCAGTTATTAGGAAATACAGGTCTAGAACTCAGAAGAAATAGCTCCAGATAAAAATTTGGAGCTATTAGTATATGGATAGAAATTAAGCCATGAAAATAGTTAAAATAACAAAGAGATAGTATGAATAAGGTAAAAATAGGGCTAGGATAGGACCCAAAGAATACCAGCATTTAAAAGACAGACAAAGAGAAAAAACCCACAAATGAGGCAAAGAAGTAATGGCCAAAGTGGTAGTAGTGCTATTTCGGATACAAAAGGATTTCAAGAAAAAAGGAAATCAATCAGTGACCAATATTACTAAGTGGGAAATTGAGTTTGGGGTAAAAAAATTTTCGTTATATATAGCAACAAGGTTATTGATTTGGTGATATCAGTTATGGTATATTGGTATATGGTATATTGGAGTTTCGATATTGATTAGAATAGATTGGGTAGTGAATAAGAGATAAAGAAGGGAAAACAGTAAGTATTTATAGCTGAAAAGTGACATAGAGTCAAGAAGATATCAAGCATGCTTGAATATTATTGGGAAGACTCCAGTAGAGAAAGAAGTTGAAGATGAAAGATGAAGACAGTATATGAAAGAACATGACAGAACTACCTTTGTACAAGAGGGGGAACATCACCTTCTTGTAACTGGAAGGAGAGGATTGATAGATTTGATGGCAGGTAGTTGTGGGAGTTTCCATTTGAAGGCTTCTATCTCATGAAGTAAGAGACAGCCTCATCTTCTAGAGGGATGTGGGTGAAAAAGGGGCTCTGTAATAAATCTGGCAAGTCCAGTGATCAAAAAGTAACCTCATAGAATAACCTGATCATAAATTCCTAACTAAGCAGGTTATAGTGTGTAGTAATTTCTTTAGCAAAAGATTTATCTTTGCCTTGAGCAAGCCCTGTCCGTTGTTTTCATGCATCTAGGTTAACACACCCTGAAATGCCTCCTTTCCAGATCCCTTGTAGGTATAACCACCCTCAGGTGGGCACTTAATCTTGTTAACTATCCTGTAATCTAATCCCTACTTTACTTTCTCCCATTCTCATGTAATCTTCCTTATATTCTCTCCCTAATAACAAATGTATAAAAGAAACTGCAAAACTATCGTTCTCCAGAGCATTTGAGTTCTTACTTCTGGGCATTGTCAATTTGGCTCAAATAAATTAATAAAATTTCCTACAGGTTTAGACATTTCTTATGTTCACAGGTAGAAGATTATAGAGAAATTCAAGGTCCCTACTCATCTTCTTTAGTCAAATGGCCTTGAAATTTAAGTTTAACCTTATTGAGTTCATTACCTGGCCTTCCTTTTATCACTCCAATGTCACTATTGAGACCATAATTCCCGAGATTTCCAGCCTCTCTCTAGGATCATTCGTAGTTTCAGGAGCAGTTTATTTCCTATCCAAAATCTTCCTTTTGCCTAGATACCTCTTTATTTGCTTACTTGTCTCCCACATTTAGCATTCTTTCCCTGAACTCTTTTTTCTATCACCAATAAAAAGGCTATTGTAAGTAAAGGGTACTATTTGGAGAAGCTTTGGGGAAACTGAGAGGATGAATAAAGAAAAAGTGGTAGAGTGAATCTAACTGCAAGGAATAGAGAAATTAGAAAGTGAAGGTAGGATAAAATAAGGTGATTCAGGCATCTCAAGTATAAGGATGTTGGAAAATTCTACTGGTCACTGAGAAAGGCATCTTTGGGAAATGATCTACTAGAGAGGCACCTTCTGGTGCTAGAAAATCCATCAAGGAGGACAGTACATCTAGGAGGATACCAATATGGAATCTTCCTATAGATTTTTTTAAACTTAATCAACTTGGGGGGGGGACCACTTGACAATTATATAAGTAATATCAGCTCATTGATGATTATTTGGGAAGTAAAAGAAAAAATAAAATAAAATTCATTTATGATTGGCTGTGGAGATGAAGTTAAAGAATAAATGTGTGGGTTAAGGGAAAGAGAATATGCTTCAGAGCAGAAACATATAGAATAGGACTGTTTGTAGGGATGATGAACAATGGTTAGAGCATAGGATACCTAATGGAGAATAATGAAACATAAAGTGGGAAACTAGGTTTGACATGAGCTCCCTTGTGGGCAGTGACCACGTCTTTTTAATCTTTATTCTCAGTAGAGTCTAGCACAATGAATAATGCAAGAATGAGTAAATGAGGTATTTTATGGAGATTAAGAGCATAGATTTTTCAATTAGGTCACAGGTCAAAAGTGGCCTAAATTTAAAAATCTATGCTCTTAACCACCATAAAAACTGCAGTTTCTGGCAGTTTTTAGCTTTGCAACCTTGTACAAGTTGCTTAATTTCTCGAATCTTCAATTTCTCATGTGTAAAATGAAGAGAATAGTGCAAATTTTGTCAGGTTAAATCAATCAATATATATAAAATGCTTAATACTTTACACGTAACAATAGACCTTCAAGAGATAGTGATAATAACCATCAGGACAATACTGAATTTGGGAAGTCTTTTATGCCAAGAGTTTGGGCTTATTTGGTAGTTCTTGAAAAGTAGGTTTTAATTTGGTATCAGATAAGAGAAAGAAGGGATCAAGGATTGAGAAACTAGTTGTTGGCCATTTTAATAATCCAAGGAAGAAGTTGTGAGGTCCTAAATAAGACCATAGCCATGGTAATGGAAAAGAGGAGGCAGACTGAAGAAAGAAGATAAACGAAAGTTGGTAATATATCAGATGTAGAGATGGAGAAAGAAGAGAGATGACTTCTATTTCTGTGATTGCAGGGAAGACTCAACAGATAGCTCTCTAATAATTGATAGTTTTATTCTTCTCTTGGCTCCCATAATTATTATAACTCCAAAATAGGGAACTGTTGAGTGAGTTTCCGCCCTTTATGAGATCTACCACTCACTCCTACACTTCAGTAGTCTGTCCTTAGCATTGACATACTGGAGATACTAAATGAGAAGCTAAGAAACTTGTTTGTATATCAATTGCAGTTGTGTTTGCGATGGGAAGCAAAATGTACAAAAAAACACCTCCAGAAGGAAATGTAGTGACTCAAGTTGTCAAATGTATCTGGGTAAGTCCATGAATTGTTTACCTGCCTTTTTCAATCAAAGGGAAAGAGGTGCTATGCTGAGCATACAGGCCTTCAAACATGAGTATACATTTTTTTTCAATGACCTCAGTTCTACATCTGTGCCTTTTGGCAAACTGAGATTAATCAGCCTTCCTCTGTTCCCTGTTTAACCATTAAGTAAGTAAGTAAGTAAGTAAGTAAGTAAATAAATAAATAAATAAATAACTGTTTTCTTTTAATTGCCCAAAACTTTTGAAATGTAGTTACATATGTTGCCAACAGGATATAAGGATAGATAAAATTATATCTGAAATATTCTGAAATTCAATGTCTGAATAAATCAAAGGCTCAAATCAAAATCAAAGGAAGTCACTTAAAGTATGCATGTTTGAAAGAAAGGGTGATGAATTGGAAAAAGGCAGGGTGGTTTCTTTTTGTCTCTCCTCCCATATCTATGTTCTACTCTAGTTTGCTATTTCCAACCGATTCAAGAACCGTTCTGGGAACATTACAAAGCGACAGCACTGGCTAGACTGGGCAGCTGAAAAATACCCAGTAAGTTGGAACAGCAAAACATCTTATACCTCTGTAGCATCTCTCTTAATGTCCAAAATTATTCTCTCTTGCTGCATTTAACCTCTTCTCTTACTGTTATGGAGTACTTCTACTCCAAGGAAGAAAACCACATATGGCAATTCAGCTGGCTCGTTCTTTCCCTTTCTTGCAGAAGCAGCTCATTATGGATGTGAAGGCATTGACCAGGGTACTATTCCTTTATATCCCATTACCCATGTTCTGGGCTCTTTTGGAACAGCAGGTAAGAATAGTTATTTTGAAAGCCACCCCTTCTTCCAGCCACTTCCTTCTTACAGAAATGGGATGTCTCATAATAGCATCTGCCTGACCTAGGGCTCGCGATGGACCTTTGCAAGCCTCCAAGATGAATAGGAATTGGTGAGTTGAAGAGATTTTTTCAGAGAAGTCTATTTTCTTTATGATCCATATTAGGGAAAAATTAATTTGTTTATGTCTGAAAATTGACTTAAGATAATAAGAGAGGTGCCTTTAGCAGGAAAGCACTGAGTAGGCAAAATAAAGAAAACTAATCTAGAAGTAAAAATCAGAATCTTATCTTTAGAAATCAGGGACATAAGGATGGGAAAGGTTTAAATGTATACAAGGAAGTGTTGAGAGGATAGCAAATGAAGTGATATAGACCTGGGATAGTGATTATTTCCTTCCATCTGAACCTGCCAGGTTAAATGGTGCTAGTACATAACTGGCCCCATCTCTCAGGCAAAGATCACAGCTGAGGACTTGGACATGGGATATTTTGTCCATGGGTATAGAAAAAGTGGTAAAGTTGTAAGCATTATTTTTTCTTTTTCTAATCTCTATTCTTTGGCACATAAAGTTCCATCTCTGCTCTCAATTGTGCCACTTCTTCAATCATTGTATTATTTTGCTACCATCTCCGTTGTGAATGAGGTAGGGTAGAATGATGCCAAGGTCTTATTAGCCAGTCTATTTGAAGCTTGCCAAATATAATTTCACCTTTTTCTTTCCTCTGGTTATCGAGGATTTACCATGATTGAACTCTTGTTGAGCATCCTGGAGAACAACTTTGGAAACATTGTGTGTCAGTGGAAATCTTCACCCTAACCGTGATGTCTTGTCCTTCACATTATTATCATCCACAACTGCAGTTACTGATGTTAATAAAAACACTCTGACTCTATTCTCTCAGAAGTTAAGGAGTGTATAGTACACAGAAAAGAATATTCTGCCTTAGGCCCATCTACCTTCAGCAAACGTAGCCTAAAGCCATTCCCAGTCTGTTCTTTCACAAACACTTACAAAATAGTGGCCCTGAACTAAAGACCTGATGAATTTTAACTTATGCTTCTTACCTGCTAATACCAAGATTGTTGATTTAACCTTTTCCTGTCTTTAGCCATCATCTAAATTTAATTTATTATTATGTTTCAGGGTTTTATTGTGCTTCAGCCCGAGCAGATGCAGGTAGGAGACTTCTCTATAGTAATGGGGATTAATTCTTTTCTCCTATACTTCTACCAATAGTATTAGGACTTCCAATCATAATTTGATGTTATTTTTCCTTGTATGCTGAGGAGTGCTAAACATAAGTATGAAAATAATCACCACACAATGCAATATACAAATGATGTATTATTGAATTGTACACTTGAAACCTATATGATTTTACTAACAAATGTCACCCCAATACATTTAATAAAAAGAAAAAAGAAAATTTTCTTTAAGCTCATACTTCTCTTTCATATCCTTTGTTAAGTAAGTAGCGCCTGTCCTAGTCCAAGGAGAGTGAGTTTTGAGCTCACAGGAAAAGTATAAGCATTTGATTTTCTCTTCCATGTCAAGGTAGTATCATGGAAATACTATCAAAGAAAGTGGAAGGCTTTGTTTTTTGAACCACCAAGTCCGAATCTCTGTTTATTGGTGACTCCCAGTTCTTTTTTTAACCCCTTGTTCAAGAATTCCCCAGACTTCATTCTCTTCTTTCTTTTTCTGGCAAGACATTTTCCTTTGGGCTGTGGAAATGGAGGAGATAAGAGAAAATGGGAGAGAAGAGCTCTCAGTTGACTGATTAGGAAAACAAATTCAGAGTGAAACTGATTCCCTAGAATATTAGAAAACTGAGGTGCTATGCAAGGGAAATAGAATCTTAGGTGTTATAAAGGGACTGAGCTGTTGAATCATTCTGTATTCAGTATGATGAAAGTGTGTTTGAATATGAGGGAGAATGTGCACAAGCCAATGAGAGTACAATGAGAGTACATAAGATAAAAACACTTGTAACTAATCCTTTTTACTATGGTATTACAGGTACTAAATCCCCTTCTGGTTCTTATCTTCATCCCACTATTTGACCTTGTCATTTATCGTCTGGTCTCCAAATGTGGAATTAATTTCTCGTAAGTGCTCATTATGCCTCTGTTGCTCCATACTGACTCAATCTTTGCCCAGTTTGATAAAGATTCAATGTCAGTCCTTTTCTACTTGGTCATCATTTGTTCAGGTTTATCATATCTCTGTTTTTCTTTACTCATGTTAGATTAAATGTCTATTAATACTGGAGGGTGGGAATGAGAACTAATTAATTCTTATTGTAGAGAGTCTAAATCATTACTGCAGAGTTGTATGGTGTTGAAAGGGTAGATCCAAGCTTCATAGAAAGTCAAGACTCCTAAACCAACTTCGTACTTTGTTCTTGAAAGTTGCCTCTTTTAAGAAGTCCAAAACCTTTGATGATAAGTAATCCCTTTATTATTTATTTATTTATTTATTTTTTTTAGGTGAGGCAACCCTTGGTTGACCTCACAGATTGCAAGGAACTTGTCAGCTTACAATCCCTTATTATTATTATTATTTTATGCCTACAGCACCTGGTCTTCCTAGGTAGTATCCCATCCAAGTCGTAACCAGGCCTGACCCTGCTTAGCTTCTGAGATCAGATGGATCAGGCTTGTTCAGGATAGCACTGTTGTAGACTAATAACTAATCCCTTTAAATCTTCTATTGTCCCTATGAAACAAGTGGGGACACCTGGTAAGAGAGGGGATAGCATTGTTCCTATTTAGTGCTTTTCTTCCATTCAAAACACAAGTGTCATTCTTTATAAAATTTGACAGAAGAGGGTTTCAAGCTTCTTCTAATTCCTGATTTAATAGAAATTTCTTTTTAATGATGACCACTTTAACATATTCTAATGGCCTTTTCTCATTTACTCATTTGTTGAGCAAATATTAGTGAGTTTAGTTTCAAGTGCCATGCATATGTAAAAGCACAAATCTTGCTCTCAAGGAATTTATTGTTTAATAAGAGAGTGAGAACAAGTGCAAGGATAATTGTTATACAAAGTGAAATGTGTGGAGAAGGAAGAGAGCTCTTCCTGCTCTCAGGGTCAAAAAAGACTTCTGAAGAAGAAAATGAGGTAATAATGTATTGTGCCTGGCATATGGTAAATGTTCAATAAATCTGGCTACAATATTATTATTCTTGTTATTATGACATAATGGATAGAAAAACCATCATAAACAAAGGTAGATGTGGGAAAATGTGGTGTATCACAAAGAACAGTTTAATGTAACTCAGGTAAAAGGAGAAAAAAGAAAGTGTGAAAGGGAGTTCTAGGAAATACTACAAAAGTCTTCAGGACCAAATCAGGAGAGGTCTTTAACAATAGACCTTGGGGGTTTAGATTTTATCCCATAGAGTCTAATGTTTAGATATAATTCTCTCTCCCTTTTTTCTACAGTCGCTTCGAAAAATGACTGTTGGTATGATCCTAGCATGCCTGGCATTTGCACTTGTGGCAGTTGTAGAGATAAAAATTAATGTGAGTTCAATAAATCTTAAGCTCCTTCTTTACTCTTCTGATTTCCTGAGATCTAGCACAGTACTTTTTTAGAAGGTGCACAATAAGAATTTGTGATAAGTGAGTAGATACAGGGTTAGAGCAACAATGTGAAATGAGGCTCATCTCCCACCTGAGTGATTCAGAATATATTGTCAAGGAATTTCCAAACACTATATCCAAGGCATCTAGCCATCTCTTTGGAAACATAGGCTTAGATGATGCCTTACCAGACACTCAAACAAATACCTTTTGGCAGATTGAATAGATACTACTAGGGAATGATGTATAAAGATCACAGCTGAGTCAAAAAGTACGAAGTTTGTTAACTGGCATCTGGGCTTGCTACATTGAGCTGGTGCTTCCTCCTCAAAGCTGCCTTCAGAGGTTTCTAAGCCGAATGCTCTTCAGACGGAGAAAACTGTGTCTTCCTGACTAGATGAGCTAGATGTCAGCGATATGAGTGAAATATGTGTTCTTGTTTTATCCAAAGGGTTATTTGTTGATGATTCTGACATGTATTCTCTGTCCTAAGGAAATGGCCCTACCCCAGACAAATCCCCAAGAGATTTTCCTACAAGTCTTGAATCTGGCAGATGATGAGGTAAAGGTGAGAGTGCTGGGAGATGAAGACAATTCTCAGTTGGCAGTGTCCATCAAATCTTTTCAGGTGAGATACAGACTTTAATGAATTAGAAACACATTTCGATTATATTCCAAAGCAGCAACATAATTTAGTGGTTAAGAGCATGCAATTGTGGAGTCAAACTGCCCCAGTCCAAATCCTGGTTCTGCCACTCGCAAAATAACTTTGAATAAGTTATTTTATCTCTAAACTTCAGTTTCAGCATCTGTACAATGGCAATAATTTTTATTTCTGACGCCATTGTAAGGATAAGTATTATATATAAAGGATTTAGCATAGTATCTG
Source organism: Eonycteris spelaea (assembly GCA_003508835.1). Taxonomy (NCBI): domain Eukaryota; kingdom Metazoa; phylum Chordata; class Mammalia; order Chiroptera; family Pteropodidae; genus Eonycteris; species Eonycteris spelaea. Next base: position 121,905 of record PUFA01000398.1, read on the forward strand.
GGACATTGTAAGCTTTCAATGGGTTATAAAAGTTTGGCTTGCATGTTTTCACTACTATTACCGTACCTACCCTGAAATATTTATTTAAAAATATTTTTAATAATAAAGGTAATATACATTTATTATTGAAAATTGGGGAGTATGTAGGAAGACATAAAAATCATCTATAATTCCATCACCCAGAGAATCACAGCAATCACTATTGTATATATGAATAAACAAACTAATTTTTTTAAATGCTCAAACTCTATGTGTACTGACCTTGATTTTTTTCTTAACATTAATTGCATCATAAGCAAATTTCCCATGTCCTTAGATAATCTTTGGTAACATGATTTTAGTGGACACATAATATTCCATTCTATGGATATATCATAGTTTGTTTAAAGATTTCCTTATAGGTATTTAAGGTTTATTACTATACATACTCCTATAATGAATATCTTTACTCATAAACATTTATGCATGCCTCTAATTACTCCTTTGGTTCACTCCTAAAAAATGAGGTAACTAGTTTAAAGGATAACGTTGAAAGTATCTGATGTGGTTGTCTGCCCTGGGATGCTCTGAGACTGTGATGTCCAAGAGGGAGTAGAAGGTGAACGTGATAGCTTTCTCATTCTATAGAAAATGCCACACTATTCCAAACTCCATTTGAAGACAAAAAAACAGAATTTCCACTTCCACCTGAAATACCACAATTTGTCTGTCTACACTGAGCATTCTGTGGAGGAGAGGAACTGGTACAGTCTGGTCATTCGAGAAGATGGGAAAAGTATTTCCAGCATAATGGTAAGTTAAAGAATGGCCTAGGTTCCAAATTGTAATGTTAGAGTGTGATGACTGGCTCATCAATATCTTACCAAGGGTATGCCTAATGAAACATTTTATGATTATTGGTTCCCTGTTATCAGCTATAATCGATTTTTACATTTCTCTTTTTAAGGTGAAGGATGCAGAAAACATAACAACCAATGGGATGACAGCTGTGAGGTTTGGATGTCAAGGAGATCCCAGGCCACTCTGTTCTCTTGAATCTTGGGTCACTTCTGATCTGTGGGGTTTCAAGTGAAGAGGCCTCACATTCTATTTGTCTTGTACAGGGGTTCTCTTTCATAGGGTGTCAGAAGGCATTTTCTAGGACACAGAACTGATAGGATTGCTTTCCCATGTGGTATTCAAAAGTGACCCTAAATCTTTGTATGTCCCCTATGCCCTGATGCATATATCTCTTCTACTGAATTTTATCCATTTATCTTGTTTACAGGAAAATAACTCAGTAATTTCCTTTCTGTGATCACCAGAGAGAAATTTAGAAGCAAACAAATAATCCTTCATTGTTGATAGTTGAATATCTCTTATTGTTACAGTGTTTTTAAGTATAGTTTTTATTATAAACGTATAGAGGCATCATGGTGTAATATAAAGGTAACAAATTTGGTTTTCAATCCAGGAAGGCTGAAGGTCTTGTCAGACAGCCTGGGACAGTTACAGAGAGGGAGCACCCAAGAGGTCACCTGCTTTCTGTGGCAAGAAACTGACAAGAAATAGACAGATACACATGCCTATGGCCGTCGAGATTAGGTGGTTTCCATTAAGAATAGATAGGACTTCCCTGGGTCAGAGATCCATAGGATCTTCCAGAAGAGGGTTAAAGAGAAAATTTCTGAATCAGTGCAAGATTATCTAAAGTCCAGGAATCAACATTAAGGATTCTAGAGGATACTGTCCTTATTATCCCATGAGCTAGAGACCAAGGCAAAAGCTATCAAAATGGAAATGTCCCAAAAACCCACACTGATGACACAGTTTAGGGGCCTAGGTTCAGAAGACTAAACAGATTGTTCTGGAAGGGTCCAAGATTGTATGCAGACTCCAAAGCAATGATAACTTATTATGGACTGGGAGTCTGAGCTTTGCATAATTCAGATCAGACTTCATTTACAGGAGAATAAATATCAGTTTTATGTAAATACTGTATATATTTATATGTATATAATTATTTTTCTCAGTGGAGTATCAATTGGTGAATCCCACCATTATAAAAGGGAAATAAATTGGGTACACCGAAGCTAGATTAATGAGGAAACTCAGATTGCCATGGATGATTATGACAGTGTTCATCCTAGCTAGAGATATGGTGAGGATGTGGCAAATAGAAAGCTAATACTCCAGGAAGGAGAAAATTATGGACAGCTAAGAGTAGTGATTACCTTTTACATTTGAGCTCATTTACCAGGTAATGATATATACCACATACCTTTCATGTGCCAGCCACTGTTCTAGGCACTGGGGATTTAGTGATTTAAAAAAAAAGAAGAAGAAAAGAAAAGGCCCCAACCCTCTTATCATGTGTCTCTGTTTGGGAAGGTTTGTCTGATCTATAACAATGTCTCTCTCTATTCTTAGGTTTATTAACACTTTGCATAACGAGGTCAATGTTTCCCTGGGTACAGATATTTCCCTCAGTATTGGTGAAGACTATGGTGTGTCTGCTTACAGAACTGTGGAAACAGGAGAGTAAGAGCATTACCTTTTGGACATTTTACTTTTAGCAATGATTGTTTTTTAAATGCTTTCTTTGCATATAGGTAGGGATCCATCAAGATAGTCGGTAATTTTGAATATACAGACTCTAGCTCTTTTTCAACCCTTGCCTCCTTCCCTGAGTCTCACCTTTTCCTACACAGACATACTGAAATCACGACTGCTGCAAAGACCAAACTATGTAGTTAACAAGGCCCATCTCTAGGAGATTTGCAAAGTTTGTTATCGGCCCCCATTCTTACACTTTGATATTTCCTACTGGCACATCATTACTTCAGGCGTATCCTTTTAGGTTCAGGTTATATGCTGTTTCACTACTTCATAAGACTTGGATGGGAAAAATTCATTAAGACTTAGATGAGAAGACTTAGGCCTTGAAGTCCACAAAAGATGATTTAGGTTTAAAGTTAAAAAAAAAAAAAAAGACCCAAGGACCCCACAGATCAGGAATGGAAAACCTGGCATGAAAATAATTCACTCCTAGAGACTCCTCTCTTCAAGAGAAATGGTGACTTTGCTGCTTTGCATACCATCAGTAGAGAGATAACTCTTTTCCCTGGTAATGGGAGTACTTTTCTAAGCTGTGATGTTTATTCTAATCTAAATACCTCCTATTCCAGATACCCTGTGGTACATTGTAAAACAGAAGATGATGACTTTTCACTGAATTTGGGTCTACTAGACTTTGGTGCATCTTATCTGTTTGTTATTACTAATGTAAGTAGTTCATGGTCATCCCCACTCTCTCCTTCCATATATCTGTATCTGTATCTGTATCTGTATCTGTATCTGTATCTGTATCTGTATCTGTATCTATTCTGGAATCCATTGAAACTTTGTGGCAAGACAGGATCACATATTTATTTGTAGGGTAAGATGATAGAGGCTATAGTGACTTTAGAAAGCCTATTGTGGTCTTCATAGGGGACATTAATAGAGAAAACATTGGCAGCAGGCACAGGGCCTGGGGGACTGGGAGATATAATTTATCTTGAATCATTTCTTTGAGGTGACATAGGCTGCTTCAGTCTCACTATGGCTCTAAGATAACAAAGAGTATATATGTCTTTCTGACTGGCTCCACATACAAGTCACCTAGCTCCCTAAAAATTTACCTGCTAGCATATCAGTCTGAAATACCAATACTGATAGCCAATGCCAATCTCTACATAAAGTTTGGGTGATCAGTTAACTGTGATCCATCAAAAGCAATTGTGTCAGTGATCATGGCAAGGTAACTCTGAATTTTAATTTTGATGTCAGCATTTTAAAATTTAATTTAATTTTTTATTAAATTTATTGGGTGGCATTGCTTAATAATACATTGCTCAGTAGTACATCATCTGTATATGCATTGAATGTTTACTACCCAAAGTCAAATCTCCTTCTGTCACCATTTATTTGATTCCTTTTACATTTATCTGCCTCCCACCACCACCTTTCTCTCTGATAACCACTAAACTATTGTCTGTGTCTATGAGTTTTTATTTGTTTATCTTGATCTTGTTCATTTGTTACTATCAGTTTTATATCCCACATATTAATGAAATCATATGGCTCTCAGCTTTTTCTGTCTGACTTATTTTGCTTAGCATGATTATCTCAAAATCCATCCATGTTGTTACAAATAGAGATATTTCATCTTTTCTTATGACTGAGTAATATTCCATTGTATATATGTACCACATCTTCTTTATCCAATCATCTACTGAAGGACACTTCAGGTGTTTCCATGTCCTGGCCACCATGAATAGTGCTGCTATGAACATGGGGTACATATATCTTTACAAATAAATGTTTTCAAATATTTTGGGTAGATACCTAGAAGAGGAATCACTGGGTCACATGGTAATTCTATCTTTAATTTTTTGAGGAACCTCCATACTGTTTTCTGTGGAGCCTCTAACAATTACATTCCCATCAGCAGTATATAAGGGTTCCTTTTTTTCCACAACCTCTCCAACACTTGTTATTACCTGTCTTATTGATAATAGCCATCCTTAAAGATATGAGGTGGTATCTCATTGTGGTTTTGATTTGCATTCCCCTAATAGCTAGTGAAGTTGAGCATCTTTTCATGTTTATTGGCCATTTGTATGTCTTCTTGGGAGAAGTGTCTATCCAGGTTCTCTGCCTATTTTTTAATTGAATTATTTGGGATTTGTTGTTGTTGTTGTTCTTGAGTTGTATGAGTTCTTTGTATATGTTAGATATTAGCCCCTTATGAGATGCACCGTTTGCAAATATCTTCAATTTAGCTGTTTGCCTCTTTGTTTTGTTGATGGTTTCTTTTGCTGTGCAGAAGCTTTTTAGTCTGATATAGTCCTATTCATTTATTTTTGCTTTTACTTTTTTTGCCTTTGAGGCCAAATTTATAAAATCTTCTCTAAAACCAAAGTCCATGAGTTTAGTATCTATGTTTTCTTCTATGCAATTTATTGTTTGGGTCTTATATTTAAGTCTTTGATTGATTTCGAGTAATTTTAATGTATGGTGACAGATAGCAGTTTAGTTTCATTCTTTTGCATATGGCTTTCCGCTTTTCCTAGCACTATTTATTGAAGAGGTTTTCTTTTCTCCATTGTCTATTTTTAGCCCTTCTGTCAAAAATTATTTGCCCATGTTTATGTAGGTTTATTTCTGGACTCTCAATTTTGTTCCATTGGTGTGTGTGTCTGGAATGAACTCCACTTGATTGCAATATATAATCTTTTTAATGTATTGTATTCTATTTGCTAGAATTTTGTTTAGAATTTTTACATCTGTATTCATTAGAGATATTCATATGTAGTTTCCTTTTTTTGTGTTAATCTTACCAAGAAGTATTGCCCTTCAGTTTTTCAGAAGTGTTTGAGAAGGACAGGTATTAAAACGTCTTTTAATGTTTGGTAGAATTCATTAGTGAAGCCATCTGGCCTGGACCTTTACTTTTGGGGAGGTTTTTGATGATTGTTTCAATTTCCTTACTGTTATCAGTCTATTTAGATTTTCCAGTACTTTGTGATTTAGTCTAGGAAGGTTGTATATTTCTAAGAACTTGTTAATTTCTTCTAAATTATTGAATTTGGTGGCATATAATCTTTCATAGTATTCTTGTATGATCCTTTGTATTTGTGTGGCATGTGTTAAAACTTTTCTTTCATTCTGATTTTATTTGTGTCTTTTCTCTCTCTCTCTCTCTATCTCTCTCTTTTTTCTTTTTTGGTAGTCTGGCAAGGGGGTTGCCAATTTTATTGATTCATTTTAAAGAACCAGTTCTTTGTTGCATTAATTTTTCTTTTGCCTTTTTGTTCTCAATTTCATTTAATTCTGCTCAAATTTTTATTTCCTCCCTTTTGCTGACTTTGGACTTTATTTGTTATTCTTTTTCTAGTTCTTTAAGATGTAGTGTTAGGTTATTTATTTGGGATTTTTCTTGTTTCCTGAGATAGGCTTGTAATGATATAAACTTTTATTACCACTTTTGCTATATCCTAGAAGTTTTGATATGTTGTATATCAAAGTGGCTTTTCCCACTTTCTTTTTGCAGTTGATCTCCAATTTCAAAGCATTACAGTTGGAGAATATGCTTGGTATGATGTCAATTCTCTTTAATTTGTTGAGGCTGGTTTTGTGTCCCTTCATATGCTCTATACTTGAGAATGTTTTGTGTGCATTAAAGAAGAATATATAACCTGGTGTTTTGGGATGAAAGACTCTGTAAATGTCGATTATGTCCAATTGGTCTAATGTGGCATTTAAGGCTGTTGTTTTCTTATCCTTTTTCTGTTTGGACAATCTACCTATAGCTGTCAAAGGAATTTTTAGGTCCCCTACTCTAATTGTGTTTTTGTCAGTTTCTCTCTTTAGTTCTGTTAGTAGTTGCTTTATGTATTTTGGCACACCCTGATTAGGAGCATATATATTGATAAATGTTATGTCTTCTGGCTGTATTGTCCCCTTTATTATTATAAAGTGTCTATACTTGTCTCTTGTTACCTTTTTTATCTCAAAGTCTATTTTATAGATATAAGTACAGCTATACCCACTTTTCTCTGGAGGCCATTTGCTTGGAGTATCATTTTTTCACCCTTTCACTTTGAGTCTATATTTGTTTTTGCACCTGAGATGTGTCTCTTGAAGGCTGCATATGGTTGGGTTTTGTTTTCGATCCATTCTGCTACTTTGTGCCTTTTTATTGATAAATTCAGTCTATTTACATTTTGGGTGATCATATATATATATTGTGTTTCTGTCTGTTATGTTAGTTTGGTGATATTCTACAGTTTCCCCCTCTGTTCCCTCTTTTTTTATGTTACATGGCTCAGGTCTAGGTTTTTTTTCTGTGTAGCTACCATTAAGTTTATGTAAGAGACAGTTTCATATACACAGTAGTCCTTTTCCTTCTGCATGTGTCATCCCCGTCTCCCTTTGCATGTTTTTACCCCCACCTCTTTTCTGTTTTTGTTGTCACAGATTGACCTTATTTATGCTGTAAGTTCATTTCCAAGTCGCAGTAGCTTTTGTCTTCTTTTTCTTAAAATGTTTTTCTTTAACCATTATGTAATATTTAAGTGTATAATACCCTATACTGAATAAGAGTTGCAATTTCCTGCTTCTGTCTATCTGCTAGTCATTTTACTCATAGTTTTGTGTCTTTTTATCTCTGTTTCAGGTAGAATAACCCACTTTATCATTTCCTATAAAGCAGTCCTTTGGTGGAAAATTTCCTCAGTTTCTGTCTGTCTGGAAAGGTCTTTATTTCTCCTTCATATCTAAAGGATAACTTTGCTGGATATATTATTCTTGTATATTTCTGGTAATTTCTCTCTTTCAACAGTTTGAATATTTGATTCCACTCCTTCTTTGCTTGTAGAATTTCTGCTAAAAAATCAATGAGAATCTAATGGGATTTCCTTCATAGATTACCATTTTCTTTACCCTGGGTGCCTTGAGAATTTTTTCTTTGTCATTAGTTTTTGACAGTTTTAATAAACTATGCCTTGGAGAAGGCCTTTTTGCACAGAGATAACTAACTGTTTGTTTACTTCTTGGATTCAAAGATCCAGTTCTTTCTGAGAAGTTCTCATTGACATTTTGTTTAAATAGGCTCTCTATTCCCTTCTCCCTGTCTTCTTCTCAAATACTCATTATTCTTATGTTGCTCTTTCTGATGTAGTCAGATAGTTCTTGTAGAGGTCTTTCATTTTTTCACTCTCAAGTCTCTCTCTTCTTCCATCTAAGTCATTTTCAGACTTCTGTCTTTGATATCATTGAATTCCTTCTTCCTTCTGGTTTGCTCTATTTCCTAAGTTCTGTATTTCAATCTTCATCTCCTTTATTGAGTTCTTCAGCCCCAGAATTTCTATTTGTTTTTTTTTAAGTCTCAATCTCTTTGGTAAAGTATTCCTTTTTGTTTGTTGATTTTGTTTCTAAGTTTCTTAAACTTCCTAGCCGAGTTTTCTTGCATCTCTTTGAGTTTTTTTCAGAACTGCAACCTTGAATTTTTTACCATTTAAATAATATATTTCCATGTCTTTAAGTTTATTTTCTGTAAATATTTTATTTTCTTTCTCAGCTGCCTTGTTACCTTGGTTATTCATGGTATTTGATAGATTACTTCTCTTCCTAGGCATTTTATAGGAATGAATTCTGCTTTATTATTATTATTATTATTATTATTATTATTATTATATTAAGTGTGATGACTCTTTAGCAGGTTGATAAGAAGAGATTTTCCTTTTGTTTTCCAGTAGATGTTGCACAAGCCTCTTGCACTGTCCATGCCTCCTGGATCTCTGCTGGGCAAAAGTTTTCCTTTATTCCCTGGGGAGGTGGGCTTCTCCTCTGTGACCAGGTCACCTTGGTCTCAAGGCTCTACCTCCATGGGACAATGTGGTGGGCAATGGGGTTCTGAGTCCTTGTCCCAGCACTGCCCCAGCAGCCATATGCAGTGTTGTGCTGCCTGAGGTGTCCCAGGTGCCTATGCTGGGATCAGTCTCAGTGGGTGGCTGCAGATGGGTTGGGAAGGCTGCTGGTATGTTTGCAGCATTGCTTTTCTCCTAATAATGGCAACCACCAGACCTCAGCTGCCTTGCCCCTGTATCTCCACAAATATCCCTGGGATTAGGTGCAGTGTGCATCTGCCACTCAAAAACTATCTCTTTAGTTCTCTGGGCTGTAGTTCCCTGGGCATCGTAGTCCAACCCTCGTTGATACAGTTTTTTTTCCTGGGGCCCGCTGCTAGCTCTGGGAGGATGCAGGGAAGCAAGTTCTGGGAGAGTAAAGAGAGGTGGCCAGGTTTAGTAGCTTTGTTTTCTGCCTGGCAGTGATGGCTGCTAGAACACAGCTGTCACACTTCTGTATTCTGGTCTGTGCCCCAGTAGATCAATAGATGCTGGGTTCAGCTGTGATGTATGCTGATCACTCAGGCAGGAATGTGTGGGGCATGTAGCAGCCTGATTCCTCCCCTTTCCCCACGTCTTACATTGAGCTCCAGGCCGGCATTGCAGCACCTGTCTCTGCTCTTTTTCCTTCCCCACTCCCCTGTTTGCCTAGATTCTCCTACCTTCAGATGTTTCAATGTGCAGATCTCTCAGACAAGTTCGTTAGGCTAGAAATCCTTTTTTTAGATTATAGCTGTTCAACGTGTTGTAATTTCAAGGAGAGAGATCAAAGGGACTCCTCACACCACTGTGCTTCTGACGTCACTGTCCCTTGATGTCAATCTTGATTCTAATTTTATTTAATTACTTTCAATATTGTATTAAATATAAAAAATAGTGTATAATAAAAAGATGGAACATTTCTAAAGTGTGATTAGAATAATCTGTAGAGTTTTATTTATTTTAATTAGTTAATTTGATAAACTAAATATTTGGTATGCTATTTTTATTATAGCTTAATAGAGATATACCATATAATTCACTCATTTAAAATGTATAATGGTTTTAAAGATATTAACATAGTCAATATATATATAGATAGATCTACATTTACTATATAGAGAGTATTTTTTAATAATATATATTCAATAGTTTTTAATATATTCACAGAATTGTGCAATTTGTCATTGTTCCAAAAAGAATCCCCATACACATTAGCAAATACTCCCCATTTCTTCCTAAACCCTCTAGCCCTAGACCACTACTTTTCTACTTTCTGTCTCCATAAATTTGCCAATTCTGGACATTTCATGTAAATGGAATGATACAATATGTTTTTCATTTAACATACTTTTCAAGGCTCATCCATGCTGTAGTACATATCAGCACTTATTTTTTTATTGCCAAATAATATTCCATTGAATAAATATAACACATTTTATTTATTTGTTTATCAGTTTGGATTGTTTCCACCTTTTGACTATTATAAATAATGTTGTTATGAACATTCATGTGCAAATTTTTGTTTAGATATATGTTTTCATTTGAAGGGCAATGTAGCCAGGAGTGGAACTGTTTGTGGAGTCACATGGTAATTCTATGTTTAACAATTTGAGGAACTGCTAGACTTTTCCAACGCGAATATACCGTTTTACATTCCCAGCAATGTTGTATGAAAGGTTGCAATTTCTCCATAGCCCCAGTAACACTTGTTTTTCTGTCTTTTTAATTATAGCCATCCTAGAAGGTATGAAATGTTATCTGATTGTGGTTTTAATTATTATTTTCCTGATGACTAACGATATTGAACATCTTTTCATGTACTTGTTAGCTATTTGTTTATCTGCTGTGAAGAAATGTCTATTCAGATCCTTTCCCTAATTTCTAATTGGACTGTCTTTTTATTATTCAGTTTTAAGCATGCTTCATATATTTCAGATATGTTTGTTATCAGATATATATTTGCAAATATTTTCTTCCATTCAATAGTTTGTCTTTTTAACTTCCTTGATCATGTCCAATGAAGCACAAACACTTGTAATTTTTCTAATATTCAATTTATCTATTTTTTTTCTTTAATTGCTGATGATTTAGGTATCCTATCCATTGCCCAATCCAAGGTCATGAGGATTTTTGCCTGTTTTCTTCTAAGAATTTTATAGTTTTAGCTCTTATATTTTGGTCTTTAATCCATGTTGAGTTAATTTTTGTATATGGTGTGAGGTAGGTGGTTAACTTCATTCTTTTGTAAGTAAATATCCAGCTGTTCCAGCACAATTTGTTGAAAAAACTATTTTTTCCCTATTAAATGGTCTTGGCACTCTTTTCAAAAAACAATTAACCATAAAGAGGAAGGCTTATTTCTGGGTTCTCAATTCTATCCCATTGATCTATATGACTATCCTTGTGCCATTACCACACTGTCTTGACTACTGTTACTTTGTAATAAATTTTGAAATCAGGAAGTGTGAGTTCATGTTCATTTTTAAGATAAGTTTAGAAATTTTGGGTTCCATGAATTTCCATATGAATTTTTTTATCAGCTTAGGAATGGAAGCCTAGCTGGGAATTTGATAAGGATTGTTTTAAATCTGTTGGTGATTTTGAGAAGTATTTCTACTCCTTAGGTCTTTAAGACTTAAATATTTTTCAACCATGTTTTATAGCTTTAAGAGTATAGGTTTTACTTTAGTTTTATTAAATTTATTCTTAAGTATTTTATTCTTTATGATGCTGTTATTAATGGAATCTTTTCCTAATTTCATTTGCAGATTCTTTATTGCAAGTGTGTAGAAATACAATTGATTTTATATATTGATCTTTTATCCTGTAACCTTACTCAACTCATTTATTAGTTCTAGTAATTTCTTTTAGTGGATCCCTTAGGACTTTGTGTCATCTGCAGAGAGATAGCTTTACTTCTTCCACTTCAATATGATGGCTTTTTCTTTTTTTTATTATTAAAAAAAATTGGGGCTAATTTCCTTCAATACAATGTTGAATAGAAGTAGTAAGAGCAGACATCCTCTTAGGGGGAAAGCATTCAGTTTTATTATTAAGTATGTTAGCTGTGGGCTTTTCATAGGTGTGATTTATCAGGTTAAGTTCCCATCTATTCTTCGTTTGTCGGAATTTTTAATTTTTTAATTTTTAATTTTTACCATGAAGGAGGTTGTATTTTGTCAAATTTTTTTCTCTATTGAGATAGTTATGTGGTCTTGTCCTTTATTCCACTGATGTATATAAGTTGATTTCAGATATTAAACCAATTAGCTGTATTAGTTTTCAAGGGCTATTGTACCAAAGTGCCAGAAGCCGAGTGGCTTAAAGAAGAGAAATTTATTATCTTACAGTCATGAAGGCTAGAAGCCCAAGATCAAGGTGTTAGTAGAGTTGGTTTCTTATAAGGGCTGCGAGGAAGAATTTTCCATGCCTTTCCTGTAGCTTCTGGAGGGTTTCTGGCAATATTTGGTGTTCCTAAGTGTTTAGAAGATCACCACAATCTCTGCCTTCATCTTCATATGGAGTTCTCCCAATATGCTTGACTGTATGAGGAGACCTGCATGTGCATATTTGTCCTTTTTTATAAGGACACCAGTTGTATTGAATTAAGGTCCACCCTAATGACGTCATTTTAACTTGACAAATCATTCTGCAACAACTCTATTTCCAACTAAGTTCACATTTTCAGTTAGTGGGGGTTAGGATTCAACATAAGAGCTTTAGAGGGTCAAAATTCAACCCATAACACTTGCATTTCTGGTGTTATTCCATTTATTGTTTGTTTTGTCTCTTACATGCTGCTTAAGATAGAGGCCATATATATTGTTTCTGAATGCTGGGGTCTAATACACATCTAGATGAGAGACCATAAATTGGAGGCCTGGGACCCCAGTTCCTTCCATTGTTCTATTTCTCTTGGTCTGTACCATATTGTCAATAATAATAACTTATTATTGACTATTTAACATTTAAGAGATTTCACCTCAAAAGCTGAATTCATAACATTTCTTAAAAGCAATATCAGAAGATTTGTATCAGGACATGCACCATGTCAGGTAACTGAAGCTATAATAGTTGTACCCTCTAGAAGGAGCCTGTGTGTCTAGTTCACCATAGTCCACTCATTTCCATTCCATTTATTAACTTAATTACCTGCCTATGGATATTTGAATATATGATTTTGATTTAGAAGCTCAAGTCATTTCTCTCAGTCTGAGAAAACCCAAATATGTGCCCAGGTGTTTTTCACAAAATCAACTAAAGCAAAATTTTACGTTACTATTGAACCCAGTGGCTCTTTGACCCAGAGAATCAACTGCATTTAAATGTCAAGGAATTTTTATTTCAAAGGCTTCTGACCTTGATGTTTTAACTCTGCCATTTTTATCTCATGCATCCATATATTATACCTACTACATAAGAATGATTTTATTCCAAGAGATATATATAATTTTAAAATTTTTGTTCCATTTAAAACAAATATTAGTTGATGGAATCTATATAAAACCAACCATAGCTAAAAACCTACATATAGTAAAAGTAGTTTTAAACTTAAAAAAGATTGTAGAATCATGTATATTTTGTAACATTAAAAAATTGATCCTAAAATTTCCTTATGACCAAAATTTACAGAAAAATTGCATCTTTTTAAAGTATTTGGTATGTAAAATTTAAGCTGAAAAATAATGGCTAGTAAACAAAATTAAATACAGCAGGTGGTATTTGATATGGATTTTTAAAAAATTATCAGCAAAATTTTTGGCATAAGGATTACCAAGAAAATAATTCATTCTGATAAAAGTAATTTTAGTAAAATAAAAATTTTAATGGATGATGTTAAAAACAATTTAATTATACTTACATAGAAAATTGGACAAGTAGTTAAACTTTTCTCAAGAACACATTTTCTAAAAATTCGTTGTGTTTGTATAATTCAGATGCTGTGTTATATTTAAAATGTTGGTCAGGATAAAAATATGCAATAGATCAGAATGGTGGGAATCCAAACTACAATATCAAACTATTCTGCCATTTAGGGACTTTGTCAATAATGGTGTTTGAAGCCAGGCAGGTAAGTATAGTGTTACCAAAAAGAACTTCAAAATATTGAAATTGTGTAGAAATTATGCAATTTCTTGAAGGTAGAAAAAAGATGAAAAGATAAAGAGGGGATGATATAAGGCCGTAGAACACTGTAGGTTAAAAATATTTACTTCAGACTCCTGATAAACTCATTTCTTCTTTCTGTCACTAAGAGCACCGGTCAGGGTCTTCAGGCTTGGAAGATGGAAAGCATTCTGGCCAACAAAATATCCATTGTATGGCAGCTACCACAATATGCCCTGCTTACAGCTGGAGAGGTCATGTTCTCTGTTACAGGACTTGAGTTTTCTTATTCTCAGGTAGGATTTTGTAAATGGGATATGAAGGTATAGGTATTGCTTAGAGGATGATGAATTTTAATCCTGCACTGCCTTAGATAGGCTTGTGACCCTGGCCAAGACCTTCATATTTTTTGGCATTAGATTCCTTACACATGACCCTGAATAGAGAATCATCTTGATTCCCAGGATCATAACAGTACAACATAGTAGCCTATGCTCTTCGATATCTAGAAAAGGATACTTAAAAATTAAGAGTAAGGGCCCTGGAGTCAAACTGCCTATGCTCAAATTTTGGCTGCACAACCTATGGCATAACCTTGAGAAAGTAAATTATCATTTCTCTAATGTATAAAATAAGAATGCTAATAGAATTTATCAGAGTTATAATGAAGATTATGTGATATAATGATTTAAAATGTTTCATTAAGAGCTCCATCCTATTATTACTGTTAACATTATAACATCCTGAATCAATGTGATAGCTGAATTTAGGGAAGTTTGAATCTGGAAACTTTTGTGGAAGTTTACTGGATAGATGCATGGGGCATGAAGGTGGTGTAGGGAGTTCATTTACTCACAGATTTGTGTCTTCTCTAGGCTCCCTCTAGCATGAAATCTGTACTCCAGGCAGCTTGGTTGTTGACAATTGGAGTTGGAAATTTCATCGTGTTTGCTGTGGCACAATTCAGTGGCCTGGTACAGGTATGGATCTGAAAGAAACAAGAGCTTGTGGCTATCCAAGGTTTCCCCTCCAATTTCCATCTCTCCCTTTTCCTCCATACCTCAGCCTTCCATATTCTCCATGTGAGATGGGTTAGATACACACAGATTTTGCCAGGAAAATATGTAAATGTCAGCAATGACTACCATAAGCCCATGCGAAGAGAGGTCAGTGAATCTAGTCTTCTTTTAGCATACCTCTGACTAAATGGTGACCCTGGGTCAATCTGCTCCCTAGTACTCATCTTTTGAAGGGCCCTTTAATTTCAGGTATGTCCATATGTTTTCTTATATTTATTTCTTCCTGCAGTGGGCTGAATTCATTTTGTTTTCCTGCCTCCTATTGGTGGTCTGTCTGATCTTCTCCATCATGGGTTACTGCTATGTTCCTATAAAGCCAGAAGATATTCAGGAGCCAGCAGATAAGCAAATTCTCCATATCCACGAGAACATGATCAACTTGGAGACCAAGAACACAAAGTTCTAATGGCTCCTAGGACTCTGCCCAGACCCAAATTCCTGACTCTGGTCTTGGATTTTGTTCTTCTCATGTATCAGTGAACTCTGTAAACTTTATGTAGTCCAAATGGCCATGAAAAACACAAATGTATAATTGAGATTAGTCCCTGTAGATATGCAAAGTTATGTGGGAATTACTTAAACTACTATTTAGAACTGATAACCTCACCATCTGAGGTGCTGATTTAGGGGCAAACTTGCAAAATAACTGAGAAATGGTTTTTCAAGTTTCATCATAAGCGATATAATTGTATTAATCACAAGGACCTCAAGAATTGGTACATCTGGTGTGATCTGGTCCAGGGGCTAGATTATCAGCTACCCAAGTTTACTTAGTAAATTTTTCAGTACAGATAATAGGAGACAGAATGCCATTTTATTAACACACAGGAGAAGCTATATCTTTCTGATAATTACAGTATTTTATCTACTAACCCAAACACCCCTTTCTCAGTACTGATATATCATTGGAAATCAAATTAAAGATAATAAACATTGGTAAACATGATTCTGGAAAATAGGAAAAGGTATAAATTTTAGAAATCTTGATGAATCGTTTTTCTATAAGGCACATTCTTCTTAGGGACAATAATATTTCAGCTCTGGCTTATGCCCTTCTATGGATAGTTATAAAGATACTAATTATAATTTCGAAACCCTGTCTTTTCATTGTTGTTGAGACAGGCCTTTTCTCATTATTATGTCATGTCTTGCTTATTACAACACATATTTAATAACAGCAAAATTTTTATGACTATTATTATTTCCTTCAGCCTCTAAGAAGTAGCTACATTTTGATAATTTTTCTTGCTTTACTTTTCCACAATTTGAAATGCCATTCCTTCAATGAGGCCTGAGAATTTCTTGTTTATTAAAAAAAAAGTTATATTAATACTCTAGGTTTGAGCTTCAAAAATGGTGATGTTCAATGGAGGGGTATGGTTCCATATAAAGATCCTATCAAAATCTGTGAAAGAGAAGAGGAATGGGAGAATATGAGATTTATTGCTTGTTTATTTCTGCATTCATGAAAAAGATAAGAAGCATCACCTCGCTCACACAATAAATGAATCTGTGGACAGATATGGGAATGTCATTACTCTGGTATGCTACTAAGGAAAAAAGTTCAGAACCACTATACTAGAAAGTCTCATTTTCATTGGATTTGCTCCATTACTTTCATTTAGAACTGTGTTGCATCTCATACTGTAGACATAACAAGTAAGAGAAGTTACTCCAGTTTCCCAAACATTACATGCTTTAGTTTTAGTGACCAAGGTTTCAGAGTACTGAAGTGACAGTAGCACTATCCAGTTTTCCCAGATATCTTGATGTGAACCTTACCCTACTCCTTCAGAAGGGTTCATTTTTTTGAGCAACATTAACTCAATCTGTTCTATGATATATTGTTTTAAGAGATATTAATAGCACTCTATGAATAAAAGTTTCTATAGACAAATTTTGGGAATGAGGCATATTATATCTTCTCCTTAACACATGCATATAAAAGATTCTGAGAAATCCTGTAGTAAAGATATAAGACACTTAGTATAGACTAACATGGTATAGCATTCTGCAGAACACTGGTTTGGGAAAAACCTGATAGGCAATTCTTACTTATGCTGAACTAAAGCTTCTTCTCTGAAACTTCCTACCATTGGTTCTTCTCTTTCTAGCTAACAAAAACAAACATAATCCCCTCTTCCCATGTGGCAGACTCTGCTATTTGGGGAGAGCTTTCACTTCTCCTTCCCAATCATCAAGAAAATATTCATCAAGTCAAAGATTCTCAGTTCCTTTAATGGTTCCTCACAGGGCAAGGTCTAGTCTTTTTATCACTCTGTTTTTCTTTTCTGAAAAATATCCTATGTCTGAAATACAGCAGTGAATCATAAATCCTCTTAATATGTGATACTTAGAGCCAGATACAACATTCCAGAAGTGGTCAGATTAGAAGAACTAGGATCTACCTTTCTCTAAAGAATACACATCTGTTAATACAGCCTTAGGTAACATTAGATATTTTTGGCAACTATATCACAATGTAGGCTTATATTCTAACCCTCTGTTGGCTAAATTCTCCAATTTTTTTTATATCACCATTTTTTTTAAGGGAGCCATTGTTTATCAAAATACATCATTGAGTTCCACTATATGCCATTCACTAAGTCAGACGTTGGAAAAACAAAGATGAAAAATCTGCTATACCTGTATGCAAGGTTACCTCACTTAACTGACTATCAAGATCCTAGAGAGTACAAAGGCCTTAAGAAAGCAATGGTACATTGAGAAAAAGCAAGAAGGACAGTATGACAGGACTGCAGTAAAGTACAAAGAGGTAGAGGATACAATCAGAGGAAAATAAGAACCATATTGTATGGGGCCTTGTGACCAAGGTAAGATATTCTGATGTTATTCTAAATAACATCAGTTATTTAGATGTGAAGTGAGATGTGAAGACGTTGGAGGTTTAGAACATTGGAGTAACATAATTTGATTCTCTATTTAAAATCACTCTGGCTGCTAAGTGGAGAATTGTCTGAAGGCAGGAAGGAAGATTGCCCAATTAGCCAATTGGGAGATTTTTGTAATAGTTCAGGCAAAAGATGATTATTACTTTGACAAGGTGGCAGCAGTGGAGGTGAGGAGAAATGATTTGTCTTGGAATTTAACTCGAAGGTAGTACTGTCATGATTTAAGTATGGTTTATATATATGGTTTGAAAGAATGAAATCGATGCTGGCTCTCAGATTTGAGTCTTGAGTAATGAGGATGAATGATGTTGCAAGTTTCTGGGAGCAGAGAAGACTAGAGTAAAAATAGGATTGGGGTATAAAGTAACTAACAGTTTTGTTTTGTGCACATTGAGTTTCAGATGCCAATTAGTTATCAAATTGGAGATGTTGAGCTGACAACTTAATGAGTCTGAGTTCAATTAAGAGGTTGGGGCTAGAGATACAAACTTAAGAGTCATCAGCATATGGACGATATTTAAAGCCATTCCACTGAATGAGATATCCTAGATGTGAATGTATATAGAGAAGAGGTTTAAGAACTAGTCCCGTGGTTTTCCAATTTAGAGGTCTCAAAGAGGAAGAAGATCTATCAAAAAGAATGAGACTGAATGACCTATAAAGTAAGAGGAAAACCAGGAGAATGTGATTTAATGTAGATAAAACTAAAAAACTG
This sequence comes from Eonycteris spelaea, assembly GCA_003508835.1. NCBI lineage: Eukaryota > Metazoa > Chordata > Mammalia > Chiroptera > Pteropodidae > Eonycteris > Eonycteris spelaea. The sequence goes on from PUFA01000398.1 coordinate 140,131, forward strand.
AAAAAAGTGATCTTTGACCTAACGGAAGCACATGTTCCTGTTAGGAAGACTGGGTGTGGTAATTTCTATGTAAGTTTGCCTGAATCCTCTTGCTTCCATAATTTAATTCAACTTAATGGAATTTTTTAAAAAAATCTTGCAAGACTTTTTGACAGGAACTATGGGAGAAATAAATGAGTATAAGTAATAAAAGTCTCTGCTCTTAAGAAGTCTTCAGAAGATAAGGCATATACATTAATAACTAACATTTAAATAAAAAAATGGTATAGTTTGTTTTATTAGCACTTAACTTTGACATGTATTATTAGTCCATTTACTGTCAAGGAATTACGAAATGTTTTAAAGTTTGTAGAAAGGAGAAAATATTTCCAGTCATGGCAATTAGTGAAGAATTCATAAAGTAAACATAGAGTAGATAGCATTTTAGGCTTGACCTTGGTGACTAGAATTTGGACACAGAGGCAAGGGACAAAAGAGCATTTCCTGTAGAGAGTCCATCACAAGCAAAGGTGAAGAGAAACAAAACATTGCAGAAATGATGAGTAACCTGATTTGTATGCAGTAAAGAGTGCCACAGAAAGACTGAATTTGACCATCAAGAAGACAAAAATTATAACTACAGAAGAAATACACAACAAACAAAGACAATGAAGACATTGAAATTATTTAAAATTTTGCTTATTTTGATTCAGTCATCGATTCAAATGGAGATTGCCGAGAAGGCTGAGACTCAGAAGGAGAGCATTGGAATAATTAGAAAAGATCAAGAGCAAAGATATATCATTAGAGACCAAGACTAAGATTCACACCCTCATATTTCCAATTACTACGTACAGATGTGAAAGCTGGACAGTAAAGAAGGTTGATAGGGAAAAAAATTGATTCGTTTGAAATACTGTGTTGGAAGAGAGCTTTATAGATACCCTGAACAGCCAGAGAGATGAACAAGTTGGTCCTGATAAGTTTCAAATCTGTCAACTTCTCTCCTTTCCCACTGCCACTATACCGGTTGAAGCCAGTGCTATGTCTCTCGATTATTACAACAGCTTTTTAAATTTACTTTGTGCCTCCATTTTTCCCCCTACATTACTGGCAATATGATCTTTCTTACAGTGCAACTCTCATTACTCTACTGTTTAAAAACCCTTTATTGTTCCCTACTTACTCTAAAGATAAACTTCCAACTCCATAACAAGGTTATCCAACCTGGCCCCTACCTACCTATCTAAGCTCATCCTTGCCACTGGCCATGGCCAAGAGAGCTCTGTAGAGATCTTAATCAGGATTTTATTGCATCTGTAGATTGGCTTAAGGAGAGTTGCCATCTACCATATTGAGCCTTCCAAACCTCAAATCTCTTTTTAAAAATGTCTTTCCTTCTATTTTCTTTAGGTTTAATTTGCTTTGCTCTTTCTAATTTCTTGAGATGGATACTTTATATTTTATTCTTCTTTTAATAATATATGTATGTATTTAAGATACTTTTTAAAAATTAATTTCCTCTAATTATAACTTAAACTGCAACCTATTAGTTGTCTTATTTTTCCCCCTCTTCTAAAGCTCTCCATTGTCATCATATTTGTCTTTTAAGATCCCATTCAAATATTACTACTTTTATAAGACCTCTTCTGATTCACCACCTGGATGCACATGCTTGTTCTACCCTCTCAACCTCAGTAGTAGTCTATTTGTTATTTGATGGAAAACATTCATTATTTTCTATCTCGTAGCATAGTTATGCTGTGTTGTTTCATTTCTTCTGCTCAACTACAGGATCCTATTAGTTTTGGGCATATTGCATTTGCATCCAGTTTAGCATACTTTCTAGTTTCCATTGTGATTTCTTCTTTGACCCACGGGTTATTTGTAAGTGTATTGATTGATTTTCAAACATTTAAAGACAGTTTAAATTACCCTCTTGTTTTCAATATCTATCTGATTCCACTACAGAAAATACATTCTGAATGAGTTGAAATCTTGTGAAATTTGTTGAGGCTTATTTTATAAGCCAGTTTATGATCCAGGTCAATTTTGGTAAATAGTGCATGTGCACTTGAAAGCTTATACATTCTTTCTTATCAGATGCCATGTTTTATATGTGTCAGTTAGAGCAAATGTCTGCTGCTATGATTATGGATTTGTCTGTTTTTGTCTAATTTGCTTTATATATTTGAGCTTGGATTTGTCTGTTGTTTGTCTAATTTGCTTATATAATTTTGACCATTTATTGAGAATTGACTCTGATTACTATGTCATATTCCCCTTTGTCTCTACTAAAGTTTCTTACCTTAAAATCACTTTATCTAATATTAATATAGCTAAATCAGTTTTCTTTTAGTTAACATTTGCATAGAATATTTCCCCCCATCCTTTTACTTTCCATCTATTTTTCGATTTTATATTTAAGATCTGTCTTTTATAGGCTTTAAAAAAATCTAGTCTAGGTCTCCCAATTGGTATATTTAGTCTATTATATTTAATACAATTATTTACATATTTAAGTTTTATCTATTTTATTTGTTTTGTATTTAACTAGCCTGTTTGTTAATCACTTTTGCTTATCTTTCTGCCTTTTTTTTTTTTTTTGGAGTAATCAAAAATTTTTTGTTCCATTTTCTTCACTATTGGCTTTTCTGGTTATACATCTTTTTATTTTTTTATTTAGAGATTACCCTTGGGATTATTACATATTCTCTGGGCTTCTCATAGTAAATATACATGACTAATTTAACTACTTTCCTAGCAATGCTTGGATTTTGGAGCATTGTAATTCCACTTACATTATTGTTTTTATGCATTTCAATTCTACACATCTTTTGGACCACACAAGACAGTGTTATTATTGTTGCATATACTTAAATTTACTCATTCATTTACTCTTCCTGTTTTTATTTCTTCCTGAATTGTTATGCTTTTACTTGGAATCGCTTTCCTTCTTCCTGAAGAACTCTTCTTTAGTTGTTCTTTTAGCAAAATTCTTCTGAGGATGTGTTCTCTGTTTTTGTTAGTCTGACAAAATATTTCTCCTCTATTTTTGAAGGATATTTTTGCTGTGTGTATTGTGAGGTTCCATATTTCTTGGTTAATGGTTATTTTCTTTCACACCTTATATTCTGGCTTCCAAGGTTTTGTTAAAAATAATCAATTAAAAATTAAAAGTAATATTTCCTGCCCCCCTCGGATTACTACAAGTTTTATTTCTTTGACTTTAGTTTTTATTAGTGTTAACTATGATGTGCCAAGATATGATTTTCTTTATATTCACCTGCTTAGGATTTGCAGAGCTTCATGAATCAGTGTCTTGGTGTCTTTCACCAGTTTTGGAAAATTTTAGCCATTATCTTTTTAAATATTGCTTCTGTCCTATTATTTATTTCTCTTTTGTATTCTCTCCCTTCTTCTCTTCATTCTTCTTTCCCTTCCTGTCTCTCTTCTTCTGAGACTCCAATTACACGTAAATTAGAATACTTCATGCTAGTCTTTATATTTCTTACATTATTTTCTATATTTTTCATCTTTTTTCTTCTGTGTGTGCCAGCTCTGTGGTAAAGTAGTTATGAGGACTTCCCACTGCTGGAGGAAATTGACTTGACTTGGAGCACCTCAGAAAAGCTCTATGCCTGTGTGTCATTGAAAAGAATAGCAATCAGCAGCAGTATGGGCAAGGGCAGCTTGGGACTGCACTAGAGATTGAAGCCACAAGACGCCAGCCAAATAATTTAAAGGGACTGCTGGGGAACAAGAGAGCCACAGAGGTTTTTGGAAAGCCCATTTCATTGTTCTTTCTCCTTTCCTGAAATGTCTCCCGCTGTTATCATTTCCTCTCTGTTTAGAGAACTTCCTTTAGCTCTTCACTGGTAGATCTGCTGATGGCAAATTTCCTTAGTTTCCCTGCATATGAGAATGCCTTTAGTTTCCCTTCATTCCTGAAGTGTATTTTCCCTGGATATAGAAATAGGCTTAACAGTTCGTTTCTTTCAGCACCTGGAAAATGTTTGCCACTTCCTCTGGCCGCAATGGTTTCAGATAAGAATTTGCCATCCAGGACGTGGGGTCTGCCACTGCTGCAGGGTTTGAGCTGAGCATTCTAGGTGGAATCATTTTATATAATCGATAAATTATTTATTATTATTATTATCATCATCATCGTCATCATCATCATCATCATCATCATTATTAATGCCTATAGCACCTGGTATTCCTGGGTGGTCTCCCATCGAAGTACTAACCAGGCCAGACCCTGCAATAAATTATTTAACACATCAAAAAACTGCTGTCATCAGAACCATTTTTCTATTATAAGCAATGCGTCATTTCTCTGTAACTGGTTGTAAGACTTTTTTCTTTGTTCCTGTTTGTTTTGATTATAAAGTGTAGTGGTTTGGATTTTTTTCTTTTGGTTTATCTTCTTTGTGGTTTGCTAATCTTCTTGAATCTGTAGGTTTATGCCTTTCACAAAAGTTGGAATTTTTCAGCCATTGAATACTCCTTTGAATATTTTTTTAGCTTTACTTCCTTCCTCCTCTGCTTACAGGACTCCGATGACATGGATGTTAGATCTTTTGTTATTATCCTACATGCCCCGAAGGCTCTGTTAATTTGTTATCATTGTTGCTGTTGTTCAGATTGGATAGTTTCTATTAATCTGTTTTTGAGTGTATTGATTCTTTTCTATCATTTCTAATCTACTACTGAGCACATCTAGTGAGTTTTATTTCATTTATTCTAATTTTCAGTTTTATAATTTCTCTTATTTTTAATGGCTTTATTTCTTTGTTTAGATTTTCATTTTTTCATTTGCTTCAAGAATGTTTCTAAACTCATGGATCTTGGATTTAGAGAGGATTTTATGAAGTTGACCTCAAAGGCAAGGGGAGTAAAAGCATAAATAAATGAATGGGACTATATCAAACTGAAAAGCTTCTGCAGGGCAAAAGAAACCACCAAGAAAACAAAGAGACAACCAACTGAATGGGAGAAGATATTTGCAAATAACACTTCTGATAAGGGGCTAATATCCAAAATATACAAAGAACTCATAAAACTCAATAACAACAAAAATTCAGTTAAAAAAATGGGCAGAGGTCTTAAACAGACACTTCTCCCAAGAAGACATATGAATGACCAACAGACATATGAGAAGATACTCAACTTCACTAGCCATTAGGAAAATACGAATGAAAGCCACAATGAGATACCATCTCACACCTATAGAATGAGTATTATCAACAAGACAAGTAGTAAGAAGAGTTGGAGAGGTTGTAGGAGAAAAGGAACCCTTATATACTGCTGGTAGGAATGTAAATTGTTACAACCACTATGGGTGACAGTATGGAGGTTCCTCAAAAAATTAAGACTAGAATTACCATGTGACTCAGTAACCTCTCTTCTCCGTATCTCCACTCAAAATTTGAAAACATTTATTCATAAAGATATATGCACCCTGGTGTTCCTTGCAGCACTAGTCACAGTGGCCAAGACATGGAAACAACCAAAGTGCCCTTTGATAGATGATTGGCTAAAGAAGATGTGATACATATATACAATGGAATATTACTCAGCCATAAGAAAAGGTGAAATACCATCATTTGTGACAACATGGATGGATCTTGGAATCTTGAAATTATCATGTTAAGCAAAATAGTCAGACAGAAAAAAATGAAGAACCATATGATTTCACTCACATGGGATATAAAACTGAAAGTAACAAGAAATAAGATTAACAAACAAAAACTCAGATACAGACAACAGCTTAGTGGTTACCAGAGGGAAAGGTGGGAGGGGAGAGGTAGCTAAGGGTAAAGGGGGTCAAATATTGGGACAGAAGGAAATTTAATTTTTGGTGGTGAACACACAATGCAATATACAGATGATGTATTATTTAATTGTACACTTGAAACCTATATAATTTTGTTAACCAATGTCACCCCAATAAATTCAATTTTAAAAAATGAATGCTTCTAATTGCTAGTTGAAACAGTTTATGATTGCTGCTTTCTAATCTTTATCAGATAATTCCAATATCTCAGTCATCTCATTGTTAGCATCTACTAATAGTCTTCTCACTCAAGTTGTGATTGTCTTGGTTCTTAGTATGATGAGTTAATTTCAATTGTATCTTATACATTTTGAGTATTATGTTGTAAGACTCTAGATGCTATTTAATCTTTTCTTTTTTGGAAAGAAGTCACCCCGTTTAGATGTAGTGCTCAGGTCAAGTGGAGATGCATGTTCGGCTCCTCACTGGGTCTTGTGGCACCAACTGGCATCAGCTCATTGCGCTGGTGGGTGTAGAAGTTCAACTCTCTGCTGAACTCCACTTAAAGTGGGGATGGGGAGGTGGTGGGGTGGAGAAAATGGAGAGCCAGTGTGTACCACCTCATTCCATCTCCTTGCTGCCCGGTAGAGGCAGAAGCTCATGGGCCCTGCTGACTAGGGGAGGAAAGGAAGAAGAGAGCTGACTAGACCACCATGATTCACCACCTTTTGCCAGCTATCTGCTGGGTAAGTGTTGGAAACTGAGCTTCTTGCTTGGTCATGCTGATGCTACCCCAATGCCCAATGGTGAAATTACAGTACTCCTGCTATCACTGCTTGACCCCACAGATACCACCTTGGTGGGGGATTCAGAATGCTATCACTGATTGAGGGATGAAAATTCAGCTCCCTGATCAGTCTCATAGATACTATAGTGGAGGAGACAGTTATTCTGTTGGTGTTTGGCTAGAGTGGGATGGGTATTGTCAAAAAATGTTTTCTGTTCTGCAAAGCTGCTCTTTTTCTAGTTCTTTGGTTAAGGGGAATAGCCTTTACGGGGGCTTTTTTGGTTGCATCTGTCTGTTAGTAGTTCCAGGTTGTAGGTTTCTCTAGCATCCTGAGATATATTGGAAATAAAAAGAGACCCAGGGAATTCACCACCATGTAATTTCTCGTATCCTGAGAGCCTAGGCAGTCCACCTTTTTCTTTCTACCTTTCAGAGTCATTCTATGTTTGTTGTGCTATCTATGTCCAAGATTTTTAGTAGTAAGAAGGAGGACTAGGAAAAAATGGGGTTACTCAATTTTGACAGAACTAGAAATCCTAAGCTAGTCTTAAAGACGCATTATAGATAACTCTATAAATCTCATTTTTCTTGGTCATGACTTACTGCTCTACAGTTTTTTTTTTAACAGGTTGATTCCCGTGGGTTTATTTTCCCAAAATTCAAACAATGTAATTTTTGTTTTGTTGATCATTTCTTTCTTCCATAGACTATAGAAACTTTTGTAAGGGTGAGATCAATGCTTAGTATGGCAGCCAGGGAGTATTTATAAAGTTTTGCATGGTCTCTGAGAAATTTGAGGCCTGTATAGTGGCACGTAGGCTGTGCTGCAATGTGTGTCTTGAGTAGTAGCATGTAGCCTATTTCTTAGGCTGGACCATAACATACAAAGCCAGCCCAATCCAATCCTTTAACATCCCTGTTTTCTGAATTGCTCTGTGCCATCTGAGACACTACTCTGGTTAGGGACAGCTTTGTACCATTACTAGAAAGAGTATATACTCTGGAGTAGCAAACTCTAGTTTGAATCTTTATTCTATTTACTACTGTGCATCCTTTTGCAAGGTTTATTAATTTCTCTAAGACTTGGATAAAGGATGATAACTATTAATGATGTTTATAAGAGAATAAAATAAAATGTGTAAAGAATTGGAGGTATAGTAGGTACTCCACAAATACTCCAATCTACTATGTTAAGTTTAATAAGAAGGGAAGAAAGTTCAGATCTTAAGTAAGTTAGAACTTTATTGTTGTAAACCCACTCTGAGCTAACTCCATCTATAATCTCTGAAATATTCAATTATAGTAACTCAAAAGGAGCCAGTTTTCTAATAATGAAGCACAGCAGGTTCTGAGCCCATGGTATTAAACTTCCTAAATACAAGAACCATATCTAATATTTCCTTTACATTCTCCACAGGACCTTCCTTACCCAAACCTTTCTCTTAGAGAACATCTTTAGCTACAACCCAGAAAAGGGAAAGCCCTAGATATTAAGTGACTCTGCCATCCTTGGAGATTGAGGTAAAGGTGGACACTGGCTCAAGACTTTAGAATTGAAACGAAGGTTTGGAGAGTCAGTCCAATGCTGCAGGACACTTAAACTAAAGGGTGCGTAGGTTGTTTGGGGGAAGGAGTGTTGGTTGGCACTGTGGCAACTTTGTGTAAGCAAAATTTACACAGGAGTAAAATTACAATCCTGTGACAAAAGGTGATCAGCAGAGGACAGATGAGCAAATATAAAGAGAAAAGCTGAGGTGTGAAGACACACAGCTTGAACGAGAGACAAAAAAGAGTAAGAAAAGGAGACAAAAACAGAAGAGAACAGACATTTGGGAAAATATGAGGAAGAAAAGGGGACAGGATATCAAATGGGAGAAGACTTGGATTCAAGAGTTGGAATAGTCACTCTAGATGGATTCAGATGACTTCGAGTATTTGTAAATGGCAAACACCACAGAGCTTCTGTTGCCAGCAGAAGCAGCCTCTTTACCTCTCCTTGATGATGAGCTTGTTTTGCTAGAAGACCCTGTTATGACCCCACTTGAGATGATTACATGGCAAGTGGGTGTAAATTCTCCTCATGCTCTGCTCAACTGTCCTTCTTGGCTTTCACATCCACAACTACAGGCAGATCCTAAAATGCCCGTGGGGCCAATTACCAACTCTAATTGGGGAGTAAGAGGTTGGCAAGGCATGAGTTTCAAAATTGTACTTATGTTTATCAGCAAGAACCCAGGAGATATACAAGGAAATGAATTTTGAAGGTACTAGACCAGGGATGGAAGAAAATAAACTTCAGGTAGGCTGAAATTATTATAGAGGTACACATACCAGGTTCTGGATTCGACATTTTATCACACTCAGTTGGTAGCGTTCTAATTATTTTTTATTTTTGTTGTTGGTAGACTGAAAATTGGATTCGCTTTTGGCCTGTGCTGAGTTGACATACCAGAAATCCCTTATAGAGGAAGAAATAGAAAGATTTAGGGAGATGAGAATGTTAGAGTGATTTATGTATTACCTGGTCAGCCATCCTAATCCTGAGGACATGCCTGTTTAAGAGCATTGAGAAAGGCATTAATGAAAATGGTATCAACATATTTAAAAAGCACGACAGTGGCTATCTTCTGTAGGTCAGAGATAAAGGTAGAGATATTGATATTGAATGAGGTTCTATGGTTTCAGTAAGGATGATGACATCTCAGGGTGGCAGAGACTACTAAGTGGTATTGAATTACCAAAGACAACTGGCTGTTAACAAATAGAGGGCTGGTAGAGTAATCATAATAGTTCGACACATAGAAATATTTGGTTGAATAATTGATCATAGGGTCCCTAGTGCTCAAATAGAGTGCTCATCCTGTTTACCTGGGTTAAAAAACAAAACAAAACAAAACAAAAAAACCCACAAAATAAAACAAAACAAAACAAAAAACCTTTCTGTGAAGTAAAGGCCCTTTAGTGAGCATTCACATAGAAGACAAATATTCTGACACTCTTGAGCTTATTCTGAGAAATCCCTTCACAAACCTCTTTCTCCAGACCAACTTGTTACCAATCCTCATGTCTTATTCCTTTCATGTCCCAGACTGTCCTGCCAAATCATTAGCCCGTATCCATACATTGTTACAAAACTGCTCCTCGGGCCAGATTTCCAGTGGGCAAAATGGGCAACAAAGTACTGTTTAAAATTCTGCCCACTGGAAGGAATTCCCTATTGTTTTACTGCAGGGCCGCTCCTTTGTGGGGCTGCTGCACTGCAGAAGCTATCTCCAGCTGTCATGCAAAATAGTGTATAAACTAGGCTCAGATTTCTTCTTCAGACAACTGGCCATAGAGAATGCTCCATGTGGCTTAAGCACAGAATCAGGGTGGGATGGCAGTGCAATAGAAGTAGTGACACCAGGAGTGAGCCACCTGCTCGTCCAATTTACACTTACTCAAATCAAGTCCTGTCTCAGTACCACATGATGAAGGAGTGTTGTGGGGCATGTGCAACTCTATGGCTTGGTAAGTCAGACACCTCATTCACATGGGGCAGCTGGTATTACACAGTCAAGTGAGTTGTTCAGTCTCTACTGAAGCCCAATATCAAGCCAAGAGTTAACTCTCAAAATGAGGATACTTTTCAAAACAGGAATGATTTTTCTCCAAAACCCTACGGGCTTCTACTCTGAATCTCCCATCAAGGCTTCCACAGAGTCTATACGGCATCGTGATCAGTCACAGATATTTTGCAAACCATTAGACTTACTGAGCATAAATAGGGTGACCATGTAATCTATCATCCAAACTGAGAAAGCCTTGAGAGTGAAAGGAGGCACTAGTGAAAATATTCCGGGACAACAGGCATAAATTAAAACTATCCTGAGATATATGGTCATTCATTCAGTCATGAGAGCCAAGTGATTACTTTGTTCACTATACATCTTTTACTCGCCAGAGAGCACACTGAAAAATGAATTTGGGAAATTTTGATAGAGAGCTCTCAATTCTAAGATATCCTGGATTCGGTTATTGAATTTCAAAGTAAGAAATTTTGAAGTTTTCAGGTAGAAGTAAAGTAAATAATTAATCAGTTCTCAAACTTTAGCGTGCATGAGAAGCATCTGGATGGTTTGTTAAAACAGATTACTAGAGTCTATACCTGAAGTTCTTAATTAGGTAGCTGTAAAATGGGGGTTTGCAAATGTGCATTTTAATGAATTTTCAGGTGATACTGATGCTGCTGATCCAGGGACCATACTTTAAGAACCATTGATCTAAAATGGCGTAGTGATAAAGATTATGTTCATTTGCTCTTGCGACCACATCAAAGTTGTGACAGAAACATGGAGCAAATGGGAAGCAGAGTGGCCTGGGGTCTAGATGAACAGACACCCTACGACTAGAGCGAGAACTAAGGAATCACATTGCAACAGTAGGAGGTAGAAGTGGGCAAAGACATGAGGCTGCTCAGTCCCTAGCGGCTGAGTGGCACAGAGGCTACGGCAGCTGCAAATGCCTCTTAAAGGGGCTGTGTCCATGACTAGACTTTTACGGTGACGGACTTGCTTCCTCTGAGCACCAGCACCAGGTGGGCTGCTGGAGTGGGAGGGGACCAGGGACTTACAGGGGACACTGAGTTGTCAGAGTGAGAGCCAGAGACGAGGCTTTCTCCTGGCTGGCAGTATCCATTGTTCCTCTGTTGAGCCCTACCCCATCCCAGAGTGCAGATGCAAGCACTGCTACAGCTGAGAAGTCATCAAACTGGATAACAGAGGTCACTCCACCCAGAGGATTCCCTGAAACTCTGCCTCCCCCAACTCACAGCCCTTCCCAAGCCACATCCTGTTGTGTCCTCGGTGAGTCTTGTGCAACTTGCTGTGCTCTAAGACCCACACTGGTAGCAGCTGATCTTGGTTTCTGGCATGGCTTCTTGAGGCAACTATAAGCATAGCATCTGTGGATTGCTTGCTGAATCTTAACAATTGGCCTTGAAGAGACACAGGTTGGGGCTAAACTTGACCTGCTACTGAACCCCTCTCAGGACTGTGCCACTGGACACATACTACACAAAGCCACACTAATAAGGCCAGGAGACTTAGGAGCTTTGCTTAGTATATAGAAACAGACACAGAAAGGCAGCCAAAATGGGAAGACAGAGAAGTAGAAACCATATGTGAGAACAGAACAGAGATCCAGGAATAATGGAGTCAAGCAATCTAACAGATAGAGTTCAAAACATTGGTTATAAAAATGCCCAATGAACTTAGTGGAAGTGTAGATGAACTCAGTGAGAACTTGAAGAAAGATATATATTTTAAAAAACCCAAAGAAAGAAATGGAAATGGAAATTATAAAAGGGAACCAGTCAGAAATGAAGAACACATTATCTGAGATGAAGAGTATATTAGAGGGAATCAACAGAATGGATGAAGAAGAGGATCAAACCACTGATATAGAGAATGGAGAAGCCAAGGACACTCAATCACAATGGCAAGAAAAAAGAAGCCAAGAAAATAATAATAATTCAAGGAGTCTTTGGGACAAAATTAAGTGTAAAATCATCTGTGTAATAGGGGTACCTGAAGGAGGAGAGGGAAAACAAGAAGTCAAAAAGCTATTTGAAGACATAGTGATGGAAAACTTCTCTAGCTTGGTGTAGAAAATACACATACCACTCCAGGAAGCTCAGAGAGTCCCAAGAAAGAAGAACCCAAAGACACATCATAATTAAAATGCCAAAGATTAAGTAGAAGAGAAAACCTTTTTCTTTTCTTTTCTTTTTTTTTTCTACTTTTTACGCCTACAGCACTTGGTCTTCCTAGGTGGTCTCCCATCCGAGTGCTAACCAGGCCTGACCTTCCTAGATTAAACAGGATCAGGCTTGTTCAGGGTAGCTGAACATGGCTATAGGCAAGAGAAAAAATCTTAAAAGCAGCAAGAGAAAAGCAGTTAGTTACCTATAAGGGAGCACCCACAAAACTGGCAGTTGATTTCTTAAAAGAAACTATGCAGGACAGAGGGCTTTGGCACAAAATAGCTAAAATGATGAAAACCCAGGATCTACAACCAAGAATACTTTATCTAGCAAAGCTATCACTTAGAGTTGAAGGATAGATAAAGAGCTTCTCAGACAAAAATAAGATAAAGGAATTCATCACTACCAAGCCACTATTACAGGAAATATTGGAGGGACTTCTTTAAAAAGAAAATACATGTATCAAAATCATGAATAAAAAATGGTAATAACTGCATATCTATCAATGAGCATCTCAAATGGAAAAAAAATTAAGTGCTCCAACCAAAGGATAGAGTGGCTGAATGGATAAGAAAACAAGACCCCTACATATGTTGCCTACAAGAGACTCACTTCATATTAAAAGTCACACACAGACTAAAAGGAAAGAAATGGAAAAAGATATTGCCTTGATGGACCTAGAGGGTATTATGCTGAATGAAGTAAGTCAGATAGAGAAAGACAAATACTACGTGATTTCAAGTACATGCAGAATCTAAAAAATGAAATAAACAACAACAAAAATAGAAATGAACTCATAGATGCAGAGAATATTTTGAGGTCTACTACATGGAGAGTTGCTGGGGAGATGGTGAAAAAGGGCAAATGGCTTAAGAAATACAAATGGTTACAGAATAGTCATGGAGATACAGTGTAGCATAAGGAAAATAGTCAACAATGTTGTAATAAATATGTAAGGAGGAAAAGGAGTACTAGGTTTAGTAGGGCAATCACTTGAGCTCTAATCGCTATGCCGTACAACTGAATAATATATTATTGTAGGCCAACTATAATTGAAAAAAAAACTCATTGAATTGTACAATGTAAATATGAGCAACTAATTGTCTATTATATTTCAATAAAGCTGGGGTGGGGGGGACCACTGATCTACAGAGAAGAGGGGAAAAAAAAGCCCTACAGACTATCCTCAGTCTTTTCCACAGAAATATTTAATACCAAAAGATAATAGAGTAATTACTACAATATTCTAAAGAAAAAATTATACCAAAATGTGGTTGAAACTTTAAGGCTCCTGGCAGCTTTCATAAACATGAACAAACTCCAGGAAGATTGCCTTTATGAGAACCTCTTACAAAAGCTATGTGATGACAAAATCCAAATAAAAAAAAAACGCATAAAAATAAATAACTTGGGAATGGAGAAGCTATGTTAAATATACTACCAAATTCTGACTAATTATAAGAATGATGATTGTAAAGCAGATTATAAATATAAACTTTGATAAAATACTACTTATGTATATGGAAACAGAATAATCTAGCTCACCTATTAAGAATAAGATATAAACCAAAATTTGAGCCTCCCTTTTAAGAAGGGCATCAATTTTAACTTAAAAAGAAACTGAACAAAATTAAAACAGATATTAAAAGTACTCTTTTAAAATTTAAACATTATATTGTAAATTACTTTTTTTTCTGATAATAGAATCTAGAAGGTACAGTATATTCGTGACCAAAATATCTTTAAAAAGGCTGTGTTTCCTAACCAATTTAGGTTCAGATGAGATCTCCAGTAATACAAAATTTGACAATGCTGTATCATAACTACAATTTCTCTTCTGTATTCCTGCTATTCAAGATAAAGAAATTAAGACTTTTGTGCTGTTAAACTGTCTGGAATGTAAATCTTTATGCTTGTCAAATATTGTGCAATATGTTTGAGATAATGAAAAGAAGTCCAAGGCCTGGCTAGTTTGTCTTGATGTATCTGAACTTAAAATGAACTCTATTCTCCATGAAACTCTATTCTCCATGAACTCTATGCCAAGAACTGTGCAGCATTTTACTATACAGAATTATAAGAGACCAGAACAGCTTTTGATTTTCAACATGGCCATCGGAATTCTTTGTATCTCTTCTGAAGACACTGGAAAACAATCTTGAATAAAAACTGTCTTTTTCAGTTTTTCTAAAACAAATATACTCAGAAATTTGTTTACTTTGATGACAAGACTAAATTGGGAAGTGACGAGCAGAGAGATTAGAGGAAATATGAGTTTTCAGCATTCTCATTTCTATACCAGGAAGTCCATTTGAAACCTAGGATTTTTAAGCACAATAACCCCAACTGCTCAGTGTTTTTCTTTGTCTTTTTTCATAATCTGCGAGGCCTCTTTTCAAAAACAAAATCTCTTGACATGAAAGATTTGAAGTTTAATAAAACCTTTAGTTTCACTTCAGTTTTTTTTTCTTCTGTTACTGTCAAGTAGAAAAAAGTTTTAAATTAAAACTAGAATTCATGTGGACACATTTTAAAATAATTTCTATCATTCATTATAGGTGTGTGCAGAGAAAACATTTGGGAATGATGTTCATCTAGTATACTTAATATTTTTATTGTGGTGTAGATATATCATAGAATTCACTCATTATAAGTGTTGGTTGATTTAATGCTTTTCAGTAAATTTACAAAGTTGGCCAACCATCACCATAATCCAATTTTAGAACGTTTCCATTGTCTCAGAAAGAAACCTCTTACCCATTTGCAGTGAATTTTGTTTCCACTCCAGTCCCAGGCACCACTAATCTACTTTCTGTCTCTACAGATTTGCTTTTTCTGTTCTTTTCATATAAATAGAATCATATGATATGCAGTCTTTTGTAGGTGGCTTCTTTAATTTACCATGATGTTTTTGAAGTTCATCCACATTGTAGCACATATCAATAATTTGTTCTTTTTTATCACTAGGTAGAATTCCAGTGTATGGATATACTACACTTGTTCATCCATTCACCAGTTGATGGAAATTTGAATTTTTTTCTACTTTTTTTGGTTAGTATGACTAAGGCTTCTATGAATATTCATAGAAATGTTTATGTGGGTATTATTATTCCTCTTGGGTAGATACAAGGGAATGAAATTGCAGGGTCATATGGTAAATTCATGTTTGATGTTTTTTTAAATTGACAAAAGGTTTTTCAAAGTGGTTACATCATTTTACATTTTTTTAATCATTTTACATTTTTCATCAACAATTATGAGGATTCCCATTTCTCCTCATCTTTGACACTACTTATAATTTCTATCTCTTTTATTATAATTTTTGGTGGGTTTAAAGAAATATCTTATTATTTAATTAATATTTCCATAATGACTAATGATACGACAAAAAGCATCTTCTCATTTGCTTATTAGCCATCTTTATGGTTTTTTGTGTGTGTGAAATCTATTCAAAGCTTGCCTGTTTTAAAAAATTTAGCTGTTTTCTTATTGAGTTGTAAGATTTCTTTATATATTCTGAAGTATTTTACCAGAAAAATAATTTGTGAATATATTCTCCAAGTGTGTGGCTTGTTTCATTTCCTTAATGGTGTCTTTTGAAGTGCAAAAATCTTAAATTTTGATAAAGTACAATTTATCAATTTTTTCTTTTAAGGATTATGCCATTGGTGTCACATCTAAGAACTCTTTACCTAATCCAAGGACACAAAGCTTTTCTTTTTCCTTCTCTCTAAATGGTTTACAGTTTTAACTCCTACATTTAGTTTTATTATCCATTTTGAGTTAATCGTTTGTGAATGGCATGAAATAAAGGTCTAAGTCCACTTTTTTGCATGTGGCTATCCAATGACCCAGCACCATTTGTAGAAAGGATTACATTTCTGCTATTGAACTACTGAAACAGCTTTTTAAAAAATCAATTTACCATAAATATAAAGATTTATTTCTGGACTCTCAATTCTGTTTTGTTGATCAATATGTCTGACCTTATCTCAGTATCATACTATCTTAATTACTGTAACTTTATACACATCTTAAAATTGGACAGTATAAATCCTCCCATTTTATTTTTCAAGATTGTTTTGACTATTCTGAGAAAGAGTCTTGCATACCTGGAATAAATTCCACTTGTTCATGGTGTATATTTTTATGTATTAAAATATTGATAATACCCTGTTAAAGATTTTTACATCTAAGTTCAGGAGGGTTGTTTGTAGTTTACTTTTTTTATAATATCTTTGGCCTCATGAATGAGTTGCGAAGTGTTTTTTCTCTTCTATTTTCTGGAAGAGCTTGTGAAAAGTTAGTGTTAATTACCCTGTAAAGATTTCTAGAGTTTTCTAATAAACTATCTGTGCCTTGAGATTTTATTTTGGAGAGCTTTTGAATTAATAATTCAATTTAATGATTATAGGATTATTCAGATTGTCTATTTCAACTTAGTTGAATTTTGGCAGTTTGCGATTCTTAAGGAATTGTTCCATTTCTAAGTTGTCATATTTATGAGCATAAAGTTGCATGCAGTACTCCCTTCTGGATTTTTTAATGATTTCAGTATCTGGAATATCTCCTATTTCATTCCTGATATTGGTGATTTGTGGTTTCTCTATTTTTCTCAGTCTTGCTAGAGGTTTATCATTTTATTGATATTTTTAAAGAATGAACTTGTTTCCTCTTTTTGTTGTTGTTTTTCTATTCCAATTTTATTTTCTGCTCTTACCTTTTTTTAATCTCATTCCTCTGCTTGCTTTAGATTTATTTTGCTCCTTTTTCTAGTTTTTTGAGGTAAGAATTTGTTATTGATATAACACCTTTCCACATTTTTAATATAACATTTAGTGCTATAAAATTCCCTCTCACTACTGCTTCAGCTAAATTCTACAAATTTCATTTAGATTTAGCTCTATGGGCCTTTTTATTCCCTTTGAGACTTCTTCTTTGACCTGTATTTATTTATAAGTGTGTTGCTTAATTTCCAAGTGTTTTGAGAGTTTTCTGTTGTCTTCATTATAGATTTCCAGTTGGATTCCATTATAGTCAGAGGGAACACTCTGGATGATTTCAATTCGTTTACATTTGTCAAGGTTTGTTTATGGTATGTTTTATGGTTTTTGTTTTTGTTTTTGTTTTTTTTCTATTTGGTAAATGTTCCACAGGCAATTGAGAAAGTTGTATTCTTCTATTGGATGATCTGTTGTTTCATATCTTAATTATATCCTGTTGATTGTGTTGTCTAGATCGTCTATATCCTTATGATTTTTTGCCTAATTGTTCTATCAGTTGCTGAATGGGAAGAGAGTTGAAATTCCCAACTATAATTATAGATTCCTCTCTTTCTCATTTTAGCTTTATCAGCTTTTGCTTCACGTATTTGAGGCTCTGTGGTTTAATTTGTACACATTAACATATTGTGTCTTCCTGGAAGATTGATCCTTTTTTATTCATTCTATAATGTCCCTTTTGGTCTCTGGTAATTTTCTTTGAAGTCTACTTTATGAAATATTAATGTTGCCATTCCTGCTCTTTTTATTAAATTATAAATGTGTACATGGTATATCTTTCCCTACCCTTTTACTTTCAATCTACCTGTGTTTAAATTTAAAGTGAGTTTCTTGTATGTAGCATATAGTCGTGTTTGGATTTTGTTTTGTTTTATTTTGAATCCACTCTGCCAATATCTTTTGATTGGTGTATTTAGACCATTTGCATTTGAGTTCATTATTAATATGTTTGCATTTCAGGATGCTATTTTATTATTTATTTTCTATTTGTTTCTTTTAATTCTTGTTGCTCTGTTTTCTCTTTCTTGTCTTTCTGCAGGTTACTTGAACATATTTTAGGATTCCATCTTGATTTATTCATAGCACTTTTGAATTTGTCTCTTTGTATATTTTCATTGCGTTTGCTCTGGGTGCTATTTATAATTATGTACTAGTATCAACATTTACTACTTCAAATGAAGTACAGACACATCATTTCCACTTGGATCCCTTTACAGTCCCTATCTTTAAACATCATTGTTTAGACTATTACATTAGATGGCATTATAATTTTTATTTCAATAATCAAATATGTATGGACTTATATCTCTTGCTTCCTGATGCTCAAAGTTTCCCTCTTTTACAATTTCCTTTCTGTCTGATGAAATTCCTTTATCCAGTCTTTTGAGGGTAGTTCTGTTAATCACAAAATCTTTTAGTTTTTATTCACCTGTAAATGTTTTTATTTTCCCTTCATTCCTGAAAGATAGTTCAGGATACAGATACAGATACAGAATTATAGGTCAAGTTTGTTTGTTAGTTTGTTTGTTTTCATTTTATTCTTCATGGTTTCACATGAGAAAGCCATTCAAATTGGTGTTTCTCTCCAGGGAATGCATTCCCCCACCGGCTGCTTTCAGGACTTCGTCTTTAGTTTTCAAAAGTTTAAGTACATTGTGTCTTGGCATGGATTCTTTGGGTTTATTCTGTTTAGGATTCATTCCACTTCTTGGTTCTGTAGGTTATTGTCATTCTTCAAATTTGGGAACTTTTCAGCCATTATTTCTTCAAATGCTCATTCTTCTTTTGTCTCTCTTCTCTACTTTCGTGGACTCCAATGATATGAATGTTGATATTCAGTTATTTTTCCACAGGTCCTTGAATCTGTTTATTTTTCCCAGCCTATTTTCTCTCTGTTCAGACTGGGTGAAGTCTATGTTCTGTCCTCAAGTTCACTAATTCTGTCCTCTCTCTCCATACTACTGCTGAACCCATATAGTGAGCTTTTAATTTCTATTGTATTTTTCAGTTCTATAATTTCCATTTGTTTCCTTTTTCATAACTGATTTCTTTCCGAAATTTTCTCCTTTTTCATTTAAGAGAATGTTTAATGGATTGTTATAGCATTTTTATAATGTCTGCCTTAAAATTCTTATCTGATAACACCATTTGATTTATCTCATTTTTGGCATCAGTTGATTTCATTTTTCCTTTAAGTTGTGATTTTCTTGGTTTATGTTCTGGGCATTTTGTCTATTGTGTTACGACACTTAGCCTTGTTTAAATATTTTATTTTACAGGGAGTTACTTTACTTAGTTTAACACACAATTATTAGCCTACTTTTGTAGGCTGTGATTCCAATGGCAGTTTGATTTTCAGAGACTTTGTGGTATTATTTTGGTCTGTTTGATGTATTCAGTGCTGCTGGGGTTTGCACTATCTCTGTTGATGGTACCTGAGTGGGTGAGAGGAATTTTCTCTGGCTGGTTGCCAGATATTTCTTAGTAAGGGTGGGGTGTGGAGAAATTCTTTTATTGGTATCCTCAAGCTACCCAGGTTTCTCTGAGCCAGGGCAAAGAATTAAAGTTCCGGGGAGACAAAGTGGTTTCTGGGACCAGATTGTTAGCTTTAAGGCTGTTAGCTGTGACAAGTCCTTTTTCCTAGTTCCACCAGTCAGCCCTAGTGTCTCTGGTCAGAGGAACAAAGTCCTCAGCCCTTGGAAACAAAGACACTTCCCCAGCTGGGCCATCTGCTTTCCCTAGGTCTCTCTTACTGGTTCTTCCTACCTACCTCAGTCTCTCCCCATGGAAAAGTGGATTCTCTGGTTCAGCAAGGGAGGAGAATACTTTCCTTATTTTTGGCAGGGCTCCTGGTTGGTCTCTCTTGCCTTGGTTTTCAGAGGGACTCCCTCTAGATCCAGGGGAAGAATGAGTTACTGGGCTACCTTCTGTTGCTAGGTGGGAAGTTAGAAAATGCCAGGTCTGGTGGGCCCCCCTCTGTTGATTGAAGGTGCAAAATGACCTCCTTCTATGTTGTTCCTCTGGCTCTAGGTTCCCAAACCAGCTTGCCTTCTTCTCAGCACCCTTTGGTTTTCCTTTGCTTATTTTTTGCCATTTCCAGGGTTTTAAAGTTGTGCTTAGCAGGGAGGCACAGAGAAAAAAGTCTATACCATCTTGTCCAGACCAGAAGTCCCTTACTACTGGGTTTTATGTAGTTGCTATTCATTAAAATTTTAATTTTTTTCTGTTTTGCTAATTTCAACATTACACATATAAAAAATCCAAAATAAACTTTCGTCCAATGTAGGCATTTAATCTATTTTCCCAACATGTAATTAATGAGATGTGGGGAGGGGAAATAGGTATGTCAACACACAACAGGATCTAAACTGAGCTTGAGGACATACCCATAAAGATACTGTTGAGGAACACACACACACACACACACACACACACACACACACACACACCCCTCCCTTCTGGGCCATCTCCTTCCAATCTTCTCAAGGAGGGTCTCTACATCAAACACAAATTTATTCATCAAGCCACCAAGGGAGCTGGAGAAAAAAGGAGGGAGTGGCAGAGATTATTATGGGGGGCACAGCCCTCTTTCCTGGGGCTCTGAGTGGCAAAACCTGCCAGGAAGCTTCTGCTTGGGAAAGCTCTGTAGTGCCAAGAAAAAAGCTCCAGAACTACCCATGTTGGCCTGGCTCTTCTCTGAGCTCTTGTCAGGAAGAAGACTTAATCCAGTCAAGTGCACCAAAGTAGATATTTATTTCGGCAGGATCCTCAAGCCAGTATATTTTATTGTTTTATTTATATGATCTGTCATTCCCAAGAAGCATTTAAAGTGATTTTAATGAATACATGCTACATAAGAAAATATAAAATATAAATTAGATATAAGCCAAAAAAAAAAAAAAAGAGAGAGAGAAGAGGAAAACAAGAGATAGGAGTAAGGCTTGTGCAAATGTGCAAAACTGCAAACTGCTTCTCTGTAATTTTCTACATTTGCATTAAATAGCCCGAGAGAGGGCACATTGTTGGAGTATTTCCTATGCCATCTCTGACTGGGCCCTCAGGAGCACCAGGGCATAGCATGGGGGGAACAAGGTGGACTCCTAAAATGGAGGGACCCTCTAGATATGCCATAGAGGGAGACAAGTTCCCATGGAAATTTCCCTATAGTACTCCATAGATTTTCTTCTCCTGAAACATGTTTGATTTTTTTCTTAAAGATTCCTGAATTCTCACTTTATGAATGTTTATGGTTCTGGGCAATGTAACATAGTAGAAGTCTCCAAGCTACTAAGTTCTTGAGGGATCACATCTCATTTGGGTCCATTACAAGTCAAAGACTATCTCAATATGCAGAGAGTGTAAACCAAGGCTAACATTAAGCATTAACTGTTCATACTCTTGTTTTTAAAATTTTTCTATTTGATTCTCAGAATCTAAGCCAAAACTGTTAGATGCAGACTTGCGGTGTCCTTCCCATTTCACTTGGAAATCCAGGTGATGCTGATGACGTGCAGGAGCTGATGCGTAGCTACAGAGCCGTAGTGTTGTGCCTGGTGACTAAATGACCACACTTTTTCCACTATGGGAGCTCTCTCTCTCCTGAGGAATAGAAGAACACAAAAAAAGAAATCCAGTCAGCTGGACACTACTGTCTATGCATACAATGCACAAAGGTGTGCTTGATTTTGGTGCAAATCTTAGACGGGCGGTGGCTGGACAGCAAATCTGAATCTAAAAAATATTTCTTAACTCTTCATGAAACCAGTCTCTCCACCTCCCCAATCCCCACCCAGGAATAGGTTTATCTTCTTTCCTACCTTTCTGGAGCCTCTCTCAGACATCTTTAATTTCTGAAATTTTCTTACAGTCCCATTCACTCTGCCTTTTGATTTTTAATATATTCAAACCTCCTTACACTGAAAAAAAAGGTACCCTGTTCCATTCATCAGTCTATCACTCTACCGTCCACTCATGAAGACATGGCCCAGTTCTTTTTCCTATTTTTATTCTCCTGAACTATTCTTTCTCAGCCCTCATCTAAAAAGTTTAGTTCAGACTTTAGTATTTCTCTTATTTTTCGAAGATCCCTAGTTACCTCTTCCTGATCAAACTCAGTGGCTTTGCTTCAGATGTTATTCCACTTGACCGTTAGGCTGCTTCGACTTGCTCTATGAAGGCAAAGACTATGATTCATATTTCTCATATTTCTCTAGCTTTGTGTTGTATAGATTGTTTTATTTGAGTATCTATAGCTGTAGACCATGAATGTGACCTTTCTTATCTTACCTGAAATGGCAACGTAAGGTATAGTACCGAAACATACTGAGCAAAATGCATCATATATGTATGTATATTCATGTTATTATTTTAAAATGTTTGTGTGTTTCCATTTTTATCGGGAGAGTGAGTTTATAGGGGGCATGGTTTCTAATCAAAATGCTATGGGATGAATGCTCTCTGACACACACAAAAAAGCAACAAAATGGGGCAAAAAAAAAAAAATCTTGTCCAGGGCTTGCTGAAGAAAAATCTAGATGTTATCAAGGAAGAGACCTTTTACTGAAAGTAGAATATGAAGTATCCTGATCTAAAATACATTAAGTTAAAGAGTCAAGAAAAAGGGAAAAAAAAAAACCATCTTGGATTCTCTACGGAAAGTTTGAGATTAACTTGGAGAGGAAAGAATGCAGTAACTCAAGTTTGGAATAAACCAGAAGTGCCTTGAAAAGCCTTTTCTGATAGAATGTTATTGGAAAGAAAAATAATTGATGCGAAGGAGGCCAGTAACACAGGGGTCACTCAGTCTGAAACGACTGGGGTTTAAAGCTTGATGTTACTGCTTCTTATATTGCTGGGGTTGCAGCCTTTGGTGGAGTGAAAAGACCAGCAGACTTGAAATGAGAAGAGATTGGCTGGAGTCCTAGTTCTGGAATCAGATGAGAGATGCCTCAACATAACTTCCATTTTGTCTTGCAGGGAATAATTCTATTTTGCATTCCCATGAGATTATTTACATGGAAGCCCTTGTCTGTCAGTATCTATTTGTTAAATATTATTCTTGAAAGAGAAGGTTACATGTGAGCCAAAAGGCTTTTTGATTAATTCATATTGCTCTGAATATTTAATAAAGTATTTTTAATAACGTATTTTTAATAAGTATTTTGTAAAAAGCTATGGCAAAGTTATAACTGTTGAAAGCCCAATTTAACAAATAGTAATACATCTTTTATCAACTCAAGGAGTAAACAGAAACTTTGTTATACACAATTAAAGATCACCATCTAGTGGCCCAACTGTATTATAACTTCTGAAGTGAGCTGCAAGTTCCAAGGACTTCAGAGGCCACATAAGTGTGTGGGAGCATCCAGCCCCACTAAGGAGAAGAGCGAAGAATAAGACTTTGGACCTGGAGACTTTGGCTCCACTAAAGGCATTCAAAATTCAAGTTACAAACAAAACACTGCCCTCCAGATCAAACAATTTTCCAAATCAAGTTTTGCTCTTTGGCCTGTGGTCATTCAGAATACGAATGGACGGTTGAATGTGACAAAGTAAAGCAATAGCTCTTTGGGAGATAAGCTCAGAGAGATCCAAAACAATGAAGCTTTTAAAATGATCTTGAGTGAAATTTTTGCATCTCATCAGCAACTTTACAATTGAAAATATGAGTTGCTTGCAGTAAAATTATTCGTGTGTACATTTGATGATAAAAGAGTGTACATCTGATGATAAAAGAAATTGTGATACTTTCAGAGAATGAATAAATAAAGTCACTAGAAAATATTATTGCCCCACATAATTCTCTTCTCTCTGATGAGGCAGTAACTCATTGAAAAGGGCACAAGTTTTAGAGTCACAGAACTGTGTTCAAATATGGCTTCGCTCCCTAATAGCTCTGTGACTTTGGCATGTTACAAACCCTCACAGGGCTGTTGTAAGGATTAAATGAAATAAACTTGGAAAGGGCTTACCCCAGTATCTAGAATACACTCGGTGTTCCTTTTGCCCCTCTCTCACTTACAAAAAAACCACATAATTTCTTAAAAAGAAGAAAATAAAGAAGAAACTTAATTTAGAAGAAAATAGGGTTTCGATTTTGGCCCAAAACTGGCTTTTAAATTACATTTTTACATTAAAATGGAAATAAAAGACTGTTTAGTCACTATATGTAGGGTTAACTCAGAACATAGCCACTCCACATGCTCAGAAGACTGAGAGCTGCCCGGCCAGCAGCCAAGGAAGGCCGTACACAAAGAGCTTTCAGCAGTGCCTGCTCCCTTGGACATTATCTGCTCCTGTAACCAAGGGAGCAGGCACTGCTCCCATCTGCCTGAGGCTACTCCCCCAGTGAGATAATCCCTCCTTCTGCTTGTGGGCATAAAAAAACTGCTGGTACTCGGTCAGCAGCAGTGCAAACTGCCTGCTGCTGAAACTTCCCTGCCTCATGAGTAACCCTCTGGTCCTGCTGGTGGTTTTTCTGGAATATTCAAACCCACATGCAAGTTCCTGGCCTGGGGCTTCTGCACTACATTGTATAATTAAACTAATAGCAGTTGTCCCAGCTCTAACTGATTCTGTGTTTTCTTTCAGGTTGTAATTTTCTTACTGGTAACATGGAAGAAAGAGTTGTACCCACTGTAAAATGAAAATAATAGTACAAATCTCAGTGTTGTAAGCATTAAATGAAGGGTAGCATAAACATCCATAGCTCAGCTCCACATAGTTAGGATACTACGAATTTTCATTATTAGTACTGCTTTGCCTCTCTTGGGACATTTGTGAGAACATGATATAATATATATAGAGAGAGAGACATTAATTATTTCAGAAATGCCTGTGGGTCTTTGTTACTTTCTTCACAGATCCCTTTTTCACCAAGATTCTTCCCCAGAAAGACCAGCGCTGTAGTTCTCATAAGGTGCCTATTCCTATACTTACATCATGCATGTGACTGGTTTTCAAACAAATTACAGCAGTATCTGCACTTCCAAATGAGAGTTGTATCCTTCAAAGTGTGTGAGACTAAAATTCTTGTTCCTATTAATATCCCTCTACTCTGGAAACTTCTCTTAGCTGACTAAATATCCTTTTATCTCAAGAGAATCAAAACAGTAAAGGATTTTAGTGAAATAGAGATTTTGTGGGTAGTTTAGAAGTTGGTTCTGAACGTAATTCATGAATATTTTTTCAGCAATGATAGAATAACTTTGCAAAGTGACATTAAAAAAGTGTCATCATTTGGTTACGTTAATTATAAAATGGTTTTTTAAAGTAACATCTTTATATTTTAAAATGGCCTATATTTGGAGGCCCGAAAAGCCTACATCCCTCTTTGTATCCCTTTAGGCTGGTAAGCTGACTCACATGTATCCATTGGCACCTTACCTAATCACAGAATCCTAGTTTGGACCCATATTTGGGGTGTGTGTGTGTGTGTGTGTGTGTGTGTGTGTGTGTGTGTTTCAGTGTGTGTTCAATAATCCTTTCCAGGCGGGATCTCAGAGGACTTAATCTTTGAATGCAACAGGGCCTTTGCACACTGACTTGGCAGCACCCAGAAATGGCATATACATCTTTGTCAGGCCACGTGTTCTAATTTGGGGTATGAAAATACAGTTGCTAAGTCAAGCAAGACAGCATGACGGGAAGTAAAACCTTAGCGGTCAAGAGCAGCATTCAAGTCCTAGCTGCACTGCTCGCTTTGTGCTTAATTATTCTGTGCCACATTTCCTCATCTGTGAAATGGGGACCTGAGGTTGCAAAAGCACTTTGTAAGCATCCAGCACCTCCTCTGTCCCTGCACTCACTAGGTCACTTCTAGCTCTGCAAGAGGTGTCTCTCCAAGCCCACAAGACAAACTGTGCAAAACAGGGTGGGGTGTGAGGTGGCCTGTGTCAGCTGTGGCCAAACCTCGCTGACGGCTCCTTTCTACCCATGCCCTACCCTCAGCAGGATGCCCCAGGCTCACCGAACGCCTCTCCACACTCCCTTTTTTCCTGCCATTCTTGCCTGGGATGACATCCAGTGAGCGGTAGCTGGGTGGCTTCTCCTCAGGCCAGTTTGGGGAGTGGGAGCGGTGGCGGCGGGGGGCCCCCCAGCCCCGGGGTTGCCTCTCTTTCTCCTCCTCAGAGCTCCAAGAACTGAGGCCTGACGGCAGGGGAGGGGAGTAGCTGCGGTGCCTGCGCCGCTGGCGCCGCTGGTGCCGCTGAACATTCTCTCGCGGGCTGGGCCTCCGGGGTCTGTCGGGGTGGCGGCTCCGGAGAGGGTGTGCTTTGGCCGCCAGCGGTCCTCGCTGGACGAAAGGCCATCGCTGAGGCTGTCCCTGTCTGACCAGGGCATGGGTGACCTGTTCAGCTGGGAGCTGCGGTGCCTTCCACCCCGCGGCTGGTCCAGCTCCCTTCGCTCCAACGCCCAGCGCTTAGGCTCCCGGTCCTGGAGCTCCTGGCGGAGATCGAAATGGTGGTTCTGCCTTCTCTCTTCCCTCAGATCCCAGGGTACAGGGGAAACTGGGGCGAGCCACTGCTGTCTGGAGGAGTTGCTGGTCCTTCTCGAAGACGGCAGGTCTCTGATCAGTGGGGGCAGGTGGATGATTCTGCGTTCTACGACCTCAGAGCCCAGGGAGGACAGCATGCTGAGGGGTTGGCCAGATATGGCTTTGAGGCCAGCGGGCAGAGGCTGGGCTGGGTTGAAGTTCCGCAGCTCTTTCTCCAGATACTCTAGGACACCGTTGGTGATGGGAGGGTGAGCAGTGGGCTGAGTCATTGGCATCTGTGGGAGGCTGGATCGCAGGGACAAATCTGAATGGAAACAAGGACCAGAACATGCACAACTACTGGCCCAAAACATGCTCCTCAGAATCAGGGCACTAAAATGCCACATTATTTAGCTTGCATCCAACCCCTCCCATTCTCAGTCATAAAGCTACTTCGTGGTCATAAAGGCCCCAAGACAGTCCGTGCTGGTACCCTTGCCCTCTCCCACCCTAAATTTCTGGCAAGGTTTACCTCGCTGCAGCAGTTGGTTCATTGGATAAGATGAAAACTGGGAGCTCCTGTCCGCCCCCCAGTACAGGGGTTTTTCCATCATCTGAGGGCCTAGGGCCTGAGCCTGTTTCATGTAGCGGTGGCGGGCCAGGGCTGCAGGAGAAAAAGGAAAAATGCAGACCCCCAGCCGGGGCAAGGCTCACAACTCTCACTTCACTTGCCTCTACCCAGTGGCCTTGCCAAGAGGCCAGTTTCTTTTCTCAAAGTTAATTATGACCTACCTGGCATGGAAGTAAGAGTTAAAGGAGTATCGAATCAATTGTTCCTCTGGGAAGGACCTGGGAATAAAGTCCCTCAGCAAGACTGCAATTCCCACACCCCAGGAATAGATACTCTTAAAGCCTGACTTCCTAATCTTGAAAACATTTCATCATCCTGCCCATTTCCAAGGTCACCTAAAATGTATAGGTAGATACCTGGATAATTAGCAGGCAATGAAACCTTGGGCCATAAGCCAACAAGGCCTTCAGCTACGAGCCGTATATAGAAGGTACAAGATGCAAAGAAAGAGCTCAAAGGAGGCTGTGAGTCAGGGGCTGCCAGGGAGGCTCAGGGCTGCCTGCTCAGAGTAGAAAAAGAAAAAGAGAAGGATGTATGTGCTGAGATCAAAGGGCAGAATTACTGGTAAAGAATGTTTCTAGCCGGTAGGCCAGCCCAGGGTGGGAGAAAACCAGTGGGAGGAAGGCAAAAAGCCGAAGTGGATCCAGTGGACACTTTGTACTCTTCTCCTCACCTTATCGGGGGTTTCCCTAAGTAGGGGGAATCTCTAAGGGGTGGGGTAGAGGCAGAGAAAGGAGAAGGGAAATACTGTTTCCTTTCAAGGCGAAGAAAATAACATAAAAAAAGCAGCCCGAGGGATCCATGGAAATGTCCCTCTAGTCCCCTAGGTGCAGCTGGTCTGAAGCTCATAATCCACAGGTGAGTGCAAGTTAAAAACAGGAGCATTGAGTTTTTGTTCATGAATTTCTATTTTGAGGTCATCGTGACCAAGTGCCACATGTCTCCCAAAGTCCCTGACTATAAGGAAATGTACTTGTGTGTTTAAGAGCAGGAAGTGCCTGCCTCAGGCCCAGGCCTGGGACTCTCACCTTCTCCTGGGTTCAAGCCCTGTGGCCATGCCTAATGCAGCAGGCTCTGCCTGGGCTTCCTCTTGCCACAGTAGGGGATGGTAGGAAGCAGGCAGTCTGGACCCAGCCGCACGGGGTGGGGCATTTGGTGAGGCCACCAGTTAAGGGACCATCTGGATGGCTACTCAACGACTCCAGTGAGAAACAAACCTCCAGCACAACAAGAAGTAGTTGTAGCAGACCCCCAGTGGCTGTAGCTCTAGCCATGACAGAGAGTCACAACGCAGCCTGGGGTAATTCAGATACAAGCTTACAGCAGCTCTCACAGGTGCCCCACCTTCATGCCAGCAACAGGACTCCTGACCCTCCCAAGACAAGTCCACCTGCTCAGCACTTTCCACTCTCCTTTGCTACAGATGCTCTCCCCAGCTCCTATACATGCCATATCAGTATGATGCCTGCTTAATACGTGCCAGTCCACTTTACAGAAGCTAACTAGTCAGTAAAATCTCAATCTGAGGGAATCAGATGAGGAAATTGGGCTTCGAGAGTACCTTCCCAGTCCACAGTCCCGCAGCAGGTGAGGTAGAGAGGCAGGGTTTGCCCTTGTGTCTGCCTGAATGCCCAAGCCTGTGCTCCTTCTTCTAAACCACTGAGTCCACAGACTCCTTTATTTCTCTGAAGCAAGAAGAACCCTTTCCCCAGCAGTACCTCCTCACTTTATTTATCTCCAACTCAGTTCCACACCTTTCAAAATCAACTCAGACTACTCTCTGCCTCCAAGGCCTAGGGACATCTAATTCCATTAGGAACAACCCTACCCATCCCCACCCTCTAACTGAATCCTGACTTCCTCCAGAGGGTATCATCTCTCCTTTTGGCCACTTTCTTTCTCCTACTCCCGCAATTTAAGAGGAGGGAAAGGAAGAGTTGGGTTTACTACTTGTTCCCCAAATGACTTTTTAAATTAATAGGACCTCCTGCCCAATAATTCCCAAGAGACCCTTGCAGATCCTCCATGAGCTTTCCTCTTGAATTTTCACATACTCAAGAGATTCAGCCACCTGCTCCCTTCTTAGCTGCTACAACCTTTTCCCCAGGGTCTCCCTTCCCTGATACACTGTGACTGATGAGATGCGAGTAGAAAAAGACAGCCTCTGAGCTTCCCCCTTACCCTCCTGTCCCTAGAAATAGCCCCATGGGGATGTTTAGACTATCTGGGTTTTCT
The DNA here is from genome assembly GCA_003508835.1 of Eonycteris spelaea. Classification (NCBI taxonomy): domain Eukaryota; kingdom Metazoa; phylum Chordata; class Mammalia; order Chiroptera; family Pteropodidae; genus Eonycteris; species Eonycteris spelaea. The sequence goes on from PUFA01000398.1 coordinate 169,538, forward strand.
GCTACTCACTTAACGGGGAATCAGACGGGCAATAAAACAAGAAACATTGAGAAAGTCACAAAGCTTCAAAAGACTCCTACTAAGTTACCTCTGAATCTCAATGGAGTAAAGTCTGCCTTGGTCACTTTTAATAAGCTGGTTAAAAATACAGATTCCTAGATACCTCTCCCCAGAGACTCTCCTTCAATCTAATGCAGGGCAAGAAAATTTGTGTTTTCAATGAGCTCCCTGATTCTAATGCACGGAGTCACACTGGAGTTGACTACTGAGGATCCTCAACAACCTTTTGAGAAATATGGTCCTCAGGGATAAGTTTCTTTAAAAAAAAGGGGGGGTGGTGGTGCTTTGAGAGTCAGATGGACTTCAACTTGAATATCAGCATATACCAGCTGTGTGATTTTGAGTGATTTTCCAGAGGATCTGGGCTGAATCTCCTTATTTGTGAGCTGGGGATAATAAGGCTTATTTCACAAGGTTGCTGAGGTTAAATGAGGTACCCCAGATGAAATGCCTCATATGTGACAGCCAACAGATAGTGGCTCTCATTATAATAAATTGTTATAATAAGTCACTTCTTTTGCCTAAGATCCCATAGGAGACAAAAGTACACATTTGGAGACCAAACCACCAAAGGCACATCTATCTTCATTTCTAAGGAAACTCAGGGCATATTCTTTAAGATGTCTTCTTCACGACAGAAATGACGCTCAACATCTCCCCTTCCTCCACTGCCCTGCGCCTCCTGCCTCCTGCAGCCAGCATCATCTGTGGACATCATCTGGTGCCCCTGAAGATCTCCAACTGTGCCTGCTCCTAACTGCTTACCATGCCTTGCCACCCCCTCTCCGTGCCTGCAGAACTCATTCTTTTCCCTCTTCTACCCACGGTCACGAAGCGCTTTTGCTATTTCCCATACTCTCAGTCCCCTCTGCCTTGACCGGCCGGTCATTTCAGCAATGTCTTCAGAACCTTTCAAGAATCCCACGCCTTTTGAACTCTTACCATCTCAGCTTTAGGGAACCACCAGCAGATGCTTCCTATCTCCAGAGCTGACTATACTGTTGGGCAACTGACCTCAAATAGCCCTCCTCCCGGTCTGACTTTCCCTAACTGATCTGTGGACCCTACTTCCCCGCTCCAGGGCAGCAGTTTAAACATCCCCCATTTCTCATGTCTTCCCATCCTCATGAACTTTCAATTGATGATACCACTTTTGCCAAGGATGAGGAAGCAGCCCTAGGCATGAAATTAAGAGACCTAAGTCTAGTCCAGACCCTGCCACTGACTAACAAGCTGTGTGCACTGTGAGGAGTGTGGGGGTTGGGCACTGGTCACAGATGCTCGGTACAGCCTGTGGCCTGCTGCAGGGTTTGCCTAGGAGTTCTCTGGGGAGGAGGGCCAGTAACTGATCTAGAGCTGAATGTTGTTTCTCCAGTTCTTCCAGAAAAAAGAAGGCTCAGTTTCAATCGCTTTCATCTTTAAGTTCTACTGTGGGGTGTTTACTAGTACTAAGTGATTTTCAAGAATCACTAAAATTTAGTATCGTTTTCCTTTTTCTTCCCTCTGGTTCTCTATTAACTCTCACTAGAAAACGGGAGCAGGTGAGGGAGGCAGGCTGTGGTCAGAGAAGTTCAAGAACCACTGACTTCATTCTTGAAGCTCCTTTCTGCGTTTATAATTTTGATTTGCTAAAATCGAGACAGGCTGATGTGAGCTCCCTCAGCTTCCTCCCTTATACTTTAATCATCTCCCACATTTTAATGACTTCCTCTCTCTCTTTAGAGGTCAGGCTGTTTTTCTTTTCCTTTCTAAAGGTAGTTTTTTCACTGTAAGCCTGATGTCACTCCCACGGGCTTCATCACTCCTCAGTGATCACTTCACTCCATGATGCTTCACTTTACTCATTTTCCATTGGCCTTGGTTCTCTGTCTACAAATATGCTTATTCTGGAAAACATACACACACACAAAACAGTCACATATACCCCCTTCCGCATCCAAGACCTTATCTTAACAACTTCTGCCCCTTCCATGTAATCTCCTCTTGTCACCAAACTTCTCAGGACAGTATGCCCTAGTGACTCATTTTGAAAGTGACCTCATCTGCTCAAGTCTAGGGACCTTTAACTGTGGCCTGCATTTCTTTAGTTTACCCGTTCTTCCAAATGAACTCTAACCACTTAGGAGGAACTACTCTCCCCCAGAGCTTGTTTATCAGCTGACTGACAGTGGATACATTTATCATCTGTGCAGCATTTGTCCCCGGTCCTGCCTGTTTTGAGTGTATCCCTGACCTAGTGATTCTCAGAAGGCATCTTGGGAGGGTTTTTCTCATCTCTTACTGCATATTACTACTCCAGTAACAGTGACTTCTTCACGGCATTTCTCCAGAGGCCCCTTAAATGTAGGGAGCATCATGGCCCAGTGTTGAGCTCTCCACTATTTTTCCTCTTTTTAATAAGTTCATCGGTATCTCAGCCAGTCCCACCATGATCTACACATAGAGGTTGCGGCAGTCACGACTGTGGGAAATTCAGGCTCTCGTGAGTCAGACAAACATGGGTTCAACACTGTACTGCCACTACTGCTTACTAGCTGTATGATCTCTCTGACCTTCAGTCTCCTCATATTAGAGAGTGATGATACCTGCTTTCTAGGGTTGCGAAGACTCGACAGGGAAATATATGCAAAGGGCCTATAGCAGACAGCCAATAACAGTTAGTTCTCTTTTCCTGTAAGACGGCAGCCTCGGAACACAGGCCTGAAACCCGACTCAGACCACTGACGTTCTTGGCATCGTAGATTAGGTTTTATTTCTATCTTAAGAGGCAATTCCTTATTTTTCCTTTAATTTTTTTTTTTCCTTTGAATGGACTAAAATGATTGGAGTGGTTATCTCTGGGTGCTGAGATAAATCTTCACATTTTCTCAAATTTTATACAGTGTAATAATATCATTGGGAAAAAACTGATTTTAAAAACACAAAAACCCTTTCCATTTAAAGAAGTTGATTCCACTCATCTATTTACTCACAAAAGATCTCTATATATTATTATTCTTTTCCCTCCAGCATGCACTCTGCAGCCAAATTATTTAGGGCACATCATGATTCTGTTTTTAAAGGTCAAATTTCAGCCCAAAGAAAGATCACATTAACATCAAGATGATCTGCTCTGTCTTCCCTTGCTCTAAAACAGAGATTCTCAAAGTGTGGCCCCCAGACCAGAAGCATCACATCACCTGGGAACTTTTGAAAAACTTCTCGGGCCTACCCAAGACCTATTAAATCAGAAACTCTGGAGGTGTGGCCAGCAATTAAGCTATAACGAGCCATCACGCCATCACGGTGATTCTTAAGGTTAAGAACCACTGCTCCAACTTCTCTCTCCTTTTACCTGCTCTTTTCAAGTCATCTCTAAGGAGAAGACTCCACTGCTACTTTTAAAACACTCCAGCCACTTCATGTTCAAGCAAGGTTGGTGCTAGGAGCACAGGCACGTCAGGGCCACTGAGGAAATGCCATCAGTAGGCAGAGCCAGCTGAAGGAGACCTTAGGCAGGCTAGAATGAAGACAGGCAAAAGTCCTCCCACTTGACTATAGAGCTTGCCCACGCATCATTTTCTGGGTGGAGGCCAAAGCCCCTCGAGCCCGTGATGAGAGAAGATAATGGAGGAGAACCTGGAAGAACCCAAGGTTTTGACCCAGGCGTGTGAAGTGATCTGTTTGGAGCACCAGGCTCCAGTGCTTGTCCATCCCCTCTTACCTTCCTCAGGGCAGCAGCAACGGGTGGGACAGCAAGGGCAGCGGATATAGCAGCAGCAATACTGAGGACAGCACTGGCACCAGCATATTCCAATCAGCAAGAGCAGGAGGAGGCCTCCCAGAATTATGAAGATCACTGTCAGCCAGTCTGCAGGAGAGAAGCCGAGCAGAGGTTAAACTAAATATGCTCGGGCATGCTTCCAGTTATAACATTTTATAAGTCTAATAAATATAGGTCTTGACCTACAGGTTAAGTTTGAGCAATTCATTGGTGTAAAAAAAAAAAAAAGCTTTGGTAAGGGAACTTCAGAGGTTGGGAATCCAAAAATAGCTTGGGCTTGCTTGTTTCTGTTTTTTCTTTCTTCTGTATGAAAAAAGTGTCATGGTGGGGTGAACAAATAGAAAGCTCCGGCAGCACTTACGCAAGACAATGAGTTTCACCTCCTTATCTGGGTCTCCTGATGTGTCCCCTGGAGCTTCAATGGTGCAGTAATATACTCCATGATCCCACCACATCACTTCATTAATCACGAGATCTGCTCCTGCAAGAAAGGTGGGGAAAAGGGCCACTAATTCAAGGAGAGGGCACTGCTTTCTGAGCTATGGTTGCTTCAGGACCCTACTAGCATTGTCCTTTCCCATCCTAAGAGGTCCCTGTGTAGTTCAAAGAGAGGCTCGATTTCTTCTTTTTGAGACCTTCCTCCTCCAAACAGTACAATGGTGGTAGAACTGATCATTCATTGAGCCCTACTACGTTATCTTGAAAGGATTTTGACTACATCATGTCACTTAATGCCCATCACAACCCAGGATCCCTGGGTTCCCGAGGAGTTAATGGAATAGAACCACCACACTTGTCCTGGACTGTCTACCTTTAAATTTATACCTGAGAAGAAATAAACTTCTTTATTGCTTAAGTTACTAATATTGTAGGCCTTTGCTTACTCGCAATCAAACTTAATCCCGACACGGTGGGTACAAGTATTAGCTACATTTCAGATGAAGAAACCAAGAGACTAAGCAGGCCTTAGCCTTTCCCAGGATGCTCAGAAACTGGCCTAACTACAGAGCGAGAATGCTTAGCAGAGGTAGGTTCAAACCCATGTCTCTCTGTCTCAATGCTGGTGCTCTTAACCGCTAAGCTCTAATGTCCTCTCCAAACTGGGTGAAAAACGCCACAGCCTGGGCCCTTTACCATCTCTGAACAGATACCTCTGGACCTTGAAGGGATAGGTTATGAAATGACCTTGAATAAATAAGCATGAAATGACAATATTTGAAGAGTAAATGTTGCTCAAGAAAAAAAATTCAGTTCTTGTGAAAACCAGTGGTATGTGACCCTGTTAAGATAGAGGAATAATATGTTCAAGTTCAGGAAATGCAGGAAAGTCTCACTGAAGACCTTTTGTGGGTCTAGCACTATATCAGACACTGTGGGAAATATGAAGAGAAATAAGACCTATCTCTGTCCTGAAAGGGCTTAAAGTCCAGTCAGAGAATCAGGGCAGCCTCCATGTCCCTACTATTTTAGCCACAGTAAGTGCCAGAAGACATCTTCCAATTCTTAAAGACCTTAGCATTATAGACTTGCAGCTCTTTTTTTTTCTTTAATTTTCATTTTATTAAAGTATAGTTGGCATATAATATGTATGAGTTTCAGGTGCACAATATAGTGATTCAACATTTATATACCTTACTGAGTGATCATCATGATAAGTCTAATAACTGTGATCTGTATATCTCCAATTCTTTATTATTTGTTAAGAAAATACTTATTGAGGAAATGAAACAAAAATGTGAGGTCACATGTTTCCTTCTCTTTTACGTCAATCCCTATGATTTTTTTCCTACCCATGATTTTTCCAAAACCCACTACCTTTTCCCAGAAACAGCTTACCACATACTAGGAAGAATGGTGAAAATGCTTTGGGGGAAATTCCCTCGCAAAGGTTAATGTGTCTTATAAATCTACCTCGATCCTCACTGGAGATATAAAGATTATTTTAGGGATGTGAGGGTAAGGAAGGCATTCAAATGTGTTAACATTTTAAATGATCCAAGAACTGATTTGAGAGGGTCATCTCAGAGGATGCAAACATGGGGGCATAAAAGTGTCAGAAAACAAGGGCCCCAGGAAGTTACAAGTGTAGAGGTAGAAATAAAAACCAAGGGGAAATATCACTTTCTCATGAGAGTAAGAAAGGGCAGAATCTGACCCAATGTGGTTAGGAGTAGAGATGGCAGACAGCACTGCTCAAAATTAGGAAAAAAGACAGAAAAGCAGGGACTATCACCTTTGGGAATATTAATTCTTCAAAAACTGTAAAGGAGACTTGCTAATTAAAGACACTTTAAATTCTGGAGTCAGATCAGAGCTAATTATGTGGGCTCTGGAAGAAATAGAACCCCTGTATCTTTAAGGATGCTCCTAGATTTAAGGATGCTCCTAGAGATTGGAAAAGGACAGATGTTCCCTAAGGCCAGGAGTTTAAGCACTGCTTGGGGAAATTAGAGGTTCATATAAAAGGATGAGACTTAAGTATTACAGTCAAAGTATTAGATGCAAAGTTGGAAGCAGGTGTTAAATTGGCCCTCTTTAAACAACCTACCTTGAAATGGTCATGGAATAGTCACTGATGTCTTCACACTGCTGCTATGAGTTCCCTGAGTGGCTTGCTGGATGTTATTCCCCCACCCCCTCGTTTTTCTTTTTAACCAGTAAATGTTTATTTAATACAGCACACAAAGCTCACTGAAGCAGGCTCTGAATTCTGCGTCAATAACCCATCACACTAATCCTGGATTATGAGACTGAAATTTGAGGTGCTGACCAAAAGTATGTTGAGTGATCACAACTAAAGTTCCCTGCACACTTACTGTTTGCTAAGTGCTTTACACATACCATCTCAATTATTCTTGACAACTCTCTAGAAGATAAGTACTACGACAAGTTCCATTTTATAGAAATTGAGGCTAAAAAACTGAAGGGACTCGCCCAAATTCACACACCCTATCAGTGCAAAATGAGGACTCACACCTGAGTCTGACTGCCAAGTGAGGGCTCAAACCATCACTCCCTGTACTGGGCACAAAGAATAGATATGCTTTAGACATAGTTTTCAGATGTCACATTTGATATTCATGTCAGTGTGGGGGCAGAGACCATTACGCCCATTTTTCTGATGAAGCAACAGAAGCCAGAGAAAAATATTTGCCACTGGTCACTGAGTCGGCAAGTAGAAGTAAGGGGATACTCAGCCAGGCCTTTTGATTTGAAGCCCAACGCTCTTTTGTATACCAGTGAAGGGTGATGGTCTCAAGGTGGCCATCTATTTGGAAGCCTCTATTTCCTTAGTTATGTAAAACAGGCTTGGCCAGAGAGACACTCAGGAGCCTGGAGTTCTAGCAGGCCCTGAGAGCAATTCATGGAAGAGATCAAAGGAGCCTGATCCACACCTTAGCCCCAAATCTTAGGAAAGTGAAGGAAACTACCTAGTCCCAGACCTTTAGCCAAAGCTATAGGACATTCTCTCATCCAGAGGCCAACTTTCAGGAAAGTGACTTCAGATGTTGTAGCACATTCTGTGTATCTGGCACTTTCTTCAAAAACAGCAGGGACCAAGTAGACCATCAGACAGAAAAAAAAATAATAATAAAGGGGAAATCCCCACAATGACTCAGCCTTCCAGGCCTGGTGTCTATCTCTTGCCACCCTCGGTTCCCTGCCACCTCCCCACTCACGGTTCCGGATGGTGATCTTGCGCTGCTGGTAATCCACCCCCAGCACGGGCTCATTCTGCCCCCGCCTCTGGGCCACGATACGAACCTCCCGCTGGCTGTCATTGCAGTCATTAGATGGGTCCTGGCCCAGAGATAAAGCTGCCTGGTATGCTGAGGAAAGAGGACACACCCAAGTCACATAGCAATGGGGAAGTCCCAAGAAGAAAGGTGCCCTTTCCGTTCCCTGGAGCAGAAGCTTTTCAATTTCTCCTGAGCTGAAGCATCTCCAGGGAATCTGATTCTATAGGTCTGGGGTGAGAAGCAGAGGTTCTGCATTTCTGATGTGCTCCCAGGTGATACTAATGAACCACACGTGAGCAGTGAGATTCCAGACCCCTCCTAAAAGGCCATCTTTTCCAAATCCTGGTTGCATCCGTTTCCCATCCCAATTTCCTTTATCTTGTTTTCGATCACCCCAGATTCTGCTTCCATAGGGTTTGTGCACTTGCCCTTATAAAGTTTGAAAGCTGTTAAATCTGCTGGGGCAAATGCCTACTACCCTAGTCTCCTACCTTCCCACTTAACCCGGGCATTTTAAGAGTAGCCCCCAGGAGACAATGCCTTGATTTAGAGAGGCATCTTTTGAGAAGACATGAGGTTCTGTGGACAGTTATGTTTTGGAGTTCAGACTGTCAGACATTGGTGAAGGCTAAAAGAGGTAAAGCTGATGCCTTCCTCTCTTTTTCCTATCTTAGGAATCTCACTTCCTGCCTACAAACATTCTATTCCCCAAATTTCCACAAGTTTAATTGTCCCAGGCTGATGGTGAGGATCAAGTTCCTTCATTCTTTGAGAGAGGCAGAAGTGAGCAGTTAGGAAAAGCTTTGGTTCCTGACAGCAGAAATCACATAAGTGAGGCAGCTGTTACTGAGAGATGGGACTTGGCTTAACCAGGGGGTAGTTCTGCAGTTCTAATAGGTGTCCAATAACGAATGTGCTCTGTGGGGGCTGTGAGCTCTCCATCACCAAGTGATTAGTCAGCAGAGGAATCACTGTCCACCAGGAAGGCTGGCCAGAGAAGGGAACTTGTAATGGGTGGGAAGTTCACAAATGACCATTCCTCATGCGTCCTGCAGGGTGTAGGAGTCTTCTTGTGTGGATTCTAAGGGTGGGGGTGGCGGGAGGCAGATCTGCATCCTCATCTCCGTGTGCTGGCATGCAACCAGGACTGTACTAGGAGGCAGGACTTGTTCTGCTTTTTACTTAATATCGGAGCTGCCTTAAATCTTTTTAGAACAAGGTGGGATATAAATTTTAAAATAAATAAAATAGTACATGACCTTCAACAAGGTCATCTTGTTGAAGTACATCTGCTTGGGCTCAGTTTGTTTATCTATAAAATGAGGGGATGGGATAAAGTAATCTTTGTGGCTTCTTCTCATTTACAAGGATTTGTGATCCTAAATAATTCCTATACCCTAATGGCAATATTTCACAAAGGGACCCAGGCAGACTCCGAATGGGGAGGGTACTCACATGCAGAGTAGTAGTCAAAGATGGGGTCCTTGCAGAAGGACTTGAAGCGCCATGTCACAACCACATCCTGAAGCTGGGCAGAGGTGGTGTAGTCACATTTGAGGATGACAGAGGCAAACAGGGTGACATAGCGCTCTGTGTGCTGGACTGTCACCAGCAAGGACAGGCACCCTGAAGCCAAGAGCAGGAGACAATGCTGAAGGCAAACCAGGTCTCTGCGAGGTGACCCATTTCTGTTCATGGGGTAATAAAAGCAATGCAAATGAGCAAACACACTGCCTGACTGCTTGGGAGCTCACAGGCAGGCTGCCAGTTCTTACTTGGCCTGGGTAGGGTGCGAGGCGGAGACTGCACAGACAATGGGAAGATAGTGAAGAAAAGAAAAAGATCAAGGACAACTCCCAAGTTGCTCATGGTCCATCAACAGTGGACAATGCATGCAACAACAATAAAGAAATTACATTAAAATAAGGCCATCTTAGTATTGGAGTAACCTTGCTGATACAGATTCTTTTCCCCACATAAATTTCTTTTTAAAATGTTCTTCCATTTCCCTAAGGATAAACTTCAACCTCCACAACCAGGTCTACGAGACCAGTCACATCTGACTTCAGCCTTTCTCTACTGCCTCATTTCTCCTTGCACCCTACCTTACACTCAGAGTGTGAGCCACACTGAACTTTCTTTGGTCCTTTCCATGCTAGGGTTGCCGTCTTCACCATATATTCCTAAATGTGGATCTCTCGGCTGGAGCACTCTTCCTTATCACCGGCCACCATTCTACTCCCTTCACGAAGCTAATTACTAGTTATTCCTTAGGTCTTCAGCTGCATCCTCAGTTCCTCAAGAAGGCTTCCCTGACTGCTAGTCTGGGAGATGGGCCTACCTTCGTTTTCTCAAAGTGCCCCATCTTACCCTCAGGAAGCACTTTTCACACTTCCTGGTGAAGGCCTATTTACTGTAGGCTCTGAGAAGGCAGACTGGGTTTATCTCTAACTCACTGCTCAAACACAGGCACCTCTTACTGTGCTGTCACCCCCTTGGCACCCAACAAATGTTTGTTGAATAAAGGATGGAATGAAAGACCAAGAATGCATTAACCAGTGGATACTGGCAGTAAATGTCAAGATAAGAATAAAGTGAATACAACAAAAATGATCAGATTGTGACACATTTTATCAGGAAAGACTTGAAGGAATTAAATTTTTCTTTTTTTCATTTTAGAAGCTCTCTCCCCTTACCCTCCAAAACTACAGACATAGTCCAGATCTACCTTGATGAGGAACCAGGTAAACAGAAATGTCAGGTGGGACTCTGGCACTGTCACAGGCCACACATAATGAGTGTCCTGTAATGTTCTAATGTCAATGTGGTTTCTAGGCTGGGTTATAGGGGATCTTCTTATAGGAGGGTTAGCATAGAGCAGAATACTCATACTTGAGCTTACAACACCAGAAAGACTTGTGACAGCCCAGATGGATGTCAGTAGAAGTTTCAGATTAGGTAGTACTTGGGTGGGGCCCTAAAACTTACATTTCTAACAAATTTCCAGGAGATGTTGATGCTACTGCTCTGGGCACCACACTTTAAGAAACACTGATCTGGACCAGATTTAAAACAACAAAGAGGGTTTTTGTAAACTCTCTTCCTCTTACATGAGGGCCAAGGAGAAAGTGGTTCAAGCTGGGTTTCTCAGGCAAAATTGCTTTCATTTTGACTGAGTCATTCCCACAAACAAAACAAATACAGCCACCCCGTTACAGAGCGTTGGGTGGGCCTGTTTCGATGGCTGGAGCCACATGCTTCTGGGTTCTGCCTCACCTTCTGGACACAGCCCTGGACACTGGGTATATTGAGTGCAAGTTGGCTTTAGGCCACCAGTATCTCCTACAGAATTTCAAATAATGAAAGCAAACTGGCCCATGGCAAAGGTTTCAAATTCTTTGAGAGAGAATAGAATGCTGCCCAGGACAGGCTCTGGCCCCCAGAAATGACCTGAGTCATCTCTGGGGCTGGGCTGTAATGAGGATTTGCCTGTGACAGCCATGCTGGAAAGAGGGTCTGAGAAGTGCAGGAAAGACCTGTGAGTGAGGAAGGCTTCATGAAGGAAGAGATTTAAGTAGATCCTAAGACTCAGGAAGAATTAAGATTACACATGAGAAATAGAGATCAGGAAGAGAAACTAATTGTTTAGAGACAGAAAAAGATGTGAACAAAGGCCCTGAGCAGGAAGGGGCAGTTACTTGGAGAACCTGGCTGCCATTCTGGCTTTATAGGAGACAGAGGAGATAAATAAGCAAGGGCTGGTGGTGGTGACTGGGAGTTGGGGCGATGGAGGAGAGTCTATATCACACTCCAGTGCCTATTTCTACTTAATGGATAATCACTGAACACTTTTCTGAAGAAGAATAAATAGGATAAAAATGTTTTTAGGAAGATGGATAACTTCCTTATTCAGCTATGAATGGAAAAAGAACATCATTTTGAAAACAAGCTTTAAGTAGTTTGGGGAAAAATAGCTGCTGTTCTACCAGCCGTAGGATTCCTGGAGATCGGGATAATCCAAATGGACGAGCCAGTGACCAGCATCTCAAACTTCACATGGATTATATTGTAAACTGCTTTTTTATGTTTGTTCCCCCACCTTCACCACCACCCCCCTTTTTTTTTCCAGAACTCACCTGATATAGACTTTGGAGTTCCCCAACAGAGCTTAAACTGAATAATAGAAGGAGCTAGAGGTAAAATTTTGACAATGAATTTGTCAACACTAGCTTATTTTGTATAATAACACATGCGGATTGAAAAACACTGATTTGTGTTCTAAACAAAATCCTAGGTTCACATAGCACTTTCGAATGTTCTCTTTTACACACTAAATATGATCCCTAGGAAGTGAAAAGCTAAGCCTGTTTCATACACAGCAAATCTGAGATTAAAAAGGTAAGTGGCTTATCTGTGGTCATTCGTTTTGTAAGAGAATATGAGTCAAGATTATTCCCCTGAGCAGTGCCCTTGTCACTCTGCCTGGCTATTCTTTAAATGAAAGAAGATATTTGGTATTCATTAGCTTGCAAATAATTAGAACATGGGGCCAGGCTACATGAACAATAATTAATACACAATTGGAAGCAGTCATTCTGATGCCATAATTAGTAACCAACATGTTTTTTATTTTGCTGAATGGTAATTCAACATAAATAGCAGTTTATCCAAAGGACTCCAGACAACATTATTTGCATAGAGGTGGGACATTTGGAAGCGGGTAGGGTGGGTTTGCTGGGAGTCACAGGAGAGAATTTGGTTAGGGCCAGAAATTGCTCTGGGGTAGCTTTGAAGATTGCTGAACCTAACATTCCAAGGGAGGACATGGGGACAAGGGTGATCACTTTCATTACCAAATCCCCATTCAGCAATCTGTCCATGAATGCTCTTATTATGGGCAAATCACACCTAGGTCACACAACTCACCTTTACCAACGTCAGCACTGGCTTTGCTGCATAGGCAATACTCTTTTATCCCCTCTTCAATTTCAACTCTTATGTGAATTTCAAGCCTTTAAACTATGCTAGATTCTCAGATTTTTTTATTATTATTATTAAATTTATTGGGGTGACATGGGTTAATTTTATAAAATTACATAGGTTTCAAGTGTACAATTCAATAACACATCATCTGTATATTGCATTGTGTATTCATCACCCAAAGTCAAATCTCCTTCCGTTACCATGTATTTGACCCCCTTTATCCTTATCTACCCGCCCCCTCACCTTTCCCCCTGGTAACCATTAAACTCTTGTCTGTGTCTATGAGTCTTTGTTTGTCCTTTTCGTTTGTTGCATTCAGTTTCATTGATCTCACCTGCACTCCCTCCAGGGGTCTGCCAGCCCCATGGCATCCTGCACGGTTGTCAGACCTTCACTCTCTGCCCACACTACCTTCACACACAGAAAGTGGGGAAGGGCCCCAGAACAAAAGGTACTGAGCAACTAGCAAACCTTTCTCTCTTCTCATTTGTTGCCAGGATCTCAGCATCTACTGAGTGTGGGGCAAGGTACATAATATTGTCTCTAATCCTCACAAACCCCCTAGCGTGGGCTCAGACCTGTTCATCTCTGTGGGCCAAAGTTCAGACAACAAGCCAAGTCTTCTCAGCTCAGGATTTGAACTTGGGTCTTGTTGACACCAAAACCCAATCTTTTTCAAGTTGGCAAGTTTGACTTTCTAAGTGTAAGTCAGGCACTGAACTCTCGAAAAGTGGGAGGATTTTTCAGATAGACAGGAGGAGAAAGGAAGCAGCAAGTCCATTTCAAAGGCAAAAACCTCCCATCTTTCTTTTACTTGAGCTTGTTACTTCTCTGTAAAACTACCCACGTTGGGCATGCACACTTCTAAGCAGATAAGGTTTTCAAGAAGAGGCCAAAGGCAGCAAAATCTGGGCTGAAAATATAAACAGATTCAAAAAGATAAATGTCCTCTTTAGAGACTGCATCTTTGCTCTTTTAAACTTGAATTTTCAAATTCATAAATTTCCTTTCAATTCTTAAATTTCCTAATTTCCTAGCTATCTATCATTTTCTCTTGAAAACTGTAATTCTTGAAGCTGACTTCCTGAGTTCAGATTCTGCCTCCACTCACCCATCAGCTAAAAGATCTAGCAAGTTATTTCCAAACTCCAGTTGTTTCTTTATATGCAAAACTGGGATGATGTTAATATTTGCCCGATAGAGTTATAGCAATAACAAATGTCCAGTAGTTAGCAAAGAGCCTGGCACATACTAGACACTCAATAAACAATAGCTATCATTTGTTTCATCTGTAGGTATCTTGCTTACCTTAAAAGACTAAGATCAAGTGAGACCAGCATGTAAAAGCATTTTGAAAGAATTAAAATGATAGAGATATAAATCATCACTACTGTTTTTTCTTTGCAAAATGAGTTAGTATATTAAAGGCTTTTAAAGCTGTGTGGCCTTTAACCCTTGCAAATCCATTCACAATTTGCCTCCTCTGTGAAAGAGGAAGGGAGGCAAACCCATCTTTAACAACTGGGAAGGTAACTTCAGATGAGATACCAGGGCTCCTGGGAAAGAAAGAAGGGGAAGGGGATTCTCTGTTTCCCGCCATGAGGTACTTTCCAAGACTATGCTGCTGTGCAGAGTGGGGACTACCATCTGACATTAAAGTGGAAGGAAAACATACCAAAAGAGAAGAGCGTTTTTACAACTAAATGTTATGTGTTCTCAAATACATGCATATTTTTGTATATTTATTTATTCATTCTGTTTTCCCTGTCTAGGCTCAAATTGTGCAAGATGTTTCACAGTTAGAACATATTATCCACACAGCATAGGGACACAGTTTCTTTTTAAACTAAAAACTGTTTTCAGAAGACTGGATGGCATTTCCCCTCCTTTCCGCATGAAGGGTCCTAATTAGAAGGGGGTGGTAGGCAGGGAGTGGGAGCGTGGTCTTTCCGGCAAGGGGCAATGGCTGAGTATTGACTCTGGTGGAAAGTCTGGATTCCTGAGTGTTTTTCAGGCACCCAGGCACCTCTGTTCCACTAAGCAGGTTAACAAAAAGTACACAGGTCTAATCCTATCAGAGTTTATCTCTGAGCAAGCTATCTCCCCAAGTATATTTGCTATTGGTACTTGTTACATTTCCTTAGATAACAGTGCAAATATGAGAACAATGAAGGGGAAGAGGGACCAGCAAGGAGTACAGACAAGAAATAAGAGATCCAGAGTTAGTAGAAGAGCATATGGGACAAAGAGAAGAGGGACGTGGCAGGGGAGAAGTTGTGTCTATGTATCAAAGGTCTGGCATGTACTACTCAACAGTGTCAGGCTTGGGGTGGCACTAAGGATGTGGCTACCCTAGGGAGGAAAGTGACATATATTGAGTCTTACACGTTGTTAGACACAGTATTAGATCCTTTATTATATGGTTTCTCATTTAACATTTGCACAAAACCCAACAGATAAGCTTTACATCTCAATTTCATAGGTGCGGAAATTCCTCAGGGAGATTGTGACTAGTTTAAGGTCACACAGCTAGTATATGGCAAACCTAGATTTAAATTTACACCTCTAAAATTCCAAAGCCTACCCTGTTTCCATTGTACCAACTGTCTTCTCGATAAGTTTTCTAATGGTGGATGTTTAACCCTTTAAGGAATATTCACAAATTTAAGGAACATTTACAAATTTATTTTAGCCATTTTTGCTTTTTTGTTTATAAATATAAAATAAATAATAAACGTCAAACAATAAAATAAAAAGTTCCTCCTTGCTCACCATGAATTCCACTCTCCAGAGGTACCACCATTGACAATTTGGGGTACATCCCTCCACATCTCTTCCTATGCTGGTCTTTAAAAAAATTGATCGTGTTATGTACATTGATTTTCAACTTTGTTTTTTCTCTAAATTAATGATATATATCATTATATTCTATATCGGTACTTATAGATCTAATTATTTTAGTGGCTGCATGAAAATTCACTACATGAATGAACCATCATTTATTTATCCATTTTCCTAATGGTAGGCATTTAGATTGTTTCTGATTTTTCATAAACAATGCTGAAACAAATTGTTGAAATTAATATCTTTATATAAAATATCTCTTCATATTCATGCATTCCAGTAATATATTTATCAAAGTGAGACGGGAATAAGACTTTTATAGTTTAATAGAAACTTCAGGGAAGAAATTTATATTCCCATCAACAGTATGACAGTCCTATGTTTCATCATAATCTTTCTAACAGGGGAAAGTATCAATCTTTAAAAATTTTTTGATAAACTACCAGGTGAAAAAATAGCCACTCAGGTGGTTTGAACTTGATATTCCTTTGGTTATTAGGGGTAGAGGACAAAATCTGGCTGAGAGGCAGATGCTCGGAGTTTCCCAATATCAGTCACTCAGATCAGTGACTCATCCGTGTCCCCACATGCTAATATCAGAGCACATGCAAATTGGGTCTAACCAGAATGACAAATTTCTTCGCGCCCTGATCCTTCAGGGGTCAGTCCTTCACTCATTTATTGAGAACCTATTATGAACTAGGGACTATTCAAGTGTACAGGCAATATCCCTGTATACTTGAAACTTATACTCTTGGTGAGAGAGTCAACAATAAGCAAGTAAACACATAGACAAGGTACTTCATGGATAAGTTTTATAGGGTTGCTCAGAAACTGCTAGAGCTTTGAATACCAAATCTTACTACTGTACAATAAGAGACAGACACACTCATCCAAATGTTCCTGATAGCTCTTCTCGGTTATTTCAAATTCTACATCAAGCCCCAAATCTAAATCATCATCTTTCCATACAAACCTGGGCCTCTCCAATGTCTCCCATCTCAGCAAATGGGCAAGACTGAACTGGGAATCATCCTTGACATCTCTCCCTCATTCTCCATATACAATCTAATATCAAATTGGGTTTATATATGTCCTCAGTATTTCTGGAATCTCTTTCTCTCTACCCATCTTCACTCCCACTCTGATATAAGCTACCAGTACTTCCAGCCTGGCTATTGTCTCAGCTTAACTGGTACCTGCACATAGTCCAGTTCTCCTCCAAGTGGATTTCACACTGTTGTCAGTCTCCCAACTTCTTCTCTTTAAAAATCTCCAAAAGCTGTTCTTAGAATACAAAGCCTCCTACCATGACCCATGAAGCCATGCATATCTGGTCCTACCCACTCCTCTGGCCTCATTTCCACCACTCAGTCACGCTCACATTCTTCCCTCCCCTCGTACTCACTGAGCTTCTATCCAGCAGTCTTCTATTCCTTTAGTTTGAAATGACTCTCAACTCTCAACACAAGCATCACTTCTTCAGGAAGGGCCTCTCAAATGAGCAAAATCCAGCTTCTATACACTTTTGTGGTACCTCATAGCTCTTTTTCATGGTTCCTGTCACAGTTGTTTTTCTACATTTGCTTGTATTTCCTTTAGACTTTAAGCACCATGGGGCTAGGACCATGTCTGCTGTTGTCTGCCAGCATACCTGCTGGTTCATTATGCAGCATCTCATTCCACTGCATTAAACATTGCTGAATAAAAGAATGAAATAACTCAAATGAGACAGGCTAAACTGCTTGGAACAAATTTTGAGTGCTCCAAGAGTACAGACAAATAAATGATTAAAGTTGACCATTTGTAGTATAGCCAAACCAAAAAAAAAAAAAAAAAAGGCTATAGGTAGGAGCGGGGGTACAAAGAGTGTGCCATATCAGTGGGGACAAGGCTGCCCAAGTTAATGAGGCCAAAACGAGTGAGCTTTGAATTCCAAACAAAGAGCTTTAACCCACTCTTATAAACTATGGGGATCTAGTGGAAGCTCTTGGAGGATTAAAGTGAAGGTAGGAAAGACTGACCCAAGTTAGTTAATCTGTCATCTGGGTACAGGATGGTTGGAACTAGACAGAGAGGTAGCAGTTAAAGAGGCAAGGAGATTGTTAAAATGCTCAAAGTAGGCTACTGTGATGTTTATCACCTGGAATACAAGGGGGAGGGTGAAGATCTTGGGATTAAGCAACAGAACTTGGTGATTAACTGGGTTTGGGAAACGAAGAAAGTGTTAAAACTGCTTTCCTCTGATTTCACCTTACCCAAAGATTTATACACCAGAATACAGAAATAAGGAATGGAGAAAGATGACATGATCAGTGTCTTCCCAAGTCTTAAAACACACAATTTTATTTACGCCCCCCAAGGACTTCAAATGAAGAAATAAAGTATTAAGTTGAAAGAAATCCAGGCAGATGATACATTAATCACCCAGCATGTCGTTCTACTGCATTTTTGTTGGGGCAAGATGTTTAATAAGCAGAATTTAGTTAGACATCCTGGAGGCAATTTATTTCTATTTCTGCAAACCAGGATTCAACTAGACAAAACAAACCTGCTCTGTGGCACGAAACAGGTGAAAGAACAATGAACTGAGTGAGGATGCCAGGGTCTGGTCCCAGCTTTTAAACTAACTCCACTCTGTCAACCTGAGATGCACAACTCCCCTGGATACACATTTCCTTACCTGTAAAACTGGCTGGGAGGGGAAGATGGGACTGGGAGTGATTTCTACTAGTGTTCAGCAGAGCACTAGGATTCTAGGGAGGTACTTCAAGTGGTCCCTTGGGGACAAGGGAGGAGGCGAGTGGGCGGCCCATACGCCACCTGTACACCACCCATACCCCCTCACCCTCAGAAGCTCCACTTTACTATCTACTATCTGAGGGATCAGGATGTCATTAAGTCTTCTGTATGATCCCAACTTTCATCCCCACCACTGAGTGAAAATTACTAGTTCTAGATGCTCTCTAAGAATCTTGTCCATTAGGAGACAGCGGTCTGATTTCCCAAAGAATAATATTACACGTTGATAGCTGTGTGGGCCTATAAGTTAACACCACTCTATGATCTTAAAAAAATTTCACAAAAGCGAAAATGACACATACCCTTTTAAAATTTGGCAGCGGTGGGCGGGGCGGGGGGGGGGGCGGGGGGCAGGGCGGGGGAGTGGTGGTGGAGGGGGATGGGGGACTGAACTTTCATCCAGGAATAAAGTTTGAGGTTGGATGATGGTAACCAGAGCTGTTAGCCAATGAACAAAGAGCTTTAGGTACTTACTTCAGCCTTCTCTTAATGTCTTGTTTTAAGGTACAAGTATCACTTGTGTGATAAAAATTTTATTTTTTTAAAGATAAAATAAAACAAAACAAAAAGCCTCTGAGAACTGAGCTCTCCACAGCTCAGAGCACAGGGACTACAGTAACTTTCCAGGACTCCCTAACCTCAGAGGCTTCATCAGGGGCCCCAAGCTTCAGCAACTAGCAAGTAACCAAATCTGACATAATTCACTAATTGCCCACACTTTGCAATTGTAGAAACTTGGATGCTAATCAGAGGGCTGGGTTGACGTGTCTTCAGAAACAGAATAAACAAGGTGACAGCCTAAATGAACACACTCTAGTGTAGGGTTTTACAAAATTCATATCACAGTTTGCAGTGGATCTTGAGAAAATCAACTAACTGATTTTTCTACTTAATATTGTTAATTTGGTAAATATTTTCTATGTATTTAAATACTGTTAAAATAATGTGATGTCAATTTTTTATTCTTATATCCAATATAGTAACAGGTTTGTGTGTGTGTGTGTGTGTGTGGTGAGAGAGAGAGAGAGAGAGAGAGAGAGAGAGAGAGAGAGAGAGAGAGAGAGAGAGAGAGAATTTTTTTTTCTAGTTTACAAATCTTATATATTTGTGTATGTGTCACAGTGTAAATGAATTTCTTACTAGGAGCTGTGAAAAAAGTTTGAAAAACACCGCTTCGGTAGCTACTGGGAGTGAGAGTGGAAGCGGATCTTCACCAGTTTGATCTTAGAAACATTTTAGTAAGTTTGGTTTAAAAATAAAGAAGTAAGGGCAGTGGGAGGTACCCAGTGTTTCCTGAGTGATCACCACATTTGTAGACACTGTGCTTGACCTTAACTCACCCGACAAGAGTTGGCCTTGTTGGTGGGAGGGAAGGGGGCACGAAGGGAAGAGGGCTTCTCAGGAATTTCTCCTGTTCTCTAGATGAAGGGAGATTAAACGATTCCTCCAAAATTATAACTAGTAAGAGGCAGATTCTGAAATCCAAGCTGATGGTCATCTGACTATTAATTGCAGTTTTATAACTGTAGAGAAAGGAGTAGGGAAGCCTAAATTGTTTATCTTTAAAGTTATCTTTAAAAAATCCTCCCTGGGTCTAAATCGTTATTACCATTATCACCATGGCTGACATTTATTAAGCCCTCACTTCGTTCCAAGCACTGTGTTGAGTGCTTTAAAACCTTCATTTCATGTTATCCTCACAGAAACCTTGAGATGTGTACTATAACCATCCCAATTTACTGGAGGCTTTCAGCACTTCAGTAAGTTGATGAACATTGTGGATGCAAAATCCAAATGCACATTAAATAGCTGAATGTAGCTTTAATTACATTTCCTACACATATTCAGGGAAAATATCTGCTAAAAGAGCTATTTCCTCCTCAAAGCCTTAGTCAAAACAGTTAAAATCTCAATTTCTCGCCTATGAAATAGAAGTGATATCAGCTGTTCACTTAGGACTTTTTCCATTCAGCATTTTCTGGTTCTAAAATATGTCATGCAGGTAGGCTTCCATTTAAAGAGTGCCAGGCAAACACAGCAGTTTGTATTATTTTACCACTCCAGCCTCTTAGCTACTCATACTGCATGGCAGTTCAAGAACACCTAGAGCTCCACTTTCTGAAGTCCTTGTCCATTTAGCAATTTGCTTACTAGAACATGCTCTTGGGTTATCATCACTGTATTTGAAAAATGTTCAGTGTTTAATATTCTTCATATAAACTGTATAGCTTTAAAAATATTGTATTGTTGATTTATGGATTGGGGTTTATACCCTAATTGGATTTTTTGTAAGACTTCTTTTCTCATCCTATTGACCTGGATGACTGCTGGCTATAAAGTCCAGGCCTGTTCCCCTCTGGCCCCTTTCAGCTCAGCACTCTGGGGATGCAGTACCCAGGAGCAGAGGTGGGGGTAACCAATTTTTTTTTTTTTTAAAGCAGCTCAAGCAACTTCAGAAATCCCTAGCTGCTGTGCAGTTTGAGCTGAACATGCAAGCCATAGAAGAGAAAACTGAGGTTTTTATGAATTTGTTTTCATAGTCTAAACGGATGACTGCCCTGGTAGCATTTCAGGCACGTCAATTTAGGCGAGGTTTAGTTGATTGCCTCGTGTATCATGGGTGTCCAACATCTAGTCTTGCCAACTTCAGATAAGTTGTAGGTCCTATATCCTGAAAAAAAACGTGGCAAGCTAGAGGACCTTAGGGATACCAGTTTTCTAGTTTTTCTACCCTTTTGCAATCTTCCCTCTTTCAGCTTAAGCTTGTTATTGCAGAATTGTGTCTGAATGAGATTTTGTTACATCTGAGTGATTTCCATGTCCTACTAAGCTTGTAAAAATGAAGTTCTGCCTGTACCTTCATATTACATCTTTTCCCTCAGAAAAATGTAAGATTCAAAATTAGTCTGTGGGCAAACTGAGCTGACCTCCCACTGACAAGGAGGTAAGAGGGCAGCTATTCTTAGGAGGTGAGGGTGGCGTGGGACAGGTAAAACAAAATAAAACAGGGCAGAAATTCAAAGGGAAATGATAGTTCTTGCTTGTGAGATCACACCTACATCCTAATTGAAAATAGCTGAAGGAGTCTGAACATTCCGTCACACAGTTGATCCTTTCCTACCTGCTGTTTCATTCACGCAGATACCACTCCTGTCATATTCCTGAGATAAAAACCAAGACACACAAAACCACGCTTTCCAAAGCAGACAGGGGATTGGTATGGAGGTTGAGAATGAAGGAGATGGTAGTTGTTTTGACACCTGATGGGGAGAGACTGAGCAAGGGGGTAGTTAGGAAGGCGGGTGGACATCGAGGAAGTAAAAGTCACGCGAAAGATAGTCAGCAAAGAGCTACATGTTGTGGTCCTGTAAAAGAGATTCTGAATCATAGCGAACATCTGTTATATACCTGAGGACACATTATAATCTCCCAGGAGTAAAATAAAAGTAGTTTATGGGTCAATACCAAAAGCAAGTATCAGATGAAAGGAAAACTAAGGAATTGTAAAAGTGGTGTTACCGCACCTGTCAATTCAGCTTTTGAGACCCAGGAGTGCCTAATCACTGCAGGAGGGGGAGCCTAGAGGCTCTGGGTTTCTGAGTTGTACCTTTTTTCTGAAGGGCCTGGGCTAATAAAAGAGAAACAACAGGTTCCCACAGGCAGAAACTCGATCCAGTCCCTGCACCTCCTGGAGCCCGTGCCAAGAACCTCCGGAGCGCGCGCCCCAGGCCTTCGCTGCCCAGCGTGTGGCCAACTCTGCAAGGCCAGGCAGAATGGCTTCCTGTCTACTTGGGCGCCAGGGTGGGACCCATTTCCCCACGGCTCACCTGTTGGGAGCCAGGTGAAGAGCAGCAGCCAAGGTGCAGGCGGCTCAGGGCCCATGACAGCCCCTCTCTGACCTCCTTTCAGCTCAGGGACTCTGGGGCACTGCGACTTTCTTCATCAGCTGCCGCCCCAAGACTCAGCCCTTCTCCAGGAATCCCTCCGCTTTCCCCTCACTGGGCGCAGGGCGGCAAGAGGGCCAGCCCTGGTCCGCGAGCAGGTAAGCAGGTAAGCAGGTACCGCCGGGCTCATGCCACCTGCGGCGCTGCCCCAGGCTCCGCCTCTGGCTCCAGCGCCGCCGTTTCCTGCTCCGCCTCCGGTCCGGGAGGTTACCGCGGCCACCTTTCCTACCTGCCGCCGCCCCTACTGCAGGCTGCCAGGGATTTCCCCTCACCGAAACGCCGTCTCCTTGCCGCTTCGGCCTATGGAGAATGTTACCTTTTTTTTCCTCCAGTTCTCGGGAAATCTTACCCCTAGGTAATTTCTCCTCATCTCTTTGCAGAATTATGTAAATGTAACTTTCTAGGGAGTGTTTCCTGTGTTATATTTCCATTCACTTATACATGCTTGAAAACCACTCGTGTCTCCCCCCCCCCCCGCCCCACACTCCGTCTCCCAATAATATGTTTACACATGATGTCTGCTCAGATATTTTAGAAACTACAGATGAAAGGTATGAACTAGAGAAAGAAAATTTTCCACAATTATAAAAGCAGCTTATTGTAGAAAAGTTAGAAAAATGTAAGTTAATGGAAATAAGAAAAAATCCTGCTCCGACCACCCATAGTTAGGGATTGTCAATATTATTTTTATTATTTTTCATCCTGCAGGCAACTCAGCAGTCCTTCACAGGCCTCAGCCCTCCCAAAGTCAAAAATTCTAGGTCTCTTTACACGGGGCCACCTGGGATATAATTTCATCTCTTCTTGGCATGAACCCACAGGGAAGGGTAAAGAAAAACAGAGGAGAAAGGCACACCTGCCTTCAGAAACCAACCAACCAACAACATTAACTCGAAAAATCACCTATATGCTGGTAAATGTACATAGACAGCAAGCCTTTTTATGCACCTCTCCGTTCTCAGGGATTTTGGTCATGCACACTCTTCTGTAACAAACACAATTCTCCTCCCTCCCAGCCACCAACTTGTTTCCCAAGAAAAGAATTATAAAGATACATTAAACATGGTTTCTGCCCCCTCGAGAAATTTCCATTCTGGTCACTGACCCTAGAAGTAAATGTTATTTCTCTTAAGTGTACCCTTGTCCTGCTCTACTGTGAAGGGTCCTCTTCATTGATGTTACTGGTGTCCCTCATCTCACTTCCACCCAGAGCAACTTCCCTATCCTGAATCTGATTGGAGGTCTCAACCCAGTCCCTTCTCCCAGTAGTTCCATGGAATGTTAATAAATAGTATATGGGGGCAAGGCCCTGTGATTAAATAAATTTAGGAAATGCTGGATTAAACTAAAACATTTTTTTCAGGACTTATAGAACCCTTAGGGTGTTGGTGTATATTTGACTTTCTAAGAAAATATGTCATACAGCATTTTCAGCAGTATTCAACCACAAAACTCTTTCTTTCCCACACATATCTCACAGCAGATGTTCCATGGAATGTATTGTGGGAAATTTTGGTGGTTTAAATTAAACATAATTGGAGGGATACGTTGGAGATTTCTATAGGAACAAAAAATGGCTTTAACAAAGGTTATCCCAAGTGCAGGAGAATTAGAATTTTCTTATTCTCCCTTGAAAAGGACTTATTCAGTTGAACATCTACCTCCATTGCTTTTCTTGGAGTGAACACTGAAGGTTAACTTTATTTGCGTGTTTCTCTGTCTGCTCCATGTACCTTTTTTCTTCACCACTTTATTATACGTTATGTAGCAAGCAATGTTCTAACTGTTTTAGATGCATTATTTCTTTAAATTCCCACAATAACTGTATAAAATAAGGACGATTATTACCAATTCCATTTTACAGATATGAAACCTGAGGTACAAAGAAGTAACTTGCCCAAGGTAACAAAGCTAGTAAGTGGTGGAGTTAGGAATCTAAGTAAGGCAGTCTGATTCCAGACCTTGTGCTCTTAGCTATTCACCATATACTTAACTTAGCTATGTCTCGATCTGTATTTATAGCTAGCTGACTCTATCAGTGTGTGCTAAAGCAGTTTCTTTCCGTGTGTCATTTAGCTTTACACAAAAGAAATTTTATTCCACTGCCATGAGCTCTCCTAAGCCAATTACTGTGCCAATGTGCCATTGGTTCATTAACAATTAGATAAGAGTATATATTTGGCTCAGAACAACAAACAGTTCTTTCACTTGCTAGAAGTAAAGATCACTTGACCTACTGATAGTGACTGAGATAGAAGTGTACTCATATACAAAGTAAAAATATCTACCATGTATTATACACATATTCAGCAAGGCACTAGTTTAAGCACTTTTTGTATTAACTTCTGTAATTCTCTCGACAACACTATGAGGCAGGGACTATCATTGTCCTCATTGTACAGAACTTAAGGCACGAAGTTTCAGTTATTCAGGTTCCCCCAGCTTTTAAATAGCAGAGCTGAGATGCAAGCTCGGGCCATCTACTTTCAGAGCACACACTCTTAATCACTGCCCTAGCCATACTGTGCTTCTTTATGTCGACTGCTCCAGGGTATAACCACAAAGGGCCAAGCTGAAGACCTCATCACTTTTCATCATACTTCCTAGTTGAAACTGTGCCCATGAATATTTGGGAATACTGCATTTCTATGTGTCTGTGTGTCTGTATTTGAGAATAATGTGATATTTGTTCATCTATACGTGTATTTATAAAGATGCAGAAAATAAATGGCAGAAAAGAAACATGGAAGTGAAAATTATGCCCCTGGCAGTAAAGCTAAAGGGAGGCAAAAATGAAAGTAGCTAACTGATGCTGAAATATTTAGAATATAGTTGGCTCTCTGTAGCCACAGGTTCCATACCTGTGGATGAAACCAACCAAATCCCATAAATCTGGAGGACCAACTAAGGGACTTGAGTATCCACAGATTTTGGCATTCATTGGAGGTTCTGACACCAATTTCCCAGGGATACTGAGATACAACTGTATATATTATTCATCTTTGTATGCCTGGCATCTACCATAGTATCTGGCATATAGGTAGTGTTCAATAAATATTTGTTGAGCTTTTATCCAATTTCTGGAGGATGTGACCTGTGAGCTGGCTTTGAAAATCAATAAGACTTTGCCAGAGTAATCTAAGCAGAGAAGTTAGCATGTGCAAAAGATCATGGCACCAAGAATAGGGCAGAGTTAAGAATGGTAGGGAAATATGTTGGAGAGCTTGCCAGGGCGAATAAAGAGCTCGCATGACCAGCTGGAGAGCTAAGGCTTTATACAATAGACAATGAGGAGCCAGAGAAGGGTTTTAAGCCAGGAAACATGATCAGACTTGCATTTTAGAAAGATAAACTTCAGAGCAGTGAGAATAATGGTAGGCGAGAATTTAGATGAAAGGCAGAGAAAATAGAAAACTGCTACTATAATCAAGGTGGGAGATACTGAGGGCTCAAGCCAATCATTGATGTTGGAAATGGAGAGGAGAGAATACTTTGGCAGATATTTAGAATTCAGAACTGACAAAGTTGATGATAAATTAGATGTGACAATTGAAAGAATATAAATTTCTGACTATTGAGCCTGGATAGATGCTGATGCCTTTAAAGAACATAGATGCATAGAAAGATTTTGAATTACTTCAGACACATTGTACCTGAGAGAACAGTGGACCATCTAAATGAAACACCTATAGATGATTTGACAACTTTTTAAAGTGCAATTGATTGAATGACGTTGGTAGGAGCTACATACCCATTTAGAGAAGGCTGAATTCGTAGGGATGGGCAGACTCACTTCTTGGTTAGTGGGATATAACAAGATGATTCATCTTAGAGCAGGGCTAAAAGCAAGAGGTGAACTTGGTGAAAGGACTTTGGAAACAACTATGTTTTTATTACCATTCCTTTTCAACGTAATATTCTAACTAGTGCAAGAAAATAAAAATTAAAAGGCTGAAAATGAAGAATAAAGATGTCATTATTCACAGTATTATGATTACAAAGAATATTGAAGATAATCTAGTAATTATATATAAGGAGTAATGGGAGGTTGCTGGAAAAAAGGTCAATATATTAATGTCACTGATACATATATACACACACACACTATATATATATATATATATATATATATTATATATATGTTATATATATATTATATATATACTAGCAACATTCATTTGGAAGACAGAACTTTAAAATATACATTTGCAATGGCAAATCAATAAAGTAACTAGAAATAAACCTAATAGTATAAGTGGAAAAATTTTATAGAAAAATTATTAACATTGTTTTAAAGACTTGAATCAATGTAAAGATGTACTATGATCATGGATCAGAACACTCAGTATCACTGAGGATGATAATTTTTCCCAAATTAATCAATAAATTCTATATGTTTCTAATAAAAGTCTGAAAAATCTCAGAACTGCACAAGCTATTCCTAAAGTTAAATGGAAATTATAGGTTGGCAAATCGCTAAGATAATTTTGAAGAATAATAAGGAGGAAGAGGGGAATTTGCCTCTTCAAGTGATAAAGCAAGAGCAATTAAAACAATGCGGCATTTGCATATAGATATACAGACAAGTGGAGCATCAAAGAGATTATGGAAGTAGACACACATATAGATGGGAACTTGATATATAACAGAGATGGCATTATAATTCAATGAGACAACCATAAACTATTCAATAAAAGATGCTGCGACAACTAGTGTTTGTTATGTTCAAAGGTAAGATGTACAGGCATACCTCAGCGACATTGCAGGTTAGGTTCCAGACTCCACAATAAAGTGAGTATTGCAATAGAATGAGTCGTAATATTTTTTGTTGGTGGTGAGTCTTGCCTTCAATTTGTAAAAAATACAATATCGGTAAGCACAATAAAGTCAAGTACAATAAAAGGAGGTATCCCAGAATCTTCTTCATACCAAAAACACAATTCCAAACTGATTAAATGTTAAATGCAAAAATTTCAAGCTTTTAGAGGACTATATGGTAGGATACCCATATAACCTTGAAAGAAAGAATGAATTTTTAAACAAAAAACAAAAAGAATAATTCATTAAGGAAGACCGATAGTTCAGGTTATATTAAATTAAAAGTTTGGTAAGCAAAAGACAACATATACAAAGTGAAAAAGTGAGCCACAAATTGGAAAAAAATATTTGCCATACATACATTTAAAAGGAAAACAATTATATAGCCAGCATACATAAAAAATCTCCTAAAAAGTACATATGAGATAACCCAATGGTAGGGGAAATGAACAGGTAATTCACATAACACATAAGAGAGAGCCTGATTCACTATTAAGCATATTAAAAGGTGCTTGACTTGGCTAGTAATCACAAATCATAAGTTTAAATCAGTAAATTCTATTTCACATCTGGCAAATTGATTAAGATGTAAAAGTCTGAGTTAACCAAGTGTTGATAAAGATGTTAGAAGTGTAAATTGGTTCAACCACTTTGGAGAACAATTTGATGAAACCTTATTAAATTGACAATGCACATATCCTAAGACCTAGTGACTTCCCTTCTAGGTCTCCGCACTATACAAATTCTTATTCTTGTGCATGCAGACACATGTTTAAAGATGTTTGTTGTGGGGAATTAATGAATAAGATGGGGCTTATCACTGGAATGAGATAATTTACCACTGTTAAAATGAATTAATTAGATCTATACCATGGATGAATATAAAAATATAATGTTATATGAATAAAGAAGTTATAAGATACTATTTACAGAATTTCATCAAATGTTAAGATACAAAGCAATATCATATAGTATTATGAAAGTTTCACATATATGTAGAACAAATATAAAAACATTGAAGGGAATGAGATTTCAATCTTAGAGCATCATTACTCTAAGAGAGTAATGGAGGAAGGGAGGAGAGAAATCAGTTGGGAGAGACTTTAGTTAAATCTGTAACATTTTGTTTTTTTAAGAAATATATGAAACAAATAAACTAAAAATGTAAAATCAGTTAAATTTAGGTGATATAAGTGGTGTCAGTTATACTATTTTATGTGCTTTTCTGTATCTTTGGCATGTTCTGTAAACAAAAGTACTTTTAAGACAAAAAAAGAGTGAAGACTTGGTGTAGAATCAGACCAAGTGTGTTTGTGCCAGGACATTTTCACTGACATCCAGTGTGACCTTATTTAAGTCATTTTTGGCCAAGAATGTTTTATCTATCAAAAAGGAAACTGGATGAGCTAACTTCTTTGGAGATTCCCACCTCTGGCATTCTACAGTTCAAAGGTGAGAAGGACCCAGATTAGGAAGGTGTCAGGGTCTCTTAACTGGACAGAGAAATGCAGAACTAATGCATCTCTAAGGGTGACCTGACCTCCCTCAGAGAAGGGTCTTGCTGTGATCCACTCATTCTAGGCAGAGGAACATCTATGTTCTGCCAAAGTCATGCATGAAGCCTAGGCACTTTAATTGCACTTGTCATGCAAAGCCTAAGAATCTGGCTCTCTCAATATTTTATTATAAGGAGAGAAACCAGGGACAAATGGGGGGCTGCATTTCTGAGGCTGGAGCCACAGAGAAAAAGTCATAGGAACAGAGGAAGAGAGCCCAAAGTTCCGCTACCACCAGAGGCATTTATTTTCCTCTCTGGTGTTCATTCCTCTTGTGGCAAAGCCCAGTTCGCAGTTCAGACTCCTCAGAGATAATGAATTCAATTATCAAGAAGGGTCAGAATATCCAGTTCTCTCCAGCCCACTCCAAAGAGCTTGATTCAATTAGTCTATGGGGAAGCCCAGGAAGCAGGTGGTTCTAACATGCAGCCAGAGTTGAGAAGACAGTTAAAGCGTGAGCTGGATGAGAGAGTGCCCCACCTCTTTGTTACCAAATAGGGCATCCCCAACATAGTCCCTAAATGGAATATTTTTCAACACATTTCCTATCTCAGCTTCTCTTTGGTAACTTGGCTTTGCTACCACCTTGAATGACAGAATAGGACAGTTTCTACCCCAAAGACCATAGTCCTGAGATGTGTAACTTCCCTTTTCTGGCTTCTTCACCAGGACAGTGTAACATACTTCATAGGACTGTCAGATGGGAGAGAATCTCAGGACATTACCACTAAGTAGCTGTGTAACTCTGAACAAGTAACACTGTCTCACTAAGCCTCAGTTTCTTTATTTGTAACACAAAGAAGTTAGACAAGATCAGTGGTTTTCATACAGTGCTCTGAGACACCCTGGCATTCTGTGGAGTACCTAAGGGGTTGGCTGTGCCAGAGAGGCCGGTTTGAAAAATCACTGGATTGCATGATCCAGAAGATCTTTTCCAGAACCAACATTAGACAATTCTAAGTTCTGCAGAAATAGATTCATTGTACTACTAAATCTACCATAACGCATAGGCCTCGAGGCCTGCCAAATATCATGTTAACCAACTGTGGTCTATAGCAGATATTACAAACTAGCTAGTTGCAAACCAAATTTAGCACACAGACACACTTGTTTTTGCTTGAAGAGTATTTTTTTTTTTCTTTTCTTGGTATCTTTTTAAACTTTCCAAATTTGCAGTGTAAGACAATTTTGAAATTTTTTCAAATCAAAGGTGTATGGCTCAATGAACTATCATGAATGATGTAAACACACCTTTGCAACCACCACTCTGAGCAAGTTATAGAATAATATCACCATTTCAGAACTTCCCCTCATAACTCCTCTTAATCATTCCTTCATTTCTCCTCTCCAAAGGTAACTACCATTTTGACTTCTTACATTATAGATTTGTTTTGCCTCTTTTAACATTTATATAAAGGAAATAATATAGCATCCATTTTTGGAGTTTGTTTCTTTTGCTCAATATTATATTAGTGAGGTTTATATGTGGTTTACCATGTACCAATAATTTATTAATTTTCATTTCTAAGTAGTATTTCATTCTTAGAATATATCACAATTTATCTATTTTATATTTGATAGACATTTGATTTGTTTTTACTTTTTTTGTTATTATAAATAATGAGGCCATACACATTCTTGTAAATGCTTAGGGGTCCATACACCCACTCATTTTTGCTTTTATAACTCAGAATCAAGTTATTTGGTTATAGGGTACGTGTGGTAATTTTAATATACATCCATAAATTCTTTGACTTTCCTCCCTTCAAAAGAGGGAGCCTAAATCCATGGACTTAGTGTCTCACTCAGTGGCTCACTCACTAGCAGAAGTGACAGTGTGTTACCTCTAAGACTCGGTCATGAAAGGTGTTATAGCTTTTCCCTTGCTTGCTCTGGGAAAAGTCAATTGCAATATCATGAGGACAGTCAGTCCTATGAAGAGGTCCACATGGTAAGGAACTAAGTCCTCTTGCCAATAGTCATGTGAATGAGCCATCTTGAGAAGAAATTTTCTAACTGTAGTCAAGTCTTCAGAGGAGCTGATGTGACTATAAACTCATGAGAGACTCTGAGCCAAAAACTGTACAGCTAAGCTACTGTCTAATTCCTGACCCACAGAAAGAATGAGCGAATATACTATTTTAAACCACTAAAACAATATTGCTGTTATGCAGCAGTAGATTACCAGTCTAGCAAACATATGTTCAGCCTTAGTAGAAAATGCCACATTTTTTCCAAATTTACCTACACACCACCAGTATAGGAAAGTTTTAATGGTTCTATAACCTTGGCAATATTTGAAGTTGACAGCCTTTTCACTTACAGCTCTACTGGTGGGTGTATAATGGTACTGCATTGTGTTTTAATTTGCATTTCTCTGATGATTATTGAAGTTGAACACTTTTTCATATGTTAATTGGATTTTTGAATGGCTTTAATGAACTGTTGCTTATTTTTCTATTCGGTTTTCTGTCCTTTTCTCGGTGATTTGTAGGAGTTTCCTCTGTATCTGGATATGGTCCTTCGTGTGGTTATATAGTTTAAAAATATCTTCTCCCAATTTGTGACTTGCCTTTCTGCTCTCTTAATGATATAATTTAATAAACAGATATTTTTATCTTCTATATTAAGTTAATTTATTAATCTTTTCCTCTAATTTCCTTAAGGTTTTAGTGTTTTATTTAAGATGCATTTGCCTTCCCTAGGGTCATGAAAATATTCCCCTTAATGTCTCCTAGGAGCATTATAATTCACTTTTTATATTTAGATCAACAATCCACATAAAGTTGATGTGTGAAATGTGTGAAGTAGGTGTTAAGTTCCACTTTTTCTCATATGGATGTCCCATTGACCAAGCCCAATTATTGAAAATTAAATCCTTTCCACACTCAGCAGTATCAGCTTTTCCAAAAGTCAAGTGTATATACATGTTTGTATCTGATTCTGGATTCTCTATTCTCTTTCATGTATCTATTCATTTTCCAACCCATGTGACAATATCACACTCTTTTAATTATTAAAGCTTTATAACAAGTCTTGATATCTACTAGAGCAAGTCCTTCCACGCCATTTTCTTCTTTAAGAATGACTTGACTATTCTTAGCCTTTTGCAATTCCTAACATATCAAATCAGATTGCTAATTTCCACAAAAAAAATCTGGTGGGATCTGAATTGAGATTGTCTTACATTGATAAATCAATTTGTGGAGAATTGTCATTTTTACATTATTGAGCTTTCCAATATTTTGAACTTAGTATATACCTTCATGCATTTGTATATTCTTCACTTTATCTGTTTTTTTTTTGTTATTTATTTATTTATTTATTTAGTTAGTTATTTAGTTAGTTTTTTGGGGGTTGAAAAATGTTACACATCTTCATGAGATTCCTTTTTCAGTACTGGTATAATTTGGTCATAAATTATATCATCATTATTTTTTTTATTGCTTGTGGCTAGTATATAGACATTCAGTTGATTTTGTATGTTGACTTTGTTTTCAGTAAACTTGTATGTCTGGTCATTTTTGCTAAGTCTCAGAAATTGCATATAGAAATGAAAAATTATAGAGATTAACTTTAGTTTCACCCCAGAGATATAGAGAGCTATAAGGAGATTTATTCTCATCCTTAATAATAAGAAAATGGTGAACAAACTGCAAACTAATAAAGAGTCTTAAACCCTTACGAGAACTGCTTAACAGGACAAAAATGTAACTCAAATTTAGGGAGAGACAAGACACTATTTGGAAAACAGGACCAGAATATTTGATGACCTGAGGCAGACGCCTCCAGATGCCATATAAGTCAGTAACAAGAATAGGCTGGAAAATTGTAATAAATTGCTAACGGCTGAGAGTGGCTAATGTACATAGTGAAGCCCCTGGAAGGCTGCACCTTTTTGCAGTTTTTTTTTTTTTTCCTGTGAGAATCTCACCAGGAGCTCACAAGGAAAACTGGAGAAAATCCTGTGGAAATGTGGAAATTTCCTCACAAGGAAGGAAAGCTGAATGAGAGGGGAAAGAAATTGCTGCCCAAACTCTGCCCAAACCCATCTATTCTGTCTCCCCTATGGAACAAAAAGGTTAATCTGCAGGGATAATGGAAACAATAAACTGTATACTTAGGGCACTGGCGTGAGCCCATTGCCACTGGGAAAGGAAAACAGGAAAAAAATATATATTTTCCTAGGGAAAAAGTCAGGAGTAGGTTCTGGCTCAGCACTAGATCTGGAGGAGGGGCAAGAACACTAGTGAAGGCTCACAGGAAGCAGGCTGACAATGTCTGACTAAAACTGAAGCAGTGAGAACATTAGAGAACTATGACTTCTTCACCCCCACCCCCATAACCACTATAATGAGCATCAGGTAAAAATAAGAATGGAATATAGCTAGGAAAGCTGCAAAAGACAGATTCTTTCTAAGGAGCAGTTCAAAGGGAAGACTTAAAACAAAGCAGAGAGACATGAAGCCAAGAGTAGAGCAACACTGAGAGTAACATTCTGGCAAATAGTCCGCTCAAGGTATCACTAGAGAATTTGAAGCCTGTGGTGCGCTAAGGTTAACCATAGCGACAATAAACTTCAAACCCAACTCAACTCCAGATAAAATTAAGACAAATATCCAACATTACAAAGAGCCTCG
The DNA here is from genome assembly GCA_003508835.1 of Eonycteris spelaea. Taxonomy (NCBI): domain Eukaryota; kingdom Metazoa; phylum Chordata; class Mammalia; order Chiroptera; family Pteropodidae; genus Eonycteris; species Eonycteris spelaea. The sequence goes on from PUFA01000398.1 coordinate 202,688, forward strand.
CAGCAGGAAAGACATGCTTATCTTTAAGAATAAAATATATTTACTTCAATAGCTATTATCTTATATTACATATCTGACTTTGAACAAAAAATTGTGAGATTGTCTTAGTCTGCTCAGGCTGTCATAACAAAATGTCATAGACTGGGTGCTTAAATAACAGAAATTTATTTCTCACATTTCTGAAGGCTGGCAAGTCCAAGATCAGGGTGCCAGAATGGTTGGATTCTGACGAGAGCTCTCTACCTGACTTTCAGATGGCCATCTTCTCGCTATGCCTTCATTTGGTGAGAAAGAGAGAGAGAAATAAAGCTGTCTGGTGTCTCTCCTCAGATGAGCATTAATCTCACCAGAAAGGCCCCACTTTCGTGACCTCATCAAATCCCAATTACTTCTCAAATGCCCCATCTCTAAATATGATCACATTGGGGGTTAAGATGTCAATATATAATGGGGTAACACATAAAACATGGCAAGAAAAATCAAGATCTGAAGAGACAAAGCAATCATTTGAATTAGATGAAAATATGACACAGGTATTGAAACTATCTACAGGGAATTTAAAGTAATAATTATTAAGATGTTAACAGATCTAATGGAAAAGATAGGCAACATGCAAGATTAGATAGATAATTTCAGCAAAGAAATGTCAGCTATAAGAAAGAATCAAATAGAAATGCTAGTAAAAAAAAATTCAGTGACAGAAATGAAAATAAAGAGGCCCATCAGTAAATTTGACACAGCAATAGAAAGAATCATGGAACTTGAAAATAGGTCAATAAAATTTCATAAACTGATAAGGAAGAGAAAAAATAAAATAGGGGAAAAACAGAACAGAGCAAGCAAGAACTGAAGGAAAATATCAAATGGTATAAGTATATGTCATGGAATCCCAGAAAGAACAAGAGAAAATATGAGACAGAAGTATTTGAAGAGATATTGGCCAAGAATTTCTCAAAATAATGCCCTTTCTCAAACTGCAGATCTATGAAACTCAGAGAACACCATGAAGAATAAATACCAAAACAAAACAAAACAAAAAAAAACCCCAGTCTTAGGTATATGATACTTGTATTAGTTTGCTAGGCCTACCATAACAAAATACTACAAATGGAATACATTAAACAACAGAAATGTATTTTTCACAGTTCTGAATGAAGACAGCAATTTAAAGATCAAGGTGCAAGCAGGGTTAGTTTCCTCTGATATATCTTCACTTGGCTTGCAGATAAATGGCTGCCTTCCTACTGTCTCTTCACATGATCACCCCTCTGTCCATGGATGTCATCCAAGGTATCTCTTTTGATATTCAAACTTTCTCTTCTTATAAGGATACCAGTCCAATTGGAGTAGGGACCATCTTAACAGCCTCATTTAAATTTAATCACCCTGTTAAAAGCCATATTTCCAAATACAGTTTCATTCTGAGGTACTTGGGATTAGGACTTCAATATATGAACTTTGAGGGAACATAATTCAGTCTATACCAATATTAAAACAAAGAGAAAATCTTGAAAATACACACAGAGGAAAAAATATTACGTACAGAAGGACCAAGATACAAATTCCAGCAGAACCCATGCATGTAAGAAGACAATGGAGCAACATATTTAAAGTGCTGAAGGAAATAAAATTGTTAACCTACATTCTTTGCACATAAAAAATATTCTTCAGGAATGATAGAGAAACGCTTTTTCAGACAAATACTTATGGAATTTATTGCCAGTATACATATGCTGCAAAAAATATAAAAACAAAGAAAAAAACTTTAGGCAGAAAAGTGAATAGGTCAGAAAATTGGTTAGACACAGAAATTTAAATAATGAAGTAGAATAAAAGAAAGAAAATAAAATCTATTTTTCTCAAGATTTAAATGTGCTAAAAGATAACAGATTGTTTAAAGCAAAATAACAATATATTATGTTTATAGCATTGTGAAAGTAAATGATAAAAGTAACAACTATAAAATTTGCTGATTAAGTTTTTTAAAGATTAAAGGATTCACTCTTTAAATACAACAAAATTACTTCAGAATGTAAGTAAAAAGAATAATAACTAAAATTTTTATAGATTTTGGGGGAAAAGTAATGAAAAGAAATAGTCTTATTTAATACTAAAAATATTTGCTATTGACTGAATTGTGTGCCCCTAAATTCATATGTTGAAGCCCTAAACCCCAATGTGACTATACTGGGAGATAGGACCTTTAAGTGGGTTAATTAAGGTTAAATGAGTCCATAAGGAACCCTAATATAATAGAATTGGTATCCTTATAAGAAGAGAAAAAGACACCAGAGATCACATTCCACACACACAAAGGCCATGAGAGGATACAGTAAAAAGGTGGCCATCTACAAGCAGGAAGAGAAGTTTTACCAAAAACCAATCCTGACAGAACCTTAACCTTGAACTTCCAGCCTTCAGAATTATGAAAACAATACATTTCTGTTGCTTAAGGCACCCAGTCTGTGGTATTCTGTTATGATAGCCCGAACACATGAATATAGTATTAAAAGAATATTGAACATAATAGTCCCCTAACTGTATTTTATTCCATACCCATATAAGATTTTAATTCATTTTTAAGGAAATGTCCCAAATCAGTGGAAGAGTGAACCAGAATTAAAAAAAAAAAAAGATACTGAACATTTGAAAAAGATTTAAATTCTCAAAGCATACCACTTTGAAAAATTGATTCAACACGATTGCAACTACATGTAAAAATACAATCTCAAAAACTAGAAAAAGAATTAAAAAAATGTTTCTAGTTAGAAAATAGTTTTTCTAAACTTGAGAGTAGTGGAAGAAGTCATATAAAGAAGTCCATAGTTTTTATTATAAAATGTGTAAAATATATGTATTTCAAAAAATGTCCTTAGTACAAATATGGGAAAAGAACATATATAAATTATTGTTTTTAATATGTATAAAGCACACACAAATTAATGAGAAGTACTTCAGGAGATGAAAAGTTCATAAAAACACAATTCATGAAAGAGAAAATTTCCCCAACTGATGAAATTGATCAATTTCCCTTTTGCTCATGAAAGCATAACTTGATAGAATCCTTTTGAATATTAGTTTGGCAAAATGTGTGAAGGACCTTAAATATATTCATGACTATATTACCCTGTAATTCTAGTTCTGGAAATGTATCTCCTTCTGTAACAGTTTTAAAATATTTTTACACATTTTTTAAACTTCTTCCTTAAAAAGATGGCATCTAATTCCCCTTCCATGGATTATGGTTTAGACTTGATGACTTGCTTCTAATGAAAAGTAGAATGGCCAGTATATGACTTTTAAGTTTAAATCACAAAAGATATTGTAGTTTAAGCTCTCTTTCTTGGATAATTTCTTCTGGGGGAAACTAGGTACTGTATCGTGAGTAGATGAACACAGGATGAGGAACTGAGGACTCTTGCCAACAGCCAGCAAGGAACACGGGTCTCCAATGAATAGCCATCTGAGGAAGTCACCTCCTTCAGCACCAATGAAATCACTGAAGATGCAGTATTTAAAGAGGTAATTAAGGTTAATTGATGTCATAAGGGTGTGGTCCTAATCCAATAGGACTACTACTGTCCTTAAAAGAAGAGGAAGAGACATCAAGGGTAGATATACACAGAGGAAGCATCATATGGGGACGAACAAGATGGTGGTCATTTGAAAGCCCAAGAGAGACCTTGGCAGAGACCAAACCTGTCAACACCTTGATCTTGGACTTCCAACCTCCAGAACTGTGAGAAAATAAATTTCCGTTCTTTAAGCCACCCAGTCTGTGGCATTTTGTCACTGCAGCAAAATACATTATAAAAAGTTAAAGTTACCATTTTGACTATTTTTAAGGGTGATGTTGAGTGTCTTTTCATGTGCTTTTGGTCATTTATATATCTTTTTTGGAGAAATGTCTATTTGAGTCCTTTGCCCATTTTTGAACCGGGTTATTGTTTCTTGGTATTGTTTGAGGAGTTCTCTAAATATTCTGGATATTAATCCCTTATCACATATATAATCCATGAATATTTTCTTCCATTCTGTGGGTTGCTTTTTTATTTTGTTGATATTGTCTTTTTATGCATAACATTTAAAAATTTTTATGAAGTCAAATTTGTCTGTTTTTCTTTTGTTGCCTTTACATTTGGTATCATATCCAAAAAATCATTGCCAAATTCAATGTCATAAAGATTTTGCCATATGTTTTCTTATAAGACTTTTATAGTTTTAGTTTTACACTTAGGGCTTTGATACATTTTGAGTTAATTTCTGTATAATGTGTTAGGTAAGGGTCTTATTTCAATCTTTGCATGTGGATTCCCAGTTTTCCTGACATCGTTTGTTGAAAAGGCTGTTATTTCCCCATTAAATGGTCATGGCACCCTGTCAAAAAATTATTTGGCCTTATATATGAGTATATTTCTGGGTTTTCTAATCTATTCCATTGGTCTACATGTCTGCCTTTATGCCAGTACCACACTGTTTTTATTATTGTAGCTTTACAGTAAATTTTGAAATCAGGAGTGTGAGTCCTTGGGCTTTGCTTTTCTTTTTCAAGATTGTTTTGGTTGCCAAATGGGAGGGGGCTGAGGGAGGTGAAAAAAGGGAAAAGAGATTAAGAAGTACATATTGGTAGTTACAAAATAGTCATGGGAGTGTAAAATATAGCCTTGGGAATATAGTCAATAATACTGCAATAACTATGTATGGTGTCAGGTGGGTACTAGATTTATCAGGATGATCACTTTGTAAGTTAGATAAATGTCTAATCACTGTGTTGTACACCTGAAACTAATATAATAGTATATGCCAACGGTGATTAAAAAATAAATTATTTAAAAAATTTTAAGATTCTATATTGAGATCATATAGTATTTGTCTTTCTGTGTTTGGTTTATTCGACTAAGCATAATTTTCACCAGGTTTATCCATGTTGTTGAAAACAGCAGGATTTTTTGCTTATTTATGGCTGAATAACCTGTGAGTGTGTGTGTGTGCCACATTTTCTTTAATTTATTCATTCTTCAATGGACACTTAGGTTTTTTTTTTCCATATCTTGGTTATTATGAGTCTTACTGCAATAAACATGAAAGCACATGACGGATTCTGCCAATACAACTGTCTAGGTGGGGAGACAGACTTCTGGTGCTTCCTACTCAGCCATCTTCTCAGAATTCTCTATATCGCCTGTTATTTTCAAACCTCATTAAAAATAATATAGGCAACCTATTTATAATAATTCTTAACATTCTGATCTTCTAAACTAATTTACAACAATTATCTAGTCTAATGTTATATGTTTAATTAGCTTTCAAGCTCACCACTATTTTTTTGAAATCATAGCTCCTCCATTCTTAGGCTTTCAATTTTAATTTATTTCTTATTATTTTAGAGCATATCTTTATTTTGAAAAGTTATCTTGGTGGTAGTATTTTTGTTGTTCTTTTTTTCCTGTCTGCTTGGTAATATGTTTCTATTGGCTTTACATTTATCTGGCACCTTATCTGCATAGGAAATGCTACCTAAAAACTCTATAGATATGGTTCTGTGGTTTTCTAACATTTAGAGTTGAGTAAGAGGCCAAGCTGGTGTATCTTTCTCTACTTTTTAATTTTGTTTATAGCTTTCTTTGCCTTTAAAATTTAAAATATTCACAATATTTATCTGAAAAAAATATATATATTTTTTCTTTTTTTCACAATCTTGACCCTTCGAGATCCTTAAGGGTGCTTTTTTTAGTTCTTGTGCAGAAATATCTTTTCCTCTGGTAGTAGTTTCTGTTTGATGAATTTTATGTTTCTCTCTCAGGTATATATCTCAATTTTAGAATACTGCTTCTTTTTTTCAGACATCTATTTCGGGAATGTTCTCTTTAACCAATTTAATCTTTGGCTATAGTAAGAATGAAATGATAAAAGCAGTAGTTTTGTTTGGCCTCCTTGGTTGTGCAGCTTTCACAGAAGGACGTCTCCTTCATCCTCCCCCTGAAGTTCATTGAAACCCTCCATCATCTTGGTGGTAAGAATCAGCAGGGAGTGGGGAGATGTCCTCCAACAGCACTCCCAATCCACGTTCATAATAAGTCACACTTTTTATTGTCTTACCAAACTCTGTACAAGCTTCTTTTATTCTATCTTAGAGATGCAGTGATTTTTGTTTTCTCTTTTTAGTTATCTTATTTTCTAGGTTTTTAGGAGGAATTTCAAAAGGTGAGATTTTTCAGTACACTTCGTCTTAGTGCTGTGTCTGAAACGGAAGCTACTGAATTCATTTTTAAAAATATATTTAGACCTAGATCAACGAATTTGAATGGAAGGAAAGGGTTAAATTTGTTCCGCAAGTGTCAGCAAAATATGACAAAAGAGGAACATAAAAGTTGCAGAACATATAGTCATTGAAGAGGAAGACTTTGGCAGGCGTGGAAGGGATTGCTTCTCTTTTCACTACAACACGGACTAACACAGACAGACAGACAAGCGAGGTCATTCCCAGCTGTTAGCTCAACAGTAGATATGGCCAAGATGGATCACAGATGGTGAGTGATCATTCTTATTATTCAAAAGGCAATGTTGAGTTAAGTGACCTCAGCAGCAGGGTGGAGTTGAGGATGGTGCTCTGTTTTCTGTCCTTTCTGCCCAAGAATGGTAATATGTATTAAGGACATATTTCTACAGAAGCCAAAAGTAGAAACACCAGGGAAAAAGAGTGGTCTATGCTATAAAACATTAGCTATAATCCCAAGGCCATTCTCTTCTTCTTGGAACATCCACTCTGGGTTGATTTCATAGCTCCAAGGCAGAAAAGAGTTTTAAAGAATTTCTGTCAAAGACATTTGACTGCCATTCAAAGGTGAGAATTATTGAGCTGCCTAAAATTATATTGGTTGTTGGTTTTTAAAAAGTGATTAGTTTTGATTTTGTAAATTTGTCTTTCAAATATTTCAATGTTGCAGTTGTTAGTTTTAAGAATCATGAAATTTCAAAGTGTTTGAACACATATGACAAATGATAGGGAGCAAATTTTGTGTATACTCAAGGTCAATTTGGCCTAGGGATGGGATTGTGGCATGTAGAAGGTAGAGGGAGACAGGCTAAGGAAAAGTAAGAGATAGAAGAAATCTAAGAAGAAATTGCAGAACCCAGATGAGTCACAAATAGGCCTTGGGAGTTTCTGAGCAGGGTGAGGTAGTGGAAAGAAGTAGAGTGATTTAACTAGCTCCCGGGTATTGACGATGCTTGATGTGCGTGTATTTTACTAGTGTTGTGTCACTAAATTTTAATCTTTACAATGACTCTCAGGCAGATTATATCATCATTGTGTTTTATGAATGAGTTAACTCTGGTTTGAAGCTAAAAAACCAACTGAAGTTCACAGTACTTATAAGGAGAGAGCTTAAACATTTCTTGCCACTTTACTCTATACCACAAGGTTTCTCCATGCCCACCAGGCTCCCATGACAGTGACTTACTGGAAGGGGTTACACCCACCCTTCTCTTGGGTGGGGGCAGGGGGGCCAGTTACTATTTAATATTGTTCTTTGAAAATCTAAGTAACCCTCATCTACCTAGTGCTTACTGGTTTTGGAAATAGCTTTGCTGCTTTTATTTCAGAAGATTAGAATTTAAATCCCAAGTTAAGATTCCTTTCCCTCCAGTGGAATTTCAAATTCTTAAATAAATACGAAAAAAAAATTTCAGAATTTATAATTTTTTGTGGAACTATAGAGGTGGTACCACTTAATTATGTTAATACTGCCTGCAGGTGTCTATGGAACCGCAGACACTGCCTATATTTTTCTTAAGATTTTCTTTGTTTAATAATGCCTGATCATTAATCACAAGCAAAAAATTTTTAAATATAAATAGCCAGTATATAATGTTTAGTCTTATCTGAAATAAAAGAAATGCAAATTGAAACAGTGAAATGTTTTTCTTTTATCAAAGTGGCAAATATTTTATTTAAAAAGTGGACAAACAAAAATCCTACATGTTTCTAAGAAGGGAAGAACGTTTATACCTTCATTGCCAGCTGATGATAATATAATCTTTCTGGACAATAATCAGGTGATACATAAAGCCCTCAAAATGTATATGCCCTTTAACCAAGCCGTTCAACTTTTAGGAATTTATTATAAGGACACATAGTCATATATGTCTGTCAAGTTTTAATGACCTGGATATTTTTCTTGCCATTGTTTCTAATAGGAGAAATCTTACAAACAAATGTCTGAACATAAGTCATTGGTTAATTAGGGAACATCCACAATAGAATGCCATGCAATCATTAAAAATTCTTCTGCAGAACAATTCTTAACGTGTTTAGCTTAAGGGAATAGAAGCAGAATATAGCACTACTGCTTTTATATGTGACACCTGTATACATACAATGTTAGAAACACAGATGATTTCTATTTTCTACTTTGTGCTTTTAAACTTGGATTACATCTGTAGGCAGAATAAAATTAGATATTTCAAAAAATAAACCAATAACCCATAATTTGTGGCATTCCACTGTTAGGGTTTTGGCCTTTTGTGTTTAACTATTTTTTTGTCTCTTGACACCTCTTCAAAATATACTCACTCTACCCATAATTCACTAGATCCTAATAGGCCTGTTTTCACATACGCACATTCCATGTGCAAGAGACTGGAGCTCTCATTTCCTTATTTTTCAATGTAATGGCATGGCTCTAGAGTAAGCTGCATGTTGAGTGACAGAGCAGTGTAGTGGTTAAGTGGCCACACTTTGAAACCTGAGTGTTGAGGTTTGATCCCAGTTTCTCCCACTTTCTAGCTGTATGACCTTGGACAAGTTGCTTAATGATTGTAATTCTCAGTTTCTTGTCTGTATAACTGGGATAATTGTAACTTGTCATAAGGTGGTTGCGAGATTTTTAGAGAGAAGTGATTTATCCAAGATTACACAACTACTTGATGGCGATGCTAGGACTAAAATTCCAGCAGAAGCGTTCAATATACTCTGAGCCTGTCAGGACAACCCCAAGCTGGGCTCCAAAGAGAGCTGACCCGAAACAGGCAGAGCCCAAGGACAAGGCCAGTTACTTACAAGGAATGACTTCCATCATAGTGGGAAACTAAATGCTGGAGAGGAGAGTGAGCTAAGGAAGACAAGAGCCTGGTTAGGTGTAGGGGTAAAGCTGGCAGCAAAGACCTAGTTCAGGAGAGAAGAGATGACTCAGAGACACTGCTGGGGCTTTTAAAGGCCCCCAGCTGTGGGCTTTATGGCGGGGGGGGAGGGGGGAGGGAGGTGAGGGGGGGTCAACATGGTTTAAAGACCCAAGGTCTAGGTGATTAAATAGACAAATAGGGTACATGGGGGAATTGCAACTATACAGAAGATGCCTGACAGGCAGTAATAAAAGAGGATAAGGTGGAAACTGAGAGGGACCAGAAAAATAAAACCCCAGAGCCCATACATCCAGTTGTGACTATCCTAAAGTAATAGCCTAAGTTTGAAAAGTCATAAGCAAGCAAAGGTAATGATAAAATTTGATTTAAAAATTTTCTCTGGCAGCAGAGTGCAAAACTGATTTGGTGACAAGGAGATCATTAGAAAACTATTGTGTAATCCAAGGAGAGGTATTGAGGATTAAAACCAGGGTAATTATGGTGGAATTGGAGAGGAGAGGATGCATTCCGGAGATTTTTAAGCACTAGAATTGATAGGATTTGGGTTTTGAGAGAGTAGTACTTGGAAGGAGCAATTTAAGTGCACAGTAACATCCTTTTTAATGTGAGGGATATAGGAAGTGGTTTGGATTTGGGCCAGGGGAAAGAGAGGACAGAAATTGAGTTTGTGTTTTAACATGCTGAATTTGAGGTCCTGTGGAGCAGGTAGATGGTGATGTGCAAATAGATAAGGGATATGCAGGTGCAAAGCTCAGGAAAAAAGTATGGGCTGGAATAGATATTAAGAGTCTTCAGCACAAATACAGCTGAAGTTGAAATTCTCGTTGTGAGTGAGGTTGCCAGGGAGAGGGCAATGGTGGGTGAGAAGCAACCAAGGATGATACCTGTACAATTTTGATAGTTAAGGAGGTAAATGAGGATAAAAAGTCCATAATAGACACCAAAGAGGACTAGAGATATTGGAGCAGAGCAGGAGAAAGTGATGTCATAGAAACCAAGGGAGGAGAGAGATGCAAGAAAGAGGAGGACATGTCCACGGAAAGAGAAAATGTATTTAGCAAACTTCTACATTAAGCACATGAGATATGACAGAAAAAGTGACCCTAGGGACTAAATGCTAAGGGTTGAATTGTGCCCCCCAAAATTCACATGTTGAAGTCTTAACCACCAGTACCTCAGAATGTGCTCATGTTTAGAGATAATCAGATTAAAATGAGGTCATTGGGTGGGCCCTAATCCAAGATGACTCAGGTGAGTTTATAAAGAAGAGGAAATTTGGGCGCAGAAACATGCAAAGCAGAGGGTAGTCACAGCGTCAAGTTCTGCGGAAAGGTGAAGTAGGAGAATTACTGAAAATGTCAGTCCAGAGGCCTTTGATGACCTTTGCAGAACGCTCCCCGCTGAAAAGCAGGAGTAGATCTCAGAGAGCTGAGGACATGGAGACGGCAGACAGACCATTGCTGCAAAACGTTTGGTGATGGAAGGTGACCTCCTAACTGGCCAAACCCACCTCGAAGCCTCCGTTTCTTTAACTGTTGGAAGGTTCAATAGCTTCAAATTTTCAGAGGGGATAAGGACTAAGTGAATGAATGGAAAAATATGGCTCAGAGTAGTAAGGCATAAATCATTGCTGTGATGAACAGGCATAGGGCTAGGAACCTTACATAGGTGTTGCCCCTGAATCCCTACCATGACCATGTGAACTAGGCATCGTTTTCCCCCACTGAAAAATAAAAATGAGGACATTGAGGTTTAGAGAGGTTTAGTAACTTACTCAAGGTCACACAATTAGTAAGGGGCAAAGTGGAGAGACTTACTCAAAAAGTGCCAAAGTACACCATAAAAGTATGCTGACATATATCTGACATTCTAATAATAGTCATATAACATTATTGGCTAGAAATTAAAACTGATTCAATTCTATATCCTGCTGAAACCTTCAGGTCGCCAGTTGTGTGACCCTGAGCAAGTGGCCTAACCTTTTCAAAACTCAGTTTCCTCATCTGTAAGACTTTGTATGTTTATTGTATAGGTTAAATAAAGTAATTCGTTAGAAGTACTTAGCAGAATATCTAGCTTATAAGCAATCTGCTAACAAATATTAACTACACTAACATTTACTGGACTTGTTACTGTACCAGGAAGGCTAAGGGGAGTGGAACATATTTCCTGCCCTTGTGGAACTCAGGACAGGATAGTCACATGAGCAGTGAAACAAAAATGAGGAAACTATTATAAGGAAGAATAAACAATGTGATTTGGGAGGGAGAAAGATACAGGTACAGTGAAAATAGGAGGGAATGATGGCAGAGAAGGTATCAACTATAAACTGTGGAGTGATCTGGATCTCAAAAGAAGAATCGAGTTTTGAGACAGAGAAGGCAAGAAAGGCATTTCAGGCAAAAGAAACAGCTGTACGAAAGCAAAGAAGGCAAAAAGTCTAAAACAGCAGTCCCCAACATTTTTGGCACCAGGAACCAGTGCTCCTATGAGAATCTGATGCCTGGTGAGCTGAGGTGGAGCTGAGGCAGTGATGCTAGCACTGGGGAGTGGCTACAAATACAGAGGAAACTTCACTCACTCACCTGCCACTCACCTCCTGCTGTGTGGCCCAGTTCCTAACAGGCCATCCATCTCCTGCAGCCCAGGGTTTGGGGACCCCTGGTCTAAAAGGACTGAAAGGATTAGGGAATAGTGAACAGTAAAAGTATGACTAGAGGGTAAATTATATGGGTCAATTGATAAAAGCAGAAGAGAAAAATTGGATTCAGTCTATGAACGGCCTTGTATGCCTTGCTAAGAAGTGTGGCCACTGGCCCATGAGGAACAGAGGGCAAGTCTTTAAAGCAAGAATGTTTTGTGATCAGATTCTTTTTGATGAAAAAGAGTAATAGGGTAAAGGATAGTGAGAGAGAACCAACCAGGAGGCTATTGCAATAGCCCAGATAAGAGGTGACGAAGACCCTAAAACTAGTGGCCAATAAATTGCAAGTGGGTGGTGAGGAAGAGAAAATGAAGGGTGACTTAAACACAATATGTGAAATCCAAAGTATGAAAATGGCTTGGTCCCTTCTTACTTACCACAATCATCCCAAAGGACCAAAACAAAAACAAAGAAAACCTCTTTTAAAAATAATCTCTTTTGTTTGTATGCAAATAGGCCATGCACAGTGAAAATGCAACTCAAGTGAAATGACGAATGCAATGTTTTGTCTCCAATCCATGAAATGCAAAATCAAATCGGTTTACCAATTCTGTCCTTAAATTTCAACTCCTCACGTTAAAACTGTAGCCAAGCAGCACAAAGCTTATGTGTGATTGTTTTCTATCTTAAACCAGATTTGAGGAAAGCTAAGGTCCTTTTCAAAAGAAGCCATCCCTTATTCACATCTCTAAAGAATAGGAAAAGTAACATCTTGTTTTACTGGAAAATTTCTTTCAGTAGCAATACCCGTATGGCTGACCTTTGGAATCTTCCAGGTAAAAGCGTGCAGAGAGAGCCGCAAAAATTACACCTTTATGATTCTGTACCACCAACTTGAAAATTGCAAATCCAGGTTGATAAATACATATTTTAAGCGTTCTCAGAAGTCTTGTGTTCATTTCTTTAGCTTACAAAGATGCCATAGGGAAGTGAGCCTTCGGGTGTGCAATGCCCCCTCCCTCAACCCTGTTGTGAAATGGAAGCTTTAAAAAATCCAGTGGTTTTTTTTTTTTCAACAAGCTTAGTCATATTGGCTGTGTTCTGTATGTCCCACTCTATTTTATTTTACTTTGTAGTGCATATTTTATTTACACTCGTACAAATATTTTGCATAAAAAGGTGATTTCACAGATCTTCATGCTTCCCTAAATTTGAAATATGCTGCTATTTCTTAAAATGTGTTAGTTTTGTTATGTATTATATTCCTTCCTCTGCGCATATAAGAAAAAAGACATATGGACTTAATTCTTCAAGCAACTTTTACTTTTAGAATATTGTCTTTTATTTCTTCTGAGATTATAAAGGAAATGGCAAATGTCAGATGCTTTATGAAAGAAATTACAGTTTCTCAGAATGTGTAAGTGCGTACCTTAAGCAAATGGACCACTTTAAATTCAGAGACCACAATCTTATGCATTTGGATCTAATGTTCCCAGGTAGCACTAAACATTGAAAGGATAATACGTTTTGAACCAGATACTTACATTGTTAATTCTGAAAAGTACCGTCACCGATGTCGGTAGTTTATTGTTATCAATTTTTAAACTTGTTTCTGTATGTTTTCATTCGACTTGGAAATATTTTACATAATTTTGTTATTTGTTAGCTAATAGGACATCTTTTGTGTAAACTATCAGAGGAAGTCCTGAGACTGTAAGATTGTATTGTAAGCCTTACTAAATAGCTAGACTATAGAATTATTAAATAAGAAGTTAAGAATCACTTAGTCTACCCTTCCCTCGACTGACATCTCTCTACTGTGCCAACTGTCACTGAACGTCATGCAGACACTGTGACCATTTAAAGTACAAAGTGAAGGAGAACTGGTATCTCTTGAAGAAGCTTATTCCTGAGACACAGGGCTTGGGAAATCTTATCTTAATTATGATCAACATGACCTAATTAGAATCTACTTCATGCTCTTAAGATGGTATTTAGTCATTAGGAGGTCATACTCAACTGAAGTTGTTTATGTTGAAAATCACTTGGTGGCAAGTACCTTGAGTGACATTATTAGATTGGTGTAGGTCTCTTACACACACACCTACATGCTCTGGGAAGGTAAGGACCCTCTATTTTTGCTCGTCTTGGGTCACAGGACTAGCCCAGGCCCACACTCAATGGGGGCTGATTAAGTATTTGTTGAATGAATAAAGGCAAACTTAAAAGTAGACATTCCAGAAGTAACTTACACAAAGGTAATTACATCTGTGGAAGTTAAAGTATTATTAGAAATTATTACCAAGATGTATAGATGGGTAGGAACGGATAAAGCATAAAAATGTTTGCACATGTGTATCACTAGAGCCTGTAGTTAGTACCAGTTCCTGTGGATGCCTTGGCACCATCCGAAGCTCTGCCCAGCCCCTTTTATAAGGTGTTTGTACACAGGCCGCAGGCAAGACAGGAGTGCTGCTCTGGATGTAGTCTTGCTACTACAATTCCAGTCTCTAGTGTCCATGGTCTGTTGTGAGTCCTTCCATTTTGCAAGATATAGTCATTCTCTGGCTTAGCCCTGTTTCCTGACTTGTGGTCCAGTTGCCCACTGGCCCTTGGAGCCTGATCCCTAGAGATGGGCCTATTCCACAGGATGAAACTGATGAAGTGTCTCCACCCACCACACTGTAGATATCACACTTTCCAGAAACTCCTGATACTGGGGGTGCGGCAGCACACCCCCACCCCACTCTGACACGTCTCCACCAGACCATGACCCCATTCAGACCCTGTGGAAAGACTGACTCCTCACTCGCTGGAGTTGTTTACCCTAGCCTGAGCTCTATCCGGCCCCATCTTCCTCCTCTTGTCTGCTGGCCCATACTGCTAACATCACAGCTCACCTAAACACCACGCCCACCCCCAATACAATAATACTCCTTTTTCTAAAATGCATGTCTCCTGATGCTTACCCTTTGACAATGTTTCCTTGACCTCTTTTTAATACATGCTAAGGTAATTTTCAATCCAAACACATGTATTTTACTGCTAGTTCAGGTATGTTTTATTAACCCACTGTTTGATTTTGAGAGAAAACGAAGACAAGGATCTTTTGTATTCACTTGATAGAATCTTACAGATAACTGTTGGCATCACTTACCTTTCTGACTTCTCCTTAGAGGACATCTAGGCAAAAGTGTGTCACTGGGTCCTAGTTTCTGTGTTCAGGAGTTGACCGGATACAATTTAAGAAACAATGCACTGTTGCCTCTTTTTCAGCATGTACGAATGATGGATATGAATTTGCATTACGAGAAAGTGAATAAAAGGAGTACCCCAGGGCAGTTAGGAGAGTGAACAAGCCCGCCTAGGTTGAGAGGGGAGCCTGTGCAAAAGGGAGTGAGAGTGAAGGTCTCTCCCTACCTCGGCAACCCACTCACAAGATATAAATACTGAGGCTGCAAAATTTGGGTTTGGACAAGAAAGACTCAATTTCTGATGCTTAACTGCTCAAAATTTGTTCTTAAGTATAGGTCAAGACTGTATCTCCCCCTCAAAGAAAAAAAGAAACTTACAATATTTCTAAGAATGTTCCTCTAGAAACATGGAACTGAAAGCTATTTTTTTTTATTGATCTGGCCCTTAGAAAACAATGGGGCTTTTTCTTTAATTTACCTAAGGAATTGACATAAAAAATCTATGATTCTGCATCAGAAAGCTGCAGAAAGTGTCAAAATAGAAATACAAAACTAGAGATTTTTTACAGCAATATTTTATGTATGGCATTTTAATACAAGTTTGCAACATGGAGAAGTGAACCTTTGGACTGTGAAATTGATGCTAATTCTCTTACCCACTAGTCTAGAATTCCTCTAAAATGTCACAGCATTAATTTAGTTACTTTACCAGGAATCGGCGCATGTGGTTAGTGTGTGTGTGTTTTAAATATTAATAGACTTTATTTTTAGAACAGTTTTAGATTTACAGAAAAATTAAGCAAATAGTACAGAGAATTCCCATATCTCCTCTTCCCTGCACACAATTTCTCCTTTTATTACCATCTGGAATTAATGTGGTATACTTATTGCAATTAATGAACAATATTGATACATTTTATTCACTAATGTCCATACTTTACATTAAGTTTCCCTCTTTCTGTTCTATAGATCTATTATTCTGACAAATTTATAATAACATATATCCACCATTACAGTATCATACAGAATAGTTTGACTGCCCTAAAAATCCCCAGTACTCCACCTATTCATCCCTCCTCATATCCCCTGACAACCACTGATCTTTTTACTGTCTCTATGGTTTTGCCTATTCTAGAATGCATTTAGTTGGAATCATACAGTACATAAATTTTCAGACGGCTTTTTTAATTAAGCAAAATGCATTTCAG
This sequence comes from Eonycteris spelaea, assembly GCA_003508835.1. NCBI lineage: Eukaryota > Metazoa > Chordata > Mammalia > Chiroptera > Pteropodidae > Eonycteris > Eonycteris spelaea. Next base: position 218,878 of record PUFA01000398.1, read on the forward strand.
GTTCTTTCATTTCTTTTCATGGCTGGAAAACATATTTCTTTTTATTATTGGATTATATTCCATTGTATGGATGTATCACAATTTGTTCACATCTATTGAAAGGCTTCTTAGTTGCTTCCAATTTTTGGTGATTATAAATAAAGTTGCTATAAATATTCATGTGCAGGCTTCTATGTGGACATAAATTTTCAATTCATTTGGATAAATACCTAGGAACATGATTGCTGGATCGTTGGTAGGCTTATGTTTTAAGTTTGCTAAGAAACTGCAAGAATGTGTTACAAAGTGCTGCGTTACTTTTCATTGTTATAGGCAGGCATCAGCAATGCATGTGAATCCCTGTTGCTCTACATCCTTGTCAGCATTTGGTATTGTCAATTTTTTTTTGGATTTTAGCCTTTGTAATAGGTGTATAATAGTAGCTCATTGTTTTAATTAGCAATTCTTTAATGACATGTGATATTGAGCTTCTTTTAATATACTAATGTGCTATCTGCAGTGAGATGTATGATCAGATATTTTACCCATTTTTAAGTAGAGTTTTCTTTTCTTTGAGTGTTAAAATTCTTTGTTCATTTTAGATACCAGTCCTTTATCAGATATATGTTTTTCAAATATTTTCTCCCAGTCTGTGGCTTGTCTTTTCATTTTCTTAGCAGTTAGTATATCTATGCTTTAAGCAGAAAGGGTTCTGAAAATACAATTTTACAGTAGCAATTTCCTGGAAAATGTTTTATGCCCTCTCTCAGGTTGTATCAGAAAACCCTGTCTGTGGACCCAGGGGAAAGTCAAGCCGAGGAGGCTATGACTGACTATTCTGCACCATTAGAGGTTGTGCAGCAGGGCTGGGCATATGAACAGGACCCAACTTGGAGCTGTATCACTTTTAAATTAAGAGCAATTTGGGAACTGTGTTAATTGTCCAATCCTGGGCCCCCTTGCATGGATTATATTATGTATAGGGTATGAATTTCTGTCCATGGATCCATGTAAGAGATTATCACTTTTTTTGATTATCACTTTTTAAATTTCCTTTAATTCAATCTAATACCACCTCTGAGCCCCCATTCTCCTGGTTGAACAGGAGGTTCTATCTTGATCCTACAGTGGTGCCCTCCCCTCCTGTAGCCCAGTCAGAATTCAGGAAGCTTACCTGGTTCCTAGAAAGTAGTGGAAGGGTCTCAAGTCCCTAGTTTGTCCCAGTTGCCATTGGCAACATCATTGTGGCCTGTGAAGTCTGGCAGCTCTCTGCCCCCGCGCTACAATAAGGAATGAGATTATCCACTGAGGGTGGGCTCCCTGAGCCAAAAACATCTCCTCTGTAGGCATGAGCTGTCACCCTGAGGTTGTTATCCCCTTAGGAGCACTGAGAAGGGGTGCTCAGGTCCCACTGCCCATAGGACCCACACACCTCTCTCCTTCCCTCTCTTCCTCTTGCATCTTGAAAGTACTCTGTCTCTTTCCTTTCACCTTTCAAGGCACCTGAATTGTCTCTTTCATGGGCTTTCACAAGCGTCCAAAAGTGCCTTTGACTTTAGGTTTCTTGCTTTCCCCACTGCAAAAATTCCTGTTTCAAGAAAGCTTGGGAAACAAACAATAATGGACATTTCAATAAATAATGCTGCTGCAATTATTCGTGGAAACTATTTCATTCTAGATTGGAACCACCACCTCCTAGAATACCTTTAGATGACCTCTTGACCACTGGCCACAGGAAGCCATTTGTAGGTAGCACAAATATATGACTGGAGTTGAAATCTTCAGCTAAGTGTTTAGATGTTTCCAAATGCTACAGGTTTCTGGCTTTGCCTACCAGAGTCGATCCTAACTATGTGGTCCCAGGAGAATCTCTCTTGAGCAACATTGAGGAAGAACATCAGGGAGGTGTCTGTTTCCCCAACCCAGCTACCTTCTATAGCCACTCCCTCCTGCTGCTTTTTCTTGAAGCCTTGGCTTCCTGAGACTTGAGAACATCCGGGAGAGAGGCACTGGAGGAAGCAGTCCCACACAGAAAGCAGCTTTCTGGTTACCAGTAACTTCCTCCTCACTAAACACAAGGAACCGATCTTCATGCTATTTGACCTCCTCTCAGCATTTGTACTGTTGACAATCATTTGACCACCATCACTGTTGAACCCTCTCTGTCCTTGGCTCTGATGACCACTGGGTAAGGTCTCCTTATCAGATTTTCAATTGGTACAAGCCTTAGAAGGATGGCTAATACAATGGATGACATATATGAGATTCAGAGTAATTTTGATTGGTCTCAAACACAGACACACAAACAAGGTGGGGCCAGGGGTGGTGATCTGACTTGACATGTGAAAAAAAAAATTCATGGTCAGCCAACCTCCCAATGCAACTGTTTACAGGTTAGTTTGATCTCTGATTCTCTAACGAAAGTGATCTTGTCATTGCCCATTCCATTTGTGAGCCCTCCCTGAAAAGAGAGGCATGCCAGTGAGACAGCCACCAAGTTGATTAGATCTAGAGACCACATCATATGAGAAACATTTGAGGATACTGATTATATTTATATTTAGCTGAGAGAAGAGACTATTAAGGAAATTTATGAGATCTGCTTCTAACTATTTGGAGGGTTTTATGTAACCCTTTAATACATATTCTAGGAGTTCTAGAACACAGGAAAGGAACAACTAGATGGTACATATGGGTCTGGGGAGTAAGGGGTGGGAGATTCTCTTAAAACTGTCTTATCAGATAGTGAGTTTCCCAACATAAGTGAGGAAGCAAGGATTGGACCTTCATCTATCAGAGATGACATTGAGGGGGTCATTACTTGAGTGAGAGACTGGAATGATTTTGAGGTCCCTTGAATAACCTTGCAACCCTAAGTTATAGAACAGGAAAATTCCATGATACCCATTATCCTTTGTTTCTGCTGTCTGGCTCACAGCATGTGGGAGGCTGCTCTAAAAAGAAACTGAAATAAGTTGATGGGAGAAGGGATATACAAAAGAGAAAACAATAAAGCAATTTTTCAAAAAGAATCTACTATATGCCAGAATCTGTGCTAGGCATCATATGTATGTCATCTATTTAATCCTCACAACAAGCTTATGAAATATTTAATATTATCTGTAAGGAAGCTAAGGCTCAGAGAAGTTAAGTAACTTCCCCAAGAACACACAGGCATTAACTAGTGGAGCTAAGGCTTGGATGCAGGTCTTTGTGATTCTAAAGCCCAGTGTGATGTGTTACTTTCACTCATCCTTTATTTATAGCAAATGATACTGCTTTAAAAAAAATTTAGTATTAACATAAATGTTCCTTTTAAAATAAATTTACTTAATAAAGTTAAGAGAAAAAAATCATACAAAGAATAGTACAGATTTTACATGGATATGAAGTGGCACTAGTAGCTAGAATGAATGAAGTTTGGGAAATATTATTCCAAATATTTTGATAACAGGACTTTTCACTTGAGCCTATCTTACATTTTGACTGCTGAGTTCAAGAAAAAAGGAAACTTGAAAACTAGGTTGAATATGAATTAGTTCTTCTGTGTTCTGATGGGTGGTAATTTCACATGTTACAATAAGGAAACCAAATGGACCCTTTCAAATAAAAAAACCAAAAAACAAAAAAACGATATGATTGTAAAATCCAGAGGAAAACCCCAAGTGGGGCCTACTCGAATAAAGGATGAAGTTTCCAAGGTATGCACATAGAATGGCTGAGGGGAAGTGGTGACCCTGTGAGTCAAGGCCCCGGCCCGTGTAGGAGCCCTATGGGTTTGAGAGGCCGTGGATGGAAGGTGAAGGGGTTTACAGACCTATTTTGGAAAGAATGATCATTACCTTTTCAGTGATATGGGGAAGATCTTTGCAGAAAGGTCAAAGTGAGAATTGACAAGTCTGAAAAGAAGACAGGTAAAAAATAATGACAACTAAATAGCTACATAGCATGCTTCATGCCAGGTGATTTACATGCAAGACCTCATTTGGTTTTCACAACAATGCAGCAAGGAAACTACTACATTTCATAGATGAGAGGACCGAGACTGGAAGGTGCTCAGTAACTTGCTCAGGGTCCAGCGGTCAAGTCAGGATTTGACCTTGGACCACTGGTTCCAGACTTGCACTACTTCCCCTGTACCACGTGTCCTCGCTTGAGTGAACCTCCTCAACCCAGATAACAGCTTTCACTCAGTCACTTTTAATTTCTCCAGTCTTGCAGGGCACAGATAGCCTCCAAGAGAGAGGGGGAGGCACGCGTGGACTGGGCTACCTCACTCCTGAACTCAAATGCTGCAGATTCAGAGCACATAAATGTCCCCCACATTGAGCAGAAGGCTTTTCAGGGCCTGATCAGTCCAGAAAAAGAAACCAGGCATTTGGGAGCAGGGTTATATATGTAAACCCTATCCCTGCTGAAGCACTAGGCTTGGGAAAAATCCACTCAACATTCACATACCTTTCACGCTTCCTCTTTGACTTGTATCCAGAGCTCGAGTACCACCCACTTCCAGGAATAGTGAACCAAAGTAATAGGAACATATAGGACATTTAGGATTTGATTAGGGTAATATGAAAATAGAGCAGTGTATATCAATTGGTTTCTAGAAGAATCCATGGAGAGGTACTCAATGGGTGATTTAGGGGGAAGGTGGCAGGGGAAGCACTTGGTGCTTCTGTTCTCTCTGGTTGAGGACTGTGTCTTGCACCCCTGCTGAGCCAGACACAGGGCCCGGCTCATGGCTGCCCAGCAAGACATTTGTTGAACTGAGCTTAGTCTTTACCTATGAGCCTTAAAGGCTGCACTCTTGGATCAGTCTTTTTGTTAGGGAAGGTGACTTTGTCAAGTTTGTGGCTGGGGCTGTCTTTGGGGGGTTTCCTCAGGGCTTTACACTCACTCACTCTCTGAGAGTGCATTTGTAGTCATTGTGATCAGTGGAAATGCCCACCTGCCAATCTTATCTGGAAGAAGAGCCCGGCCCTTTCTGTGGTGTTCTCTCTAGTCAGTTCCCCTTTCTTCATTTGAGCTCTGGCCTCTTCTTCTCTACAATGAGTGTTAGGAGAAACGGCTAGCTCAAAAAGGCTTTTCTTCTTTTATTCTTAGTACCTTGCTTCTGTGTTTCTTGGGAATGCCACTGGGCTTATACATCTGGTCTCTAGGAGCTGCGGTGGATGGGCTTTTGTGAAAGGTATGTTCTAAGAAACTCGTTTGCCTGGGGAGTATGTTGTGGGATAAAACTACGTCTGGGCCAATGTTCAGAGGTGGGACCAGCAAGAGAATGGTTAAAAAGGGGTATGGAGTACATGCTTAAAGTCTTTGAACATCAGGCTTAATTTTCAGTCCGAATATGTTTGAAGTAGGGCATTACAAAATTGTGTTTCTTCCAGCCAGATCCCTTCTTCTGCTTTGGGAGCTAAAGACAGGACAGGCAGGAAACAGAAGGTGCCCCTGACCAAATAACTTACAGCTTCTCTTGGCCTTAGAGTGCTGGGGACTCCAAGTAGCTCTGCTCCAGGAGTAGTCAGGGATACTGGCCCTGCCTGAATCCCTTGTGCCAGTGAGAGGTCCACAGGATGGAGGCAAAACTCACAGCCCCAGCAGTGACCTCTGCTTTCTTCTTTGGCCTTTTCCTTCTCTGGTCCAGAAACCTTTCCCCATTTCTTCTTCCTATCCAAGCGCCCCATGCCCCTCTTGGCACCAGAGACCCCAGTAGCTCATTTGAAAAGAAATAATCTTAGATCAAAAAAGAGCCCAGGTGGTGGTTTACTGTGTTCTGTATACCATGAACATATTTGCATTTGCAAATAGGCTTAAAATAGTGCCTCCACTAATCGTTATTTAAGGTTCTGGAGAGACAGGTGAAAATAATTTTTGGCCAAGGGAACTTCCCACTCCTCTCAAATTGTTATAACTATAAGGAGATGACCTATCTTTCTGACATGCAACCTCAATCTTGGGACTAAGGCTCTGGACTAAAATGAGTCTACTTAATTACATCAAGCTCACAGTTCTATATTATATCTTCTGTTTGTTGCTGCAGATACCATTAGTGCTATTTACATTAGCTATCCTGTATATAATGAAAGGTTTTATAAATCTGTTTATTCATGTGCTATCTATATATTTATTGAGTGCTTACTATGTCCCAGGTACTGAGTTTTTAACAGGGAGTATAAAAGACATGGTCCCTAAACTCTTGAAGCTTCTAGCCTACTGAGAAAATGGCACTAAAAATAACTTTGTGCTTTGAAGGAAAGGAAATGGTTCTTTGTGATTGTGCTCATTTTTTGATAACTATGTCTTTTAGCTTGATATTTTGGTTACTCTGATATCCCTACATGTCAGATGCCCCTTCCTGGTGGAGGTCAGGATTGGATTTTTATGGAGTTGAGGAGGGGTGGGGGTAAGGGAGAGAGGAGAACATGAAAGGTGAAAAGATGAGCCAAGCCAGATTCTTAGGAGAAAATCAAGGTTCAAGTACCATGTTTCAAATATCAGATAGAGGTGGGAGTTGAATTTAGGGGTCTCTGGGCCAGAAGGCTGAAGCTGTGAAGAGATAAAACTAGAGCAAAATATGTCTAAACAAGCAAGGAGGGTGGAAGGGAAGTTCTTAGGGGGTCATCTAGATCCAGGCAACTGTTGACAATTCACCTTTTATGGTCAGGCAAAAAAGAGTATTTGGGAGGCAGGACGGAAGGATAGGGCCACAGGTCCAACCCTTATTGGACCCTAATTCTCATCTGTAATTTAATTGAGAGACTTGTCTCTGGACTGTACATCAGCATATATCAGGCCGAGGTTTGGAAATAGACGCCGTTTTGAATATGAGCTGAAAAAGAAAAGTATGTCTTTAGTGCTTTCCATCTCCCCGTCAAGACTGGAAAGGTCCCATCCCCTATTCTGCTCCCTCCTCTTGTGAGCATAATTCCTTTCTGAGTTTCATCTCCAATTTAGATAAATTAACTTGAACTTAAGTTTTAATGGCTGAAAACAACAAAAGACATTTTTCTCTTCCAGCTAGCAGTTGTGTTTAACAGGGGCTTTCAAAAATGTGTTAACCCAAGGAATGAGTAATTTGGGAATTCCAAACACCAGGGTAGAGCTGGTACTTGGAATGGGGAGAGGGGGACGCCCCTCAAATTGTGTCCTTGAAACATTGGCTTTCTCTCTTTGACCATGATTCTGGTTTTGATTAAAGAGGAAGGGCTCCCTTAGGGGGCCAGCATTGGCATGCCTTTTAGTGAGTTCTGTGGGTTTTATTCATGGCAAGCAGAGCCCTTGACTGGATATGCACACACTCAGACTTATAAAACATTGCATGATGCTTACCCATACGCACTTTTTGGCAAAATGGAAAATACAGGGTTTTTAAAATTTTTTTTTAATGGTAACATTGGTTAGTGAAATCTAATAAGTCCCAGCTGTACACTTTAACAGTAAGGAGTATATAAACATGGTTTTTAAAATTATTGATAATTTGAAAAAGGCATGCTTCTTGACTCAGAAAGGTCTGATTCTATATATAACTGGAGAGCTGGGCATCTGTCTGTATATGGACTTGCTGTTGGAAGACAGGAAAAGTTAATGCTCCTTCTTCTGGGTGAGTGAGGAGAATGGACTCTTAATTTTAATACTTCAGTTACCTACAATATTGGGGAGTGAATAAAAGCATCCTATGCTCCTTAAGAATTTGAAGGCATTTCTTACTTGTACCTAAGCATCTTTGACGCTCTCCTTCTCAAATCTATGTGGAAATGCTGTGCTCCCAAATGGGTGAGGGGAAAACTATATGCTGTGCTAAAAATGAGAGGAATAGACTCAGAATGGGGGACAGGGAAAGGTGGTATGTCCAGGTTTTCACCTTTATTGTTCCTCCTTTCTTGGAATGTAATGAAAACCTTAAAGGCACATTGAAAATATCTCCTCTGCATTATTCCCTCACTTTTGCTTGAGCAGTTCTGGTGATCAGGAGCTCATTACTGCACGAGGACATCTAGTCTTTGGTTGTAGCACTCTATTCAAAGTTTTCATTATCCGGAGTCTGGCTCCCTATAACTTCCAGTTACTGGAACTACTTGCCCTCCAGCAACAGTGCATGTGTCATCCTAAAGGAGGGCCCTTCAATATTTGCAGATGAGTATCACAACTCGCAGGTTTCTCATCTTCAATTTCAATACCCCAGTCCTTTCAACCGTTCCTCATTTGACTTACTTTCATTATTCTCTAGTGAATTGTGCTACACCATCTCTTGATAAATTCTAATTTGTCATTGTCATTCAAGTATAACCAACTTCACTGAACATACCACAAGTGATGTGGTCTGATAAGCACAGACTACGGTTACCAAATTGAATTAAGATTGAATTAATTTTAATTAGCCACCACACTAACATTTATATGACTTTTACATTTACTATGGGTCAGCTATTTCTCTACTGAACATTTATTCTACTTCACATTCATTATTTGAAAACTTAAGTGCAGATCTTACCCTTGTGAGATTTAATATACTAGTATCAGACTCTCTTTTTAGGCTTTATGCATATTAATTTAGCTGACCAACTGGCTCATTTTTGTGTCATCTGCACATTTGAAAGCAGATGTATGATTTCTGTGTTTTCATTCACAGTTTTATGAAACACGTGAAAGTGAAAAAGTAAAAAACCAAGTCTTTAGCTTCACTTTTGTATCAGTCTATTAAACAAGAATGATTCCTGGCATTCGGTTCTTGAAAAATGAATGAATCAATCAATACCATGTCCTCATCCCCCATATTTAATGCATCACCATATCCTTCCACTGTATCCTTGATAATAATCCTAAACATTGCTTAAATCTGTCTTCTTATTTCTACTTCTGCCCCTAACACCCTAGATCAAACGGCCACCTTCTTTCACTTAAATGACTAAGTAGCCAACTGATTGGTCTTCTGGCATCTGTTCTGGCTTCCCTACTATCCATTTGCTACACAGGAGTCAAAGTCATCTTTTCAAAATGCAAACCCGATTATGTCACTTCTCTGCTTTAATTTCTTCAGTGTTTCACATTGTTCTCAGAATAAGGACCAAGTTCTTAACTGACCCATAAGGTGAGCATGGTCTGACCTCGCCAGCCTTGTCTCCCACCTCTCTAGTCATTTTAGCACATCAACCTTCTGCCTCGGTGCCTTTGCACGTGCTATTTCCTTTGCCTAGAATCCTTCTAAACCACCACCAACCCTTTACCTACTTAGCACCTGTTCAACCTGTTTGTTTACCTATTGGTGTATTACAAATTTTAGCAGTTAGACACAGTGAGTATCTTACTCTCTCACACATAATCTGTGAGTCAGAAATTTGGGCAGGCTTCTAAGTGATTTTTCTGTTTCTCATGGCACCAACTAAGGTCACCTGGTGGTATTAAGCTAATGAACAAACTAGTCTAGAGCTGCACTGTCCAATTCAATAGCCTCTAGTCACATGTGGCTACTGATCACTTGAAGTATTACAGCTTGTCTTAATTGAGATGTGCAGTAAGTGTAAAACCAAGTGTAAAAACAAGATTTTGAGGATTTAGTACAGGAAAAAAGAATGTAAAATGTCCATTAATAATTTTTATATTGATTCCATGTTGAGATTATACTATTTTAGATATGTTGGATTGAATACAATATACTATTAAAGTTAATTTCCCCTATTTCTATTTAATTTTTTTAATGTGGCTACTAGAAAATTTCAAATTACATATGTGGCTTGCATTGTATTTCTATTAGACTGTGCTGATCTAAAGCAAGGGTATTTTTTTTTTTCAAAAGGCCAGGTAGAAAATATATTCAGCGTTGCAGGACGTGTGATGTCTGTCTCAGCTATTTAGTTCTATTGTAGTGCAAAAGCAGTCAGAAACAATAATTAAATAAATGGGTATGGCTGCATTCCAACAAAATTTTATTTGTAAATGTAGGTGGTAGCTAGATTTGGTCTGCAGGCTATAGTTTGCTGACATATAAGCTAGAAAATTCAAGATTTTATTCACATGCCTGGTGGCTTGGTAGAGATGTCTGGAAAGCTCAGCTCAACTGGAACTATTGACTCAAACACCTACATGTGGCTTCTCCGGCACAGTGGCCTCAGGGTAGTGGAACATGTAACGTGGTGGCTCCGAGCCCCAGAGAGCATATTCCAGGAAAGACGGAAGCTGTAAAGCTTCTTATGATCTAGACTCGTATGTCCCAAACCTCCCTTCTACTCACTCTGTTGGTCAAACAAGCCTCTGAGGCTAGCCCAAATTCAAGAAGAGATTAGATTCCACCTCTTCATGGGCGAGCAGCAAAAAATATGTATCTACCTTTAATCTGCCACATCATTCTTCAAACCTCAGTTTAGACTAGTCATAGTAGGTTCTCAAAGTATCATGAACCTCTCCTTGGAGCACTTGTCATCATTATAATTTTACATTTATTCGTGTGAGTATTCAATCATTATCTTGCTCCTCTACCAAACTGTAAGCAACCCCATATGGTTTTGTTATATTCCCAGCACCTAGCACAAAGCCTGACTCAATAAATATTTGTTGAATGAATGAACAATGTCAGGGCATGGCTTTTCAGCCAAGGAACTGTACTAATATTGATCCCACATTTTTCCATACTACTCTCAAGCATATCATGAAACACCCTGTCAGAATCCTTGTAGAAATTCAGATACATTCAATTCTCAGCAAATTTCTTATTTTACAGTTCTGAAACTTTATGAAAAAAGGAAATAAGCCTACCCTAGTCCTCCCAGTACCTCAAAGATAATAATAGCTGTCCTAAAGGTATAGCTTTAGGTTCTGGTGATCTGAGAAGTAATCCATGTAGCATGTCACACCAGAGGCAAGGCAAGCCCCCAGGAAGTTTGTGCTCCTACTTCATATCACTCTCCTCTCACTTAGCTGACACTGCCAGTCCAGCCAGCCTGCCTTGTCCAGTCACAGTATGAACTGGTGAAGGCAAAGGGCCAGGCTCTGAGTGCTTTTCTCCCCCCACAAAGGTTGTGGTGTCTCTTGCTTTGTTTGGAGCGGGGACAATTGTGTGCGCGGGGTGGGGGGGGGCGGGCGGGGGATGAGCGTTGTCACCTTCCACGCTGGTGCTGGACCTTGAATTGTAATTTGTGAACCCTAGCTTTCTTTTTAGTACTGGGTGAAAGACCAATGCCTACACATTTTACATTCCCCCACAGCCTCGAAAATAAGCCTGACTCTGAGTAAATTTAGTAAATGTTTTCATGAGAAAAGATCTCAGTGAATAACCTTCCTAGGACATCAGCAAACATAACATTTTTTCCTGGTACCTCCATCACCGCTAATATTCTAGACAAAGTTGTGAAATAGGGCACATTTTCTTTGTTGCCCCCCAACTTCTGCCTTGAAATTCTCTCACTTCCCGTGTCATCATATCTGCACTTCCCTGTTTCATCCCACTTCTGTCTACCACTAGTCCACACCCTTTTATCCTGCCTTTTGCCTGCACTAGATCCCACATGTCCTTCAGACCTGAGATGCAAAAGATCCCTTCTTTAATTCTCTCCTTTTTCTGCCCAAATACTATTTCCCCAGAGCTTTTGTAGTCAAAAGGCTTAGCTGGAACATAGTAACACATACCTGGAGCTAAGCCCATACCAGGAGACTGATTATCTGTCCAAGGCTAGAGGGGAGATGAACATTCTCTGCCTGAAAAATAATGGGCGCTCAAGCAATATTTGGGGAATAAATGAAAGCTCAAGACAGAAACTCCCCTGATACAAAGGGACACTTTTGGCCGCATCTCAACCCCCATCCCAGCCTGTTTCCCTGAATGTCACACTCTAATTTCACAAGCCATCATTACAGCTGGCCCTGGGATGTGCTGCTCCCCTGTTACTCTGAGACTAGGCAAAATCAGAATCCTTTCCACTCACCCACACAGCCCAGCTGAAACTGGCTGGAACTTTTCAAGGAACTTCATCAGTTTTTAAAAAGGACACAGTGAGGCTGCATGGGTTTAAATCTCAACTCTGGCATCAGTTAACCAGCTACCTAGGGCAAATTCCTTAACCTCTCTGAGACTCCATTTCCTCATCTGTAACATGGGGGTAAATTAACCCACCTTATTGTGAAAACTAATAATGTAATTAGTCATTCAGCTGACTCCCACGTTCTAGGCATATAAAGTCAGGGAAAGTGGTGTACCGTGGGTGTTCTTCTTTGGTTTCTAAAGTGAACCTCCAGCTGTATGGGAACTGCTCACTTCAGGTTATAACCAGTTCACTCACCTATAGACCTTATTCCGTCCACAGCTGACAGAAATCTCTCAGAGACTCTCTCCTATAAATTATTAGGTTCTTTCCTCTCCCATTCTCCTTTTTGCTCTCTCCCTCCAAAAGCAAGAGTTTCTACTTCTCAGGAGAAAGCAATGACTCGTGCTTGTGGTTGAGCGTTCATTCCTGGGGAACAGTGACATTTCTGTTTTACTTCAGAGCCAATAACATTGAAGAAGCTGGTTTACTAACCCAATAACTCACCCTCACACACAATGACTAGAGTTGAGAGAAATTCTTCGTGTGGGGCATTTGTACTTTATAAAAGAGAATCATGTCAATCTTAAGTATTTTAGCAACATATTTTAATAAGGTCTCTGACAAATTAAGTGTACAAAATGTTGTTCAAGACAGTGTGCACTCTTCAAATGAACATTTGTGACATTTTCTAGGACTGTCACTGCTGTCCCCAAATCCTTGAAGAGCTTTAGCAAAGTGTGGTAGGCTTATTCTGGGCAGTTCCAGAGAGCAACCAACACCAGTGTCAATGAGAAGAAGAAAAGGCAGCTTCTCACTCAGGGAAAGAGAGTTTGCAAATAGAAAAGTCAAAATGTTGTTGACTTCCTTCTTATATCCAGCGCTTTTCCCCACTGCATGAATTACAAGGACAGACCATTTATCAAAGATTTCTTAGGGCCAATAATTTCATGTAATTATTGGAATTCAAGTGATTTCTTAAATTTATGCCCCTGTTCAATATATCATACCAGGGGGGAAAAATCTTTAATTAAGTCAATACTGCTTTTTGCTTCACAAATAATGAAACATTCCTGTATTAGGTGGGAGATCAGACTCAAAGGGTTCCTAGTCCTGAGATTCTGTGATAAATAGAATGCTGGCAGCGATTTAACATGAAGGAGTGCACAGGAATCCGACCATGAACTCTCTTTCCAGGCTGTGTCAGCTTACCAGGTGTCAGCTTTGGCCCAACAGATAACGCCCAAGATCTGAAATCTATGGAAATCACTGGAAAGGAGGGGGAGAGCAATCAGGAGCAATATGAGGTTCATATGTTGAACACTCATTTTGTGCTTTAGTGACTCAATATATTTACAACTCATTATCACAACACACAGATTTTCAAATCAGGTACTAATTAGCACTACTTTTTAAAACCAAAAGAGGTTCTACAAATCAATAAGGGAAATAAGAAAAATGCCAAAGACTAAATTAAAAGTAGATAACAAAAATGTATAGACAGTCATTGACCAGGATATCTAATTTTTTATACATTCAAAAAGGTGCCAATACTCATAATAAAAGAAATTCATTTTAAAACTACAGTGAGAACTACCTCACACCCATTGGGATGATACAAAAACAAAAACAAAAACAAAAAACAAAATAACAAGTGTTGGCAAAGACATGGTGAAATTGCACCTCTTGTGCACTTTTAATGAGAGTATAAAATGGTGCAGCTGCTATGAAAAACAGTATGGCAGTTCTTCCAAAAAAATAGAATTAATATATATATGCCTTACTGTTGAATTGTATGCTTGAAACTTACTGGATTTCATTAACCAATGTCAACATAATAAAAATAAAAATAAAAAATAAAATAAAAATAGAATTACTACATGATCCCATAATTCCACTTCTGAGTATATGCTCAAAAGAAATGAGAACAGGGTCTCGAAGATATATTTGTATCTCCATGTTTATACAGCATTATTCACAATAGCTAAAAGGCAGAAGCAACTCAAATGTCCATCCATAGATGAATGGATAAATAAAGTGTGGCATATAGCTATCTATCTATCTATCATTATCTATCTAATATAGAATATTATTCAGCCTTTAGAAGAAAGGAAATTCTGATAAATGCTATGACATGGATGAACTTTGAATACATTATGCTAAATGGAATAAGCCCATTGCAGAAAGACAAATACTGTATGATTCCACTTTATATGAGGTATCTAGAGTAGCCAAATTTCTGGAGGCAGGGGCTGTGGAGGAGAGGAGAATGGGGAGTTTTTGTTTAGTGGGTGCAGGGTTTCAGTTTTGCAAGATGGAAAGAGTCCTGGAGAGGGATGGTGGCGATGATTGCACAACAATGTGATGTGTTTCGTGCCACTGTACACTGAACAAATCAGTAAAATGGTAAATTTTGTGTTATGTGTATCATACCACAATGAAAAATAATTTTTAAAAATTACAATGAGGTGTCATTTTAACCTTCTCTATAGGTAAAGATCACAAATTTAAAAAATCATACTATGTTGGCAAAAGTGGCATGAAAATAAGCACACTCATGTTTTGTTGGTGGGAGTGTAAACATAGTCTTGAGAGAGAACAAATTTTCAATATCTGTGAAGATTAAAATTGTGATACCCTTTTGACCCTTTAGTCAGGCCATTGCACTTCTAGGAAGATAGCTTACTCCCATGTATGCGATTTGACATATGATTAAGTTTTTCATTGCAGCAAAAGATTGGAAAATATCTAAATGTCCACTGATAGGTGCTGGCAAAATAAATTATTGCTATCCAGTAAAATACAACGGAATAATATGCAACTGTTAGAATTAGGATATTCAGTGTGTGCTGATGCAGAACAATCTCCAAGGTAGTGGTAAGTGTGCGAAAGTGTGTATACTGGGCTACTGGGTGTTTAAACATAAAATGAAAAAAAAACGGTCTATGTTTTTGTTTTGTTTTACCTAAAATAATAGAAGTAGAGGCAGGAAACTATCAATAGGTAACAGTGGTCACTCTAATTATGTCTACTAGGGAAAACCAGACAGCTAGGGGACAGGGTTGAGAGAGAGACTTGCTTTCCACTACTTATCACCTTTACTTTTTAAATTTAGTACCATATGCAAATATGATGTGGTTGCAATTTTTTAATTACAAAAAAGGGGTTATAGTCTAGAAGGAAAGAAACATAACAGATACTTTTAGCCCGAAGCTTTGGGAACAGAGTAAGGGTGTCTAGGGATCAGGGATGGCTTCTAGACAGTCCACCTCCAAGGAAGAAATTTTTGCTGTTGGATCAGGAGCAGTTAGTTGTGCATCTTTTCCTAAGCCTTGGTTTGTTTTTATTTTATAGACAGATCTATAAATTAGGTTTTTCTTTCACTTTGGCTGTTAAAATTATAAGCCAAACTCATGGTCTGCACCATGCAGGGTAGGCAGATTCCTGTGCTAAGCATTTACATTGGCCTTGCACTTGACTCCATTTTATATTTCTGCAATCGGTTTGCCTTCCACCTCTTTTTAATGTTGGTCATCTTTCTTTATTCTATGCTTCCCTATAAGTCACTCTATAGCCTTTTTGGTCTAAGTTGGGATAAGCAGGTAAGTGCAGAAAGGGGGAGGGAGGGAGAGGAAAAGAGAGAAGATAGAGCTTATAAAGTGGTACCTGTCATTTTCCTTGGCTCTGTCATTTAGATTAAGTGAATATTGTTGTGCTTGGTTCTCAAAGTGGGGTCTTTATAACAGCGTCAGCATCATCATCTGTGAGTTTGGTAGACATGGGTTTTACCCAAATTACTAAATTAGAATCTCTGTTAATGAGGCCCAGAAAACTGCTTTAACATACTCTTTCATATGTTTTTTTTAAGCACATTAAAATTTGAGAACCATAAAGAAACCAAAGGAGTGTTAATTTCTAAACAGAAATATTTTCCCGTCACCCCCATCATACCCAGTACATTGGCCAAGATAAGTTATACTAACTACTGCAACAAGCAATGCAAAAAAATTCTTTAGCTTAAGACAGTAAAAGTTTATTTTTTGCTCTTATCACAGTCTAGTATGAATATGGGTTAGAGAGAGCTATTTTGTTCATTTGTTCAGCAAACCAGCTCCCTTTCACAAGAGGCTTTGCCATCCTCTAGGCCCTTGGATTTCTCTCCGGATCCTCTGCATTCAAGATGGTAGGAGAGGGAGGAAAGAGAGGCATTTTAGTGACAGGTCTGAAAGCAACACCCATATCTTCTGCCCACAATTCCATTGGCGGGAACCCAATCACATGGCCCTCCTAACTGTAGGGGGTTGGGTGAAGTAGGCAATATCTATGACTGGAGGGACAGGAAATGGTTTTGGTGAACACATAGCATGGTCTCTGTCACACACGTGGTCCTAAGTGAATCCAAAACTTTGCTTGTCATGTTTTGGTTTTGGGTTTCACTTTTTAATCATGTTTTATTTTTTCTTTTCAATTTTAGCACTATGGAACTGAGCAAGACTCTCTTTATGATGGCTCTCCTGCTCGCTGGTAAGAACCTTTGGCTTTGTAAAGTCCTAGAATCCTTTACTGTCTCCTGATGAGTGTGACCACTGCAAGCCCAAGCCTTAATGAAGGTTTTACTCACTTTCTATTCAGCATTGCATAATACTACATGCAAAAAAAAAAAAAAAAAAAAAAAAAAACAACCAAAAAACACTTTTCTAGACTGATGGCAGGCCTGGGATTGAGCCTGATATCTTCTGTGCCTCCTCCTCCTCTGCCATCTACATTCATGGTACCAGATATACAAAGTAGGCTTGCCTGGACAGGCAGAGGAAGGTCTCTACTCTGACACCCCTGAAGCTTAACATTTTTTCTCTTCTGGTCTTCTCTATTCTTATTTCTGGCATTTTCAGGCCTTTAAAAAATAGCTAATAGGCTTCTAAAAGCCTCCTTTCATTAAGAAGGATTTGTTTCCATGTTCTCTACCTTCCCTTTCCCCTCCTCTGTTTTCCCCACCAGCCCACACCAGTAGATCATACTTGCCCCTGCTTACTAGGAGGATCAAGAATCCCAGCCCTGCTGCTACCAACATCAGTGACCTTCAGCTAGTAACAGCAGCACATTTACTGTGAAGCTCATAAAGCTGGGCTACAGGGTTTCTCACTTGTACAAGCCCTATCCAAAGCCTCTCTAAGACTCCATAAGGGGCCCTACCTCTGTGGTCATGTGTCTTATGCTTTGGTAAAATTTTCAAAAGTAAGATATTTTAACCACTATAAGTTAAGACTACTGCCTCTTTTTACTGCTAATTTTCTCTCCATCGCATTCTCCTCCTGTCGGGTGGTATTTTGTAATTGAGTTCTGCATTTCTTTTCTTAAAGACCTCCCCGCCCCACCCCGAAAGAAAGGAAAGAAATGTTAAAAGCATCAGGCCTCACAGAACTCAAATCTTCCCTGTTTGCTTTTCTTCTCTAAGTTTCAGTTTCTTTATATGTTACTGGGTTGGTGGAGGTTCCTGCCATGCATTGTGTGACTGGGTGCCTTTAGTTTCTCCTGTCCTCCCCTTCCCCATTCTTAGCACTGAGAGGAAGCCATCCCATATACACATCCTGGTGTGGGGCAGACAGGGAGGGTGAGCCGAGCCTGCAGTTTGGTTGCCACAGCATAGAGGCTGCCCTGACTAACTGGCCTGGCGATTAGTTCAGCTCTGGCTGGAGCAGGGCTAGATCTTCTCAGCCACACCGGGCAGACCCTGTTTGGGTGGTTTCTACCTATGATTCAGATAGTTACTGACACAAGCAAGTGGAGAAACCATTCACTAAGATAGAGGGCAGGAAAGTTTGAAAGGAAGGAAGAGAATATCTATTGCTATCTA
This sequence comes from Eonycteris spelaea, assembly GCA_003508835.1. Lineage (NCBI taxonomy): Eukaryota > Metazoa > Chordata > Mammalia > Chiroptera > Pteropodidae > Eonycteris > Eonycteris spelaea. Next base: position 236,722 of record PUFA01000398.1, read on the forward strand.
AGTAGAAATATCCAGCAGGCAGTTGGCCAGCTGGAACTTTAGTGAAAGTTATTGGCTGGAGATAAGCATCTGTGAATTATTAATTTATTTGGCAGTTGAATCCATGGGGATAGAGGAGAAACACCAAAGAGAGTGTGGAGAGTAAGGAGAAGGTCAGAGCAGGCACTCAAGATATTTAAGGAGTGATCAGAGAAAACTTACCGGGAAAGAATAGAGCTTCAAGAAGAGTTGGCCAACAATGAGGCATTCAACAGTGTGGTCAAGTAAGATTAGGTCTGAAAAGTGTTCTGGATTTGGCAATGGTGAGAACTCGCTGACAACATTTGCCAGGGAAGTTTTGGCAGAGAGATGGGGACTGAAGCTGGGAATGAAGGCAGCAATTGCTGCTTACTCTTCCAAGAAGTTTGATATAAGAGAAAGATAAACAATAAGCAGTAGCAGAGGAAACTGCAGAAGTAACTGCTATGAGGAAGGAAGAGGGTGGTAGGCAGGGTGAGCAGCCCAGAGGCTAAGTTAAATGGGATGGGAGCCTGCAGATTTGTGATCTGAATAATTAAATAACTTCAGGAATTTTCAAGCATTCAGGTGTAAGAATAGATATGTAGATCAAAAGTAGAGTGTTGGGATGAATCTGCACAAAAGGGTAAGTTTATTGAAGCTACTGGAGAGAGAATGATTGAAAAGATATACTATTATTGTGCTGTCCAACATGATAGCCACTAGCCACACATAGTTATTTAAATTAGTTAAAATTAAATAAGATTAAAATTTCAGATCTCAGTCACATTAGCCACATATCGAATGCTCAATGGGTACAACGGCTGGTGACTACCATATTGGTCAGCACAGATATAGAACATTTTTATCATTGCAGGGTTCTTTTGGAAAGCACTGCACTATAGAGTCTAGACTGGATAGAGTCAAGGTCTTGATGAAGATGAAGAACAGATATAGGTGAAGCAATCAAGAGCAAATCTTAGAGGAAGATATCTTGTGGACAGAGATAGGTACACTGAGGTTTAAGATTCTCAGGGCAGAGTTATTCTTGGTGATAAGGTTATGTCATGGAAAAGGGGCTGCTCGAACAGCCTGTGAATGAAGATCTCCAAAGCGGAGAAGGTCCAAAAACTTTGAGGCAAGATTTTGGTGAACTCATCCATGCTGAGATCGCCCAGTTGATAGTAATAATTGGTTAGAAAGAAAGACCTCGCATCTAATGCCAAAATGCTCAGTGAGCAAGGAAGTAGTGATGAATGATTAATAGCTAACAGCCATGAGAAATGGGGATGCCTCCAAAGGGAAGGGTGTTGCTCTAGGTCCCCATGAAGTGTGATAAAACGAGCACTGGCTGGGGCAAGTGGTGTCCTTTGAGTTGGGCCAGATTTTAATGAAAGCACAACCTCAGGGGAAACATTCGATGAAGAGTTTGAGAATGCAGAAGAGTTTATTATAATGGGATGAGGCTTCCAGAGGGCCTAGTAAAGTTTTAAAGGAAGTTCAGTAAAAGGAGAAAATTTCTTGAGTACAGATAAGCATAGTAACATGAGGAATGAATGATCCTTGGATAGATAAGACACACATTTGAGGTAGTGGCCAGGTAGTGGTCAGAAGACTAAAGTTCCAGGTGGGGTCAGAGACCTCCCAAGATTAGAAGATTACTCGTTTTCGTGTAATGTTCAAACAGTATATTGCTGAGGAAGTCCTTAAGTATCATTTGAAACAAGCTCTTCCAGCTGATTAGGGACGTATCTTGACATATTATCGAGTGCCTAACTCCTGACATCATCATGGCCACAAATTACAACTAGAGCCAGACCATATTTATTACTCAAGTGCTGGGGGAGGGAGAGAATCTCAATGCTTATAATCACTGAAATCCTAGATGGCCTAAGGTCTGGGAATATAACAGTGGAGGACTAAAGCCACTTAGGGAAAATAGACATTGAGCTAAATTTTTCCCAAATCATCAGAGAAGGGATTAGTATGAGGAGTTATGAGTGATGTCATGGAAGCCAGTGGTTGGTGAGGAGCTATGGAGTATAAATTGTGAAATACTTTCAGTTCCACTCAGAATGAGCTTCAGAGTGATTTCTACCCAAAAGTGAGAAGAGACGGTTTGGCTGGAAACAAACTGTTCCTGTCATTGTCTCCTCTGTTCCACTCTGGAGACAGAGGTAGACATTCTCTATCACAGTTTCTCAAACTGGAGCTCTTGTTAAAATGCAGGTTCTGATTCTGTAGGTCTGGGTGGGACCAGAGATTCTGCATTTCTGACCAGCCCCCCTACGCCCACGCCCCTACGCCACCTTACCCTGTCATGCTAATGCCTTTAGAACACAGACCACATTTTCGGTTGGTTGGTGAGGAGGGGAGCAGTTAGATGGGCGGAAGGAAAAGCCCTTATAATCTTTGGGAGAGGTGCCCTAGGTCAGAGAAGTTGGACAGATCTACGAGTGAAGAGAGTAGGTAGGAAGGAGAGAAGGTACTGTGAGGCACAGCAGAGAAACAACTATAAATCAGGAAGACAGAAGTCAAAGGTGATGTCATTTCCAGGCCCAGAAGCACAGTTGACCCTTGAATAACAACATTGACCTTTCATTGGCAGAATTTCCAACTGTGTGTTTGGTTTCTCCATTAGGTCATTTGCCCTATATCATATGGCAAGTTACTGAAACAACCAGAATTGGTTTCCCCAGAGATAGATGCCAGAAGCTTTTATAGTAAGTGGCATTCCTACCCTATAATTCAGAGTTTAGTAAAGATATAGCAGGAGGCTCAGGATTACCTTGTAAGGTAATTACTGAACATGGCATATTTTCCTTAGGTCCTCCTTTCACTATTTCAGGTACCCAGGTAGATTTTCTCACTTCCCTCCAATATGGAGATGTATCTTGTACAGACGCTGCATTTTTAGACTTTCAAGTGCTTCACAGGAATCTAGAGGGCAGAGTGCAATAAGCAGTGATTCAAACTTGTGCCAGCTCTCATGTATGCCTGGAGTCCTCTTTCCTTGGAGTTCAAGACCACCCTCAGCCTCCTGATAATTTGTTCTCAGGAGCCATTCTGCACAAAGTTTGATTTTTCCAAGTGTGTATCACTGGTATTTGTCCTACTTCCTCTTAGAAAAGAAGCTTATTTGTCAGATCGATTTAACTTCTCCTAGTACCCCTCAAAGAACACCTCAAATGAAACTCCTCTCATCTCTCTCACCAACCTTCCTCCTCTTTCATCCTTAATGACAACATCCCTTTACTGAAGTCCTGAATGATGAAGCTTTATTCAGAACCCACCCTAACTTCCTTCCCAAGGTGGCACCTAACATTATATTAACTAAGAAATAGCATATCCCCACTAACCCTGCACTTCTCACCTACCACTAATTTCTTGACCAAGTGTCAAGTAATTAATTGTGTGACCCAGAATAGGTCCTACAAAAACCCTAACAAACAATGCCATCTAAGAAATTAGTTGGAACTGTAACCCTTCCATAAACTCTAATATGCCCTCAGGGAATAAAGACTTTCTCTGAACTCTCCCAGAGTCTCCTCTGGAGGTTGTAAAACTTTCCAGGGCAAAGCATATTGGGAAGAGCAAGTTAGTGGTAGTCGGGGTTTCCCCAGTACTCCAAAAGCACATCCTCACCTTCCTATCTATGATTCATTTCCAGCAGTTCATTCATGTCCGGCATTTCATTCATGTACCTAAAATGATCTTTGACCACCACAGTCCCAAAACAACCATCAAATTTGCCCAGTTCTCTTTCTGATCCCTGAAAAAGCTTAGAGAGATCACTGAGACTAGAGGCTTTGGTTGACTATTTGTGTCATTTCCAAACTGTTTTGTGTCCTTAAGAGAGCTGGCCTTGAGAACAGCACTCATGAGGGAAGCTCTATAAAAGGGAACTATTTGAATAGCGAAGATATTATTTAATGCCATCCCCATTATTGAGGCATAATGAATAGGGGCTATCAGATTGTAACCATTATCAGAAATCTTTTCACCATAGCAGGCCAAGGAATAGGGATTAGGTAGAGTAAAGGAAAGCTTTTGGTGATGGTATAGAAGTAATGAGGCCTGTAATAGCTACAGCGAAAAGAATCAAAATTCAGTTTAAAGGAAGATAACAAATGGTTCTAGGTTTAAATTCACTGAACCATAGTACCGGGAAAATTCATAGAACATTTAATTCACCCCTCCATTAAAGAGATGAGGAAACTGAGCCTCATAGCAGTTGCATGCGCACAAAGCCACAGACATTTAATTAGCAGTAGAGTGAGAACAAAGTTCCATTTTCCAGTTGCAAAGATGTACACGCAGTCCCAGAGCTCAATATGTGTTTCTTTAATCTTATTACTGACAAGGCAGCATCTGGGTATTGTATAAAGAGAAATAGAGTTGTTTTTCTTCCCTCCTGTTTCTTCATCCCCAATCCCCACCTTTCTTTTCTGTTATTATTTTTGTTGTTGTTGTTTTGTTTTGTTTTGTTTTGTTTTAGGTGCTGCTTCCATGAAAAGCCAGGCATATTTCAATGAGACTGGAGACCTTCCATGCCACTTTACAAACTCTCAAAACATAAGCCTTGATGAGCTGGTAGTATTTTGGCAGAACCAGGATAAGCTGGTTCTGTATGAGCTATTCAAAGGCAAAGAGAACCCTCAAAATGTTCACCCCAAGTATAAGGGCCGTGCAAGCTTTGACCAGGACAACTGGGCCCTGCGACTCCACAATGTTCAGATCAAGGACACGGGCACGTATCAGTGTTTCATCCACCGCAAACGGCCCCAAGGACTTGTTTCCATCCACCAAATGAGTTCTGACCTGTTAGTGCTTGGTATGTTGTGTTCACATCCCTGGCCTTCTAGATGAGACTGCAAGGAGCAGTGAAATGTTGGTGGGGGAGGGGGACACTTGTAGAAAAAAGGCAGAGGACAGCCATTTCTGGGAAGTCCATGTGAACATAATGCAGGAGTAAGGAGCTGACATTCCTTCATACTTTCTATAGTTTGCTTCTGAAAGTTCAGTAAGAATCCGCTTTGGGGATAAAACAGAGTTAACTGAATGAAGGTAATGTGGCTACATAAAAACCACAAATAATTTGGCCATTGCTGTTTATATAACCATATAGGCCTCGAATCTCTTTTACATTCATTTCTCCTTGCTCCAAGATTTCTCACCCACTGAATCTTTGCCTGGAGCTCCCAGGAATGGTAACAGCTAACTAATTTGGGTTTTCCCTTCAACCTCCCAGAGATTGCCCATGAGTTGTTTGCTGCCAAGCATGACCCCAGTTGACAAGGGAAATAACCCAATGCACATATTACAAAAACTGGCTTGCCAGCTCCTCTGTTTCTCCAGGTCTTAAAAAGCCTAAATGTCACCACAGGTTTTTTTTTTTAATTATACAATAAAATTAATGATTTTTATTTTGGTGTAAAGTTCTATAACTTTAATTTATGCATGGATTTTGTAACCATCACTCTAAACAAGATATAAAACATTTCCAACAGCCTAAAAACATTTCCTCATGCTATGTCTTTATAATCATACCCTGCCACACCCATAACCTCTGTTGTGCATCCCATAAGCTTGCTTTTTTGAGAATGTGTAAATGGAGCCAGTAAGCATGTAGCCTTTATGACAGGCTTATTTTATTCAACATAATGCCTTTGAGATACATTCAAGTTGTTGCATGAATCAAAAGTCTGTTTCTTCTGATTGTCCAGTAGCATTCTATTGTTTATCCACTCAACCCATGAAAAGACATTGGGTTGTTTTCAGTTTGAAGCTATTATAAATTGAGCTTTTCTAAACATTCAGGTACCAGTCTTTGTATGAACATAAATTTTCATTTCTCTAGGGTAGGTACCCTGGTGTGGGATTACTAGATCCAGATTAATTGTTGATGAAAACCAAAAAGGCAGGTTAACATCACAGAGTCTCTGAAACCACAGAGTAAAGCAGAGGCAAAAATAGGAATAGAGTGAGGAGTCGCTCTCTTTAAGCTCCCTGTGACTCAAACTAGGCTGCATTTGGAGCATTTAACCAAGGGCTAAATCAATGTTTTCAAAGTATGGCCAGGTACTATAGAGGAATACGGTGTGTTTTACATGGGACACAGACAATCAGTTTTGTTTTATTTTAACAGTTTTATATTCAGTTCAATATGTATTAGAAAAATTTTGACTGACTCATGCAATCTGTGCTTTCACAGATGTTGCTACTGCTACAGTAGGCAGCACCATGGCATTCCACCTTCTACAGATGACATAGAGTATAAGCAGAGTGCTTTGGTAGTGTGTTGATATAGCAAAACTTGTAAAGATGGCATGAAAATCACTGAAGTTTCAGAAACAATATACTAAATTATATATTAATGTGTAGAACCTGTAAACAAGCTGTAACTACAGAAGGAGAGCAATGATTTGGCTAGCAGAAGAGGCTAGGTGTCAGTGATCTTCAATAGCCACAAAAATCTGGATGGCAAACAAGGCAAGAGAAGCTCTCTGTTTATCAAGACCATATAATTTTCCTAAAAATGGCTGGGTTTGCCCAATAGTATATATGGTGAAGGCACCTTGAGAGTTGTACCCAAAACCAGTATTCTGAATTTCTAAATCCAAAATGCACATCCACCCATTTACTACCATCCTACATGGGTTTCTGGAAGATATGACCCCAAGCATGCCAGCATCATGAACTCTGTTAGTTCCTGGTGGAACTTTAGTCTCAATCCCTTTCTGTTCTCTTGGTCTGGTGAGCTGGAAGGTACCACATGGGACACATGGATCCTAAAGTTAGACCACTTCTCCTTCCAAAGACTTCATTCCCTAAAACAGTGGCCTCATTTTAAATCTTTGGTGACTCAGTTTCAGCCCTCCTATTGCTCAGAGAGCATCCCCTTGGTTTACTAAAAAATAAAGTTCCTTATGTGGCTTTCACCATGGGATCCCAGTTGTGCCCCCAGAGAGTACCCAGATCAGGTACCTAGCTATTTGCTTTTCTCTTCTGGATACATCTAAATGTACACTGACTTTTTTTGTATCTCTATTCTGTTTTCAGCTAACTTCAGTCAACCCGAAATAATGATAATTTCTAATAGAACAGAAAATTCTGACACCATAAATTTGACCTGCTCATCTATACAAGGTTACCCGAAACCTAAGAAGATGTCTTTTGTGCGAAAAACTAAGAATTCAACTACCGAGTATGATGTTGCAATGAATATATTTCAAAATAATTTCACAGACCTGTACAACGTTTCTATCAGCTTATCTATTTCAGTGCCTCCTGAAAGAAATGTGAGCATCTTCTGTGTCCTGCAGCCTGAGCCAACACAGACACAGCTTGTCTCCCAACCTTACAATATAGGTAAAGCTGCTTCCCAAGACTATTTATTTTATCAGGTATTATACACAAATGGTTATGGCAGATTATCCAATGTCCCCTGATTGCCAAGAAACTTCCAACTGAGCCTTTTTTTTTTTTTTTTTTTTTTTTTTTTTTTTACTATTACTAAGGACTCAGTCAGAGGGCTCCTGCTTCATCTGAGTGCACAGGGTCCAGGAAGCTATGAAACTATGTTGCATTTGAGGAAACATGTTCTTAAGCCCTGTAACTAAATTGGTCTTTTGGGCTACCTTTGGATAAAAAGATTCTGAAGTTTTCGGTCAGGAAAAAATTTGCAGGATTTATCCAAGCTAAAATTCTTCCATTTTTTACACACACACACACACACACACACACACACACACACACACACACACACCATGTATACATACATACAGCTCTTGTTATGATTATAGGGCCATTCTAGACATTGTTGGTACAGAGGTGAAAACTAAAAGGTATAAGATGTTCTCTCTGTCCTTGAGCACCTTCCAATAGAATTAGAACTCCATGAGGTACATACTTGAAAATTGGATTTTAAAAAGATTGGATTGGAATCTAAATTATATCCATGGAAATATGTGACTAAATTTAAAAACAAGAGTGACAGATAATCAGTTTTGTAGGCAACCAGACATAGGCAAGTTCTTTGAGAGTCAGGAAAGTTTTCCTAAAAGAGATGGAATCTCATAACACAAAAGAAATAATTGGCTTAATAAATGTGGTGAAGAGATGACAAGTACTTAGACATATGGTGGCTTCCTCAATGGAAGAAAAACTCTGAGAGAGCCTCCAGGTTTAGAAAGTGAGAGGACCACTATAATTAGCAGTATCCAACATGGGCACAGGTGGTAATGGTGGGTTTTAGCACTTTTGTGTCAAGGAAAGACTCAGAAGCAGAAATTTTGTGATATGTTGACAAAGTAGTATGGAAACCAGTCCAGCTATAGAAAAGGGTTGAAACTAAGCAGTGTCCTCTAATAGGAGCCTGCCATTTTAAAGTTGCAGCTTTGTCCTTGAGGGAATGCATCTGTATTTGAAACCCCACTTTTGAGGTGCAGTAACTGCAAGATTCTTACCTGGAATAAAGGTTCTCTGCCCCCACACTGCCCCCATCACTGCTTGTTCTGATCCTGACCCCTCTTCCCACGTACTTGCTTCATGCTTGCCTTGGTTCCTTCTCCAGCTATGGCCTCTTGCTTTGTCCCCTCCTAAGTCATCCTTCCAACACTTTGCTTTACCCTCTGGTGTTGCTGCATCCTGTCTCTTCATGTCCTATTGTTAATCATGACTTGGTCTATGGACCCATCCGTATGTACAGCCCCTGGGGCCAATACCTACCAGCAAACTTTACCAGTGGGCCAATCCTCTCTCCTGGTACTAATTTCCTCCACTCAGACACCTCCACCTCTGAGAGTCCAGTAAATGGTGAGGCCACCCAGCCTTCCCTGGTTGCTTCTACTATAGCTTCTTGGTATGATAAGAGGCTTCTCCCTGAAGTTCAGCACCTTTTGGGAGCCACCAACATCCCACATATGATATGCTCTGGGCCTTCTGCTATTGCTCCCACAGTCTACAATTGAATAGGTACTTGCTACCACTATAACTTCACCTTTCTGCTGTTTCTTAATGACTGCCCAAGCCTTCCTAGCTACCACCATCTTCAGAAAAGTTTCAGCTATAGCTGCCTCAAGAAGATGGGACTGGGCTCTCTGTGTCCTTATTCTATGGCTTGATCAAAGTTGGGTTAGACCCTGAGTCAAGGAACCTTTTGGGTGTCAAAAGATAGCAGTTTCATGTTAACAAGTACAACCCGCCCCACCCTCCCCCCCCCCGCCACACACCACACCTTTATTGGGAATGCCAAATGGACTCAAGTGGAATAAACTAGGACAGACTTAGAAAGTGATGATGAGGCCTACAGTGCCAAGAATTCCTCATTTTAATGCCCTAAGAACAGGGATCGGATCCACAAACTGCAGCCAAGCTAATGGGAGGTCAACTGGTCCTATTTTCCTGATTAATTACCAGAACTGTTTCCTATAAATGTCTATAAAGTAGACCACTCAGTTCTAAGATTTCCTCCCCCAAAGCCCGTTTTTCAGCTTTCTAGAAACTTCAGGAGTCTCCATGCAGCTCCTGGCCTTCCAGGAGCTGATTCTGACCCTGATTCCTCAGGGCATTAAGAGATAGCAAGGTTTTTCTAGTAGGTGAGATAAGCTGAAACCATGCTTGAGGAACTCTGTTGTGTCCTCAGTAGAAAAAACTAACAAACAAATAAAAAACAACCTGGAGGTAGGACACCTATGAGGAAGCTGCTGTATTTGTCCAGGTACAAGGTATCTGGAGCCTGATCTAAGATTGATAGTGGATGAGGGAATTATTACAAGGGAAACTTTAGGACCTGGGCCTGATTACATATAGGCAGAGAAAGCAGGGTATCACACAGATGACTATACATTCAGAGCCTCAACACAGGTACTTTCTCCAGATTCCAGAATGTAGGGCCAGGTGGACCCTAGGTTCTGTATCATAGTAATTGTCATCCCAGCCTCTGGGAAGGGAAGGGAGCTTGGTCCAGGGATTTGGGCAGAGGCACCGGCTTGGTTCTTGGTTAGCTGCTGAAGATCCTAAAACAGAAACCTTCTGTGGCCTCATTTTGTGGATTTCAGCTTCCTCTGGCAGTAGAGCCCTTGGGAGATGCTGGCATGTAAATAATAGAACAGTGGTAATTATTAACCTTTTATAATCAACCTTCCTGGCTGATTGAAAACTTGTGGTCATTTCTAGATGCAAAGCCACCTGTGCTACTCCCGCCTGCCCCAGACCGTGTCCTGATTGTGGCCTTACTTCTACTTCTCTTTGTGTGTGGGGTGGTCTTTCTAATACTAATGAAAAGGAAGAGGAAGCAGCCTGGCCCCTCTCGTGAATGTGGTGAGTCAGTGCTTGTCCCTACTGCAGAGCGCCACTTTGTAGCTACTTGCCTATCAGCTGCATTCTGGAGCTTGTTTGCCCAGCTCAGACTGGCAAAAACAGAAACAAAAAAAATAAACAAAAAAATAAAAAACAGGTGGTTGGAGGAACAGGTTTCCCCTCTGGACCCCCGTAGATGGGACTCAGCAGCTGATAACGTGGCTCTGGATTTCTAGAAAAAGGCATTTCTAACCTGAGATTTACAAATCAACTGCCGGCTTCCAGACAAAGCGCATTCTTCCTTGCTTTACCTACCTCACTTCATTAGGTTACTGTGAGAATTCAATGAAGTAAAGGGCGAAAACATGGCTAAATGTTAGTAATTATGGACCCGGTAGGTTTCAAGTAGGGTGGTGAGAAGGGTAGCATTAGATAACCATAACATTTGCCTTCTCATCTCTAAAAGTCTAGGTTTCATGCTCCTGCTTTTCTTCAGATCGTATATATCTTTCACCTTTTAAAAGTCTGTTTCCTGAGAAGTTAGATGAATTGTTCCCCACAGACTTTTAAAAATAATATTAACTTTTGTTGATTATCAGGTATTACATATCCATTAACAAATATACTGAAAGTAAAAAATCACTTATACTTCCACTAGTAAGAAAAAATTATTATGATGACAACACTTTGGTATGTATCTTCCAAATTTTTCTATGTATAAATCTGTTGTTTCCTATAAGTGGAATAATATTATAAGGACTATTTTTTACAATTTGGATAATAGCACATATTTTTTAACTTTTGTACAAAATATAGAATGAAAATAGTCAATATCGTTAAATATTATTCTGCAGCATCATTTTAAATGGCCGCAAGATATTACATTATGTAGATACACCTCAATTTATTTAACCAACTCCATACTGTTGGATACTTGGGTTGTTCCCACTGTTTTACTATTGTGAACAGAACTGCATTCATCAGCCTCCCCACTTCTGTTATAAAAGTGGCATGTGTTTAATGGGGGGGTAAGGTGATTCCTGACTTTATAATAATCCCATGCTTATACGTGGTTTGGGCTGTTTTAGGTGATGCTGTAAGATAAGATTGAACTTTATCTCAGTAATTGCCTCCAATAGAAGTTTAGTTGGTGTTAATAATTAAGATTATCTCCTTACTCACTTATGGTAAAAAGTACTAGATGATAAATGCTTCTGGTCAGCATCTTATTTAAGATTTCAGTGTACTAATTTCAAGATCCATCTAGAAAATGGATAACATTATCACTCCTTTATTTCATTTTGCTGTATTTAAAAACAGGATATTGGGGAGTGATTATCCAATTTCAATAAATTAACACAAAACATATGGTAAAGCAATTCAAACTGCTAAATAGGGGGTGTGCTGAGGGATTTGTTTGATACAAAACTGTAAACTTTGGAGCATAGGATCAGATGTCGGGATAAATCATACTTGTCCAGATTTGTCTTTTCAAGGTGAACATTTTGAGCTTATCTTTCTTTCAATCTTATCATTGTTAAAACTGGCTACATGTGCAGAAGCAACCTTCAGTTTAGGAATAAGCTGTCCCTTAAATTTGTTTTCATATTGAAATGATTAGATTACAAAGAGAGAGAGAGAGAGAGAGAGAGAGAGAGAGAGAGAGAGAGAGAGAGAGAGAGAGAGAGAGAGAGATGGAGAAAGGAGAGGGAGAGTGTTTCTTCCCCCAAGAGGCAATTAGAAAAATCCAGGAGACTAGATAAGGTTGCATGAGAGAAGTTGCAAGGGAGTTTAAGAAGCTATATGTGTGCATGTGAGTTGGTCAAATTGAGCTATGAGTGGTAAAAGGCAGAAGACAACAGAGAGCACAACACACATATGACCCCCCTTCAAGAATGTGATAAAGAATACTGGTAGGAAAAAGTTGTTTGGTCAGACCATCACCTGTGCCAATGAGTTTGGTCAAAGAAAAGAGTCTTGAGAAAGAGAGATGTGCCAATAAATTATGAAATGTAGATATGGGATGTTTGTAAATTTGGGTTCTATAACTTTAGCAATGTCCGCACTTGCTTTGTGGATACCTCTGGCATTGGCTGTATGATAAACAGAATAATACTCCCAACAATGTGTCCACCTCATACCCCAAAAGCTATAATATGTTATCTTACATGACAAAGGGGCTTTACATATGTGATTATCCAGGTGGGCCAAATCTAATCACATGAGTCAGACAACCTTTTCCAGCTTGTTTAGAAGATGAGAAAGAAGGAGAAGAGATCCAAAGCTTGAGACAGGCTCAAACTACCATTGTAGGCTTTGAAGATGGAGGAAGGGGCCACAAGCCAAGAAATGTGGGCAGCCTCTAGAAGCTAAGAATAGTCCTCAGCTTAGAGCAAGAAAATGGGGATCTCAGTCCTTATAACCACAGGAACTAAATTCTGCCAACAGACAGACATGAAAACAGTCATAATCCATCCACAGAAACACAAGCTTACTGATAACAAGTAGGAACTTCTTCAAAAATGGAGCTTCCTCCTAATCCAATATTAATCCTTTCTTCAGGGTCCTCAAACTAACTTAGAGTCAAAAGTCCTTTCCAGTGTTTGTTCAGTAATTACAGTGGGGTTTTTTTTGTTTTTTTTTTTTGTTTTTTGTTTTTTTTTTTTTTGCTTCAACCACACATTAAAGCTGTTAATAAAAGGGAAATGCCATGGTTATTCTAGTTAGTTTCTAATCTCTCTTCTCTTTTATTTAATTATTTATTTTTTTCAAAATAAGGCAGATAAGGCATGAGAAATTGTAACCTTGAATTACTGTCTTTTCCCATTCAGAAGCTACTTTATTAGCTTACTCACTGGGGAGAAAGACTAAAACAGCTCCTCCTGAAGTTTTACTTCCTCATTTGGGCTGTGCGACTGAAACCTGTATGTAATAGTGTCCTAGCAACCAACAGTTTTTATAACTTGCCTCCCTCCACCAAATCTGAAAGAGTCTCAGCTCTTTCAGGAATGATTTTTTTAAAGGGCAAATGTCTTTTGCAAAATAAACCGTTTTAATCACCATTTAAAAAGAAACCTTCACAGGGCTTAAAAACTAAAAGTTGGTGATATCGTCACATCTGCCCTTCAAAATACTTGTAATCAGGTCCAAAAATTTAGAATCTGTGTTTTCACTTTAAAATCCAAGTTTTTTTTTTTAATTGGTGATGATTTTGTCATGGGTATAAAAGAATAATTTAATTATTCTGCATTGGTCTATAGACATCTGAAATACTCATTCAGCTATAAGCACCATGATTTTTAAGAACTTTCATAAGAATAGAACCTGACTAGATTTTTTGTGTCCGGAAGCTCAGTCAAATAAGAAATAGCTCAAGTAACCAAGGAAGCTTAGCCAGAAAAAAAAACCTTGAGGCGAACACTGCCTTCAAATACCTGAAGAGCTGCTATAAGGTACAAAAATCATATTTAACTGTGGATCCAAAGGGCATCACAATGGGTGAAGGTTATAAGAAGGTATAAGGAAATAAGAGACTTTTCTAATAATTAAAGCTCTTTTAAAATTATATGGAAGATATAGCACTGTTATATCTCCTTCCTCACATGAATTAACTGCTACAGGAATGTCCTTCGCCCATAAACAACTAAAACCAGATAAACCATAACTATTTCCAGACATTGAACAACAGGCTGTAGAAAACTGTAGTCCCAAAGAGAAAAGGGTGAGGTGAGCCCTATGATTGCCTCAAACTTACTGCCTGGAGTCAGTGCCCAGGCTTCTCTGAAGGTAGGGGGCCCTGATACCAAAACTAGAAAAGCATTACAAAAAAAAGAAAGCTACACATATGAACAATCCTTAGCAAAATTAGCAACTAAAATCTAGCAATATATTAAAAGTATGATACATCATGGTAAAGTGGGTTTATTCTAGGACTATAAAACAGGTTCAACATATAAAAATCAAACATTAAAATTCACCATGTTGACAGACTAAAAAAAAAAATCATGTAATCATATCAATGCATACAGAGAAAGCATTTGGCAAAATGATATCCATTCATAATTTTAAAAAAGAAAGAAAAATTCTTATAAAAGTAGAAATACAAAGGCACTTTCTCAACCTGACAAAGAACATCTACCAAAATTCTTCAGTTAGCATCATATTTAATGATAAAAGACTGATTGCTTTCCACCTAGGATCAGGAATAAAGCAAGAATGTCATTTTCACTATTTTTGCTCAACATCGTACTGGAGATCCTAGCCAGCAACAAGTCTAGAAAAAAATAATAAAGGGCATACATATTGAAAAGGAAAAAGCAAAACTCTCTCTCTCTCTCTCTCTCTCTCTCTCTCTCTCTCTCTTCTCTCTCTCTCTCTCTCTTCTCTCTCTCGGCAGTTAACAGGATCATGTTTGTAGAAAAGCTTAAGGAATCCATTAAAAGCTATTAGAACTAATTGAGTGTAGCAAAGTCACAAGATACAAGGTCAATATACAAAATCAAAAGGAATTGTATGTCTATATACTGATGACAATTGGATACTGAAAAATTTATATCATTTGTAGTAGTATCAAATAATATTAAAGACTTGAGAATAAATTTTTTTAAAACAAGTATAAGACTTGTATACTGAAACTAAAACATATTACTATTCAACAAAAATTAAAGTGACTTAAATAAATAGAGAAATATGCCATGTTCATGGACTAAATATTAAGATATCAGTTCTCTCCCCAAATTGCTTTATGGATTTAATGCAATACCAATCAAAACCTTGGCAGGCTGTTTAGTGGAAATTAAAAAGCTAATTCTAAAAGTTATGTGGAAATGCAAAAGACTTCCAATTTACAAAACAATTCTGAAAAAGAAGAACAAAGATGGAGGATTTATACTACTTTATTTCAAGATTTACTATATAGCTATTGTAACAAGGCAGCATGGTATTGGTGAAAGCACAGACATATCAATCGATGCAACAAAATAGAGAGTAAAAAATAAACTCACATGGTCAACTGATTTTGCCAAGGTAATTCCAGGCATAAAGGATAATCTTTTCAGTAGATGGTGCTGGGACAATTAGATAGTCACCTGGAAAAATATGAACCTAGACATCCAAAAAATAGCTGGAAGTGGATCATATATCTAAATATAAGAGCTAAAATTAAAAGACTTTTGAAAAAAAGACAAAAACAAAAACAGAAAATCCCTGTAACTATATCTTAGCCAAATCTTAGATAAGACACAGTAAGCACAAACCACATGTCATAAAAATATAAAATTAATAAACTAAAATTCATCAAAATTAAAAATGTTTGTCTTTCACTTTGTTAAGAAAATGAAAAGTCAAGCTGCAGACAAGGAGAAAATGTTACAGAAATGTCTATTTTTGGAATATATATTACTACTCAGTAATAAGAAGACAATCTATTTAACAAAAGGCAGGGAGAAAAAGATTTGAACAGATACTTAGAAGAAGATCTATATATGGCCAATAAGCATAGGTGCACAGTCACAACATCAGTAGTCATTAGGGATGTACAAATTAAAACTATAATGAGATATCACTACACAGCTACTAACAACATGGCTAAAATTAAAAGGACTAATAAAAACCAAGTTCTGGAGAGGATGTGAAGCAAATGAAATTCTCATGCACTGCTATACAACCTAGCGAGCCTAGATATTTACGCATGAGAAATAAAAACCGTATGTCTACACGAAGGCATACACACACAAATGTCCATAGCACCCTTCTTCATAATACTGCAAACCTGACATCCTGAATTTTTATCAGTTGGGGAATGAATTAAAAATTGGTGGTAAATTCGAATATACAATGAAATACTGCTGAGCCATAGAAAGGAATGGAGTACTGGTAGCAAACTACAACTTGGATGAATTTCAATAGCATTATGCTAAGTGAAAAACATCATGTGCGTGCATGCGCGCACACACAGCACATTATATAATCCCTCTTATATGAAATTCTAGAAAAGGCAAGACTTTTGTGACATTAAGCAGATCAGTGGTTACCAAGGGATGGAGTGGGGGGAAAGAACTGGTTGAAAAGGGGCAGGAACTTTGGTGGCTTATATAAATGTTCTATACCTTGGTTATGGTAGTATTACATGACTGCATACATGTGTTAAACTCACCAAAATCCATATGGAAAATAATTGGATTTTATTGTATATTAATTATACCTCAATAAAGCTGATTATTTTTACACACACATACACACACATACACACACACAGACTTCTAATGATAAGAAGTGTTCAAAACCATCAGGGGTGTTGTTGGGGGATTTCTGTGGTCCCTAAATTCCTCTGTGGACACCCAGGTTAACGAAACCTGCTGTAAGGCTCTGAATGGGACATGGCACTGTCACAGTAGTCAACCTACAAAAATTTACACCCCAAGTTGCATCAGTAGCAAGTTCATACCAGTAGCAACTCAGGCTTTGGGAGATCTAGCCAGCTAGAGATTTCCCACTTGAGTCCGTGCATGCGAGATTAGTGTAGTATTTGGTAGTGCCAACTGGCTAACTCATTTCGACGTCAACATCTTTCAGATTTCCTTTTCCTCCTAAGCCTTACTTTCAGGAAAAGATTGGGAATTCTTTTCTGAGCACTAAATAATTGCGAAAACCAAAATGTATTATCCCTCCTAGTATTATTTTTTTTCAGCAAAGACTAGAGCTCTAAGAGAAAAACCTATACCCAACATTAAAACTTAAGGCACAGAGAACAAAGGACGGCACTTACTTTTTGAATGCAAGGTGTTCCTTCTCAGTCCCCCTGAAACTGCATCAAGTTGCCATCTGTTCCACATATAAGGCTACAACGATTTCTCTCTGAGTCTTAGTTCTTTGGAGGCTCTTCAAACTTTCCCTCTTTTAGTATCGATGGGCAATACATTTTCTGAGGTTGTTTTGGTTTCTTTCAGAAGCCAACAACATGGAGGAAAGAGAGAGTGAACAGGCCAAAGAAAGGTAAGTCCTGACCCCAACAACATTGTTGAAAGGTCCAATTCCCAAAGGTTCTGTAACTTGAATAGGCTTATGTCAGAGGTGTGCTGAGACCTCAGCAAACATAAACTAATGGAGAGGGCAAGGAAAGTGGTGCTAATTAGGACGTAGAGGAAAATGTGTCCTAGTTGTAAATGGATGGCAGCATGTCCAATGTACAGTGTTCAATGGGCATGGCAAGCTCAGTCACTGTCAAGTGAAAAATTAATACCGATGGTGCAAATGGGCTACATCTTATTCACCATAGTGACCTCAGTACTTCGCACAGTGCCTGGAATAGTGGGTGTCCACATATGGAATGAATAAATGAATACATGAGTGATAACATATTCCCTCTAACCTCTGTGTCTTTGCATCTGCTGTGCCCTCTGCTTGGAATATTCTTCTGCTACTCGCTCGCCTCATTCTTCAGACCTTAGCTCAAGCAGCACTCTCTTAAAAAATCTTTTCCAAACTAGGTTATATCTGCCTATTATACCACCATGTAAATCCCTGTCCTTTTCCTTTATCACACCAAGTATACTTACATATTTGTGTAATTATCTTATTAAACTTTATAGACTAAACTAAACTCTATAGAGGGCAGGGATCATGTCAGTTAATTTCATTATTGTGCCTCCAGCACCAGCACAGTGCCTGGAATACAGTAGGTGCTCAATAAATATTTGTCGAAAGAATGAGTGTATGCATGAAGATTCCTGGTGATCAGGCCTTTCAAAACATGGTGTAATCAGATTATCTGTAACTCTATCCCCCCAAGAAACTGGGTTTCAAGAATATCAAAGCTTTGGCTACATGGTCATGGGGTCAAAGCAACCCTCAGTGAAGAGCCTGGTCACAGAGACGTGGTCATGACCCAGAGTGCATAGGCCCGGGGATGTTCCAGACTTTTCTGGATACACCAGCCACTGTAAGTCTAGGGATCCTAGGTAATGAGCCTGGGAGCTGAGATCTTGCCTGCCCCATCAGACTCAGTTCAGAAGTGGTTCAGAAATGGTCCAGAAATGCCTGCAGAGAAAGGAAACAGGGACTTAGCATAGGGCAGGGGCAGGCCTAGACCAAAAAAAAAAAAAAAAAAAAAAAAAAAAAAAGAGTAGTTATTGAAGGAAGCCTGAATGACTTCACCTCTCTCTTGATAGTTTGTTTCCACTTGTTACTACTGCAATGACCCCCTATATTCTGTCCTTGTTGAAATCTAGAAAGAAAAATGGCTCTATCATGAAATCTCACCTAATTCTTTTTTCTATTTTTCCAGAGTAGAAAATCGTGCATCTGAAAGATTTGATGAAGTCCAGTGTGATGTTAACACTTCGACGACAGCCTCAGGTGAAAAAGAGTGCTACACATTTTTAACTAAAGAGTAAAGTCCAGCTGACTATCCATTTTTTATACATTTCCCTTTTCAAGTTTTCGGCTGGCCTTTTTATCGTCTCTCTGATCCTTCCTGGAGACAAGAAATTATCATCAATAAATCTGGGGCCTCCAGAACTCCCTCTAAGTGAAGTTGTCTCCATATAATTCAAGCTTGGCTCCCTATGCCAGGAGCAGATTTTAACTGCTTCCTTTAATTTCAGAGCTTGTTGGCCAAGCCACCTGACTGGCTCCTGGCTCAGGAATATTGTTTAGCACTAACACTTCCTGTTTCAGATTTGGCCTCTTTCCTTAATTTTACAAATTATGTTTTTTGTAAAACTCCTATTTCCTGGAATAGTGGCTGTTATCTACCCTGAATTCTGAGGTATAACTGTGACTGAACACCTACCTCTTCAGTCTGAGTGGAAGCGACATACTTTATTGCTTTATAATGTTGATATTAACAGTTCAAATATAAAAAATGTGTACTATGATAATGTAATTACTATACTCTAAGAAAAGTCCACCCTCTGCTAAGAGTTCTCGTCCTTCTGTGAGGGTCAGTGAGGAAAGTGGTGGCCTAGAGTGCTTACAACAGTGAGAAGACAAACTGAAAATTTGAGAAACTAGGAAAAACGGAGATGGAACCAGCTCTGAATCCTGTAGCCATTTCTACATGGGCTATTGCTAATATTGAGAAGGATCCACGTTCCCAGCAAGCTATCAATAAGCCTTAGCAGAGAGCACTGGATAAAGCAGGAGAGTACTATGCATCGTGAACCCTACTTCTTTTCTTGAAAAAGATGAACTGAGATGATGGCCTGGGGCAACTATGCAAGAGCCAATAGAGAGATAACAATACTCAAAAGAGAGAAAAAATGATCTTGACCAACAGAGATGCCTATAAATGTCCAGTCTGTCTAGTGCTTCGACAAGCCTTGGGGCAAACAACAGATGGACAATTTGTCCAAATGGACTTAAGACAAACAGTAGTTTCCTGAACGCTTTGTGAGGGGTTTGATGGTACCTAAGTTGTTGTGATGTTTCACCTGGCTGGAAGCAGAGCTTGGGATAAAGAGCTATCATCTTGATAAAGGGATGAATGCAAGGAGGCTTAGGACTCTTTCAACTAATGGCTGAGAGACCAAGAGCTGGAGTGAAATTTGAAAGAACAGGATGCAAATCATCCGGAGGCTGATTTAGCCCACAGATGCCCTAAGGAGATATCAGCTGGCCTGGAACAGTGCTAGTGAACTTGTGTCTGGGGACTGTCTATGCATGTCATTCTCAACAACAGGAAAACTGGGCTCAGGAGAGAAATGTACTAGCCCAGTAGAAATGAATTAAGAGATCCTGGCTCTAAAGCAGCATCACTAAAGGATGCAGCAGCCTCAGTCCCACCCTAGAGAAAACTTTGGGAGGCCCAAGCTACAGAAATAGTTCTGTAAACCCTAGAAGGTTGCAGACAGCTGTGCTAGCCAAACTTGTCCTTGTATTATTACCATTTATATGCTCTGCCCTGCCCCTGCCTTCTTTAGACTCTAAGCCTCTTGTTTATTCCTAACATTTTATATGGAATAGTTCTCAGTAAATTTTTATTAAATTGATTTAAAAGTCTACATTTTCTGCTTCTACTTCAGCAGTCCTACTCAACCCTTATAGTCCAATGTTACTCTCTGTCTTCCTACTGTATTCCTTCTTTATATCTCTGTGGTAGCCCCATTCTCTGTCACCCTTGCTGGAAGCCTGTGACTCATCCTAAACCCTCTCCTCTTCCCTTTCCCCTAACCACTGTATGAAAACGGGGGGCTAATATAATTCTATATGTTTATCTTAGTAATGAGACATAAAAGATCATATAAGAGGAGTTATTTCTGAGAACAAATGGGAACTTTAGAGTTAAGGAAGGAATACCTTTTTTTCAGTTTGTAACCTTGTATATTGTGTAATTTTTAAATCATGCGCTTGTATATACACTGAACAAAGGCTAATATAAAAGTACTCCTTAAAATATCTTGATTATAACATAAATTCACAGAACTATATTATATATTTGAAAATTGCTAAGGGAGTAGATCTCAAAAGTTCTCATCACAAGAAAAAATAATTTGTAACTATATGTAGTGATGGATGTTAACTAAACTTATTGTGGTAATCATTTCACAGCATATGTATATATCAAATAATTATCTCATAAACCTAAAATTAATGTTATATGTAAACCATATCTCAATTAAAAATAGATAAATAAATGCAGAAAAATTCTGGAAAAACAGAAAATTGTCTAGGGTATGTCTAACTTCTTCACCAATGGATTTCAGGCACCTAAAAGACTACCTCAAAACTATTTATTTAAAGATTGAATGAGGCATTAATATGTCCTCTGGTTAAAAACATCCCTCCTTTGTATATGAAATTCTCCAGACCTTATGTGTTCCATGTCTGGAGAAAAAAAAAAGCCAAGGAAGGTTGAAGGAGGTCATTAGATTCAATGATAGTACTAACATTACTGGCGTTTATCTTGTACCAGGGACTCCCAAATCTTTAAATTCAGTAACCCATTTAATACTCATAAAGACCCTGTGATGTCAGTATTGGAATATAATGATCATTTTGCTGATGAGGAAGCTGAGGCACAGAGAGATCAAAGCAATTTTCCCAAGGTTGCTAACTTAGGAAGTGGAGTGCTGGGGAAAATTTTGCGAAGCATCACCCCTTCTACTCCCTTATTTCCCAGCCTTATGCTTTCTGGCCATAGGAGAGACAGCATTTGGGTTGGTGGCAGATCGAGTGCCTATACCACATATTACACTACACTGCTTTAGCCCTCCAAGGTGGTGCCTCCAGAGGACCCATGACTGAGTTTCCCACAAGCCATTCCATTGTCTCATAAGGCCAGAAGCTGTGGATGATAAGGTACTTAATCTGACCAGTGAAAATGCGTTTTTGGTAAGAAGGAAAGTGAATTATAATTGCTACCTCCAAGTCTTCCCCTTCTGCCCCTACCACTTATTATTCTTTTATAATTCACCTTCTTTTCTGCCATCCTGAAGCCAGTTTCCTTTACTCAGTGCCCTCACATTTGTTAACCCAAGGTAGAAAGCAAGAGTCATCTCTGATTACTGCCTTCCGGTCTTTCCCTCAACACCCACGACCCACCTCCACCGTACTGCCTCACTTGGTCATCACCTGTCCAGGCACGAACCCCTCCAGCTTTAGCATCCCCCTCTTCATTTCTCAGTCAGGCCCTTATTTTCTCATTCCATGAACATGACAATCACCACCCAACTGACCCCAGTCTACTATCTCTTTTACCCTGAATTCTGTCCAAAACATCAAAAGAAACAAGGAGGCGAGTAGTGAAAAGAAAGTCTCCCTCACATTTCTCTTTCCTAAGCACCTAGAGGCAACTCCAATCTCCAGCTGTTTATGTATCTTTCCATAGACACACTATGCCTATATGTATGTGTGTGTATAGTGTATATGTACTTATACATACATGTACATATAAATATATATTTACTTTATTTATATTATATACTATATAATATACTTATTTTATACATTATATAATATCAATATATAATATATATAATCTCCCTATTCAAGCAGATTTGGTTTCATTCTACACCTAAGCAACCTAAACAACCTAAACACAAGGCTCTTGCTAAAATGATTAAAAGAGACACCAGTTTTTATTGTAACCCATCATGGTACAAACATATTTCTTTATTATTTCCGTTTTCATTCTCATCCATATACCAACATTAATGTGGATCTTATAAGAAAAGTGAGGCTCCATTGGTTTTCACCATGGTTACCTGTTCCCTCAAGGAGGAAAAATACATTGCTGCCCTTAGACGCAAACTTTTAAACATGCTCCAATCTGAACAAGTTATGTCCTAGGTCTGGGGGATAATAGTCACCCTTGAGTGGATCTCCTGTTTCTTGCATTTCATGTATTTGTCTTTCTTAACATACTCTCTCACTTCAGTTGTACATATCCATCAGTAGCTTTCTAAGAAAAAAAATATGTGAGAAGTAAATTTAATGAGATTTTGTGTATCTGAAAATGTCTTTATCTCTCTTACTTAATTGATTATTTTGCTCGATATGGAATTTTGGGTTAGAAATTATTTCCGTTTTCTCCAGCTTCCAGTGTTACTCTCGAGATATCTATAAATATTCTGACTTCTTATTTTTTTATTTATAATCTTTTCTTTATCTTCATTGTTCATTAGTTTCATAATAAAGTGCCTATTCATCCACTGTGATTAGCATTGAAATAGCCTTTTCTATCTGGAAACTTACATTTTTCACTCAAAAGAAATTTTCTTGAATTATTTCATTGATTTTTTTTTTTTTTTTTTTTTTTTTTTTTTTTTTTTTGCTCTATTTCTCTAATCTCTCATTCTAGGACATTGGATTTCAGTGTTGGATCTCCTAAGCTTATCTTCCTGATTTATCTTTCTGTCTTCTTTTCCATCTTTCTGTCATTTTTTCTATTTCTTAAAGACTTCCTCAACTTAATCTTCCAAACTTTCTGTTGTGTTTTTGAATTTCTGCTATCATATTTTAATTTCCAAGAGTTCTTTTTTGTTCTTCAATTTTTTTTACTAACTATCCTAATGGTAGCAATATCATCTCTCAACTCTCTAAAGATATTAATAATAAGTTATTTAAGTTTTATTTTCCCTTCATTGTCTCTGAATCTCCAAGCTTTTTCTTTTTGTTTATTTGCTTTAGTCTATATCATCTATGTGTGAGACTTCCTCAGATGTCTAATGATCCTTGATTGTCTATTCACAATTAAGAATAAGGAACTAAAAATTTGTTTGGAGGATTTGAGTCTATGAATGAACTTACTAAATTTAGCTTTACTATAAAGGGATGTGCGTGGGCCTTTGTTGAGAAACTATCTTTAGGTCTTTGGGGGTGGAGGAATGGTAGTTTCGCAACATTTTACCTGGAAAGGAGAAGTCTGGCTATCAGCATTTTGGGAGCCAGGTGAGAGAAGTGTGTGTGTGTGTGTGTGTGTGTGTGTGTGTGTGTGTGTGTGTGTGTGTGTGGTGTGTGTGTGGTAGTGTGGGGTTGCTGCAGTCTTTATCAAGTATGTATAAATTTACTTGATCCATGTGTTTTCAGTATGGAAAGCAAAGACTCACAGAGATAGTGGGGTGGTGGCAAGGTTAAAGTAGAATAGAACAGGAAAAATGTCCATTCATGGCAACATTTCTGAAACTTGATGCACCTAAGATTGACAGCATGTAACTAAATGCTTCAATTATGCAGGCAGTTATCTCTGTTCCTTATACATTTCTTAAGAAAATATTTTCCTGTGAGCAGTATTAAGGATAAAAGGCATGACAATGAAAGAAACAGAGAAGAGATCACAATCAGTAATTTTCACATTTTGTGAGGAAGTACATAAGATTTCCCACTTCTCAAATTATTTCCTATTAATCTACACTTTCAATTACAGTAATTAATAAATTTTTTAGTGGCCAAAGAAAGGGAAATACATCTTGATATTTGTAGGGCCCTATACCTGTAGAGTCTAAATCAGAATCACAGAATTAGGGGAACTATAGATGCTGTGTCTTGGGTCAAGGCTGTTTACAAAAAAAATGTTTTCAGAAAAAACTACGTACCCTAGCCTTCCTCATCCTGGCATCAATTATATTGTTACCTATTCATATATACACAAGGACAATAAAGTATTTTTATATAAACAAGTATAACTTGACAAAGATTAGAGTGCTCAGTACTTTTTATGTGTTTTTATTATGAAAAGATACCTTTTTAAAGTATACATGAACTTATTTCAGAGAGTAGCTCTTCTTCTGGGCTCTTCATACTACTCACAGCATATGGGAAAATGGCTTCTCTTCCCATAATCTAATTGTATATCATTGATTCTGAGATTAAAATTGAACTCCTGGGTTTTCTAAATATATAGAGTACAGAGTAAAAAGTTACTAAACTGTGCTAGTAGTCTATTAGAAATGAAAGAAATGTAGAAAGCATCCATTTTAGATGTCAAATGAGAGCAGAAAGAAGATAGCCATGATTAGAACTCAGGTTCGCCGATCTTCAGCCCTCTACTCATCTTGTTAGCTGAAAGAGTTGAGAAGTGGGTGTCAGCAAAGTATAATGCAGCAAGAGCATGGACTTTGTGTCATACAGACCTGACACTGCTATAGTTGGCACGTGACCTTGGGCAAATTACTTAATCTCTCTGAGTCTCAGTTTCCTTATGTTTAAAATAGGGTTAATAATGCCTACATACCTCATGAGACCAAGGGAAATCCAAAAGACATACAGATTATACAGCTGAGGAGAGGAGAGAAAAGGAAAGGAGACAAAAAGAGCCCCAGGAAACATGCAATAGCCATCATGGAGTAGTAGGGGTGGGTGTGGATTCTTTCATATAACTTTCAGCCCAGAAGTCCCTCCACACTCTAATGAAAGCTGAAGATACTTCTATAACTCTTCCTATGTTGGCATCACTTAAAGAAGTCTTTCTCTCTCAGCATTTCAACCAGGGGACTGAGGTGATTTATGCAAGCACCTTATGCACATGAGACTTTACCATCTTACTGTCTGAGGCCAAACCATCTTTCAAAGACCTTCCTTATTTTCCCTTTGTCAAGATTATTTCCAGACATTCAATATCTACTTCCCTGTCAAGGTAGCAGAGAGCTCTGTCCTTACTAAATATAACATGAAATTCTAAGTAGCCAGGCTGAGATAAAAAGTGGATCTCTCAAGAGCCAAACACTGCCAGCCAAAGTTTTGAGAGACCTCTTAGATGGCAGTCATGCAGAGGATAGTTTGTGGGGACTGGGGAGTGTAAATTGGAGTCAGGAAAACCAGTTAGGAAACTGGCACAATTGGCCTCTTCAAGTATGGCATTTCTAAGAAGTTGAAATAGAAGAAGCCTCCTGACATTTCCAGACTGGATCCTGGTACTGAGGCTCATCAGACCAGAGGCAGGGGCTAATGGAGTTCACCACAGAAGCAGACCTAAATGACAGGAAAGGGAAACTTCAGGGAGTTGCTTTAGGAAAGATGACTACAGGAGTTCTCTGTGCTCAATCGGAGTGAAAGAAAAGAAATCCTAAAATATGAAGATGGAAAGTCTACATGGTCAAGGCATAGCTAGCAGGCTGAAAGTGGTATTAACATCACAGTCTTTGATTTAGTCACCAAGGTGAAAAGATCTTTTTCTATATCGTAGACCCAGCATGGGGTTAGGTCAAAGGTTAATTTCAAATAGGAGAGACCAGACACATAGAGCAGAAAGCAAGGACTCTCTACTTCTACATTACTGGCTACCAAATAATTAAAACTGTTTCTTAAATTCATATTTGCAACCCAGAGCATATAACTAAAGCTTAACACATGCCAGGTTATGCTTGCTCTGCTGACTGGTAGTACAAACTAGTTATATGCTGTTTCCACCAGTCTACCTGCCACTTTTTAACTGCACATATCAAGTATTTGCCTTCAGGCATCAGGCTTCACCACCTTTGTAAAAACAGTTGAGCTATGCACACTTGATGGGAAAACATCAAGCCAGTTCATTTCATTAAAAAAAAAGAAAAGCCAACTCAAATAATCAAATCCATCCTTTTGTACTTTCTTTTTTACAGATTTACTATTTTTTCCTCTGGTTTTCAATTTATTTGTTGAACTCTCTTAGAGTCTCAGTTTGAGACTCTCATTATCAATTTAAAAAGAAAGAAAAGGAATGTTTTTTTACAATGTTAAAAATAAATCTGTTCCTGTATCCAAAGCAGCCATGCATATTAACATGTGTGAATGTCCTCAGGGTTTAAATAGTCTTGGATGGAAAAAAAAATACTATAGCAAGACTTAAAAAAACAAGATGGCAGATTAATGAGAATTTTAAGAATTTTCATTCTCCTTGAGTAATTGCTTATATTCAGAACTTATTAGAAATGGTTTATTTGCAGCAGAAAATATGGATAAATCATGAAGAAAAACTTGCATCAGGGTGTTAAACATTGGAACTTATTGTCAAAATTTCCCAAAACTATGTAAGGGACTGATGCTGCATCATCATCATCATCATCATCATCATCATCATCATTGATGTTTATTGAGCACACCATGTGTCAGCAATATGTTAAATAGCTTATATGTATTATTTTGGGAAAAAGAAAGAAAGTTCGTATCCTCTTGTAGAAGAACTTAAGAACTCATTTAAGAAGAGAAGGGAAAACTGAAAAAAAAAGTGTAATAAAGTAAGGATAGGAGAATTTCGAGAAAATTTTAAAAATTATGAAAACAGCAGAAGAGTGACCCAGTATTTTGTTGTATTGGGACAGGATGGGGAGGTACAATGTGAACTTAAATTGACCTACACTAATACCCTGGTATAAGTGATTATGAGGAGAGAACTGATGGGAGAAGAACTGGTGGTACTTGGAAATAATTTATCTAAAGAAAGAGAGAATCCAGGTATGGATATTTGATTCAAGAATCATAGAACTATTATCAAAAGGAGTAAGTTGATTTTGAGGAAACCATTATATCTGTCACTCATCTTATTGTCTGATTCATGTTTAACCCAAAGATGGAGCCAGGCCTAAGAAAGCAGATCCAAAAGATTAAAATCCTGGTGATATCAGGCAGGTCCCATCAGCCACCCCTGAAACAAATGTGCTCCTGGGTTCTTCAGTTATGTGAGCCAATAAATTACTTATTTCTCTGTCTCCCTGTCCTTCTCTCTTCCTACTCCTTTTTCATTCCTCAAGTTGGTTTTATTCCTCAGTTCAGACTTTTCATTCTATACAACAAAAATATTCCTAATTGATACATCATAAAGTAGAAAAGTCTTGGTCCAGCTGAGTCCAAAGTCAAAATCAATATTTTCAGGCCATTCTCTTTCTCTAGCTTTTTTATTGGCTTAGATTTTCTTGGCATGTTTATCTCCTTTCTTGTTACAGTCAGATTTCTTCAACACAGCTGGGAAAGATGGCCATAAGCAGCTCCAGCTTATGTTGTCCAGAACCTTTTCTCTGTTAGCTCCAGCAGAAATATTTTTGAGAAAATGCACATTGGGCTTTAACAGGACCAAGTATTGTTCTCCCCTGTTTGCTCCCAAAAATCCTAAGGGAGTGGAGTCAGTCTAAATGTAAATACATGGAATCGGGGAAAGGTGGTGGTGTAATGGTTCCTGTTGGTGCCACACCCAGTTTCCCTTTACCTGGCCAATGTGCCCATTCCCCAGATGCTGTGAATGTTGACTGATGATAATCCATGCCTGCTCCCTCTCTGAGACTTGCCCTTAGTCAAACAGGAACTTCATCTCCTAATTAAATCTTTATTTAAATTTTGATTTTATCTGATTTTTAGATTAATTTTAACTTATTTAAAATACTGCATTAAAATTGATTACTGAGTTTTTTTGGCAGCTTTCAAATTCTACCCTGTTCACTTCACCCTAATCCAGGCCTTTGCTAAGAAGCTACAATCCAGGCCTCTGGCACCCCCTCTGAGAGTAGGCCTCATCCAATAATTAACTGATGTAGGGGTACAAAGGGTTGATCTTGTTGCCTCAAAATGGGTTAATGCTGCAGTATAATTTGTGTTCTAGAATTCCATATGGAATTGGAGCCTCCATTTAGTCTCTGGGTAGACCATATCCTTGCCAGTCTTTATTCCTGCCCTATTCCTAACTTCCTCACTCTCTTTTCTTGACAGTATTCCTTGCAGGTCACTTGGATAAGAGTCTGTCTTCAGCTCTGCTTCTAGGGAACACTACCCAAGACAGTTGATACCAGGAAGGGTCCTAGGAAGTAAAAACTAAGGGTGAGATTTTATAGTTGGATTACTCACCAGTTGGATAACAATGAGGACTAGGTTTTTAATACTGCCTGGATATTGGGGTAGTGGATTACTTAAGATCTATCTGTAGTGAGCTATAGTGGAATAGAGATACAAGGGGATGTACTAACTGGTACAATATCCTAGCATTACTGTTGTGCCGATCGGAATTCTGGTAACACACACTTCTAGGTCCTTATCATTGATGAGGAAATGGATTTCAACTCAGTGAATATGAGAAATATTCATTTATTAAAAACACATTATGAGGTAGAAGATGGGTCAAGCCTAAAACTGGCTAACCACGGGGAAATTAAAATACATAAGCTGTAACCCGAGGGGAGGCAGAGACCTGAGTTATATTTAGGGCTGTGATGGGTGGTCCAAAGGCATTCTTAGATGATTGGCAAGTGAGGTTGTTTTGATTGACACTTGATTGCTATATAACTCTTTGCCTAGAACACATGTGAATACCCAGAATTCAGTCTGTTATAATTAGATTATGACCTTCCAGGCATAAACATAGTATTATAGTGAAGCTTAATTGTGGGCAAACTAGGGTAGTACCTTTTGCACAGGTATCTGTAGCCAGAGTAGGCCAGCTAAGATTATGACCCTCCTTTCCTTTGTCTCAGAGACATAGGAGGGATTCTCTAACTATCAGCAGAGTGTTCTTTGGGCAGTCTCTGGGCTGGGGCCCTAGTCCTTTGTTCCCCCTCTTGCTTATGCCTGACTAGCTAGCTACCTAACACTAGCATGAAAGTTACCTGGAAATTTCTTAAAAATTTCTAAACTCAGAGTAATTCACACCTAAGAGTAATTACATCACAATTGCTAGGGGTAGGACACAGGTGCTGGTGTTTTTAGAAGCCCCTAGGTGATTCCATTGTCCTGACAAAATTTAGGAACTGCTCTCTAAGGCAATTGAAAGGTACAGGAGCAGTTATAACTGTATGGAATGACTGTGGAATCTGATAGCTCTCAGTAATCACTACTGATTCTTTGCAGAGAGAAAATCACAGGCTCAGCTCCACTAACCAGCAGCTTTAAGCAGTGAATTAGCCAGAGTCTCTCCAGGGCATTTAAAGAAACACTCATTTCCTGCAACCAGAGAGGAGGCACAGCTGAAGATCAGGCTGCCGATTAATGAGAACTTTGAATCACCTGAAACCTCGGGGCCTATAGAAATAACCAACTTTCCTTGGTTGGAAGATAGAGCCCTTCTGCTGCTTAAAGGCTATAAAAAGGTCTCAAGTAAGGCTGTGCTTTATAGGTAGTGTTGCTAGATAAAGTGCAAGATGCCCAGTTAAGTTTGAATTTCAGATAAACCATAAATAATAGTTAGTATCCTAATCTCCTATATCCTACATTTTTATTTGCTAAATCTGGCAACTCTATTTTCAAGGCAATCCTTGACCTTTTCAGGATCTGCCCCCACCTCCTTCTGGCCACTGGACACTCAGCGAAGATCAAGTCTCAGCCAAACCTGACTGAAGAAGTACCAGGCTTACTAAGGGAAGAGAGAGAAAATATGCTAAGAGAGCTGCAGGACTTGGCAAGCCCGTATTGGCAGGAACTAGAAAACAGGACTGGGAGTATCTCCTGGGGCTGCTAGATCAAAGGAGGCAGAAATAAATCTAAATAAGGGATTTAACATCTGCTTATAAAAGGTCCTGAATGACACTTCTAATATACAACTGGGATGGTGCTTGAAGATTGGAAAAAACAAATGAGCTCTTAGTAAATGCAGTAAAGATGCCAGATCTGCTATGGCAAACTGTGGAGTAAAGGCTCAAAAGGCTTAGAGAAGTTGGAATGTTGGCATGGACCTCTATAAACCTGGAAAACTTATCACTGTCTATGTCTCTCAGGAGGGCCTGGAAGATACTTCATTAACCAAGGTGGTAAGAAATATGCTGGTAAGAGACTTTTACGCATTGTTAAAAGGTCAGTAAAATCTATATTCTCTGTAGGCCAGGACTGACAGTAAAAGATACTGTTACAGAAGTGGGCTTCACAGTATCAGTGTGGATGACAAGATTCTGGAATAACCAGAGGCCCAGCACTTAAACTTCAGAGGTAATGGGCATAATTAATGTGATGGGCAGCAAATTTGGAACAACAGCCAGAGGGCAGCTAATCTACTATGATTCCTACAGATGGCTCATAGAACATGGTATTCATAGGGGCAAGGAGATGACTGCCATTAGGAGTACTGCTTAATATACATAATCACAAGGGATCTAAAACACATGAAGAGAAAACTGAGGTCACAAGCCCACCATTCCCCTCAGATATAACACTTGTTATCTCTTGTCTTTTGATAATAGCCATTCTAACAGGTGTGCAGTGATACTTCATTTTGGTTTTGATTTGTCTTTCCCTTATGATTAGTGATGTTGAGCTCTTTTCATGTACCTGTTGACCATCTGAATGTCTTCTTTGGAAAAATGTCTATTCAGATCCTCTGCCCATTTTTTAATCGAAATGTTTGGGGGGGGTTGTTTTGTTTTGTTTGTTTGTTTGCTTGCTTTCTATTGAGTTGTGAGTTCTTTATATATTTTGGATATTAGCCACTTATCAGATATATGATTTGCAAATATTTTCTCCCATTCAGTAGATTGCCTTTTCAATGGGTTAATGGTTTCCTTTTCTGTGCATTTTTAAAGCTTTTTGGTTTGACGTAGCCCCACGTGTTTCTTTTTGCTTTTATTGCCTTTGCTTTTGGTGTCAAATCAAAAAGGCATCACAGCTATGTCAAGGTGTTACTGGCTTCATTTTCTTCGAGGGTTTTATGGTTTTAGGTCTTACAGTAAAGTCTTTAATCCATTTTGAGTTAATTTTCATGTAAGATAATGATCCAGTTTCATTCTTTTGCATGTGGCTGTCCAGTTTTCCCAACATAATTTGTTGAAGAGACTGTCATTTCCCCATTGTATATTTTTGACCCCTTTGTTGTAAATTAATTAACCTTATATGTGTGAGTTTATTACAGGGATCTCTCTTTTGTTCCACTGATCTATGTGTCTGTTTTTATGCCAATATCATACTGTTTTAATTACTATAGCTTTGTAAGGTTCTTGAAACCAGGGAATGGGATGCCTCCAGCTTTGTACTTCTTTCTCAAGGTTGCTTTGGCTATTCCAGAATTTTTGTGGTTCCATACACATTTTAGGATTATTTATTCTATTTCTGTAATAAATGCCATTGGAATTTTGATAGGGGTTGCATTGAATTTGTGGATTGCTTTGGGCAGTGTAGACATTTTAACAGTATCAAACCTTTACCCCACGAGCATAGAAAGTGTATGTTTTCTTCAATTTCTTTCATTAAAGTCTTGTAATTTTCAGTGTAAATGTCTTTTATCTCCTGGGTTAAATTTATTCTTATGTATTTTGTTTGTTTTTCATGCAATTATAACTGGAATTGTTTTCTTAATTTCTCTTTGTCAAGAAAGCTGCAGACCTAGGATCTGACTGCCTGCCACGAGACGCTTTAGGTTAAGAATTTTTATGTTCAGACCATCCATCCTAAGTGTTACTTTCAGTCTATGAGTTTGTAGGGCCCACC
This sequence comes from Eonycteris spelaea, assembly GCA_003508835.1. NCBI lineage: Eukaryota > Metazoa > Chordata > Mammalia > Chiroptera > Pteropodidae > Eonycteris > Eonycteris spelaea. Next base: position 268,828 of record PUFA01000398.1, read on the forward strand.
ATGCTGGCCTTCCCTGAGCCTATCAGATTTGGTATGTGGCCCCTCTTTGTCCACATATACGATGAAATGTTACCCATAAGAAAAGAACTACTGCCATTTGCAACAACGTGGGTGGATTTTGAGAATATCATGCTAAGTGAAATAAGTCAGACGGAAAAAGTGGAGAACCATTTGTTTTCACTCATATGCGGCTATAAAGCTGAAAGCAGCAAACAAAACAAATAAACAGCTCACAGACATAGACAATAGTTTAGTGGTTACCAGAGGGAAAGGAGGACGCAGGGAGATAGAAAAGAGTAAAGGGGTCAAATACATGTTGCCAGGAGATTTGACTTTGGGTGGTGAGCACACAATGCGATATACAGATGATGTATTATAGAATTAAACACTCGAAACCTATATAATTTTATTAACCATTGTCACCCCAATAAATTTAATTTTAAAAATGGAGTAATTTGTCTTTTTGATAGCAATTCAAGACTTAATTGCAATATTCAACCTCTCCCAGAAATGTGAACTTTAAACAGTTAATCTGAAATTTCTTGATTAGCACTAGTAAGGTAATTTGCATAATAATACCCCCACATTCCCTTTTTCCCCACCCTTGAAAAAAGATGATCTGCTCTGAAACGATCTTTTCTTTTGTTTTGCAAATAACTTCCTTGCTCCATTTTCTTTCTGCCTATTAAAACAGTCTGTTTTGTACACCTCTGCAGAGCGCCCTTCTAGTTGCTAGAGGAGATGTCACCTGATTCATAAATCACCTAATAAAGCCAATTAGATCTTTAAATTTACTTGGTTGAATTTTGTTTTTTAACAGATACAGTTGCAGTGATGAGATCTAAAGAGACTTCCAGCGGCTTCAGGGACACCGATGAACCCTTCTGACTACACTCTTTCTCATCATTTCTAGGGACATTTGTAAGTTCCTCTCAGCTTTGAGCTCCACTCTCTTTGCATTTAAGGTCTCTACCTAATTGATGCTTTTTTACAGGGAGGGCCAGCTTAAGCTGGCAGATGGTTCTGCACAGAGCCAAGCCCCTAGCCTTTCAGAAGGCAATTCCCAGGACACAGTAACATGTCTTGGTTACTGCCAATATAGAGAAAACCCGGCCTTTGATTCTATTACCAGAATCCACATTGGGAACTGTTGGTGAGGTGGCAGCTGCAATTCTCCATTTGTTTGGTAATCAGTCCACAGTTCCCATTCCTGGGGTTTGCTGGTTCAGTTCTTTTTACAGTCCCTGGTTCCGTGGGAATTGTTGGTGGTGTGTGCAGGGCCTTCTTTTGGTCCGGACACAGTAACATCTCTTGGTTGCTGCTGATATGTTAAGGTGCACATTCTTTTTTGTCTTGTTTCAGATGGATAAAGGCTGTTTGATCCTTTATATTTAAAAATTTGAGCCTGCCACCTTCTGGGACACCTGTTTAACAACTATAGTCCCAGATGCTATAGATATTTAGCAAAATGGACAAAGTATTAACAATGGTAATTATGAGAAACATTCTAATTAAACAAAATTGTTTATTTAAGAAATGCTCTTGAGAGAAAAGGATCCCAACTGAACAAGAAGAAATGGGATGCCTACTTTAATTGATATGCAGAAGCTTCCAAAAGTCTTTAAGATTCCAAAATAACCTTTATTATTAGCAAAAGGCTAACAATAAAAACAATGAAAGACACCTAGGCCTCTTTCACTACACCCTCCTAAGGAGCCCCTCCCAAAGTTGATAGGACTTGAGAGATTTTCTGGAAAACTGCTACATTATTCCCTTAAACAGCCAAGGGGAAACTAAAATTAAAATTAATGGGGTTGTGCAGTATTGCCAGAAATATTTTCCATTTGTCCTGGCTAAAATCTGACGAGATATTTGAAAGGATTTAATAAACTTTTGATCAGAAATTTGGTCAAATTGAAAGGTAATATTCAGAGCCCAAAAGGAATTTTTTTTATGCCTTCTTCCCCAAGCTAAAAATATGTACCCAGAGGGAAAGAAACGTTACAACAATAGGTAGATGGGTGTCAATCCCCTGACATTATTCAGGCTGCAATCCAGTTCTCTGAGGCAACTGGAAAACATCTGTCTTTGTTTTATAATCTCTGCAGGGTCAAGTGGCTCTAGTGGTTCAAAGTTCACCTGCAAAAACTGACCCCTCATTGCCAGACTTTTGTCATCCTGATGTCCTTGTAACATGGCAACAGTCTGCTCCAGAAGTAGAGCATTGAGATGGGTAAAAAATTGCTGTAAATTAAACTATTAAGACTATGGCATACAACATTCTGCTGATTCCTTGTTGACTCATGTTAGTATGAGCAGCTACTGTGCGTCTTTAATGTTTTAGGCTTAAGTCTTTCAACAACAGGTTAAAGAAGACTTACCAGATCTCAATTTAAAGGATGCTGTTCTTTACAGTCTAGAGCCTAGTGATGGTATTCTGGAAGCATCATCAGAGGAAGACAAGGCATGAGCCCATTAGAAAAGACTTTACCAAGCTCTCCTAATCATTGATACTGCTACGAGACTAGAAGATTTTGAGCCATGGATGTACATCTCAGGCTCTCTTTGACACCTGGTCCTGTACAGATGCTGGAGACCTCCAAACCAAATTGATGAGAAAGAGAAGTACCTGACACCGACAAAGACTGTTTCTACCCAAGATGGAGAATCAAGACTTCACTCTTAACTGAACATGAAACATTTCGTCCTTTTTCTTTCCTTTCCTTTCCTCCAGCATTGGTCTGGAAAAATAACACATCGTCTGTATCTCCCAGGCCATTACTAAAGGAGATAACATTTTAGATTGCTAGAATTGTCATCAAAGATTTTGATTTATCCATAATTATCTAATTCAGATTCGCTCCCACTCACTAAGAACTCTCAACAGCAGTACCCACCTTTACTGGCATTTAGGATGACTCTATTTCAGGCTTGGAGATTCTTTTCCCGTATGTGTTAAAAACTTGACTGACCCCTGACTTGAAGAGGTCAATGCAGCAATTTCTGTGAATGAGTCCATTCACAGTGCCATCTTAGTGGAAGGGTTTGTGCCTAACAGGATTTACTCTGCTAGTAGTTATCATTCTCCTTGGGCCTACGAATGCCTAAATAGCTGGTGCCCAGCCAGGCAATGTCTCATAGGTTATCTAACCGTGCCCCTAACTGCTCACAAGTGAACTGGGACTCATTGGTCAACTCTCCTGAATTTATAGTGTCTAGTTAGAAAGGACTTACCAGGAGGCTTTCATGATTAAGAATTCACTTCCTTTGTCAGGTTCCTACTTTCCTAGTCAGAAATAAATACCACCGGCTACAATAAGGAATCTTCCTTAGCTCTCAGAAATAATTGCAGAACCTATTATTAAAGCTATCACTCCCCCACTCCCCCCATGCCCAATCCTTAGATTCTCTGGCCAAAGTTGTTCTTAATAATAGAATAACCCTTGATTATCTCTTAGGTGAACAATGAGTTGTCTGCTGTGGCCAACACCTGCTGTAGCTGGATTAACACTTCCAGGAAAGTTTAAATACCTGTTCACAGCTGCAAACTACTAAGCAAATGATCTCCATAGGTCCCAAATGCCTGGGAGGGAATGAGAGAGTTACAGTTTTAAAAGTTGTGAACCTGGGGTAGTGGCCTGTGAGTGTTTCAAGATTTAGCAAAACGTGTTGACTTACATATACCACACAGAGGGTCAACAAAAGCTGCAAGAACTACCTAGCAGTAGCTGAGAATGGTACTAATTTCTTACTATTTTGTCACATCTCTCAAGCTGAGAGTTTGATCAAAAGATATTGTTAAAAAAAAAGTTATAACAGGCCCAAAATGGAATCATGTGGCCCCAGGACAGCAAACCAAGACCTAATTGCAGTACTTAACCTACCCTAGGAATATGAACTGAAACAGTTAATCTGAAATGTCATTATCATTAGTAAAATAATTTACATAATAAGACCCCTGACATTCCCTCTCCCCACACCCCACACACACCCCCAAAAAGATAACCTGGCCTGAAAAGATCTTTTGATTTATTTTGTTTTGAAAATAGGCCCCTTGCCCCACCCTCTTTTTGCCTATAAAAACTTCCGTTCTGTACAACTCCTCAGAGCACCTTTCTATTTGCTAAATGGGATGCTTCCTGATTAATAGGCTCTTAATAAAGTTTATTAGATCTTCAAATTTCCTCAGTTGACTTTTGTTTTCTTAACATATTCTTATACACGTGTCCTGGTACACCTGGGGTACAAGTGTCTGTAGGGCTTATATATAGGGTCATGGATATGCTTAGCTTTAGTTTTATTAGAGAAAGCCAAACTATTTTCCAAAGTGGTTGTTTCAATCTAAATTCCCTCTAACATGTATGACAATTTCCATTGTTTTATATCTTTATCAACTTTCAGTATTGTCAGATTTTTTAATTTTGCCAATCTGGTGGATGTGTAGTGTTATTTCATTTATGGTATTAATTTACATTTCCCCAATTACATGTTTTTATAGGCCTATGGGCTAATTAGATCGCTTCTATTATGAAGTGCCTGTTAAGTCTTTTCACAGTTTTTAAATTGGATTGTCTTTTTCTTTTTGATTTATAGGAGTTCTTTATGTATTCAGATAACTAGTGGGTTTTTAGTCGATTGCATATGTTACAAAGATTTTCTCCTCTACAGCTTCTCTTCTCATCGTTTTTATTGTATCTTCTGATTATCAGAAGTTCTTCATTTTAATTAAAAGCATCAGTCTTTTCCTTTATGATTAGTGCTTTTTATATCTGGGGTAAGAAATCAATCCCTCCAGCCAAAGTCATAAAGATATTCTCCTCATGTATTATACTCTAAAAATTTTTGTTTTTTTCTTTTTCATTTAAGTACTTTCTTTTTATTTTTGTGTTGTAGATGTCTCAAATAGTTTTTTTTTTTTTCAGTATGAACACCCAATTTTCTTAGCGCTGTTTACCAAAATCCGTCCTTTCCCCACTGCTTTGATATACTACCTCTATCATACGTAACCTGTCCGTATATGCCTGGATCTGCTTTGGGAGCTCTCTGTTTTGTCCATTTGTCTACTTATGGTCCTTACATCAGTACTATACAGTCTGCTTAGGGCTTACTAAGAAATCTTAAAATCTGATTAAACACGTTTTCCCACTTCACGTGGGAATTTGCTTGTCAAATTCCACAAATAGATGTATTGAGTTTTGACTGCCATTACATTAAATCTGTGAATCAATTTGTAAAGCATGAACATCGTTACAAAACCATGTCTTCTACGAACATGGTAGGACTCTCCAATCATTTGTCTCCTTCAACGTCTTTAAATAAAATGCAAAATTTTCTCCATAGTGGCCATGCTCACCTTTTCATCTTGTGATAGACACAATCCTTAGCACTTGATATGAGACTTTCAGATTAATTTCTGTCTAATGAGCTGTTGCTGTTCTCTAGAACTCCAATTCATTTTGTATATTGATTTTGTATCTAGCAAAATTCCTGAGCTCTACTAATTTTTCAAGAGTCTGTCAGATTTTCACACCCATATAATCACGTCATCTGAAACTAGTGATAGCTTTATTTCTTTCTTTCTAATTCTTATAGGAGTTATTTCTTTTCCTCACCTTAATACGTTTGCTAGGACCTTTAGTACAACATCGATTAGAAGTGATAGCAGGCATTGTTTATTCTTGATCTCAAAAAAAGATGTTTTTTGATGTTTCACTATCACAAATAATGTTTGTAGTATGTTTCTGTAAATAATCATTATCAGATTAAATTTTATTCCTAGTTTAAGAGATTTTTATATACTATTTTTATAAGTGGACAGTGAATGTTATCAAATGATTTCCTGTATCTTTTGGAACAATAATGTGATTTTTCTGTGTTATTCATTAATGTGGTAAGTTATATTAATTATATTTCTAAAGTTATCCAACTTTATATTTCTTGGCCTTGATCCTTTTTATTTATATATGACTGGATTTGGTTTCAGATTTTTGTATCCGTGTTCATGAGTGAGATTCTCTGGCAATTTTCCTATCTGTACTGTCTTAGTCCAGTTGTGTGTCAAAATGTATATTAGCTTCTGATAATAAGTTGGGAAAATGCCACTTTTTTTCTATTTTCTGAAAGAATTGTGTCATACAGAAATTATTTCTATATTGAATATTTAATAGACCTTACTAGTAAAGCTACCTGTGCCTGAGATTTTCTTGCAAGATTCTGACTACTGATTCCATTTCTTGAGTAGTATATTATTATTCATGTTTACTTTTCCTCCTTGAATCAGTTTTGGTTAGATTTTGCTAGAGTATTGTCCATTTTATCTAAGTTTTCAAATGTAGTGACATAAATTTGTTTATAACATATTCTTGGTATCATATTAATGTGTGCAAGATCTGTGATAATGACCCCTTTTTATTCCTGACATAGGTTATTTGTACCTTTTCCCTATCTCTCCCCCATTCTCACCTCTCTCTCATGCATGCACTCAGTCTTAACAGAAGTTTGTCACCTTTATTAGTCTTCTCAAAGAACTATCTTTTGCCTTTGGAGAGCCTCTTTATTATATGCTTGTTTTCTAGGTCATTAACTTCTGGCCTCATATTAATTCTTATGTTTACTTCTTTCCTTCTACTTTCTTTTGACCTATTTTGTTATTTTTCTAATTTTTTTTTTGAAATTGATGATTTATCCATTGATCTTCAGGTGTTGTTTTTTTCTGATCTACTTACTTAAGGCTATAAATTTCCCTCTGTCCTCAAAGTATATTATACAGCATTATCATTATTGCTTAATTTAAAATATTGTCTAAATTTCATTATATGATCCATGGGTTATTTACAAATGTGTTTCTTGTTATCTAAACATTATAAATTTTCTTGTTGGGGGGAGTTGTTTGTTTGTTTGACCAGTTTTTAGTTTAATTATATTGTGGTCAGAAAACATAGTTTTCATGATTTCCAGGCTTTGGTTTTTTTGTGGCCTTTTTATAGCTCAGTATATAGTAAAATTTTTAATATGTTCCTTATGGGCTTGAAAAGGAAATACTTTCTGTAGTTGTTGGGTACAATGTTCTGTGTATGTTCATTATGTCAAATCTGTTAATCACGTTAGTTAAATCATTTAAATCATTATTTTTTGAATTGTTATTCTATTAATTTCTGATATTGTTGTGCATCTTTCTATTTCTTCTTGTAATTTTGTCAAGTTTCGCTTTGTATATTTTGAGACCATGTTATTAGGAACATTATAAATTTTAAATTGTAATGTCTTCTTGGTGAACTGAGCCTTTTGTTGTTTTAGAGTCATTTTCATTACATATGGTAGTTTTTTTGCCTTTACGTCTATTTCGTGTCATGCTAATTAACTGCACGAGCTTTTATTGGTTAGTGTTTTTTTCATCTTTTTACTTTTAACCTTTGAGTCTTTATGTTTTAGATATGTATAAACATTTATTTTTAGTTTTTATAAGTCCAGTTTGTCAATTATTATATTTATTGTAATTACTGATAAATTTCAGTTTAAATGTATTATTTTACTTTGTGCTTTTTATTCATCCCACCTGTTCTGTGTTTTTCTCTTCTCTCTTGCCTTCTTTTTGATTAAGTATTTTCCAACATTCTAGTTTTTCCTCTCCTAGTTATAAAATTAAATGGTTTCCATTATTTTAAAGACTACAGTAGAAATTACAACATACAAACTTAACTTATCAAAGGATACAGTTAATCACTATTTTCTCCTGGACAATACGAGGCCTACAGAATACTTTTAATATCATTTAAACCTCTTCTGATTTACACATTATTTTTGTCACATGTTTTAATTATCCTTTTTTAATACCACAAGACATCGTTTTTGTTTTACATAGTCAGTTCACTCACATATTATTTTTGCCATTCTTTATTTCTTCTCACATTGCAGACCTTCCCTCTAGGATCATCCTTTTGTCTCTCTGAAGTACATGCTTTAGAATTTTTTTGTGAGGGTTTCCTCTTGGACCATTCTCTCAGTTTTTATTTACTCTTTTCTTGACAGATACAATTTCTATGTTGGTATGGTAATTATTTTCTCAGTGCATTGAAGAGCTTATTCCACTGTCTCATAGCTTTCCTTATGTTGAGAAGTCAAATGACAAACTGTTACTCCTTTGAAAACAGTCTTTTTTCCCCTCTGGCTTCTTTTAAAATCTTCTTATTGTCTTTTGGAGTTCTGAAGTATTATTAGAATATATCTAGGTATGAATTTCTTTTTATTTATGTTTCTTGGGTTTCGTTAAGCTTCTTAAGTTGGTGTATTTAGGCTCTTTTTCATTCCCAGCAAATTATCAGCCATTATCTATATATTGTTTCTCCAAATTTCCATTTTCTCACCTACTACAACAACATGCTATCTTCCTTGCCTTTTAACTTTTCATCTGTATTTCTGTTTGTTTTCCTCTAGAATTTTTTTTCTGTCCTATCTTGTAATTCACTAGCTATATCTTTACCTATGTTTAATCTGTTAACATTTCTACTGAGTTTTCAATCTTAGTTCTTAATATTTTATTTGTCCTATTGGCTCTCTCCAAATTTTATAAATTTCCTGTTCTCTGTAAATATTTTAAGGCATGTCTCTTATTTTTTAAAAAATGTAATAAGCATATTTGTTTTATAGACTATGATAAATGATGTCAATATTCAAAATCTTTGTATATTTGTTTCTTTGTACTTTGTTTCCTTTTGTGCATGGTTACCTTTGACTTTGTGCTGCTCATTTGACCTTGAATTTATAAAATAATATGGCCAAAAATGAAAATGCCTTCCTCTAGAGAGGAGTTATCACTGAGAAAACTTTAAATCAAGTTCCTGACAAGAGGTTCCCTAGATGGCCCAAGGGACATGAAGTCAAGCTGCGGATATACATGACATGTATTACTGCTTCTCCTTTATCCTGAGATGTAGCCCTTTGTAATCTTGCTTAATGGGAAGAAATACAATTATAATCTCCCATTGGGTACAGTCTATCGAAAACAAAATTCATGTTTGCTTGAATTGGAAATGCCTTCAAGATTAGGTCCAATCCCATGCCTTTCTTCCCCCTGTAGTTGTTAATTCTTTACTATTTTATTATCTCTTTGATGATTTTTAGAAGTTATTTTTTATCCATAATTTTTAGTCAATTTTTAGAGAGAAAATTGATACAAATAATATAGGCTACCATATTCTCAGAAAGCAAGCACAAGGCATTAGCTTTTTAATTACCAGAAGTGTTTCTCATAAGTATAGAACAAAACATTTTAAAATAACTGTCAATCACAATAAAGTTTCTTTTTTAAAAAACAGAAGCTCGTCTGATTTAAGATTCTGAAATCAACAACTTACTAGCTGAGCAACTTTAGCAAGTCATTTAGCTTATCTGAGATAAGTTTTCTCATCTATAAAAAGGGATAAATAATGTGAATAATTTACAGAGTTCTTGTGAAGAAAACTAAGTGAAATAACTAACATATTAGGATGTTGCAAACTGTGAAGTGGTATTAAAATATCAGTTATATCAAAATCTTCAACTACACAGTTTCATGATGTTAATTTTTGGCACCCTATTTAATTCTCTGAGATTTAAGTAATGAACAAGCCATGTGTTCTTATCCATTATCCTATTTCCTCTCAAAGAGCAGAATTTCTGTGACGGTTTTTGAGAGGGTATATAATATTTGAGAAATAAAGCCCAATATTATATTTGGCTTCCAGAGGAACCCCCTAAGGTCTTAGTGAACTTCTTCAGACATATGAGGAAAAATCTTCAGGACTCTTAGGGAAAAGATAAATCAACCCATTTTAGGGTAATGTCTATTTAAATCTGAAAAGTAAATTTATCCCTGCAGTATACAGAAATGACGCATTTGCCAGATTACTCACTGTATTAGTTTCCTAGAGTTGCTGTAAAAAATTACCACAAACTAGGTAGTTTAAAACAAAAGAAACGTATCCTCTCACAGTTCTAGAGACCAGAAATTAGAAATCAATTGTCAGTAGGCCATACTCTCTCTGAAGGTTGTAGAGGAGAATCCTTTCTTGCTCCTTCCAGTCTCTGGTGCAGGTTTTCCTTGGTTTGTGGCTGCATAACTACAATCTCTGCCTCTATCTTGTGTCTGTGTCTTCTCTTCTGCTTCTAAGAAAAATATTTGGTGTTAGATTAAAGGCCTACCTGGATAGAACAAATTCTCATCTCCTAATGACCTCATCCTTCAATTTAATTACATCCACAAAGACCCTTTTTCCAAATAAAATCCCATTAGGGTTTGGACATATCTTTGAAGGCCACCACTCAACCCATTACACTTACCATCTTTCTTCTCTGACGACTGGCACCCTTTTTTTCTTGAAGCTTGTTTTTAAGGAAGGGAAATTGGTTAAATTTGGACTATTTCCAATAGAAACCAATACCCATACCCAGTATATGTAGGTGAAAACAAAACTGAGATCTGTAAAATTTTATCCTATTAGTTTCTATTCATATTTTGTGTAACAGCAATGTGTCAACATCCTAGATTATTTTTATGTTTCTGGTTGAAGAAATAGGTTTTATATATGTATTTTATACTTCTGTTTATTTTTTTAAACAAACATTTAAAGAGGATTACAAAAATAAAATTTGTAAGTATTTTACAAAATCTTTTGCTATCAGTGAGAAAACTAAAATAAAAGAAAAATCAATGCAAACAAAATAAAATGAAATTGAAGGTAAGAAGAATTCACAAAATACTTGCACATGAGGCTAGGTTTGGGTACTAAAGAAAGGCTCCAAATATGAATCCGAGCCTCCTAGCTGGTAAAGCAAAGTCAAGACTACAAGGAAGTAAAAGATTTACAGTGTGCATAAGAACAAATAAAGCTACTGTTCAACTATTCTAGGGAAGCATAATCCATTTTTGATGTTGAGACATGAGAAAACTCCCCCCAGATTTTAAGAAGAAAATATCACAAGGTATATTGGGTAATGTCCTCAGTAACACTGCAGTAGTAAATACAATCATGAATTCCATGACCTCAGTAAAGACTAATGGCACAAACTAAAGCAATTTTACAATAGGTGATAACAATGTGATCCAAGAATTAAGTGTTCTAAGGTCAAACTAGAACTAAGGATAAAATAGAAACCATTTGAAGAATAGGTGGCTTGCATGTTTTCTATGCAGTGTTCTGTCAATATTGTTTCTCAGACTTAGGCTTTCAATAAGAATTGGCTAATGGAGGACTCAAGGTTGTACTCCCTCACAAGAACTTAGCACGTATTTTGATGTTCAACAAACAAAGGCGGTATGGTGGCAATTCTCAAAAAAAAATTGAGGACTCTGATCAGAAATCCTGCTTTACTATAAGGATGTTCCACCTCTACATGGGCGTAGGCCAATGGAATCTTGTGGCAGGGAAGTACGTATTTTTTAAATTATTTAATATCATAAAGCCTAAAAGTTTTATTTTTAAAAAAGCATTATGTTTTAAACATTATAGAGAAATAAAAAGTCCCTTTTGACTACCGCCCTCATTCCTGGTCCTCTGTCTTCCCCTCCAAACATTATCACAGTTAGCAATTTAGTATATTCTTTTATTACTTTTCTGCATGTGTCCGTATATATGTATGTACACAGAATATACAGTATATAATATTATTTTGTACAGGTTGTTTTTTACATAAAAGTGTGTAAAAAACACATTGTTTCTATTTGCTACTTTTCCTTCCCACTGAACAATGTATTTTGAATTCCTAACCATATCAGTACCTATTCATCCACTTCATTCTACTTCATTTTCCCACCAGTGAACATGTTATTTACTCATCCAACACTGTTGCTGACCATCTTGATCCTGCCTTCTTAGGCACATGGGCAAGTGTTTCTCTGCTATTAGATACTGAGAACTGAAATTCATGGATGGAACTTTTAATTTTTTTAATGGGTACTGACAAATTGCTCTATAAAGTGATCACCCTCATTTACACTTCTCCAAGCAGTGTATAACAGTATCTGTTTCCTCAGGCCCTCAGCAACATTGGACAATAACATTCTTTTAATATTTTTAATCCCCCCAAAACGAAGATGGTATCCATTTTAATCTATGAAAATGATATCTCATTGTGGTTGGAATTTGCATTTCACTGTGTTAGTGAGGCGGAACATTTTTTTCATTTTTAGTGACCACTGAGGTTACCTTTCCCACTCAGGTTTTCTAGTAAGTTGTCTTTTACTTACCAGCTTGTAAGAAATATTTTTGAAAGAATCATTTATACATATATATGATATACATCTTTTGCCTATTATACATGTTATAATCATTTTTTCCCAAGTTATTGTTAGTTTTCAACTTTATTTAATGGTACCATGTAATATATGAAGGTTCTTCATTTTGATATCGTCAAATTTACCCATTTTTTCCCTTTATTTCATTTTAATCGTATTGAAAAAGGCTTCATTCAGCAGATGTAAACTTATTACATAAAATCAGAAGACACCTGTGACTTCATTCTCCTGTAAAGTCTTTACTGATTTTCTCTCCCCTTTTGATCATTACCTGATCATCACTATCCACCTTCAATATTCAGCACACTTCCTATGAGAGTCAATCCTTGGTCTTTCTCAGAATGAAAAATGAAATATTGCCATTTATTCATTTGTTTATTCGATTAATACTTACCATGTGCCAGGCCCAGTGCTAGGCCTTGGATATACAATGGTAAAGTAGACGAGACCACTGCCCTCATGGAACTCACGGTCTACTGGAAAGAACATACATGAAACAAGTTAGTAAACATGTACACTCATTGCATATTGTAGTAAATACAATGAAAAAGAAGAATGGATGCTGTGAGAGAGAATGGGTGTTGGAGCTTCACTGTTCCTGGCTTACCTCCGTGACAACTCTCAGATGACTTATTCTAATTGTCTGATTCCTGTGCCTTTTATTCCTTGGCTACCAATACATCTTTTGTAGGACACCATTTCTCTCTGAGCCATTATCCTTAACAGGGATAGACTCCAGGTTTGACTCCACTTCCCTCTTTTCTGGCCACCCTGCTGACTTAGCATGGCATGAGTCACTCTTGCTCTGAGAAACAAAGTTCTGAGAAAAACAAGCCAACGAACAGGTAGCAGAAAAATAAAACTCCTAGCGTAAGGGATTTGGAGCATGTAGGGGTGGAAAAATCACTCTGGAGTTGTCAGATGAACCTGATCCAGATAAAATACTCTGTGCTTAGATGAGCAAACAGATAGTGAAGTAAATAAAAGTACTTTTTGAGTACTGTTTGAAACAGTGGCATGTAAATGCCTTATACCTTGAGAAAGGCCCTCACAATAATAATAAAAATTGTGTCATGAAACTAAATCTAAATATATGGACTTTGAAAAAAATCAGGTGATAGAATAAGAATATGCAGCCAATAAATCCATGTATTCTCCTATCTCACCATAGTCTGGAAAATAAGCCATTATATCCTTGGGATTTCCAGATCTTAGAAGAAGTCCTAAAATGACAGGAAAGGAGATTCCAGAGTCTTCCTCCAGCTCAGGTCCTCGCATTTACAATCAAATCTTTGCCTCACCCACTGCATGATCTTGGGTAGGTTGTTTAACCTTATTCTACCTCAGTTTCCTTATGTGTAAAATGTGTAATTATCATGGTGTTTTTTAATGCTTAATATATGATAGGCATTATAATAATTTTTTCCAGCACCCAACTCAATGCTGAGCACATATGAAGTACTCAATAAATACTGAATTATTTGATTAGCTGTGTTTTTATACTTGGGGCCTCTCTCAAATAGTGGGATTGGATCCCTGAGATAAATGGGTAGGTGGTCTCTGCGGCCCCACAGAGGCTTTCAGAGGCCTGGTGATAGGTCCGTGAAGAGTGACTCAGAGGTATTCCAAGACCACTGAGCCCAGCTAAGCTCCTATGTATGGAAAGGAAAAAATTCCCTCCATTTACCTGGCCCAAGTGCCTTGCTGGATCTATGTATCTTCCACCTTCTTAGGCAGACACGGTGCAGAAGCAGAAAACAATTTGGATATTCTTTATTTAAATAAATACATAAAAGGCACTGGGTAGTGCTTATGAACATTCTTAGTCAAGACTGGCTAAAAGGGTGACTCGAGCTGGCCAGGGAGGCTTTGCCAGTCAGTCATCTGCTCAACACATAAGGCTGCACAGCGTTAGCTTTACCCAGCAGGACACTGGCCCAGTCCCAGGCCCTTCCCTAGAATTCAGAGTTCTCTTTTCTGACCAGAGCTCTATCTCATGTCCTGGTGGTCTTTGGTAAGCTCATGTTTTAACTTTCCCAAAGAGAAAATATATTCTTTATTCTGTCATCTGCTTCACCGACCCCAGATGTAAAATGCCAAATCATGAACTGGGAGAGGATGGGGTGGCGACCTACCTGCAAAGTCCCCTCCTCTGGCTACTTCCCTTCAGCTCTGCATGGCCTCTGCTCATGGGGGCCTGGTACCTGGGGTAAAAAGGGTCTCCCTTTGAACTGCACTGGGTCCCAAACCAATTAATGACCCAGAATAAGAAGGCATTCTCAGGGAAGAAGAGAGACATTCTTCAGATCTCTAACTGAAAAATTAAGGTTCGTCCTAGAAATTTTGATGGCAAATTTGATGGACCCAATCAATTAAATCATCTAAAATTTGAGATTTGCTTCTACCACAAAGAAAAGTAAGGCCAACATTTTTCTTCTCAAAAGAGCCTGAGCCATTATTTGGAAGGGGAGTTTGATATTTATCATTACGGTTTTCTTAGTAATCAGCTGGCAGCAATTTTAAAATCAAGAATTGAGACAGAATTAAACAATGAGATATGAACTTGGTACATCACAGCTGAAATCAATACTGTGACAGTAACAAGGTTAATCTTGGATTCACAGGTGTGGGGTAAGACAGAAAAAAAAAAAAGTTTATTTCCTGAAAGCTAAAGACTGGTTTCCCTCTCTAATCCCAGACCACATTATCCTGATAAATAAGGAAGTCATGCTTATTAACAGGAGCTAATAAGATTGCAGCCCCCTTTAAACATCCTGAAGACACTGGCCGCTTTCCCGTCCAGCAGTAAACTGTAGTGAGCAGCTCAGAGTCATTTCCTGCTCTTCCTTGACTACCCGAGGCAGCCTGTGGACATGGCTGACCAGGGCACGGAGCCACGTGAGTCATCTTTCTTCCAGTCCATGGAGATGAGAGCAACACCATCTGCAGGAAAGCACAATTTCATTTTATTTTGTCTAATATGGTTCAGGCACAGCGCAGGCTGTCCCTATTCTGAGGCTGGAGAATTTAATTTCCTCTCTTGCCTGTGGAAGTGGGCTCAGCATATAACCCTATTTAATCACGGACTGTTAATGTTCACCTAAGATGGCTAAGATGGCTGACTTGCGGCCCTACCTGGGCCGCTGCGCACAGCAGCACTACTCAGGCCCAACCTCAGAATACAGAGCTCTTGACTCACTGCACCAGCCACAGTATGCATGTGCGATTAAAGCCACCATATAGTTCCTCAATTCAAAGATGCATATTATTTTTTCAGAGGGCGAGAAAAAAACACATTACTATTTTAACAGTTGGCACTAGAATGCCACCGAGGGAAGAGAATTACTTCTAGCAACAGGAATGTACATTCATTTTGATTGTTCTTTCAGGGCTTTTTTCAAATCCCCCTCTGTCATGTCTAACTCCTCAGTGTCTAGTATAGACAACCACCTTGTATTCCTGAAGCTTTGGAGAATGAAGTAAGAAGGGTGGTGCCTGAATGGAGTGAAGCATGGGGAAGAGAGGACCGCAGCTGCAGATGCTGAAAGATGTGGTAGAAGCCAGGAAACAGCAGAGAGGCAGGCCTCAGTGTGGACAGACTCAGAGAGAGGCAGACACAACAGAAACCCACCCTGCAGAGCATGGGGATGGGAATAAGAAAACAGGCAGATGCGGGTAGGGGGTGTTGGGCTGTTATGTGGAAAGAGGCTTTGCAAGGGGTGGACATTTATTTGTTTTAACACATCTGTGATAATTCTTATTCATCTACTACCCTGACTTTCTTGCAAAATATAACCTCAGAAGCACTTTCTATGTTAATAATACATTTTTATAAATATTATTTTCAAATGGCATCATAATAATCTATTGAGCAGATTTGCCATGGGTTATTTAATATCTCTTTATTTTGGACTTTTAAATAAATTCAAAATTTTATCTATTAAGGCTGCTAATGCTATGAACATCTTTATGTAGAAAGCTTTTATCATAGGATAATTTCCTCATGATAAATTACCAGTATTGGAATTTACTGAGTCGGAGGGTATGAAATTTTTAAACCTTTGATGAATATTGGTAAAGTAGGTTTTACTTCTATCAGTACTGATGGGAATCCCAGTTTCTCTCCACAAGGGAAGCTGTCTATTAAGTCTTACTTATTTTCTGGAGGGAGATATTAAGACCAACAGGTATGTTTAGAGGCTCTAATCTTAGATACTGGTGAATAATGCCAAATTGCCTTCCAATTATGCTATGCCATTTAATCTTCCGTCAATTGTGTGTGAAAATACTTATGCTTCCACATTGTCTGCAACCCTGGATTCTATAAAACTTAAAATAACTAGTTTTTGGTCAATCTGATGGTCAAAATATCTTATTATTTTAGTTTACATTTCCACAACTGCTACAAAGGCTAAACATCTTTTCATATTATTAGTTACTTGTATTTTTTCATTTCTGAATTACCTACTCACATACCTTGCCCATTATTCTATTAGATTGTTCATATTTTACTTGATTATTTGTAGAAGCCCTCTAAGTATTATCAAATTATATCACCTATTATATCAACTGAAAACATTTTCCCTGTCTTCTTTGTTTTTAATACTTTTTATTGTACAGAATA
Organism: Eonycteris spelaea; assembly: GCA_003508835.1. Lineage (NCBI taxonomy): Eukaryota > Metazoa > Chordata > Mammalia > Chiroptera > Pteropodidae > Eonycteris > Eonycteris spelaea. Next base: position 285,723 of record PUFA01000398.1, read on the forward strand.
TTTTAATTTGTGTATTGTCAGATCCTTCTTTCCCTTTCCATAACAGCTTTTTATATAACTTAAAAGGGTCTTACCTATCCCGAGATTATAAATATATTCTCAAAAGTTTTATTCTAATTATTTTGTATTTTTAAACCTATTTATTCTATATGGAATTTAGTTTTGTGTATGTTATGACGTGTGATTTTACTTTATTTTTCCAAAAACTATTAGTAATTGTCCATTTATCACAAACTAAATCTTCTTGGATCTGGTTTTACAGTCTCTAATTATTAACTTTATAATAGCTTTTGTTCTGCTAGAGCAAGTCACTCCTTGATATTTTTCCTGTTTTAAAATTTTATTGGTTATTCTTGTATATTTACTCTGTGTGTGTGTTTACTGTACATGAACTTTAGAATCATCTTGAAGAGAATTATTTTTTTAAAGCAATTAACTTTTCATTGAGAATACATTGAATTTATATATTAATTTGAAGATAAAAAATTCCTTGGTAATAATATTAAATCTTTCTGTGTATAAAATATCATTACTCTCCATTTATTTATTCAAACTACATTCTATTTTTTCTATTTTTATTAAGATCTTAAAATATTTGACTTCATCTTGATTGAGTTATTTAATAACAGCTTTATTGAAATACAATTCACATACCATAAAGTTTATCCTTTTATTTTTTAAATTTTTTTCTTTTTAACTAATTAGGTTATTTTTTATGGTGACATTGGTTAATGAAATCTGGTAAGTTTCAGCTGTACATTTTAAGAGTAAGACATATTTATATTTACATTTTGTGTTCTTCTCCCATAGTTAGATTTCTTTCTGTCACCACATATTTGACCCCTTTTACCCCATTTACTTCCCCCATCACCTACCCCCCCCCACACACACACCTTCTGGTAACCACTAGTCTATAGTCCATGTCCATGAATCTCTGTTCTGTTCGTTTTTTGCTTTTAGGTTGATATCCACTCATGAGTGATATCATGTGATTTTCAACTTTTTCTGTCTGGCTTATTTTGTTTAGCATGATTATCTCAAGGTCCATCCATGTTGTTGCAAATGTCAGCATTTCATCTCTTCTTACGGCTGAGAAAGTTCATCCTTTTAAAGAGTATAATTTAGTGGTATTTAGTATCTTAACAGAGTTGTGCATCGATCACTACTACCTAATTTCAGAAGATTTTTATCACTCCTGATAGAAACTCCAAATAGTATTCCATTATATGGATATACCACATTTTATTTATCCATATTCATCAGTTGATGGAATTTTATATTGTTTCCACTTTCAGTTTTTATGATAATGTTGCTATTTATGTTTGGGTACAAGTTTTAGTAGACATATATTTTTTCAATTTTCTTGAGTATATACCTAAGATATAGGTATATATACTTATATATATACTTGGAATTGCTACATCATATGATAACTCTATTTATAGCATTTGAGGAACTGCCAAACTGTTTTTAGCAATTTTATATTTTCACCAGCAATTTATGAGGATCTCAACCTCTCCATCTCCTCATCAACACTTGTTATTGTCTATCATTTTGATTACAGCCATTGTAGTATGCAGTGGTATCTCATCGTGCTTTTGATTTGTATTTCCCAAATAACTAATGATATTGAGCATCTTTTCATGTGCTTGTTGATTATTTATTCCCATGTTTTCTTCTTAGAGCTTTATAGTTTTAGCTTTTATGTTTAGGTCTATGATCTATTTTAAGTTAATTTTTGCATATGGTGTGAAATAGGGATCCACTTTCATTCTTTTGCATGTGGCCATCCTATTTTCTCCTCATCATTTGTTGACAAGACTATTCTTTCCCCCACTGAATGGTCTTGGAACCCTTGTCTACAGTCAGTTGACCATAGATTCATTGACTTATTTTTGGACTCTCTTCTAGTCCATAGATCTATATATCTACCCTTATGCCAGTACTACATAATCATAATGACTGTAGCAAGTTTTGAAATTGAGAAAAGTGAATCCTCGAATTTGTTTTTCTTTTTCAAAATTGTTATGACTATTCTGAGCATCTCGTAATTTCATATGAATTTTAGAATCAACTCATCAATTTCTACAAAAAAAATTAGCTTGGATTCTGATAGGACCTACATTAAATCAGACCAATCTAGATTGTATTGCCATCTAAAAACATTAACTCTTGTGATTCATGAACATGGAATGTCTTTCCACTTATTTAGGTTTTCTTTAATTTCTTTTAACTGTGTTTTGTTGTTGTCAGAGTACTAGTCTTGCACTTATTTTGTTAAGTTTATTGCTAAGTATTTCATTTTTTGATTCTAATTATAATTGAAAGTTTTTCTTAATTTCATTTTCAAATTGTTCATTGTTTGTATATAGAAAATACTTGGTTTTGTGTATCAATCATGTATTCTGCAACCTTGCTGAATTCATTTATTCATTCCTATAACTTTTGTAGATTTTGTAATATTTTCTATATATAAAAATATGACATGAAGGTAGTTTCACTTCTTGCTTTCCATTCTAAATGCTTTTCATTTCTTTTTCTAGCCTAACTGCCATCACTAGAACCTCTAGAATAATGTTGTATAGAAGTAGTGAGAGCAGACATGCTTGTCTTGTTTCTTATCTAAAGGAGAAAACATCCAGTCTTTTGCTTTTGTGTGAATTTTTCAAAGATATCCTTTATCAGGTGGAAGATCTCTTCTATCCTTAATTTGTTCAGAGTTTATATCTTCATAAAGTGGGGTGCTGTATTTTGTCAAAACTTTTTTCTGCATCTATTGAGATTACCATGTGTTTTTTGTCCTTTATTTTATTAACATGGTATATTACAATAATTGATTTTTCAGATGTTAAACTAAATCCCAACTGGTCTTTTTATATGTTGCTGCTGGATTTGGTTTGCTGGTATTTTGTTAACTGGTTTTGTCTCTATAATCCTAAAAGATATTAGCCTATAATTTTCTTTTCTTGTAATATCAGTGAATGGATTTGTGTCATGAGTAATACCGGTTTCATAGAATGAGTTGAGAAGTGTTTCCCCCTCTTCTATGTTTGGGAAGAGTTTGTAAAAGATTGGTGTTCATTCTTTAAATGTTTGGTATAATTCATCTGTGAAGCCATCTGTACTTAGACTTTTCTTGTGGAAGTTTTTTTGATTACTAATTTACTCTCTTTACCTATTATAGGTCTATATCAATTCTCTATTTCTTCCTGAGTCATTCTTAGTTTGTGTCTTTCTAGAAACTTATTCATTTCCCCTACATTTTCTAGTTTGTTGGCATACTATTTTTAATAATATTCTCTTACAATCTTTTTTTAATTTCTGTAAAGTCACTAGTAATTCCCATCTTGTATATTTTAGTAAAGTGTTTCTTCTATCTTCTTTCCAGTTACTTTAAAGTATTTTAAAATTTTTGCTCATCTTTTCAAAGAATCACATTTTATTTTATTGATTTTTTAAAAACTATTTTGTGGTCTGTCTCACTTTTTCCCACCCTGGTCCTTTTTATCTTCCTTCTGTTCGCTCTAGGTTCAGTTTGCCTGCCTTTTTCTTGTTGTTTCTTATAGTGAAAGGCAAGATTATTGATTTGAGATCTTTTTTTCTTTTCCCTATAGATTACAGCTATAAATTTCCCTCTAAGCACTGCTTTATCTGCATACCATTGGTTTTGGTATGTTGTTCTTTTTTATTCACCTCAAAGAATTTTTTAATCTACCTTAGAATTTCTTCTTTGACATATTGATTATATAGGAGCATATTGTTTAATTTCCACATATTTGTGATTTCCAAAATTTCTTTATGTAATTGATTTCTAATTCTATTCCATTGTAGTCAGAAAATACACTTTGTATGATTTTATTCTTTTTAAATTAATTGAAGCTTGTTTTATGGGCTAAATGTGGTCTGTCTTAGTCTTTTCAGGCTACTATAACAAAATGCCATAAACCGAATGGTTTATAAACAGTGGAAATTTATTTCTCATAGTTCCCCAGGTTAGGAAGTCTAAGATCAAGATGCTGGCAGATTCAGTGTCTAGTAAGGCTCACTTTCTGGTTCAGAGACAACTATCCTTTTGCTGTGTCCTCACATAGGGGGAGGAGGGAACGGAGCTCTCTTGGTCTCTTTTATAAAATCATTAATTCCATTCATGAGGAGTCCACTCTCATGACGTAATCGCTTCCCAAAAGCCCCACTTGAAAATCCCATCACAGTAGGAATTAGGTTTCAACATACACTTTTTAGGGAGACACAAACATTCAGTCTATAGCATAGTTTATCCCGAAGAATGTTTCATGTGTACTTGAGAAGAATGTGTATTCTGCTTTTCATGGGTGGAGTGTTTTATATATGTCTATTCGAGTCTAGATAGCTTATACTGTTATTCAAATCTTCTATTTCCTTAGTGATTTTCTACCTAGTTATACTATCCATTGATGAATGGGAGGTATTGAAGTCTCCACTGTTATTGTTGAAATGTCGGTTCTGCCCTTCAATTATTTCAGTTTTTAGTTTATGTATCTTGCTTCTCTGTTGTTATATACATATAAGTTTATGATTGTTATATATTTCTGATGAATTGACTCTTTTTTCACTAAAAAATGACCTTCTTTGTCTCTGATAATAATTTTTTGTCTTAAAGTATATTTTGTTTAATATTAGTACAACTCCTCCAGTTACCTTTTGGATACTGTTCGAATGATATATCTTTTCCATACTTTTATTTTAAACCTTTGTGTGTCTTTGAATCTCAAGTATGTCTCTTGTCATGGTATATAGTTGAATCATGTTTTTGATTCATTCTACCAATTTCTGCCTTATTTTCAAATAAGGGACAACAAATGGATTCTTGACACAAGTGACAAATAGGGTGTGTGTTGATTCCAGGCAAAATTCTCCCCCCAAAAAATTAAATAAATTTTTGTAGCATTTAGAATCAAGAGCCATATTGAATTCACTAATATAAGTTTAACTAAACTAATGGTATTTCTCTTTTTTGCAGAATTATTGATCACATAATGAGGAGGGTGTTAGATTCCTTGAGATCAGCCAGTCTCTCATGCTAATAATTGTGCTTAGATGGTTAAATGAGAACTAGATGATAATATGGTCAACAGTTTTGCAACTAGTTGACCAAATATATCTAAAGAGTGTTGATAAAGGGATTGGTATTTACCCCAAAATATAAATGAATGAAGAGCTGCAGGGCCTGGACCTTAGCCCTGCCTAGGTTTGTAGAATTTAAGTCACTTAGATAACATAAAAGAGGACCTGCTTATTAAATTTTCTAGGTGCACAAGTGTATGATAATATAATTGATGACTGAATCAAAGCTCAACATGATCTCAATTAACTGGAACTTTATGTTAAAATTTAGCAGGAAAAGATTCAGGTTTTGTGAGGTTTGAAGCCTACAGAATTTGGAAAGCCCTTTTAAATAATAATTTGTAAAATGCAAAATTATGAATATAAAAAAATAAAGTACAAAAGTGAATATTTATTAGCATAATAAATCACCACAGCCATGGAGTTAGTTCCCTTTATTCAACTCCTAAAATCTCCCTGCATTCACAGGGGCTGTGCAAATGAAGGACCTTGAAGCTTAAGTTTTGTCAACTTCAGGGTACACCATCTTTGGCAGAAGTTCTGCATCTATGGTAAAATAATTATACTTCATTTCTAAAATACAGACTGGGGAGAATTCATTTGACAACAATTTCACTGTATATCAATATTGTGACACAGCAAATAAAAATGAGCAACTCAGGCAAATAACCTAAATTTACCATATGCATTTGTCAAATCAATTCTGGGAGCACAGATTGAAAGGGAACATTAACAAACCAGAGCACAAACTAAGGGAAGCAAACAATATGATGAGAGAGTCTCTAAAACCTGCCTTATGTGGAGCTGCTAAAAGAACTGAAGCACTTGGCTTTGAGAAAAAAACATTGCTGGGGGATAAGGAAAAAGCCATCATATACAAAGAGACTTATTATGTATTGTTCTAGAGGAAGGAATTATGAGTTGCAAGATTTTGGATCAATATAAGTCGATTCAGTTCAACAATATCGATGATGAACTGTTTCAGTTCATCATGATGAACTATTATGTGCCAGAACTGTTTTGGGGACTGAAGATTTAGCAGTAATCAAAATGAACAAAATCTCTATTTTCATAAAGTTTATATTTTGTAATATAATAATACCAATGCCAATGTTTGTAAGGAGATGAATAAATAAGAACTCTCATTGACTACTTGTGGAAATATAAATCGGTATGACCACTTTGAAAGTTTTTTGACAATATCTTCTAGTGCTAAACATATGCATACCTTTTAACCCAGTATTTTACTTCTACATACTACCCAACAGAAATGCAAGCACATGTACACCAAGAAACACATACAAGAATGTTCATGGCAACATTATTTATAATAGCTCAAAACTGGAAGCAACTCAAATGCCCAGCCAATAGTAAAATAGATAGATAAATTGTAATATAGTCATATGACAGACTAATACACAGTGATAGAATGGAATAAACTACTGCATGATATGGTTGAATCTCACACCTTATTGAGGGGAAAAAGCTAGACGTGAAGGAATATTTACTGAATGATTCAATCGTGTAAATATCAATAATTTATGGTATTGTACTCTCTGGGGGTTTTATGGAATGGAGAAGTGTATGGTACTGGTCAGATTGCACATATTTCTAAATATACGTTATACTTCAATACATTTAATTAATTAAAACAAAAAGAAGCAAAAAAAAAAAATTGAGAGTATCCTGAGAGGGGTTAGAGTAAAAAAATGACATGAGCTATAGATGAGAGTACAGTAATGAAATAGGAGACTGGGAGCCCAGGAGGAAAGACCGTCAATGAAAAATTCATAGTAGCTAGATTCTCTAAGTGTTTTTAAAAGTGGAATATTTAAAATTCATTTTTAAGTTGTTTTCTCTGCCATGATTTGCTCTAACCTCTCTGTGACTCCATTAGCAACTCCCCTAATTTATTGCTCTCAAGCCATCAGTAAAGTCACCCTAAAAAATAGTAAAGCAGGAGAAAGAAATAGTGATGGAGAGAGGTGAAAGAGGAGCTATGCTATTAGTAGATAGACATCCTAAAGGAATGCTTCTTTGAAAAGATAACATTTGAACAGAGAACAAAAGAAGTGAAAGGGAAGAGTGTTCCAGACTGAGAAAAGTAAATGCAAAAACTCTGAGGCAGGATCTGTTGGGCACATTCAAAGACCAACAAGGAAACCAGTGTGTGTGGAGCCAAGACAGATTGTAGGAGATGATATTAGAGAAATAGCCAGGGACCAGATAATGCTGGCCTTTATGGGCCATGATTTTACTGAATTTTATTCTGAGTGAGATAGAAAGCCATTACAGGAAGGGTTTTGAGCAGAGAAATTTCCTAATTCAAGTTGTTTTAAATGTATCATTCCAGTTGCTGTGGGAAGGATAGGCTGTAGAGAGGCAAAGGTGGACACAGGAATAGGAGATGTTCTAAGAGAAAGATGATGCTAGCTTAGATGAGATTATTAGTGGTGGGGGGGGGGGGCGGGGCGGGGAGAGAGATTGATTCTGGTGTACTTGGAAATTAGAACCAGCCAGATTTGCAGGTGGGTTGGATCTGAAGTGTGAGGAAAAGAGGCATCAGGGATGCCTCAGGAAAGGACTTTCTAACCCAAAGAGCTATCTGACAATTTAATGAGCTTTCCGTTAATGCAGTAATTCCAGTGGAGGCAATTATTCTTTCAGAGGGCTCTTCACTCTCTTGCTTACCCACCAAATAACCCTCTAAGAGGATTTCTGCCCTTGGAGTTGGTGGGCCTAGGTGACCTCTAAGATAGCTCATGTGCCAAATATTCTGGAACTTTAAGGCAGTCAGAATGTGGTTCTGTACATCATAAATTTTTAGACTAAATGGTTGCAAAGTAAATTACCTATACCAAAGTAACTTTTTAACTTTTTTTTTTTTTTTACTCTACATGAGTTTTTATACTAGTCAAAATGGGTTAAAATGAACAGCAGGAGCAGCTGCCTTGAGATAAGCAGCCACCATACATTGTGAAGCCTGGGGGTGAGAAACACTGATGTGTGGAAGGAAGGAGAAGCTGCCCTATCCTCTTGGCCCTTGGGGATGGTTATAACTAGAAGCTACACCAAAGAAAACATAGTTGTGGAGTCAATACTTGAATTTTGAAATCCCCCAATGTTTTCTTTTTTCAAAGCAATTACCTTGGAGTAATCTGCTAGTGCTCCATAAATTATGCAGTTGTCACAGAAATGCTGCTATTGCTCAAAGCTCACTTGGAACTTTTTGTTGTTTGTCCTTAAAGGGAGTTAACTTACCCCCAAATCCGGTCTCTCCAATGGTCAGGTCCCTGAGAAGCTCAGTTGTCAAGAATCTCAGACTCTCCTGATTGGTAGGAACTTAAAACTTCTACCCTAGCCGGTGTTTGACCTAGCATGACATCATTCATCATTCACAGTCACCTAATCTCTTGAGTCAACACCTGGAGTGAAGGTAATGTAGTTAACACCCCTGAGGCAGCCCCTTTGCATCTTCCTAAACAGCACCGATTATTGTCAGAAAGTTCTCATTCAGTGTGAATTGAAATTGCCTCACCGTACCTTGCATTCACTGGACGTAATGGAGTGTGGGGCAATATTTCCCAAATGCCAGGCATCTGTGTACCACCTTCACTACGTTGCCATTTTTATCATACCTAAATATCCCTGGTCCTATTAGTTCTTTAATAGCTTTCTTTCACATTACCCAGTTTTCATACAAAAGTAAGTTTACCTTAAATGGACACTACATCACCTTGTAATTGGAAAATCTATATCAGTTAGAAATTAACTGATAAGGAATAATATCAGAAAGAAGAGAAAGTAATGATATTAAATTCTACTTAGGAAGTATTGCCTAGCAAAGGTGCTGAGCCTGAGGCTGGCTCTCTTTGTGCAAACAAGAGATTAGCAGGTGTTGAGAGGTGTAGACACAAAGTACCACAGAAATGATACTTCTTTCTTGACATAACCCATAGGCTCAAGAGAACTGAAAAGAGCATAGTTTTTCAGCAGTGGTCGACTGTCGCTTAACCTGTCTGTGTATTTTGCCTCTAGTGGGAGATGTACACACTGGGACACGCTGGCGAAGTATTCAAGCACCTTGACTATAGTCAAGTTGATCTGATTCAGGTCATGCTTCTGCCACCTCTTAGCCACCTGATCCTATACACCTTAACCTCTGTAAGCTTCAGTTTCTTCATCTTTAAAATGGGAGTAACAATAGATCTTCGGAGTGATGTTTTCTTCTTTTCTTTTCTTTTTTGGCATTATATTTTATTTTATTATTAGTTTCAAGTATACAGTACATTGGTTAGATATTTATACAATTTATGAAACGATCCCTCAATTACTCTATCACCCCTCTGGCTCTATACATAGCCATTGTCTTACTGTTGACTGCATTCCTTATGCCATGCTCCCTATCCATGTAACCATTTATCAACTACTAATTTGTACTTCTTTAACCCTTCGTGCCATTCTCCCAGCCCCCCAACCCCCTTCCCCTCTGGCCATCACCAGATTGTCCTCTATATTTGTGACTCTGTTTTCAATTAGTTTGTTCTTTTTGTTCCTAAGATTCTGCACATAAGTGAAATCATATGGTATTTACCTTTCTCTGACTTATTTTGCTCAGCATAATAACCTCTAGGTCCATCTGTGTTGTTGCAAATGGTAGGATTTCATTTTTTCATGGAATATTCCATCGTGTATAAAAACCACAACTTCTTTATCCAGTCGTCTCTTGATGAGCATTTAGGTTGCTTCTACATCCATGCTATTGTGAATAGCACTGTCATGAACATAGGGATGCATAGATCTTTACAAATTAGTGTTTTGGTTTGTTTTTTTGTTTTTGTTTTGTTGTTGTTGTTTTATTTGTTTGTTTGGTTTTGGATAAATACCCAGAAGTGCAATTGCTGGGTCAAAAAGTAGATTCATTTTTAACTTTTGAGTAACCTCCAGACTGTTTTCCATAATGGCTATACCAATTTGCCATCTCACCAACCATTTATGAGGGTTCCCTTTTCTCCACACAGAATGATGTTTTCTTAAAGACATTGAACATTATTCTCAGGTTGTAAACTGAACATTGAAGAGTATAAATTCAGCCTAAGACTCCAGCATCATTCAGCTTTAAGGTTGAATTAATTCAGCCTTTGGGTACTGACCAGGCTATGCTTGTACCCAACGGAAATCTCTAAGCTATTTTGATATATGGCTACTGCATCAATTCTCCCAATGTGAACTTGTGTAGCTGAGCATTTGGGCCTGAGGGAGTGCTTGACATTTATTCTTATTAACTAGATTCTTCCCTTCACTTTAACCTGGTGCTTGAACATGTGTTCAATTCCATCTACCCTCCATTTGAGGGGAAGTAAGTGAAACCGGCAGAACTGGGCTATGATGAAGATGTATTTGAGATTCTAAATGTGAGTCTGCATTCCTTTAAAGCAAGAAAATGGCAACTTTTTGCTGAGTATCCACTATATACCAGGCATTTTTCTCTAATATCTCATTTAATAATCCAAGAACCCCTCAAGGTAGGTGTAACCCCCCTTTTACAGAGAAGGAATCTGCATTTTTATTCGAAGTTGTTAAGAATAGTAACTATGCATTTTTTTTTTTTTACTTTTTTGGCTATTTTGTGAACACTACATTTACTTTATCATGTTGCTTCATATTTTCTTTTTTATTGTTGTCTTTGCTTTATAAACAAATACTCCCTCCTTGTTCTAAAAACATTATGAGACATTCTTGTCTCAATGTTTATCGTTTTAATGGTTGTAAAATATCCCTTTAAGTTATCATACCATAATTCATTTAACCCATTTCCTATTGTCAACAGTATGCTTTGTTTGTTTGCTTTTTGTGGTTTTTAAAAATTACTTTCTGTAATAAATGCTCCAGTTACAAACATCTGCATGAGTATTATTTTGTTCTAGAAATTATCCCAAGAATGGAATTACTATATCAAAGGGGATTTGTGGCTCTTCATAGAAATTAGCAAATTGCTTACCGAAAGGAGTATGTGGCATTTGAGAGAGAGAGAGAAAAAAAAAAAAACTGGTATTCTACAAAAGAAATTAATTTTCCACTTATAAAATATTCGAGCGTCTGATAGGTGGCGGGCACCAAGCCAGGGGCTAGGGACGGGGATGAGCAAGCAGGCAGGCCGGGTCTCGGTCTTCAAGAACTCATGGTCAGGTCTGGTAGAAGCAACGGCGCACCCCAGGCGCCTGCTGTTGACCGAAGAAGAGAGTGGAGGAAATTGCTGTTTGCCAGCACCGAGGTCTCGCGGCGTCGTATGAAGCATTTGACCTGAGTCTTAGGAAATGAGTAAGAGTTTTGGCACGGGCTTTATATTTATTTTACTGTGACTCTCTGGCCTTTTATCAGAAAAAGGAAAAAAAAATCTCCCGCTCTTAGCACAGAGAACGTTGGCGGAGTCGTAAGCCCCCAACGTCGAAAGCTTTTACATCTCCAAGGAAGAGGAGAAAAAGAGTTGTTTTCGACCGCAGGTGCAGGATCCCAGGTCCGCGAACTCCTGGCGTAGCAGCGGAGAGAACGGGAGAGGACCAGGGACCGGACCCGACGCGTGGCCTTCAGGGGAGGGAAGATGCGCCCTAAGCTGCCCGGGGTGCAGGGTTAGATAGTCTCCCGCGAGTAGGCTCCCAGGGGAGCTGCACTTAGCAGTCGCGGACCCCGAAGGGGCAGGCGGGCGGGGAGCGGAGAGGGGCGGAGCTCCGAGGTCGGGCAGCAGCAGCCGCCCAAGGGTCTGCGGGGGCTGCTGTGGCCGAACCCGAGGGCGGGCGCCTCTCGGAGACGGTGACCCTGGCATCCCGAGCCGGCCCCACGCGCCGTCCTAGCTCAGCTGCGAGCCCATTCTCGTGGAGACCCACAGCCGACCGGCCGGCGTGGCCCCTAATGAGGGAGCCCAAGCAGGGGGAACAGGTAGGACTAAGCCGCGAGGAGGGCGGGCAGAAAGTGCCACAATGCGGGGGGCACAGTGGCGGGTCTGGGGGCTGCGGGCTCGGTGGCCAAATGAGGGGCGCGAGCCTGAGCAGCTCAGCCCTGGGAACACTGAGTGCGAGGCGTAGGGCAAGTTATACGACCAAAGGCTTCCCGGGCGCAGGACCAGATGGCTCAGTTACCCCCAGAAGGGACAGTGGGTCGCCCTCACGGATGAACCCGAGTGCGCACCAAGACGAGGGCTGTGGACAGTGTCTTGTGCCAGCGCCTTGTTTCTGTCTGCAGCACTGTCATAAAGACCACCCATTCCATGTATGTTAACGAGGGAGCAGGCAGTTTCCCAGCGTGTGTGCAGACGGTAGGAAGGGCCACAACGTCAGCGCCCATCCTCTTGGAGGACCCTTGACCTAAGCCTCCAGCTGCTTTGGAGACTTTGTCTCGGTAGCACCAAAATAAGGTGTCAGCTCCGGAACTGCTCTATTCCTTGGCAAGAAAAAAATAAATATCAGATGGAATATTTTATTATTGTTACTTTAAAATTAATTTCAATAGATAATACATGCGCATGGTTTTAAGAAATCAAATAATCCAAAAGTTCATCTTCTAGAGATAATGCCTACACTAGCATTCGTGTATGTTCATACCTCCTTTGTTTTTCCACCTGTATCGATTCCCACTCTTCTCCTTCTGTCCCCTACTTTTCATTCTGTATCCCACCTTCTGCCTAATGAAAGTACCGATAGAAAAATGACGTCAGGGCCACTGCCTGCACCCCTTAATCTCCAGTGTTATCTGCTGGCACCACCCTTGCAGTCTTCGAAGCCTTTCACTGTGGTGGCCCTTGGGGTAGAGAGCCGCTATGGACAGGACATTTCGTTGACTTGCCTTCACTTTCCCAGCAATTCTAAGAAAGTAGCGTTGGGGAAGAGTCCTTGAAAGGCTCTGTACTAGCTGTTCTTTCCCTTAAACTGGACTTTACAAATGCAAGTTAAGTAAAATCTGGTACTGAGGGGGAATTAATGAAGGATATTTCCTAAAATGCTCTAGATATCCAGAAATTAATACCTCACTAGTTCGGATTCCTGGATTCCTGAAAACAGAACTTCACCAGTTACACCTTTCCATTGCCCTCCTCCCCTCTCCAGGGCCCCCAGAGAGGCAGGCATAGGATTTTTTCTCTTTAAGAACTCAGCAGTTGGAGGCTTTACGCTTGTGAAGGGTCTCAGAGACATAGCTTTGTGGTTGGTGAGCAGGGGAGGGAAAGATGTAGAGGAAGGAGTTAGAGGGGAACAGGGAAGTTAGAAAGGTGAGCAGGCCAAGACCACAGAGAAGAGAAGAATCTGGGGCACAGAGCCTTGTCATTCAGGAACAATTTCCGAATAATTTTGCAAGAGACCACATATGTGGCTTACTTCTTGCCAGCAAGCAGCACAATCAACTCTTTCCAAGGCTTTTTCTATGCAAGGCCACACATATTGAGAAGTGGAAAAAATCAGCAAATAAACCCATTTTTATTTATATGATAAAATAGAAGTGGCCTAAATTATTTTTACTGAATTAATACATTTCTTAGGAGCTATGTAGAGTATTTAAAATAACCTATTCCAGTCACTGTATTTTTCTTTATTTTGTTATTTTTTCCATGTTGTATGACCTTGACCTACATCTCACAACTGTCAGAATATTCAGGTTGGCTAGAAGCTGCCACTTCTAAGAAGCCTTTCCGAATGGGGGGTGGTGAAGTGGGAAGCGAGAAGATTTGAAAATAAGGACTGATCTTTGTGGCAGAGTAGGGAAATAATGAGGAATGGATTGAGTATCAGCTTGAGTCTGGTAAGCAATCAGGTATAATTCTTAAGAGAATAGGGAAATGAGTTAGAGGTGAAGAAATCATTCATCATTCATTCATTCGAAATGTTTATAGAGTGCCTATATGCTATATGCTGGTTGCTGGGGAAAAAATGGTGACTAGAACCAGGTCAGGTCCCTGATCTCCTGGAGCTTGTTGGTGCTTTGGGGAGGCAACCGTTCATAGAATAACTAAGTATTGAATATGTAATTACAAATCAGATAGTGCTTGAAAGAAGAGAAATTACTTTCTTTAAGATCGTGTACACACTGCACTACAAGACCAAGGAAGGCTTTCTCAGAGGTTTTCCCTGAGTTGGTAGTCAAGGTTAGGTGGGAATTTTGGAGGTATGTATGATTTTGAGGTAGAACCAGAATATATAGGATAGGAATTCCTTGTGGCTGCTAGTAATCAAGAACTTGGCTGCCTGTGGTGTTTGCCGCATAGTGTGTATACACATGCAGACTTAGCTTTTCTGGAATTTGGGGAAAAGATGCTTTGTTATCACAGTATCACATGTGCTGTCTTGAGTTGGTCATGGTTTTCTATTGCTGTTGTTCTGCTTTTAAATTAAATGTTTACGTTAATTTTATTCTTATCAGTTTGTTTTATTATGCACAATAAAGGATGTTCATTGTGGTTCAAATGTGAATCATCCATATTCTCATTGCTAAAGTAGGTATATCTATAACTGCTGTACCAAATTTGGTTTGTAACAACTCATTGTTTTCACTGAGTATTTTCCCAGGTGAAAACAGGTGGGGCAGTAGACCTAAAGCTACACATACTTCTTCAGAGTTTCAAGTATAGTCCTTAAGTAAAGAAAAAAAAAAACCCTACTCATTGTACTGATGCTGTAAGTAAAAATAATATAAACCTCACAATGAAGTGGCATGGGGTGCTCTGACTAAGCAACATATTTCGGGCAAATAAATCTTTTTATTCATTCAACAATCTTTTTACAGTGAACCTTTTATGTGCTGAGAACTGTGCTAGTACTATGGATAAAATGTCCCAACACAATCCCAACATTTAAGGAATTCATAGACATCTAAGAGTGGGATAGTCATACTCATCCATAGAAGGGTAGGAAAGTATGTGGTTGCTATAATGGAAGCATAATTAGGGTACAGTGATGCACAGGGAAGGGAGTGGTCAGTTCTACCAAGGAGAGGAGGAGTTGGGAGAAGGTTCATGGAAGAGTTAACGCTTGAGCTGAATCTTGACAGACAAGACATTCCACAAGATAGACAAAGGGGAAAGGGCATTATAGAGAAGGGATTAATGTGCAAACAAACAAACAAACAAACAAAACAAAAACGAAAACAAAAAAACCCAAACAAACAAAAACAGCAGCGTGAAACAACATGTCAAAGTCCAGGACCTGCTAGTGGCTCAAAGAGCTGAAGCATAAGGAATGAAGAGGGGCTCATTAAGAGATAAAGCTGGAGTGATGGGCAGGCCAGGCCATAGAGAATCTGCATGCCATCGCATGGATGCAACGGTAGTTAAAATATGCACTCTAAGGTCATACAGACCCAGGTTTGGGTCATGGCTCTGCCACTTGCTAGCTGTGGAGCCTGAGTCAAATAACTTGCCCTCAATAAGTAATGGCAATGAAGGTTGTACCTCCCTCATTGTATTGCTGCAAGAATTAAGATAAGCCATGTAGTACCCAGCACAAATTATGCATGCAATTACGGTTGGTTTTTATGTTCATTATTTGTCTTCTGGCAAAGGGAGCCACTGGAAGTTTTTAAGTAGAGGAATGACTAAGCATTTTGTTAGAGCACAATCATTCTGGCTGCATGTAGATGCTGGGTTAAAGGGAGATAAGTTTGGAGCAGAGAAATCACTTAAAGATATTGTAAACATTCAGATGATGGTGAAGATGCATGAATGATGGTGGTGTGGTAGTGGTCATAGAGAAATAGAAACGAAGGTTTGAGACGTAAATAAGGTGGACTCCATAGAACTCAGTTACTATTAGATATGGGAAGTGGGTTCTGTCTTTCTAACTTAGAAGACTCCTTGACAACTTCTGTCATAACATAAAGCTGGATAGGGAAGGCTTAGCTGATCCATAACAAATTAAATTATCGTTCTATCTTTAACTCTCTCACCTCTAGGAGGCTTGTAATTCGAGGTAATGAACTTTGGCCTTCATCCGTTAGCCATTGTCATAAAGGCACATATAACCCTCACTCATGCCTGGTAGATTTGGTTCGACTCTTGCCTGACGCCACCCTGATTGAATTTTTCTCCTTTTCTCTCAAGTGCCCTCCCACAATCCAATAAGCACTGACTGAGGTGCCTTTACTAAAGCCAGTGAGAATTAGAGGACTTAGGTTGTCTCTATTTTATAATACAGTGTGGTCTTGGGAACCACAGCATGTATTCATATGATGGGAAACAATCCAGATGTATATGATAGTGTTTGCCGAAAAGTTGCCAGGAGCTTTATGCCCATTTCTCCAAATGTGGATACTGGGAAATGCTGATTGAATGTAGTACTGCTGGATTCAGTTGCTTGACAGCTATATCATTCATTACTCAAAGTCTCAGAAATGCACAGACATTCTAACTAGGCATAGCCAATGAGTGAGGTGGCAAAATGTGAAATGAGGATAAATAGTCTGCCTGTGCCGTGGACAGTCTGGAGTTTGGATAAAAGAGCACTTTCCATCCCTGTGGCCTCCGGCAGCATATCTAACTTCTGAGCCTCAGTTTTTACTGGTGGATATTTTTTTGATATCTAAAAATTGAGGTAATTTTTTTTTTCAAAAGGTGTTTGTGAGGGTTCAATGAGCTGTATATGGAAAGCACTTATCACATCCCTGGCGTAGGATGGGTGCTTAACTGGCCATACTTTGGCTCAGCTGTCTCCCGGGGTCTTTTCTTACATTAGAAAAGCAGGAAGAATGAAGACTTTTTAGGGTAAGTAATCTGAATTAATTGGTTTTTATGGGTTTCTCATTTATAATTTATCCCCCCTTCCCGGAGAGCCAGGCTAGAAACCAGTTTTCCTCCACCCTCAGGGAATGCTTATCAGTGATGATGGGGGCAAAGGTAATATGATACCTGCAGAGAAGAAGCTAATTTTAGCTATTCTTCTTTCAACAAGTCTTTCACATACACACAAGGAAAATTGCTAACAAATAGAAAAATGGAGTGTTTTTTTGTGGGTGGAGTTCCTAACAAGCATGTTTCTTGATTATGTGTTGTTTTTCATGTAGAAAGAAAGAAGCAGGCTCAATGAAATTGTAATTGTTCCCTCCATTAATTGTTTGTCCTTAGGAAAAAGTTTTGTTTTTCTCCTCTTAAAAGAAGTTGAGAATTATCATATCCTCCATATAGTTTTTCTAAATATTCTATAATTTGACAAAAGCCTTTAGAGAAATTCAGGAAATGTCAACGGAGCTCTGACTGCATGCTAGGCATTGAGTCGGCACTGTGAACTGCGAGATGCCAGCTGTGCGATTCTAGTCTGGTAGCCCTTGCAGAAAAGAGTGGGTGGGGAGGGGAAGGGATGGGGTGCAGCTGATTTGAGAAAGCCAGTGAGAGGGGAACCCTCAGGCCAAGGTTCTCTATCACGGCATCGGACCAGACTATCAGATATGACCTCTTTCCAGTAAGAATCTAGGTCTGCTCATCTCTATGCCCTAAGCCTTTTCCACAGGAGCCCTTTAGTGCAAAGCATTTGTCTATTGAGAGATCAGGAGAAAAAGGTAGTGAGGAGGCCAAGTGGTCCTCTATTTCTGCCCTCTTAAAAATGAAATATTCCAAATAAGTTTGCTCTATACAATTAGCCAGTTTTCACCCTTGTCTTTTGAGAGGCAGCACAGTAAAGTGGTTAGAAGTCTGGACTCTGAAGTTAGATGGTTCGGCCTTATGTCCCAGCTCTACAGTTTACTAGTTGCATGACCTTGGGCAAGTTATTTAACCTCTGTGTACCACAGCTTCCTTATCTATAAACTGAGGTTACTAATACTACCCACCTCACTGGTTATTAAGAGACTTAAATGAGCTAATGTACATAGTTCAAGCTCATCAAGCACAGATACTATGTCTTATTCGATGTTGAAACCCCAGAATTTGGCATGGTGCTTGGTGCACCAGAGAAGCTGAATGAATGAACGAATCTTGACATGTAGGCTAATATAGCAGTCATTTATTGACAAAGCACTTTTCTATCATTAATTCATTCAATCCTCAGAACATCTCAGGAAATGTAGAAGGGAGATGGGCAGGACAGGTACCACCATCTCCATTTTACAAATGAGGAACCAGGGCACTGAGAGGTGGAGTGACTTGACAAAGATGACAGACCTGATTCATGCTCTTCGCTCCATTTATTCCTAGCCCTGTGATCTTACCCCTATCTGTCTGCCTCTTGATCTTATGCAGGTTTCATGGAACTCAAAGGGTCCCCACCAGCACACATGAACATGCGTAGGTTATTTAGCTTTCTGAAGAAATGAACTTCTTACTGTAAATACATACAGTCAAATTGTAACTTCCGATTAAAAGTTGAAGTTTGGAAAGTTTCTATTTTGGGGAATGAGAAAAAAAGCAGAGGCTATTTTATGGGAATAAGGAAGTTCTTTCTAAGCGTGAAAGTAGCAGAGAATCATGAAGGAAAATATTGACAGATTTTGTTACATAAATATTTAAAATACTTATGTATAAAAAGTCATACTCAAATTAAGAGGAATACAAACTTTTTAAAAAATTGCAGCAAATACGCCAAAAGGTTAAAATTTTCAATATCTAAAGAGCTCATAAAATTTAATAGAAAAAATATAAGGTCTTGGTTTCAAAAAAGTGGGCAAAGGATGTAACAGTTTTCAAATGAGGTTGATGAACATGTATTTTAACTTTACTCAAATAAAAGAAAGAAGTATTTTAACAATGATATGCCAGTCTGCTTATCCAGAATATTAAGACTTTAAAAATAATGCTGATGGAGTGAGATAAAATGGTTACCCTCATAACAAATTATCTGGGGAAAAATTGCCTTAAAATCATTTATAGCCTTTGACCAAGAAATTCAATTTCTGGGACTCTATCCTAAAGAAATCATTAGAAATGTGTTTTAAGACTTACGCCCTACCTCCCCAAAAGGAAAGGAGATACCTAAGAAAAATGCTTGGTGCTGTCATACGGCCATGATAACTAAAGTGCCGAAGAAGTGTAACACGCACCTAGAAAATTTTTTAAATAAAGACATAACTAAAGATGTTTTTCACAGTGTTTATTTATGAAAGTGAAACACTAGAAACAACCCAAGTGTCTGATGATATGGGAGTGTTTAAATAAATTATGGTCGGGTGAAGCAGCACAGAGTAGCAGCTAAAAGCTTAGATTCTAGAGTCTCTCCACCTGGGTTCAAATCCTGGCTTTGCTGAACATTAGCCCTGTAACCTTGGAAACCTCTCCGTGCATTACTTTCCTCTTCTGCATGGTGGGGATGACAAGAGTATCTACCACACTATTTATGTGGGTAAATGAAACAATGTAAGTGTACGATTCCAAAATCCTCAAAGCTCTACAAATCTAAAGGTTTTTGTACTTTATTAGCAGCAAAATATGACTGAAGTGACAGAAACTGACATAACTTTATCCCACTTTCTGTGACAATATTCTGTACTTTCCTGGAAGAATCTCTAAAGTTTTCTTTATGAATTAATAATCCTCATGCACAGGTGAGAATATTAGTTGAGGGCAATGCTAACTGGAGTCAGCTGTATCTATTTTGAGCTAATCTCGTCCAAGAAACGTTTCCAAATCCTCCAGCCTAGGACTTTCAGACTTTGGAGGATATTATCAACATGCAGATTGCTGAGCTCCACCCCCAGAAATTCTCAATAAGTAGGTCTGGAATAGGGTCAAACGTCTGTGGTTCTCGCAAGCTCCCAGGTGATGCTACTCATGGACTACACATTAGGTACTCCATGCCAACCCACCACTTTAATTTTGAACACCCCTTATATTTTTTATGTAAACATTTTCACTTTTCGAAATCTTTATCTTGTTTTTTATATTGTCGTCCTATCCTTGATTTCTATGCTGTGCTTATGTTTCTAGGAGTAACATAGTAAAATTATCTATCACTTTCTAAGCACTTACCATGTGCCAGTAACTGTGTTAGTGCTTTATTCATTTATTCCTTCATCTTTTCAACAACGCTGAAAGGAGGATGTTATCTTCATTTTAGGGGTGAGAAAACTGAGGCCCTAGGACTCCAAGTAAGTGGGGAAAACAAGTCCTCTTGACCCCCAAACCCAAGCTATTTCCATTTCATTGTCGTGTCCCTTTCGCATGTGGTACATGTCACGGGTCTTCCAGTCTATGTGCTCTCTCAAACCTGCCTCAACTGCATAGCTCTGGCAAAGTTTCCAGTCAGGAACCCCCGTCTCCGCTCATCCCCTATCCCATCTAGGCCTTCTAGGTCAGGAAGCTTTCCGATTGTGCCTGCCCACAGCCCACACTGCACTGCATCTTTTTTCTTACCTGGCCATTTATTATATGTGTTTGCTTTTTTATACCAAGGGATTTGTCTTCCTAACTGGATATGGAACTCCTTGAAGCCTCATCTCTGGCATCTCTGGGTGCCCCCTTAGAATAGCTATGGTGGGAACTGGCTGCCTCCCTTATCCTCCTTCCTGCTTTTCTCCCTTCCCGTCCACTTGTCCCTTCCTATCTTGGTGAAATCAAGTCACCAGTCAAACAAGTTAAACAAGAAGGCAAAAAAACAGCCAGATTTGACCCTCCTTAATCTCTGTCCCTGCATTATGGCCATGGGTGGTTTTCAAGTGTTTGCCCTGCTGCTCCATGGTACCATGAGAAAGAACTTTCCATGAGGCCCTGTTCTTGGCACCTGGTTTTTCTTAAGGATTTTCAGACACCCCTTCCTCCCTTCCATATTTACTCAAATTCCATCTCCATTATTTTACTTCCTATTTTCACTCTACATCCTTGTCTTCATTCAAGTATATGCCAAGAGATCTCACCTGTCTGTTCCCAGTTTATACCCCTGTGGAGCCACTTTCCCCCTAATGAGATCTATTGGGACCAATATTGTGTGACACATTTGGTCTGTACACTTTGGTTATTTTCTTTCTTCTCATCGCTTTGATCATCTTTCTGCAGCTTCCTACATGGACCCACTTGCAGCCCTCATTTCTGTGGTTTTTAGACAGTGCACCTATCTGCCTTTAATCTGTTCATATTCTCCATTTAGGCCTCTAATCCTTAGTTTTATCATTTCAGCCTTTGATTTGGGCCTTCTCTGAAGTTTTTTTATTTTAAAAACAAGTTCCACCACTTGACACTCCTGAGAGGGGTGCAGAGCTCTCTTATGCATGCCTCTTTTTTTCAAGGCATAATCAATCATAGAAGGAACAATTTAACCTCAGAAAATAAAGTACTAAAACATGAATTAGCATCCTCTCTCTCTCTCTCTCTTTATATATATATATATATATATATATATATATATATATACATATATATATCTATAAAATCTTTGAAAGGACCCACTACCCCGTACCAGCAAAAAAAAAAAAAAAAGAAAGAAAGAAAGAAAAAAGAAAAAGAAAAAAGCATGACACAGCATTTCCACCTGTGGGAATGAAGCATAGGAGATAATTAGGCAAGTGTTAAAGAAGTATTTGAAAATAAGTTAATTAAAATGTTGTTTGTAATAGTAAATTGTATATATATTAAATGCCCAGCAGTAGATGATTGGCTGTGTAAATTTTAACTCATATATACCATGAACCACTATGAAATTATTAAATTTGATTATCATGTATTTATGACAATAAACACATATTATTGAATTAAAAAAAAACAGGTTGCAGATCAGAATGTGTAATATGATCTCAATTCTGTAAAACTGTGTGTGTGGGGGGGTCACCAAAAGGAGGTCTCTTGGTCGTAGATTGTTTGGATGATTGTTAATTTTCTGTTTTTTTCATTTCTTCTTTTACTTTTCTACATTGATTGCATATTTTATAGTTAGCAAATATAGCTTTTAAACCAAAAAAAAATTTATTCTTTTTAGTAAGTTACCCAACTAACTTTAACTTTTTATTGTTCATTTTATATTTTCCTAATATTTTTCTATGAAAATATCAAACATTCTTTGCTTTTTATTGGACAATGTCATTCATACTAGAGGTACTATGTAATGTATATGTATGGTTTAAAGAATAATAATAGAATGTATAACTGTGTACCTATAATCCAGCTTAGAAAATTAAGTCTTTGGAACCCCTCTGTGCCTCTATCAGTCCTTTCCTGCTCTTTCCTTGAAAAGGTAACCACTCCCAAATCTGTATTTTGCATGCCTTTACTCTATAATTTTATGACATATATGTGTTCAGTTCATCATGCCACAGCTTGGGTTACCATAATGCACATTAGTCCAAATGCAATCAGTAAATAAGTTTGAATTGCGTAAATATGTACAAAAGTCACATTGTTTATATGAGATTTCCCCCCATTTAAATGTTTAATTTACATTGTTTTGAATTTTGTACAATTGCAGCCATACTCTTTGCATTCTTCTGCAATGTGAATTTTTAAAAATATTGGATTTGTGAGAGTAATCCAAGTTAATGACTATAGCTGTGTGTCTTTTGATAATGTTTGAAATTGTCTCTTTAAAATTCTTGCACATCTTTAGTTCATTCTATTCTTGAGAAAATTTTTTCTATTAAAATTGTACCTATTTATCAAGCATATATATTCTCTTATTGATGATGAATGGAAATGCAGTTGACTTTTATATACTGTACATCTGGCAACTTTGCTAAATTCTTTTATTAATTCTAATTATTTGTACATAGAGTCTAAGATTATTATGTTTTCTATAATTAATTAATGATAAGTTTATTTTTATTTTTACTTACTCTTGGTATCTTTTTGTTATGTTACTAAACTGGCCAAAACCTTTGGGAACCTGTTACAGAAGTGATGACAGGGCATCCTTGTCTTGTTCTGATGTTGAAGGGAAGGCTTTTGGCATTTGGTCATTAAGTGAGAAGGAAAAGGTAGATTGCAAAAAATGACAGCAGCTGCCCTGAGTACCACCCCTGGAGAGTGACAGATGGCCACCTCTAAACATGGGAGAATGGAAGGAGAGGAAAACACAGAAAACGGGATATTCAGGACAGAACAATGGAAGGAATTCATGAGAAAGTATGAAGGGAGACAACAAATAAGCAAATTCATCAGGTGGGGCTCATTATTCAGTGCACGTCCCAAGGAACATAGAGGGAAAGAATGACAGTGAGACCTGTGTGGCTTTGGGGAGGGGAAGTGACAGGACCATTTAAGCAACAGTTCCTTGTGAAGATCTGTTCCACATAGAGATGGGCCTCTGCCAAGTAAGATAGTAAGTACTGGATAAACCAGAAATCCAAACCCCAGGAAACAAGAGAATTAATGCAAGTTTCCTACTAAGCAGATAAACTGGATTTATTCATAAAGTAGAAAAGAAAAGGGGAGTGTGAATAAGCAGCTAATAAAAATAAGAAGTACATAAGTTATGCATTCCCCTTTCATACCTGCTGCCAGCCACCTCCCAGTCAAGGGCTAGCTGGGTGTCTGTGACATCATGTCCTATAGCTGCCACTGGCTTTGATAGTTCATTTACAACCTATCAGACTGGAAGGAATGGTAGAGATCATCACTGGTCCAGCTGGACCCAGACAGCAGGAATGACTTGCCAAAGGTCAACCAGAGTAACTGCATTCATTTACTTTATTTTATGTACTTTTCATTAGAACTGCTCTATTCAATTAATTGACATATTAAAACATATAAATCAGTATCCCCATATTTATTCTATAAAATCTGAAAATTTGCCTCAGATTTTTATATTATCTTACTTCTAGGTAAACTCAAGTACCTTCCTATGTATAAGTGTATAAAACCAATGAGAATTACATTCCTAAGAAGGTTTTGATCCCAAAATAGCTATAATTTTTAAGCAAATTGCTTCATTGTTCTGTGATTCACTGACTCTTATGAGACTGGAGGTAAAAGCACTTTAAGTTCCAAGAAAGAAAAGTATGATATAAATTCAAGGTAGTTCTTAGGATTGTAAATTCTTCTAGAGACATGCAGATCTCATGTCCACACTCACTCAGGGTCAAATGCCCTTTCGCTTCCCCTCACACCTGATCATCCATCCTCTTTCTGAACACTTTTATGCTCTCACTTTGGGAGACATGTATTTCCATCGTTACATAATCCTAATTGTTGCACTAGGAAATTTTTATCATGCTGTGTTGGAAACTTAGGGCATTTTTGTACAGTTCTGATGGTTAGGAAAATTCTTTCTTATATCATACCAAGATCTGTCTTCCTGGAATTTCTGCCTGTCTGCCCAGTCCTATTCTCTATCCCCACCTAGAAAAAAAAAATTAAGACCTCATTCAGCATCCTGAACACCTCAACCATGTCCCAACTAGGTGTTCTTTTCTCCAGGAAAATTCTCAGGGTTAATTCCCACAATTCTTTCCTCCTGTGGCTTCATTTCCAAGCTTTCATTGCCCTGTTTGTCTTTTCTGGGCATATGCTACCTTGTCTGGGTCTCCTTCTCCAAGACTGAGATATACATGTACTGGGCATCATAACACATCTGAAGACTAGGCCAAGGCTGTGTACGATAGGGCTCTTAGTCCCCCTGGACCTTGTTAACAACTCACTGCTTTAGCAGTCACCTGACCTTATGGCTCATATATAACCTATAGGTACTAGAGACCTTTCTATCTTCTTCTTCTTCTTCTTCTTCTTCTTCTTCTTCTTCTTCTTCTTCTTCTTCTTCTTCTTCTTCTTCTTCTTCTTCTTCTTCTTCTTCTTCTTCTTCTTCTTCTTCTTCTTCTTCTTCTTCTTCTTCTTCTTCTTCTTCTTCTTCTTCTTCTTCTTCTTCTTTCTTCTTCTTCTTCTTCTTCTTCTTCTTCTTCTTCTTCTTCTTCTTCTTCTTCTTCTTCTTCTTCTTCTTCTTCTTCTTCTTCTTCTTCTACGATTTCTAAGTCGGTGTCAAAACACCTATATGAATTACTAAAATTGACACTGATCTTTTCATCTGCCATTTTGACAACCACAGCAAAGAGAGGTCAAGATAATCTAGGATGACTGTTGCAAGCTGGCTCCTGACTATTTCAATGGTGGTTTCTAAGAGGGGCAAGACTTCCACTTGAAGATATATTTCTTATTGCTCCATATGGTCGTTCCTCCTGACCAGGATCTGCCAGTTATCCTGGACCTATATCAGTGCACTGTCTGCCCACATTTACCTCCACACTTGATGCAATGTCATCCCTTCCTGAAAATTCCAAAGCGACTTTTGGAAGTGTCTGCGTTTTTGTTATTGTTGTATACAATTTCCTTATCCCTTTGCCCCTCTGATCTTTGTGCCAGATTCTGTCATTTGCTCTTTTTATATTTGTTGATTCTACTTTATAACTCTGTTCTCTTTTTTTCTACCTATAATATCCATTTGAAGATTCTTTAATGGAGAATATCCATTTTATTCATTAAAGTCTTTGATTTATGCTGTCTTCTAAAACTAAATGCTTTCTTCAGAACTTCTTTAAAACTATGCCGCAGTAGCTTTATAATATCTTAAAGGGAGGTTTGGCAAGCAGTTTTAGAGCTGGAAGAGAGCCTAGTTCTCCAATCTCTCATTTGTATGGCTCAGACAAGAAGGTGGAGACACAGCATTACTATTCTCTCTTAATTAAGAATGTTCATAAACCCTGTGAGGATAGTGGGGCTGAGTGGGAAGGGAGCAGTGGGCTGGGAACATCAATATCATCTCAGGCCACATGCTGAAACACATCTGACCCCCTCTAGCCCAATACAGAAAAGTGTGTAGGGAAAGGTATAAGGCCATTCAGGTAAACTCAGTGGTCATTCATTTTGTGCTTGGACAATACAGGTGCTTTACAGTCCAGACTCTAGTTGCTAGAATTTGGTCAAATAAAATTTTTCTTGGCTGCAAAAGAGTCTTTGGAATGAAAGTGACCAAGAAAAGACCATGTGCTCTGACTGGACATGTGGCAACAGGGCAGTAAGGCTAATTCTTTGTTTGAAAGTGCCCACAGCACAATCTTTTTTTACTGACTGGACTAAAGGTCATACAAAAGTCCACAATAAATGACTTGCTTTTCATCAAAGTCATTTATTAACCTCAGGAGTGTGGAATGCATCACCACGAAACTAATCTGTGCCACTGAAAGGAATAAAGCAGAGTTTTCTGGACTGCTAAGGGGAAGGGTAGAAGAAAAGAGAAAGGGAGTTTATCCTTGTCTTTGTTATCATTCTAAACATTGTTGCACCATAACCTTGAATGAGAGATGAATAAAGAGTCTTTGCTCACACATATGAAAAAGCTAGGTCAGACTATGATTATAGTCCTCTGCCTCCAGAAGTGAATCAAGGATACAGCTGGACAGTTGTACTATAAATAAGGCATAAAATAACTTACTGGATTTATTTAGTTGATTTATTTTAAACCAACACACTGGTGTGTGCACCGCCAAATGAGTGATCTTTTTCTGAGTTAAGCCCCTTGCAAAGCTTTGCATTTATGCCTTGATGTTTCTGTTGCTCAAACAATTATTAGAAAATTATTGGAGTGAAGGAAAACACATGTACACACACAAATGACAACCATCTGTATCTTACAACTCAGAGTTAACTATTGTTAATAGGCATATTTGCTTCTAATCTTTTTTTTTTTAATTTAAGAAATCTCTATTTTTTCTCATTAAAAAGAAACATGGCTTTTTAATAGAGGTTTCAAATGATGTAGAAAAGAACAAAAATGAAAAGCTTCTTAGACACCTAAAAGTCCATCATTAATTTTTGGTGAACATCATTCCCAGTATTTCTCTATATATCCCATTCTTTTGAATATCATTAGTTTTTGGCAAAAGTTTCCACTTTTAAGGAAGGATTTGATTTTTAGAAATAGGTAAAAGTTGCCAGGAGCCAGCTAAGTCTAGTGAATAAGGTAATGATTAAGCTGAGTAACAAGATTTTGGCACCAAGTCAGATGTAATTGGTTTTCTTGGACAGCTCAGAAATTGGCTCCAAGAGATGTACCCATGTCAGAAGTGATCTGAGCACCAAAAAGGACTGCCCTCCGAGGGGCTCTCTGAAGGATGTGTGCAGGGAGATGGCGAGCCTTGGAAACCATGACTTCCGGAGCCGTCCTAGAGATGTGCCCTTTAGGCCTCCGGGCCTCAGTCAGGTCCTTATCCCTGTGGAGCCTTTGTTTGCTCATCTTTATTGGGATGTTAATAATGTCCACTTTTCATGAACTGTTATATGAGAATCAAATTAGGGTATGGACATGAAAGCAATTTTGCGAACTGTCAAGCCTTATACAAATGTAAGGCACTATTTATTTTTTAAGTATGTTTTTTCAATTAATCTTGTTTCTCGATGGCCCCGCCTCCTGCAGACACAGTCACTCCATAGATGGCCACATCATCAAAGAAAAAGCAGATAGGACTATTCTCTCCCCTTCTACTCTCCTCAGGCGACAGGTTTATCCCTTCATGGCTACCTTGCCTGTGCTTTGTAGTCATTTTACCTGATTTTTTCAATACCCAAGTGTGGACAAGGGAAATTAGAGAAGTCTGATGGGACACAGTTTGAATCACCACCACTGGCATTTCTAGTTTTCAACAGCCTGGGGTTGGGGTGGACAGTGGGGCAGGGTAAATGATTTCAGTCTGAAGTGCCTCTTTTGGAATTTTAAAAAGATTTGATCAACGTACTGTTTACCTGAAAGTTCTTTTGACATTCGAAACTCATCAACTCATCTTTCACAGAACAAGGGAGTCTAAAATCTAGAAGATTTCTTAGGAGTTCCCATAATGCATAAAAAAGGGAAGGAAGATTTAGAACTATAGTTATCTTTAAGAATGGGAATAATAACTGAACCATTGAGAGGACTAAATTTCAGGCTCTAGTACAAACTGGCACATAAAAAGTGCTCCATATGTTAGCTATTATTTTTGGCATCATTATTAATACAAGATTGGAATTTATAGACTCTAAGTTAGAAAAATGTCAGTGCATATGCCATCAGTGGCTTTTGACACAGAAAAGAGCACTTCATCAATAATGAGCTACTGCTACTTTTATACATAATTTATAGATATAATTTCACTCTTTGGAATATCTGCATTTTTATTTATAATCATTCATTCAACATATATTCCTTGACTATTTTCTATGTATAAGACATTGCAGCATCCATGAGATACAACAGTGAAACAGACAGACAGCCATTATCCCCATGAAGCTTACTGCCTAATGAAGAAGACCATCAGTAAATAATTACTGAGTGAATATTTGATTATAACTTATTTTAAATGCAATAATTCTATGAAGTCAAGTAGTTGAGTGGCCCCAACCTGGTGTGGATGGATGGGGAGTAGAAGCAAGGATTCAGGGAAAGTTGCCTTAAGTAGATGACATGTGAGCTGAGAGAAAAACAGGACTAACATAGCAAAGTGTGAGGAGAAGCAGATTCCTGCTGGAAGGAACAACAGAAGCAAAGGCCTTGAGGCTGGAAGGGATAGGTCTTAAATGGAGTAAGAGCAATGGACTGTGGAGGAGAAAATGAGGTTGGGGGCTAAAGGGCACTAAGCAAGGCTGTGCCTTGCAAATCATAATAAGAATCGTGGTCTTGACCCTCACATCAGAGGGAAGCCATTGAAGTAATTTAAACAAGGACATGAAATGACCAGATTTATTCAAAAAATCACTCCCAGTTCAAGGAGAAAAACGAATTGGTGGGGAGTGAATGTAAGAAGACTAAGAGGCCGTCACAGCAGATCACATGAAGGTTGATAGTAGCTTGACCTAGGGTGGTGGTGGAGCCAGAAAGAAGTGAAAAGAATTAAGAGTTATTTACGAGGCAAAATCTATAGGATTTCAACATGAAAACTAGACATAGGATATAGGAGAAGGGAGGTGTGAATAATCTATTCATTCATTCAGCAAATATTTATTGAGCCTCTATTAAAGTCCAGACACTCCGCTAAGAACTGAGGATTCCACTGTGAACTAGACAGACAAGTCCCTGCCTTCAAGGGATCAAAATCTAGATTTGAAGCTAGAATGCTGATAATAAATAAGTAAACAGAAGAGCAATCACGTTTGCATTTGCAAATTACAATTACATGTCATAGAGTATGTGATTATGGATTACTGCTACAAGAAAAAATCAAAAGGATGTCAGATAACTGGGGCAAGGGCAAACTTTTGATAAGGTAGTCAGGAAAGACCTACTTATGGAGGTGACATTTAAGATCAGACCTGAGGATAAGAAGGAGGCAGCCAGGGCAAGAGCCAATGGAAGAGCATTCCAGGTAGAGGTAACAGCCAGGTTAAAGAGCTTGGTGTGTTCCAGAAACAGGTAGGGGACAAGGGTGGCTAAAAATAATGAGCAAAGGGGGCGTTTTACCAAATGGGGCTGCAGAGACAGATCATTTGTGGGTCATACTACAGATTTGGGATGTTTTTTCTGTCCTTTGCATAACAGCTAGAATGATGTCATTGGTGTTTAAAAGATTGCTCTAACTGCTATGTGACAAATTCAGTGGTAGTGGGGGATGGATCATTTCAGAGCAAGAGTGAAAGCAGGGAGACCAGCTAGGAGCTTGTCATTCAGGCAATAGAATATGATGGCTTGGACTAGAGGTATGTCGTTGAATCAAGGAGGAGTAGGCAGATATGAGGTGGAAAGATACATTTTGTGGATAAATCCAATGGGCCTCATTTGACATTCAAATGACTCTTACAGCAGTGATGGCATTATTCATTTGCAGAGCTTGACAGCCTGGTATAATCTACCTATAGAAACATAGAATCTATGTTTCATCTCCTGAGTCCCCAAGGAAGGGGCTGCAATTGTTCAAGCTCCACAAGATCAAGTTGTTGGCATTAAGAAGATCCAGCCCAGATGAAGGATCAGAGGCCCAAACCTGGCACCAACGTAACTGAGATCAGGGTTCACCAAGATTAAAGTGACCAAAGTCACAGCAGCCCAGAGTGAACGGGGAATCTGTTGAGCACATTACTCCATCATTTCTTAAAGAAAGAAGAAGAAACTATTTTTCTAAGGACATCTGAGGGACTGTGGCCACGTCAACATGGCTACTTCAAAGTAACAAGTCCTTTCTGAAATGTATATACTTATGAGGGACACCAGCAGTCTGAGGAAGGAGAGGCTCAGAACGGTCAGTGGAAGAACATTGAGTCGGGAATATGAAATCTGGTTCCCGCTGAGGCTTTGCTGGTTACCAGTTGTGTGATATTGGGCAAGTCACTTAATCCCCTGAATCCCAGGTAGTTTTGTTGTTGCTGCTATGGTTTGTTTTCAGCATCATGGGACTAACTAGTGATCTCTTCCCTTCACAGGGATGTTAATAATGCTGCATCTTTTCTTCCTATGTCTATTCATATTTTTTAAACAAATTGGTTTCACTGTATATGCTGTTCCATAAATGTTTTTTAATTTATTTAACAGCATGAGTATTGTTCCATCTTAATGTAGTTTTATTACATGTTTTTTAAGGACTGCACCATCTATTATGAGACTGTAGCATCTTTACATGACAATCCTCACTTGTTGGATGTGGAGTCCCATTATTTGCTGTTAGAAATAGCATTGCCAGGAGAAAAGGAAGGAATCTGGCTCCTCAAATCTAGATCATACCTCTTATATTCTATTTATATAGACCCATCTGTCTGTAGCTGAACTCAAGACCCTGAAAACACGAGGGACTGAAGGAATGGTCACTTAGAAGAGAGGAAGGGGCCGAGTAGAGCAGGACAGGAGCCAGCTGCTATTGGGGACTGATGTGCCAGTTTTACGTGTTAGAACAACAACCCTGTGAGGTAAGATTACTCCCTAGCAAGGACTGAACTGCATTTGTGCTCACAGCTACCAAGTTGAGAGGGAAAACTAAGAACCAGCACTGTGCTACCCCCTCCTGTGCTTCACCTACTCGATTCCTCCTCACCAGGTATGCTCCCCTCCCTCCCCCTCACCTGCCCACACCTTTCATTCCCCCAATGCCCCACTCCCCTCAGATACATCCCTCAGATACCCACTGATTTATCCTTTCTGGAATTCTTAGTGACATATTTGACATTTTATTATAAATGATCTAATTCTCAGACTCTTAGGGTTACCACAGCTGATTTATACAGCCTTGCCAGTGTGCTGCCTACAAGATAGAAAAACTCCTTGTTTTTCTGAAATTATTGTTAAAATTTCATAATCTCACAATGCCATGAAGATATGCTAAGTGTATATTTTATTGTAAAGTCTTACATTTAAAATATACATGTTTAAGTCTGCTCAACACTTTAGCCAGCCTCTGTACTTTTCCCTTCCACCTCCACCCCACCCTCAAAATCAGAACACATACTAGAAGCAAAATTTCCCTCTTTCCTACTGGAGTAAACAATGGAGTTTATTTGCATTTCTGTTAAGGCGAGTTTCTTTGTTTACTTAATAACAGCTGTGGCAGTGAGCAGGGCCCCTGGGAGTCTATTCTCTTCTCTGCCACTAAGCAGTCTGAAACCGAAATGAGGGAGTGAGCTAGCAGACCTCTAATATCCTTTCCAAATTTAAATTCAGTGTCATTTGGACATAATATTTTAATGTTCTAGAGAGATGTATCTTTCCTTTGTGGTTTACTTTTTTTTTTTTTTTTTTGCAAAAGTCGGCACACTAAAAATTAAAAATAAGAAGTCTTCCATTCCTTACTTAAGTAAGCTCTATGAAGTGAGAGAATGAACATTAACATCCTACTCCTAGCACTGCTAGTCTGGCCTTGTGACCTTGGCAAGCTGCTTCTTCCTTTTGAGCCTCAGTTTACCGGTTCGTAAATGGGAGATTTAAACTAAACGTTTTCCGAGATGCCTTCTGGCCCGGGCATTATTGAATTATAATTGTGTATCATTTTGTTCAGAGTGTGTCTCTGGTCTCAAGTTATTAATAACCCCTGGGGGAGCCCAAGACTTTGGGATGGGATCCTCCAAGCCCAGCGAGGCGCACAGCAGCGGCGGTACCGAGGAGTTGCCCTCGTGGGCCAGGGAAGTTCAAAGGCCGCCGCGTCGCCGCGCCAAGGCCAGAGAGGGCCTCTCTTTTAGCTCCACGCATTACAAGCAAAAGCAGCCTCTCTTCCGTGCTGACGCCACCGCCGAGCTGGGGCTGAAAATCGACCCGCGATCTTTCTGCTCCAGCACCGCCGACCCGCGCAGATGCGGGCGCGTGGACGCGCGGGCTGAAGGGCGGAGGGCTACGAGGAGCGGCAGGCGGGGGCTGCTGACGGCGGAGAAAGGAGACTGCTCCCCACAGCCTCTCCCTGCGCTGTCCCCTGGGACAGTCGCTGAGCCCCCAGGGGGTGGGCCGTGGAGTGAAAGGGAGGAGAGAGACCCCTCTCACCTGAACAAGAAGAGGGGAGGAAACAGGAAGGGTGGCCACTTCTAAGCCCAGCCCTCTATGAGGCTTCGCCTGCGTAGAAGGGACTTCGAGGGACCCACCAGCCTGTGCTGCCCAACTTGGCTATAATATAGAGGAAGAGACCAAAGCCCAGAGAAGGGCAGCAGTCTGTCCCAAGGGGAGTGGCAGAGCCGAAACTAGGCCCATGGTCTCCTGACCCTTTCCAGTCCTCTGTCCCCTCCACCAGCTTTCTTCAGCTAAAGGGCTTTCTCTTGGCTGTTTCACAAACGCGCTTCCAGGTTATTGCACTGACCTATCAGATCGTTGCGGAAAAGATCAGCGGTTTACACGTTTGAAATTTGAAACCCATCTGTCCCTACTGAAGCTATAGAAGACCTTTCTTACTCATTCTGCTTGCCATCAATTCAGGTTTTTAGCAGCTATCTGAGTGTCATGTCATCATTGTTCAGCGGTGACCTTAGAGACGTCAGAAAACGTCCTGATCACGATCCCATCATAGAAGTTTGTCTCATAACTAATCTCATCCACCCTGTGCGTAGCATGCTGACTGCATTTCCTAAGGGTACCTTGTCTCTAGCTGTAGGGTGGCTTGCTTGGCTTTCTGCTTGGGCTCACCATCAAACAATTGCTGTTTGAAGGAAGTCATGCTGTGGGTGAGCTAAACCAGGCTCATTCCGGGACCAGAGGGAGATAGCAAAGTGATTGTTCTGCTTAATTCAAGGGGTGGGGATCACTATTCTCATCATATTATGAACTAACGTTTATTGAGCATTTACTATGTGCCAGGCTCTGTGCTAAGTTCTTACAAGGATTATTATAATATAATCCTTACAGCACCCCTACTTTGTTATTCCTGTGATACAGATGAGGAAACGGAGGCACCAAAATTGAACAACCTGCCCCAAGTGACCAACTAGAAGTTGTCAAAGCAGAGATTTGAACTCCAGGTTCATCCAGAGCCTGTGCCTTCAACTGTTATGTCCTGTTGCCTCGTGATGGAATAAACATTTTGGTGTAAGGGAAAGAATATTAGTTGAGAAATGAGGAAACTTGGCTTCCGTTCTCGTTCTACCTCTGCTCTCCCTTGTTTTTCGAGTTCATGAATCACTTGGAACAAATAGAATTATGTGCAGGTGTGCATTTTGGGGGAAGAGCAGGCATAGTTTTCATCAGCATCTCAGCGAGATCCATATGCCTCCCCCCGTACCCCACCCCCCACCAAAAAAAAATATATACACTCTTTGGACTATCTCATCTTTACAGTGTTTTCCATGCCAAGCAGTCTACTTTACATTCTCTTCTAACATTTTAAACAATGATGCAATAGCAGCTTCAGACTCCAGGACCCCTCTCTGGTTCAGGGGTGTGAAGGGTTCCCGGCTGCACGCTGGCCTTTCAGGCACACCCGCATGTCCAGATAGTGATCACAGGAAGGACTGCGTTGGAATGGGATCATCAAATTCATCCTTCACCTACTTGTAACACCTCAGCATTTTTCCTTTAGCCTATTGTATTCTTTACTTGCAACCAGAGTCTGTGTTTATATAGAGGCCCCTAGTAAAGATTTCAAAATTCTTTTTGATTGTACTATAAAAAGAATTCTAGTGGTGAAGCCTCCACTGGGCTTGGGGTAAAGCATCCATTCATTACTGAGCATCTGCTGTGTCCTGAGCATGCAGCGGTGAACCAGGTAGACCAGATCTCTGACTGCAGGGAGACTCAGAGGGACACTGGCAGGGAAATGCTAGGAAGATACATAGAGCACCTGGAGGGTCAGGAGGGGCTTCTTTGAGAAGTGGTGGGATTTGAGCCAAGCCCTGAAGTAGGAGTAGGAATGAATTAAGCAACAGGTACAGATCGGAGGGATGAAGGAGTATTCCAAGCAGAGGAAATAGACATGGGAAGGCCTGAGACAGTAAAGAACCTGGCCAGCTGGAGGAGCTGAGGAGATGGACAAGCTGTAAAGCAGAAAGAGGGAGAGTAGTGCAGGCTCTCCCTACACTACCCATGAGGCTCCTGTGGAGCTATGGCCAGTGTATGAAGGGCTCTCAGTGTCAACAAACATGTGTCCCAGTACCAGCTATGACCTTAATTGGCTGTATGGTGTTGGCAAGGCAGGTAAGATCTCTGATCTTCCATTTCTTTAATTTAAACGTGAGAGATTTGAACTAGATGGTTTCTAAACTCCTTCCTGCCTCCAACTCTCCTGTGATTTTGTGACTTCAAGGAAAGTGAAATCAGCAGTGAGAAAGAGAAAATTGGCCCCTGGTATTTGGGAGCTGGGTGATACCATAATGGGGGCCTGGTATTCTCCTGTTGAACACAAGCAATTACATAGAACATCACCATCAAACAAGACCACTTTGTGACTGCAATGGAGAAAGACAAAAACAAGATCACTCCACAATCACGTCTGAACAGACAAAAAAAAAATGTTAACATTGTCTAAACCACAAAAATGACCAAATGTCCCCCTGTCCTGGCTCAGGTGAATGAATACTAGTTCTTTATCAATTACAGCTTCAGCTTCACTCTAGTCTTCCTTCTAGGCAAGATTTACTAAAATACCTAATCCTAGAACGATCCCTGCTTCCTGATAGCATGCAAAGCCCTGTTCCCTTACACCCTCCCCCAATCACCTCACATGAGCCCCAGCTCTGTAAGTTCTTTCTAACATGTTCTCTGAAACACCTCATGGGTCTACTCTGTAATGAGAAACCAACCTAACTTGTTCAACCACAGGAGTGTTCCTCAAGCAGGCTGGGCTATGGCCATGCAAGTGCAGGACCGGCCGTAAGAAGCAGTGCCATGTATTTTGCATCTTAGGTGCCTCTTTCCTCACCCTAGCTCCCGGCCCGTCCTTGTGGTCCTCGGCTAGAGGTCACTGACATCAACCCCTTCCTCTTCTGATACTCTCCTCTAACTCACCAGAGAGCCCTGCTCCAAGCTTCAGGTGTTGGGATTGGAGCCGTGAAATGGAGGAGGAGACGAGGATGCAGAAGGGAAGTGTAAGAGGATGCTTTCACAAGGGAATTTGCTCCCATCCAATGATGAAGGAGCAGGTTTAAAACTGTCTCCAGAGCAAATGTTTCTTCCCTCACGTAAAGCACCGGGCTTTCTCCTCTCAGGACCACACCCTACCCAGACCATACATGAGCTACTTGGGAGGTGGTGGTATTGCTGTTTCCCAACCAAACCACACCAATCATACCTTCCCTTAAAAGCTATCTTCACAAGAAGATAACCAGCTCCCACAGAACTGACTCATTTGGCAATATCAAAGAGGGCAAAAATTATTGCCACTGGTGATTCAGCTTCTCAGCTTGGACTTCCCATCTTTAGCTAAAGTTTTTTTCACTGGGGGAGGGAGTGTTCCCACCATACAACCCACTCTATTCTGTTCATGTGAGCAAACCATCAACAAACATGACCCCTGATGACTCCTGAGTCAGATGGCAACCAAGGGGAAGAAATGACCTGTTCCTCTAAAACAGACTGTTGGACTCATTCCCTCTTGGAGAAAGCTAGTAGAGTCAGCTCCTTTTAACTCACAGAAGCTGTTGCCCACATTGGACATGTAACTGTTTCCAAAGCTGTCTGTACAGTCATGGCAGGGAAGAGTTTTCTGTGTGTTCAGTCTAATGCAGGGGTTAACAAACTTTCTAGAGCCTTCAAAACAACCATAGTAATATGCAAGTGAATAGGCATGCCTGTATGTCAATAAACTTGATTTACAAAAACAGGTGGACCAGATTCGGCCTACAGGTGGGCTGTAGTTTGCCAACTAACCCCTGGTCTAATGTAATCAGTGCATGGGCACAGCTGAAAGAGAACAGGAATGATAACCTTTCCCATAACTGAGAAGAGCTTATTTTTCATCAGAGATTGGGAGATGACTTAAAAATCAGTTTGGAAACTTCTGGAAGAAGATAGAAGAAAGAAAAAGAGGGAGAGAAAAGAAAGGAAAGCAAAAATAAAAGAATAGGATTTTATTTCAAAAGAGGAATGGGGGAATCCAGGTGGAAAGAGCTCTTCATAAAGCCTCTGGTGGCCTCTTCTTCCCCTGACCGGCGGAGACACTGAAAATGCACTGGATAGCCACGGATTGTAGAATGTTCAGGACCATTGCAGCTCCTGAAGAAGAGATCCTTCTGAATCCCTAGAAGTACTTCCAGAGAGAGCAGAAGAGGCCAGGGGATGCTGGGCAGAAGAGGTTTGTGAAGATGACTTCTAATGGCCACATGTAAACACGGTGCTAGACCTTCCTGTCTGAGGCAAATGCACTGGTTGTGAGGAATATGTATCCATTTTGCAAACTTGGAAAATGAATTTAATGATGAAAGATTTAAGTTTAAAAGTAGAGCTCTCAAGATTCTGCCAAGGAAAGGTAGAAGAGAATGATAACTAGATAGGTAAACCCCCTCCATTTAGCTGGGAGAGATGCTGAGAAGTGGCTGATCTATGGTTCTTGACCATTTTCTCTAGTTCACAGACCATGCATACTGATTACAAATTCAGAAAGTTACCCTGGCTGTAGAGCAATGCTTTCTGAACTGTGGTTCCTGAAATACTGGTATCATAACATGTTAACACTTATTGCAAGAAAAAGATTTCAGGGAAACTGAAGAATGAATTGACATTAACAGGAACTGTGGTGTATCTGTGCCAATGCATTTTTTGCTTTGCTAGGTTATGCTAGGTTAAAAATCAAAGTTATAGTGTTAGGAGAAAAGGGTTCATTTTGAAATCGTTCTTAGGAAACAGGTTTTTCAGAGCACCTGAGCCAGTGCAGATAAAAGAGTAGTACAGGTAGTCCAGCAGAGGTTCTCAAACTTAAATGTGCATTACTATCCAGGTTACTGTAACCTACCCCAAGAATATCTAATTCAGTAAGTCAGGATAGGACCCAAGAATTTGCATTCTGACAAGTTCTCAGGAGATGCTGCTGTTGCTGCTGGTCCAGGGACCTCACTTTGAGTCCAACTGCCCCACGCTCAGCCCAGTGCCTGACAGATACAAAACTCTTCATACAATGGCATTACATTTCTTCCTGAGGGTTACCACATCACAGGAAATCAATTGGTTGGATTTTCACCATGTGTGAGGGTATGTTAGATAATCCAGCTTCAAAGTCAGACTTACAGAAACATACATGAGCTTTATCTGAGGAACCTTTATTTTTTGAGACAGTCTTCCTCCAGAACAGCTGCAGGCATCATTAGCGAGGGAGCGCCTTCCCATAGGAGCAACTGCATGTTTAGTTTTTAGACAATGGTTCACAATTCTCCAACATGTACAATGTTGCAGAGGGCAGTTCATTCATAAAGCAATAAATATCTCCTGACAGGGAGACGTGGTCCTTAAAAAACAGAACCAAAATTTAAAATGAATTTAACAGGGGGCCATAGTTCTTCAGAAATGAAATAAAATTCAGCTTGGACACCTGCAGTGTGACGTATCTGGCATGTGAGGGGTGGAACACAATGTCTCTCAACCTCAGGTCAGTCCCAAGCAGGGTACCGATTTTTGTTAGTATGCTCTAAAACATAATATGAAGAAACTAGAAAAATTTCATGGGAAATTAACATATATCTCTAGAAAAACATGAAACAACCCTAAGCAGAAAGTTTTGAAAGAAATTTGAGTTGTTAAGCCTGGGAAAAATGAAGGTGACTGTATTCTACCTTGAATGGTCTTTCATTGCAGTGGTAAACTAAGCAACAGGAAATGGCCTCTTTTTTAAAAAATATATGTCATTTTAGTTAACTGTGAGGAAAAATCTTCTGTAAAACAGGATGATGAAACACTGAGGGTATGTCATTTTGGGCCTTGGAAATCTGCAAGAAGCTAACAGCAGTTACCCATTTTAAGTGCCTTTAGAATTTCATAGAGCACTTTCATGCTTCCTGCAGTCTTGGAGTAAATTTGAAGGAAAATGCTTTCCATATTATTGAAACAGCTCAACTGTTCATCAATGGGAATGTGAATGAATAAGTTGCAGTATATTCACATAGTGGATTATTATGCAGCAGTCAAAACGATGAACTATTATAGTAACATACAACAATGTAGATGAATCCTATTATAATATTAAGTGCAAAAAGTCTCAGAAAAATAACATATAGTACAATACCCTTTAATAAAGTTACAATGACTAAAAAATGTTTAATACTTTTTAGGAATACACATAGATAGAATATAACCATATAAAAGGAAAGCAAGAGTTTACTACAATGAAAAAGATTGACAATACCAAGGGTGGGTGAGAATATGGATCGATGGAAATTCCCGTATACTGCTCCTGGGAAGATAAATTGTTTACAACCAACCATTTGAAAAACTTGTGGACAGTATCTGCTGAAGCTAAACATACACAAATTCTATGACCCAGCAATTTCACTTCTAGGTATAAACTCAACATATATTCACCAAAAGACATGCTCAAAAATGTTCACAGCAGCACTAGTCATTGAAACCCCAAACTATTTATTAATAGTGGAATGGATAGACAATGTATGATACGCTCATATAAAATACTATACAACAGTGAGAAAAAAACAAAGTTTACCCAGCAATGTAGATGAATCTTGCAAACAGAACGGCACAAAAAAAAGCCAGACACAAAAGAGTATATATTATATAATTCCATTTATATAAAGTTCCAAAACATGGCGAATTGATGTTTTGTGATGACAGAGGTTAGGCTGCTGGCTACCTTGGGAAAGGATAATGACTGAGAGGAGGCTTGAGTGGGGTCTCTGACATTCTGGGTCTGTTTTTTTTTTTTAATCCAGATATTGGCTATATGGATGTGTTTACATTGCAAAAATTCAGTTATGGTTGGTGCACGTTTGATGTCTTATACTTAAAATCAAAGTTTATTTTAAGAGAGAGGTGGAAGAGAGACTAAAAAAAATAAGGGGGGGCGGGGAAGGATGGAAAATAAAAGAAGTAAGAAGTATCCAAAGAAAATATATTTTCCAAAATATATTTCAAAATATATATAGTATGACTAGACAGTAAAATCTTTTTCTGCAGGTTTTTTCCTCGTGTTTAATGTTTATATCTATTGCTACAACCATTCTTTTAATAATATTTTATAATAACATCTTTTCTGACTTAAATTTCAAAACAAACAAACAAAAAAGATGAAACCTATTATTCCGTCACTGAAATATCATCACTCTTAACATTTTAATGTTTATCCTCTTAGTCTTTATTATAATTAATAATTTTTTTCAAGTTGGGGTGGTGGGATGGGGAGAACAGCAAATAAATGATGAACATGTGGTTTAGGATAATGGTTTTGGGTAGGGGAGGAGGAGAACGGGATGCAAGAGTGGTACCACTGGTGTTTTTTGTTTTGCATGGTAGATGCCCAGGTGTTTATTCACTATTAAAAATAACTTCAATAATTTCACTCACATGTGGAATCTAAGAACAATAAACAAACAAAGTGGAAACAAATTCATAGATTACGGAGAACAAACTGGTGACTGCCAGATGGGAGGGGAGTTAGGGGTTGGGTGAAAAAGGTAAATAAAGGGATTAAGAGTATAAATTGGTAGTTACAAGATAGCCATGGGATTTCAAGTACAGCATAGGGAAAATAGTCAATAATATTGTAGTAACTATGTATAGGGCCAGGTGGGTACTAGACTAATTGGGGGGATTGCTTTGTAAATTATATAAATGTCTAACCACTATGCTGTACACCTGAACCTAATATAAAATAATATTGAATATCAACTCTAATTGAAGAATAAAAATTTTAAAAAGAAACCTGATACTGAATCAGTGCATGAAATAAAGGCTCTGATTTACCCGAAATTCAAATAAATAGATAGATAAATAAATAAATGAAATTGCATAGCAAAATAGTCAAAGAACTGCCAAATTAGATGAAAACACTTGCAGCATACATCACAGATAAAAGGCGAGTGTCTGTAATACATAAAGAACTCTTAAAATTTGAGAAGAAAAGGATCGAACTCTGATAGAAAAATGGGAAAGATAGACAAATAGAAAAAAATTAAAATTAAAATAACTTAATAAAGAAAGAAAAGTGGAGCAGGCATGGACCAATGATGAGGATGTCAGCAACCAAGGATTATGATTCACCCACTTTTGTGCACGTGACATCCAACTAAAACAACAAGAAGTTCCGCAATAGATGTTATGCTGTGATTGAAAGCAGCTGGTCTTCTGGAGACCTAATATGGCACACTAGGGTACACTGACAAATCAGGAAAAAAAAAAAAAAAAGAAAGAAAATTACTTCCTTTGCATCGCTAAACCTCATTCAGTTTTTTCAGTGAGTGCTGAATTCCAGCTCCTATATATGATAAACTTGGCCATAATGATGCAAATATCGATGTGTCAGAAGGTTGCAGTGTGAACCAGATAAACTTCCCAGGTCCCATCTACCTCTAAAATTCTGTAGTTTTAGATTGATGACCTGGTGTCCCAAAACAGTCTGCATGAATCTACCCACTCAGTTAATTAGGCAGGAATGACTTTCTCAGACCCCTTTCTCCTAATTACACAGGAAGTTTAACCTGGGGATCTTCTTATTGTCCTCAGCAAAACTCCAGATTTATGTATTTGTTTGTTTTTGTGTTTATAGCCTATCATTATTTATAAAAATGAAAGACATAATATGGTGAGGAAATTGAGGTGAAATAAGAGCAGGAAGAAAAATTAATACTATGAGTAATATTAAAACATAAAAACGCACCCTTTTGGTTTTTACGTTAGCTAGAGCTGGGCCACAAATCTGGCTGCAGTTTCCTAGCAGTCAGAGCAGAGAGGAAAACAAGAGATAGAAGATTCGTAATGCCTATGAGATAATTTGGGCCGGTTTTTCCAAGGAAACCAGTATTACCATTTGCTTAGATACATCCCAGTGGCATGCTGGAGCAGGCTTCTACCAGTGCACGAGAGCCAATGGTTAAATATCAAGGATTTTTGCAAGTTGGTTGTTAAACCATTGGCAGCTTGAAGTCTGTCATAGTGAGAGAACTTGGCAAACACTATGATTTTTCACTTTGGTTTTATTTCTCTCTTTGTTTTGGCTTCAGAGAGATGGTTTACCAGCACACCACTGCATGTTCCGATGGTGCTTGTAGGGGAGACACTATGCAAGGCTAGAGTTGCTGCAAGTGGGAGGGAGAAAGGCTTGGTGTGTAAGCTTGTTGAGTGCAGGAGAAACATCCAGAGAAGACAGTGGGACTATCTGTCCAAGACCACAGAATGGCTGGTGTATGCATCAGCATCCACCTACTCCACCTCAGTTCTTCCTTCTTTCCAGTAGTGCCCTTCGGAATTTCACACCTGGGCCTATAAAAAGTGCTGTGCCCAGGGGCAGACATCACTCCGCATTCAAAAATGCAAGCGAGGCTCAGGAGAAGGATTTTTTGCTTTCCACTAGGTCACCACTTTTCAAGCCTGCATTTCACAGCATTGTAACAAGTG
The DNA here is from genome assembly GCA_003508835.1 of Eonycteris spelaea. NCBI lineage: Eukaryota > Metazoa > Chordata > Mammalia > Chiroptera > Pteropodidae > Eonycteris > Eonycteris spelaea. Next base: position 327,617 of record PUFA01000398.1, read on the forward strand.
TCCTTGGTGGGGGCGGGCGGGGGAGGGGAGGGTGGAAATGTTCCATGCCAAAACAAATTTGGAAGTGAGTAGGTTACAATTAAGTAGTTCTCTTTACTGCAGGACTTCTCGGAGCCTTTGGGAGGCGATTATGCCCTTGTGACACAGAGTGCACATCAATTCCCCAACTTTTTTTACCTTCAGAACAGTTTGTAGTGGCACTTCTTGGGACATCAGACTGAAAAGACACCACCCCTGTAGTCAGGGCTCCTTGGTGATTTTCAAAGGCAATACCAGGACCTTATTCCACAGAACTATTTCTTTCCTATAGGACTGAAGTTCTGGCAATTTTCTTCATGACAACATGACTTGCATGCCTGCTCTTCACATGAACCGATTTATTAGGCCTGTAAGTGTCTACACATCCATCAGCAGAGCTTATTCAAGGGAAAGGTTTAAGGACAAGAAATGTCTTAACTTGTGGCTTGTGTCCCCAGGAACTCACTGTGTTCCATCATGGAACATGGGTATTGGCCACGTCGAAGCCCAAAGCCAGCTCACAAGAATCTGGAGCAGAGAATGTGCATTTCTGGTTATTTTAACCTTGAATTTTCACCCACCTTGACTCCCATTCTATTTTTTTTTTCCTTTTCCGTCTTTTCCTTTCTTCTTGAGACAGCTTTATAAACTAAGAGTTTATTGTGTTGTTGCATTTCACACATGCATTCATTCACTTAACATTGAGGGACCCCCTCCATGTCCCAAGCTACAAATGGGATAGACAGGCCCTGTCATCTCATTGTACAACATTCCGGAATGTTTGGTTCCTCTCCTATTTATCTTCTTTATTTGCTTTATCTTGGCTCTTTCTCCACACTGCTCAGTGCCCCAGGCTGCTCCTCCCCACCTTCTTTCATCTGTTCTCCCTTCCCTGATGCTTTTTCCAATGACTAACAGGAACCCAGCTCAGCTGGTTTTTATCACACTCCTGTCCTTGCATTTTTCCAACTCGATTAAGCCATTACCAGGGCTAAATGAGGCATGGACTCTCCAAAAGTCACACCTGTTGTCAGGGAGCTGGAGGGTAAGAACCTGTGCAGCTGGCGGGCGGTCCGAGGGCAAGCGGGGCTGGAGGGAGGCAGCCGAGTGTGACCGGTAGTTTGTGTTCCCCCTGTGCTGAAAGAGAGCCCTCATTTTAAAACGAGATGTCCCTTGCTTGCATACAGAAGGAATGAAGTCTGACACCGAACTGGGGATGGTCACATTGACAAATAAAATGCCCCTAATTCTTTGGCAGATGTGCACCAGGTGCTAATAAAAACCCACACTGTGGATGTGTGCTCGGCAAGAGGTAAAGAAAGCTGTAACCAGAGCCAGGCACTTGGGTTCTGTGCTGGTCGGTTGAACTTTCTCAGGGGGTTCCCCGTCCACCCTCATTAAAATGTACACATTTCACCTTTCTGCAGAAGTGGCTCACACCTTACTGTTTATATTCTGTATGGTCAGTGTGACAAAGGAACGCAAAGATTATAGCACAATCAACCAGAGACAGATCAGTATACTCACCTATGAAGATAAATGATCTCTATTGGAAATCAATTTTCATTTCGTAATCACTTTTTTTTTTCAGGCAACCTAGAATTTTTATTTCTGCAGTCTATAATTGAGAAATTGTAGCGTTTGAGCTTGCCGTTTACTGAGTGGTCTTATGTTCCAAAGGTCTATGCCTTGGTGTTCTCAAGTTGAAATGTGGGTAAAATCATTCTGCTCTAGAATTACACGGTTCCCAGAAATGTGAAAGCCCAGGGTGGTTTTTGATGAAAGTTCAAATGTTGCAGTCTTCACCGCTGACCTTGCCTCGCTATCCTCTGTTAATTTGTCTTGACTCTGGAACTTAGATGAGCCATCCAACCTCGTAGATGAATGCAAATCCAACAGATACTTTGAGCATCCATTTGGTACCAGGTTCCTTATTCAATGCTGGGGATGCAACTGGGATCATGATGAAGCACCTCCCCTCAGGAGCCTTTGGTTTTGAGGGGTGACCCCTTCCCTGTTCTCTCCTAGAATTCACCAACCAGCCTTTGGTTTTTCCTGGTCATGCTTCATTCATTCATTAATTCATCTAGTCATTCAGCAAATATTTGTGGAGCATCTACTAAGTTCTGGGCACTGTGCTTTGTGCCAGGCTACGACAATGAAGAAAAGAGACAGGCCTTTCCCACAAGAAGCTTCCAGTTTCCACTTGAATTAATTGTCTCTCTTGCCAGCCACTAGAAAGAGCATCACTCTTTCCTCTGTGCTTCCTCCAGACATAGTTCATGCCTCTTTCTAGCATTTGCACCACTATACTTATAAGATGTAATAATAATATCTTTCTGTCTCCTTTGAAACTATAAGCCACTTGAAAGCAGCAAACTCGACTTTCTTTCCCAACTACTTTGCACTCCCTGGTGTTTAGCGCATAGAGGAGCTCAATTAAATGATTTTTTGAATGAATAACTGTATGAATTTACAAAGTCATGAGCCTATGGAACCACAGACCAGGCTATCCTGACCTTCCATCCCACGTTTCTTGGAAGAGAAACTTGATGATCAATCATCTGTCAGTACTGAAACACTCATGATTTCAAGGACCTTCAACATATAAAACCAGCTGGTCCATGGGTCATTTCTTCTTCCAAATGTAACTGCCATTGAGATACAGACAAATAAAGCCTTAATTTGTGTTTGCAATACTATTTTTGCAGGAGAGCAAACATGATTATATATAATTTAAATGAAATAAACTATAGTAGGAGAACAAATGAGTTTATTGTGACTCTTGAATAGATACGTGTATATAACATAGCTGCAGTAAGAAAAAATATAATAATGGTGGCATAAACAAGCCAAAAGCTTTTTTTTTCTGTTATGTGAAGGTTCAGAAACAGTCTGATATCGCGGTTCTGCTCCACGAAATCCTTAGCTCATGGAACCATTATTCCTTAGGATATGGCTCATGGTTCAAGATGGGCTCCAGCTGTCATTCACCTCCATGCAGCAGAATAGAGGAAGCGGCGATGAACGGACAAAAGATAAATACCAATTCTCTCTTAAGCAAAGTTTCCTGGAAGCTGCCACAGGGCACTTCAACTTATATCCTATTGGCCAAAACTTAGTCACATTACCACACATAATTATAGAGGAAGTTGGGGAAAATGGTCTTTTTATTTTCAACAACCACTTGTCTAGCCAAAAACTATTTTACTGTGGAATAAAAGGAGTACAGGTTTGAGGGAAACAAGTCTAAAACTTGTTTCAATACTAAAACTGAAGTGTAAGTGATTATTCGAGACAATTTTGAATGCCAATTGCTAATCCGCTGCGCTACGATCACATTTGGAACTGCTCTGTTTGTCCATACCTAGGAGGTGGAAGGAGTGAGGTAGAAAGAAAAGAAAGCTTTTACAACAAGAAACTGGGGGTGGGAGTGAGGGTGGGGTGGGGTATGATGCAATGGCAACAGGAATGGAAAGGGGAAAGCAGAATGGAGAGAGAGAGTAGAATCAACAGGACAAAGTGGCTAAATATTGGAGGAAAGGGAGAGGGGGAATCTAGAATGATTCTCAGCTTTGAAAGCAAATTAGACTCCAGTAATTGGACTAAAAAGAGTGGTTTGGAAACTAGGTAGTTGGAGTTAACTACTGCAAATTGACCCGAAATCTCTATTTCATCTATTACTTCTTGCCATGAATTTTCTCTTGAATGGACTAATTAAGTTAATAAACTTCTCCAAGTAGTTAATCTTTCACAGGAAAAATTTACAGATCTAAGTGACTTCCCTAGGCAATTATAATGTTCCCTCTCCTAATTTAGTACACTACACAGGACTCCTTAAAATTCTGAGTTCTTGAGACATTCTTAATTCAAGTGCCAGAATTTCTCACTTGAGTAAGCTATTTGGAGAAATTCCCCCAACTGCATTGATATTGCCCTCTTTACAGTTATGAAGTTTAAAAGATATTGGATGTTTAAAAGACCTGGCATCAGTATAGTTCAATAAATGCTACTTTCTGTCTCCTTCTAAAGTACTTTCTTTTTTATGCATTCATTCAGCAAAGATTGATTCAGCAGTTACTATTTCAGATATTGTGCTAAGTGCTATGAAGCAAAGTTAAATTTAGTCATTGAAAACAAGATTCCAATATACTTTTTTCACTTTTCAATGTTGAGCTAAATTATAACCATCTACAGCAGTGTGCCTGCCGCCTGGGGGCAGGGAAAGTACATGTGTCTGTTCCTTATACTTTCAGACCTTAGCACATGTACTTTCTAAATGAGTGACTGAGTATGTGACCAAGGTCCAAGGCATGGAGCCAAAAAAAATCTAAAAGCTGGACTGAAATCAGAAAACTAGAATGGCTGTGGATGTTCAGACATTACTGAGGGCAATTCCATGAATGTTGAGTGTCTGCTGAGGTGCTCCTTCCATAGGGGTCCAATACCTTCTTCTAGAATGGCTATTAGAGGAGATGGGGATCTCACAGGGTAAGGGGAAGCAAATGACAATGGTTAAGAGCTTGGGCTCTGGAACCAGACATTTATGCATGTAACTACAAGAAAGTGCAATGAATCTTCTAAGAAGAAGACTCCAAGAGGCAAGATGTAAAAGACTATAACCAATGGACCTACATACAGGTCTGAGTGTTCAGGGAAAGCCTCCCTGAAGAGTCTTATAAGGTGCTCACTGCACAACTGAGGGGTTAGCATGGGTGAAAATTCACCCGTGCTCCACTCCACAGGCAGTAGATACGCCTTGGCCCAAGGCTGTGTCTGCCCCAGAGGAGTTCTGTTTTCTCTGTTAGCGCAAAGGCCCCACAATCCCCCAAGCCATGCCTCCAAAGTTATGGACACCTGAAAGTTGAAAGATAAGCAGATGTTTTCCAGACAAAGTTTAGGCCAGGGGACCAATAGTGAGAGCAGCACGTATGAGATCTGGGGCTTTAAAGAAGTATGGTGTATTTGAGAAACTAAAGAAAGTTCACTATAGCTGGAGTATAGAGTTCAAAGGGAAGACTAGCAAGAGCGAGGCCGGAAAGGTACTCATTACAGCTAGCATCTTCTGTGCGTTTACTAATTATACTGTGCTAATGGAGCATTATTTTATCGAGATCACAGAGGTTAAGAGACTTGCCCAGAGTCAGATGTTAGGAAATATTGGAACTATGATTCAAAGCCAGTTTAACTTCAGAGCCTGTGTTCCAAACCACTTGTTCAATGGCATCCAAAGATTCGCAGAGCAGTGTTGCCAAGGGACAAAACTGGAGACAGCAAGGCCATTAGGAAATAGTTGCAGAAATCCAGGGAAGAAACGGTGGTGAACTTAAGATGGCCTCGGCAATGGGAATGAGTGGATGGATTTCAGAGAGATTTTGGAAGTAGAACTACAGCCTGGTGGTTGTTTGAATATAAAGGGCAATGATGAGAAGAGGGAAGAGGCAAAAATGACTTCATATTTTGTGTCTTTGTGGATGACACATCATTTGCTAAGATAGAAAATGGTGAAGGAGGAACAGGTTTAGGAGGAAGGTGAGTTTAGAGACTGTCAAATTAGAAGCACCTGGGGGACATCCAAGTGGAAATGTCCAGTTGATGGTTCAAAGCTGGAGCCTAAAACTTAGGAGAGGCTACAGAGTTACCAGTTTTCATTGGTAATCGACACACAGAGTGGATGTGGTATAATGGAGAGTGAGAAGAGCAGCAAAATCCTGCTAGGATAATCATGCTACAGCAAAGGACTTTTCCTTAAATCCAGCTGTTGAGATTCGTAGAATGTAACCTGACCTTTGCTTTGTCTGTGTCCTTTTCGAGAACTATTCTTCAAAGATTTGTGGAGTGTTATTTTACAAACTGTAGCCAGACATCTGTGATGAGGAGGTACAAAAAAAGGGGACTACCATAATAAATAAAGAACAGTGGCCTTTTCTGACATTTTGGTTTTATTTAAAGTCAGATTTAAACTTAAATATATTCATTCCGTATTTTCTATAAGAACAGATGTGCTGAATAAAGTACCATTAATATTATTATTATACAAGAAACTGCTACTACTAGGTCAATTCTATGCATTTTTTTACACAGAAGAATGAATGGATTAAAAGCCAGCGGCAATATCAGTGGAAGCCTCAGTTTGTCAATAGCCTCTTTAAAATGTGGGCCTACCGGCTGAGTATGGTCCTCCTCCCATGTGAGCAAGTAAAGTTTTCTGTATCTTACATGAGGTGCTAAAAAAGAATGAGGCTTTAAGCCATGCTTCTGCCACCTACTACTGCTTCAGCCTCTCTAAATAGAAGTTCTGAGCTACTTGTGTTGCAGTCATCATAACGTGATGGAATTAAGGTGTAGTTGAATTCATTTTGTCTCTCTTTTCTTTTAGAAAGCATTACAGATCGTCTGTACATGATGTGGCTTCTAAAGACTCAAGGACCATCCACCTTACTAGTCTGCAATAGAGAAGGCAGAAATGGAGATTCAAATACCATGGCTTCCGTTCTGTTATTAATTGCTCTGTAGACATGTGCCCCCACCGCAAGGAGTGAACTGCACCAAGGGGGAAAGTTCTTGGGACCCCCCAAACCACCAGCACTCTTATCGACCCCCCCTGGAGAGAGAGCAGAACAATGGCGCTTTATAGCTGCTGTTTGATCCTCTTGGCATTTACCTGGCTCACCTCTGCCTACGGGCCTGACCAGCGAGCCCAGAAGAAAGGGGACATTATCCTTGGAGGGCTCTTTCCTATTCATTTTGGAGTAGCAGCCAAAGATCAAGATCTAAAGTCAAGACCAGAGTCTGTGGAATGTATCAGGTAAGGGAAGGAGCCAAGGCAAAGAGTCTTTTCTCTTCTGGATGGTTGGAGACAAACTGTACCAAACCCAAAATAATTTTTTCAAACTTGGTTCTCTCTTTCAAAATGGTGGTTGGCAATCACGCTGAAGCTTAGCACCCCCTCCACCATCACCATCACTTTTTAAAGAAATTTTTTTAAAAGTAAAATGTCAGTGATACTAAGTAGAAATCCATAGCCTGTTGGAGCATGTGCCAGGTAACTTGGAAACTGAGTCATTGTTCACCAGGAAACAGTGTTGTTTAATGGAAAACTAAGTACCTAGAAAGAAATTTATTGTATTTCTTTCAAACCTGAGTAGTAATATCTCCCATTGACCTTAAGTTCCCCACTGGTTAGTAATACCTGAGTATTGGCTGTCTCACTCCTTTTTTTTTTTTTTTTTTTTTTTTAAGATTTTAAATTTGAAAGAAACCTCAGTGATTGGCATGATCCAGTCATCTTCGAAATGCAGCTCATCTCATTTTGGAACCACTCCTACTAGAGAGTCTTTCTTATAGAAAGCTGAACCCCCCCCCCGCCCCCCCAGTTAACACAGAATACACTTTACACAGAGGGAGAAGTACAGAATCTATCAAAGTCGACTGGCCTGTCTTGGCCTTTGGAAGACAGCTAACACATTCTCTCGAATTGTTTCTTTTCAGGCCAAATAGTCCCAGTTTTCTAAAAAATTACTTCATGAAATGGTTTCCAGACCCCTCACCATTCCGGTTGCCCTCCATATGATGCTTCCTAATTTATTATGACTATTTTAGAATATGGCATCTAAAACTAAGCACAATTTCTTCAAATAGAATCTGATTTCTACAGAGTACAGTGTATATCACCTCCCTTAATCTGGGCAGCAGAGACCATTACTGCACCCCAAGTCTTGACTTTTATTCTAAGAGAGACTAACACTTTCTCTTTGAAATTTACAACTCCTAAAAGTAATCCAGCACTTTTCCTTGGTCTTTCTGAGAGCTGGAAAATGAAAATGAAAAGTAGGATCATTCCAACAAGACTGGATTTCTGTTTGTGTTCTAATGAAAGCCTGAAAATTAGATACCATTTTTCTTATGAATGCAGAAAAAACTAAGGCAGAATTTCACTGATGCTGATTATATCCTTCATGAAACCCATGTGGACAAATATCCTCTTTGTTGTAACCCTGCTGGAGAGAGTCTGCAATATCTCTTAGTAACTTTGTAAGTTTAAAACAAATAATTAAATAACAGAAACATAAAGAAAATAACTAAGAGAAACCATTCCATTAAAAGTTAGATCAAGACCTTTAGGAACTTAAATGACGCAGTGGAGTAGAACAGATCATATTTCTCACCTCCTGTTATTGAGTTCAAGTAGTGAAACCCACTATAAAAAGAGAACCTGTGAAGTAGTTTTGGGCACTGATACCTTGATTTAGCACATTTAACAAGTCCTTCCTTTGAGTCAGGTCTTAGGAGAATGAAAACCGTCACCGACCTATTTCTCCTTGCTAATTTGTTTGATTTAATGTTCTTTGAAAAGCAATTCATGCTCACTTTTTTAAAAATTCAAAGCATAAATAAACCCAAACCACACAATTTTAAAACTCATATTTCACCACCTAGCAATAACCACTGTTTATGAACAGCCTTCCTGTGCATAGCATTTATTTGTCTGTTTGTTCGCAAAGATGAGATCACTCATTTTCCTTTCCCCTTTGACCTCTAGGAATGTCACGGTCTAAATTTGTGACTTTGCAAATCTGAGGTTAGTTTTAGGCTCCCACGTGTTAAAATCCTAATCTATTTATATTTTCCCTGGTCCTTTTTCTTTTCGAATCTCTGTACTACTTTTACTAAAGTACCTCACATCAGCTACTTTAAATTCTTTTCTGGATAAGGCAGATACAAATGATTTGTTTGGTTACTAATAACAGTCTTCATTATTATTGCTCCCTAACTCTGTGTGAGGCACCATACAGAGAATTTGCATAATTTTCTCATGTTCATAGCCACCATATGAGTAATTGTTATCTCCATTTACAGAGAGGACTGAGAGTCTCAAAGAACACGGCATGAAACCCACGATTCCGACCCAGCTTTGCCCAACCCTTACTCTAAAGCAGGTGGCCAGAAAGCCTCCCATTTTCTTTCATTTCTTCTTTCTTCCAGGTATAATTTCCGGGGGTTTCGCTGGTTACAAGCTATGATATTTGCCATAGAGGAAATAAACAGCAGCCCGGCCCTTCTTCCCAACATGACGCTGGGGTACAGGATATTCGACACCTGCAACACAGTTTCTAAAGCCTTGGAGGCCACCCTGAGTTTTGTGGCCCAGAACAAAATTGATTCTTTGAACCTCGATGAATTCTGCAACTGCTCACAGCACATCCCCTCTACTATCGCTGTAGTGGGAGCAACTGGCTCAGGCATCTCCACAGCAGTGGCAAACCTGCTGGGGCTCTTCTACATTCCCCAGGTACCCAGGCCTTCTTAGATGGGGCAAGGGGTTAGGAGAAGCAGACTCGGAGGACTGCCATGCCCAATGTCCTAACGGTTTGCTCTTTTTCTATCTCTGGCTTTACATGGGCACAAAAGACCTTTTAATTAATTAGGGCACTGGATTATGACCATTTGGGATTTCTGAGAACCCTCAATGTCAATATCAACTAGACCTTCATAATTCATTTAAACATACTTTATATAAAACTTGTATATACCTTTTGTTTATTTATATTTATACCTTGTATAAAACTTCGCCTTTTTTCCCCAAAGTGTTTGGTTCTTTATTTTCCACTCCATTCCTTTAGTAAATGACCATTTTTCTACCTTTACTAAAAGGAATGAGCTCATATGATGTAAATCCAGGCTTTCAAACCCAATATGCCTCTAATTCTATTTAATTAAAAGTCTACGCCTCTCTGCCATTTGGTTGCAAATTTAGCTCAGAGGAAAGAAGAGTGTATTTTCTCACAAAACAGGAACTTCGTCACTGTGCGACACATTCTAGAAATGAAAAATATTCTATTTCATTCAACAACTATTTATAGAGTATATATGAAGAAGCAGTCCACCCAGCAGGAACTCAGCCTAGGTGGGGAGATGTTTGCATTTTCGAATACTAACAATTTTCTGAAACAAGTGCTTTAATAAACATTTATTCTAAGTTGCATATTTTTTGCACCAAAGGAAAAAAAAAGACAGCATCCTCTAAATGCCATATTATGACCTGATTTCCCTCCTTAACACTATAGAGCAAACCCTTTATCATGTTAATATTTATAGATCTATGACATCATTTTATAATAGTGAAAAATTGGAAACAACCTAAATGTCTGTGGATGGGAGAATCAGCTCAATTTTGATGCACCCCTTATGTCAATTTTTAAATTAAATTATAAATCACGCTTTAAATTTATTTTGATGTCTAATATTTAAAATTTATATATAAAGTATCCTTGCAAATTCACATTTCGATGTTGCAAGTCTGTTTCCCTGGTGATAGTCATTATCCTTTCATATACACGCGACAACTGAGAAAGTCTTGTCATCATTTCCCGAATCCCTACTTCAGGGAATTAAAGGTGTTTCCCACGGGGAAACCCTGGCTCTGCAACTTTTGTGCTAAAATGATCTAACAAAGTCCACATCGGTGAATGTGCTGGGCAAGATGCAAATATGCACCTTTTAAATTTGGCATATTATGCATTATTATTTTAAATATACACAATTAAAGTAGGTTGTTGTTACTCCCATGGCCAACATGCATAAGATATAACTGCCAAGTAAAGAAAGAACATGTAAAAGAAGGTTTGAATGTTCTGTGCTTTGGGTGGAACATATAGTTAAGTTGAATTTAAATTATCAAAGTGCTGAGAAGACTATAATGATTATCAGTTAAACCAGTGTAAGCATGTCTGTAGCCGAGATTCTCTGCCATGTCTGCATGTTAGAATCACTTGGGAGTTTGAAAAATATTGATGCCTGGGTCTTAGCCCCCAGAGATCCTGGTTTCATTGAGATCCTGCTTAGGCATTGGGAGATTTGAAAGCTCCCAGGAAGTTCCAATGTGTAGCAGAGTTGGGAACCACTACTCTGTAGGCTGGGATCAGAGGCCCAGTGGTATTTTTTATGCCACTCACGCCACCAAGCGGATGGAACAAGCAGACCAGCTAGGACAAGTTGTGGTTAGAACGGTTTCTGAATCATTCATGAAATTCTCCCCTCCTGCAATAAAAAAATTCTGTGTATTTTTAAGGGTTTTTTGGGGAGAGAGGGTATATAAAGTGGTGTTTACCCCGAAAATGGATAAATATTATAAAAGCATTCTTTAAGAAAAACATCCATGGAGAATATTTTTGTTTTTAATTTTTATCTCTTTAAAACCCTTTTTCCCTCAGTTTTCAAAAGATCTATAAGTAGACAATAATGGATAGATCTATAAAATCTATCCCAAGTAGGTTTTACATTTGCAAAAAACTGATTCAGGGTCTGCATCTAGAGGTCTCTTAAAAACTGTAACATCTCAACCATTTATTTAATTTAACCACATATCTGCTATCCATAGCAGAGCAAGGAGGGGCTTGTTCTGATCAAAGAAAAAAAGTTGTTCATTTCATATTATAGCTTCAAAAATCAAAGTTCTTATTAGGAAATTTATGCCTGCCCTTGAGCAAGGTTGGCCATTCTTTCATAGACCAATGTCTTTTATGTTTTTGATGCAGAAATTATTCCTTGGTAAGAAGGAAAATATTGGAAAAATTTATTGAAACACTGAACATAGAAAATTATTTCAATTGGTGAGAAATATTAAAAAGGAATTCTCCCAAATTTCTTCAACTTGGTTTTCTTAAAAAGCTTAAAACCTCTCTATGAAACTGGAAAACAAGAGAGATTAAACATTCCTTCATGGCCTAGAAGAAATTCCGTTAATATAAAAATGTTTTTTTTTTCTTCAGAAGAAATGGTCTAATAACTTTAAACTTTCTAAATGGGGAGCCAGGACACACAGGAGTACTATAGAGGGGCCAAAACCTGCCAAGATATTGATCCCTTCAAGGTTTGGGATGGAGAGGTGGGGCCGAGAGTGGCGAGAGCACCCTCCACCTGGGTTGGTCAGCCTCTTCCATTCACCCCATCTTTTATGTTTGCCACAATGTGAAAAATTTGGAAGCTCTGCACTAACAAATGCTTTACGTGATATTCAGATACTCTTCTTTAAGCAATGATCTTTTACCATCAAGATAAGGTTTTATTCCCTTGGTGGCTCACATCCATGCTCAAATGTAGAACTATCTATGTCTTAGCGAGTGGAAACACATGTAGGCAGCTTCTCCAGGGTTCCTTTTCAGCCATATCAAAAGCCTGTCAAAGCCTCAGCCATTATGTGAAATTGAGCAGAGGAAAGGGCTCTGGATGATGATTGAACCCAGTGAAATGCCAGGAAAGGAAAAGATGTTTTTTCTGACTATATTTAATGATGTACATCATTATTATTGAGAATTGAGCCTAATGAACCTAATGGCTAATTGAGCTTAAAAGATAAACAGTTCTTATAAATGACTGCAATTGAGGGTACTTTTATCTAAAGTACTGTGGGGGTGTGGGAGGGGGTAGGTAGGGGCGGGGATAGAGTGAATATCTGGAGACTAGAGACAAATGAGAATAGAGAAACTAGGCAGACTAGGAAAGGGGAACTCCTAGGGGCTCCTCTGAAGAGCCTTAGGTTCGTAACCCACAGGGAACCTGACTCCTTCCAGAAGTGAGTCATGGACAGAGTGTTCATCACAGTAAAGGGGAAGTTAAAACAAGGGGAAGTTCACATCAGAACCCGGACCTATCAGGCAGAAGATATGTACATGGGTATATTGGAACCAATGAGTCAATACAGGGGAGATTAGGAAAAAAATATGAAATGGCGCATAAAGACACCCCTTGAAAGGATACATAGATCCTACTGTTGGGTTGACCTTATGGCTAGACCCATTTTTGAAGGTAGCATTGTGAAGACTCACCCACTGAGAATTAGAATGCTCCCTGATAGACTGACAGGTGCTTGAGTGCACACACTGGAGAGCAATAGATTCTGGTTGTCCTCACCCTTTCATCCTGTCTGCAGGAAACAATATGTTTGACAGATTAGATTAATGGACCCTCAGCAGACCACCTCCACAGGGCCTTGAGGCTCACTCAGCACCTCACTCACCTATTCATTCTGTGTTCTGTATTTGATGCTCTTTCCAGGTCAGCTATGCCTCTTCCAGCAGACTCCTCAGCAACAAGAATCAGTTCAAGTCCTTCCTCCGTACCATCCCCAATGATGAACACCAGGCCACTGCAATGGCAGACATTATTGAGTATTTCCGCTGGAACTGGGTGGGCACAATTGCAGCTGATGATGACTATGGCCGGCCAGGGATTGAGAAGTTCCGAGAGGAAGCTGAGGAGAGGGACATCTGCATCGATTTCAGTGAACTCATCTCCCAGTATTCTGATGAGGAAGAGATCCAGCATGTGGTAGAGGTAATCCAGAATTCCACAGCCAAAGTCATCGTTGTTTTCTCCAGTGGCCCAGACCTTGAACCCCTCATCAAAGAGATTGTTCGGCGCAACATCACAGGCAGGATCTGGCTGGCCAGTGAGGCCTGGGCCAGCTCTTCCTTGATCGCTATGCCTGAGTACTTCCATGTGGTCGGAGGCACCATTGGATTTGCTCTGAAGGCGGGGCAGATCCCAGGTTTCCGGGAATTCTTGCAGAAAGTCCATCCTAGAAAGTCTGTCCACAATGGTTTTGCCAAAGAATTTTGGGAAGAAACATTTAACTGCCACCTCCAAGAAGGTGCTAAAGGACCTTTGCCCATGGACACCTTCCTGAGAGGTCAAGAAGAAAGTGGTAGCAGGATAAGCAATGGCTCCACTGCCTTCCGACCACTCTGTACAGGAGATGAGAATATCAGCAGTGTTGAGACTCCTTACATGGATTATACACACTTACGGATATCCTACAATGTCTACTTAGCAGTCTACTCCATTGCTCATGCCCTGCAAGATATATATACCTGCTTACCTGGGAGAGGGCTCTTCACCAACGGTTCCTGTGCAGACATCAAGAAGGTTGAGGCTTGGCAGGTACATTCTTCACTTAGATAGCAGTTCTCTGTGTAATAAAGCAGAGTTGGGCTGATCCAGGCAAGACAGATAAAATGGTTACCTCAAAAAGACAATATCTAAATAAGGTAACTAAATATAACTTTGGATTCAAATAGCCTATTCAAACATCTGAGCAATCTACTTCTGAACAATTGATAGTAATTTAATTTGATTATCAGTTTAAAGCTTTGCCTCATATATTGCAAATGGCAAAATTTCATTCTTTTTTATTGCTGAGTAATATTTTCTTGTACATATATACTATATCTGCCTTATCAAAAAAAAACCTAATCCAAAAAAGATATATTCACCTCTGTTAAATGTAGCAATTTTTTTTTACAATAGTCCAGATATGGAAGTAACCTAGGTGTCCATCGATAGACGAATGTATCTTGATTTTTAAATCAGGTTGTGTTTTACTCTCCGTTTGTAGTTTCCTCAGTTCTAGGCAGACCTACAGAGAGAGTACATGATAGCAGGGAAGGGGAGGTTAAAATCCCTGAATTTGAATGACCCAGACTCTAGCTCCAGCTCCAGCTCTCCCATTCACTATCTGCATCATGTTAGGCAAGCCACTGCTCTAAGTCAGTCTATTCATCTGTAAAATATCTCACCTGCTTTCCACCCAAGATTCTTTTGAAGATGAAATGAGATGATATATGTGAAAGAAATTCATAAAATTTCAAGCTGTAGAGAGATATGATTATGATAGTAGGATATACCTCTACTTAATCAATCAGACAAAAAAAAAAAAAACTAAAACAACTGAATCACCGTAGACCCTTGGAAAAAGATACCAAGAAACAAAGAATGTACCACCCTTGTCAGTTATTTTAGAGATTCTCATGGGATAAGGATAATTGCCCAGGTTAGTGGAATAAGCCAGGACCTGCAAGTTCTTAGCCCTTCTTCTGAGATAATTCTCACTCAGATGTCCTCGTTTGCTAAAGTTTCTAATCATTATGTGGTACTTAAAGTGTCATTCCTTGTACTTCACCACCACCTTCACCACCCCAACACACACACACACACACACACACACACACACACACACCCTGGCAAAGAAAGAGGAGGTCCAATGTAGGTCAAAGGCCAAAAGGCTTCAGGAGCCATGATGCTAAGGTGTGGAGTTTTAAGAAAGAGGAATAATGGGACGATCTTTGAGTAAATATTAGTATTGTCTTTCCTCTCTCCCCTTCAATGCCCCTTGAAGGAGGACTCCAGTTTTGAAAAGCCCACAGAACAAGGGAGGAATTGGAAAAAGAGTCTCCCAGTAGGTAATTTGACAGTTCTGCTCTCTAGCGACTCCTCTCCTAGACAAGGAAGTAAGATCCAGATTGTCAAGACCAAAGCTTGAGCATATGAGGAAAATAGCCAAGAATCAGACTACAGTCAAAATTGGGACTTTCAGTTGCATACAGTAGAAAACCCATACCAACTGATTTAAATAGAAGTAGTATTCCAGGTACAACTAAATATTTTCATCTCCATGTCTTTGTTCCCTATTCCTCAGGGTTAGCAGTTTTCAACCTCTGCAGCAGCTTCAGGTTCATAAAATCTTTACTGTGAAGGTCTCCTTATTTCCCCGGATCTCCTGTAAAAGTCCCCTGATCCACATTGATTGACCAGTTCAAGGCCACATACCCATCCCTGAAGCTAGGAATGGAGTCCTCCTAAACTACACAGTCTGAGAGTAGGGCGGGGAAGGCTCCCCAAAGTTAAATAAGGATGCTGTTATCAAAAGGAGAAAGGGAGAGAAGTGAAGCAGCCAAAATAAAGTGTCCACTGCCCAGACATCTCGGTTGACCCTAGTACAGGTAAAGATGTGACCTCCTGCCTCACACACAGTCTAGCAAGATTCATTTAGTAAAGGACGCTACTTGGAAAATAAGGTCAGAGCTCTAAGGAAGGATAACATATGAGCACAGGCCAAAATGTCCTGTATGCTTGTTATAAGTCTCCTTTAAGCCTCAGGAATCCAGGCAGTTAGGTAGGCATTCTGGAATTTAAGATATTGGTTATATTTCTATCACTCATACAATCTATACAGTCTAAACCAAATATCTCAGCCTAGAATTCCACCCCCTCTTCTCTCAATTCTCTTATAAGTCAACCTGCCTGGCACCGCCCCACAAAGTACTCATTAGTTTTTAAGCATAGCATTTTTGCTTCAATATATCCCACAACTGAAGAGCCATCAATTTTTGTCTCCTCTATCACTGTGTCCGCCACAGACTTTTAACTCTTTCAAAATTCACTTTCTCCTGAACATCTTTTCAAATCGCTCCCATATCGACACTTTCTGACCATTCTTTCTTCCTCTTTTTTTACCATTTATATACCCAGCTGAAGCTTCCACAGCTCGTCAGTTGACTGAAATAGATTCTTGTTAATTTAATTAAACTTCTGGTTAAATAAGGTTAATTACAGTTTTCTTTTTCTTTTCTGCCTAAAGTTTGTCAATCAACTCATATGCCTTCAAAGTGACAATGACAGGTGATTTATAAGCATAGAACACACAATTTTTTCCTGACCTCCGCAGAGACCCCAAACCCTCTTCATACTGCTCTTCAGCATTCTCCTCACTCTGACTTCTCTGCTGTACAATTCTAAGCTTCATGAGGGCTGAAACCATGTCTGTATTGTTCAGCCCTGTATCTAGAACACCTGACACTTGATGTGTAAAATAAATGAATGAATCAGTGGCAGTCTAGTTGATTTAACCTGACAGTGCTACCTAGAGCCCTTTGATGAGAACTGTTCAACCTAACAGCCCATCCTTGAATCAATCACTGGTACCAGGGTATTCTAGGCTCCGATTGGAATGAAGTTTGAGTAGAACACCATGTAAGTAAGTATGGAACTGCCTTCTTCCTTCTCTCAGGATGATTGTGCACAGGACATGTGCCCTACATTCCTCCACCTTACACCAACCACTCAGAAGACTAAAAAATAGGTGTGCATGATGACAGAACCATGGTAATAACAGAAGTCAAACAAAAGTGGCTTTCCAGGAATTGCTGGTGTTGTTGAGGGTTGGAAGAGGGGAGATGAATTGGAGTAAGAGCCAGAGGAGATGAGAAGGAGACAAGAAAATAAAGCTGAGGTTAGAGAAGGGAATTGGTTCAAGATTTTCCCTCCACTCTTAGCACAGGAAGTGGGCAAGAAGCAATAGCTTCCTTATCTCTGTGAACTGTCCTTCATTATCTGTGTCAATGGGGTGCTTTGTCCATCCCATGCCACTTTCCCCCCATGCTAAGAAGTGATGCTGGAAGCATAAGAGCTGGAAATCCTAGACCAGAGTGGGGATTTTCTAGTCTCTAGTCTTTGGCGTAATTCAATTGACCCTTAGAGTATGTGCCAAGTATTTGTGCTTATACTGAGCAATGGAGTGACTGTAAAATCCTTTAAAGGAAACATCCTAAAAGGCCACAAGATGGAAATATTACCACATAAAAGATAATATGTGACCATCCAAGTGAGTGCATGTTATATGTATTTGTCCCTCTTTTACTTTGTTTCTTTCTCAGTGTTTAGTTTTTCTTGTGAGCCTATTAGTCTCATGGTGCTTGAATATTATCTTCCTTTTTTCTTTTTCTTTTTTAATTAAATTTCTTGGGGTGACGTTGGCAATAAAATTATGTAAGTTTCAAGTGTACAATTCAATAATACATCATCTGTATATTGCATTGTGTATTTGCCACCAAAGTTAAATCTCCTTCCGTTACCATATATTTGACCCTCTTTACCCTTAGCTATCTCCCTGCCTCCCCCTTTCCCATCTGGTAACCACTAAACTGTGGTCTGTGTCTATGAGTTTTTGCTTGTCGTGTTCATTTATTGCTTTCAGTTTTATAACCCACATATGAGTGAAATCATATAATTCTCGACTTTTTCTGTATGACTTATTTTTCTTAGCATGATAATCTCAATATGGCAGTACTTCCATCTTTTCTTATGGCGGAGGTAATATTCCATTGTATATGTGTACCACATCTTTTCGGTTGTTTCCATGTCTTAGCCACCATGAATAACGCTGCATTAACATCAGGTACATATACCTTTAGGGATAAATGTTTTCAAATTTGGGGGGGGGGTAGATACCCAGAAGAGGGATTACTGGGTCATATGGTAATTCTAGTCTTAAATTTTTTGAGGAACGTCCATACCGTTTTCCACAGTGGCTATGTCAATTTACATTCCCACTAGCAGTGTAGGAGGGTTTCTTTTTCCCCACAATCTCTCCAATACTTATTATTTGTCCTATTAGTGATAGCCATTCTAACAAGTGTGACATAGTATCTCATTGTGGTTTTGATTTGCATGTCCCTAATGCTAGTGAAGTTGAGCATCTTTTCATGTGTTTGTTGGCCATTTGTATGTCTCCTTGGGAGAAGTGTCATTCAGATCTTCTGCCCATTCTTCAATTGGATTTTTGTTTTTTTTGTTGTTGTTAAAGTTGTTATTGAGTTCTTTATGTATTTTGGGATCTTAGCCTCTTAGCACAAGCGTTTGCACCATGTCTTCTCCCATTCAGGTGGTTTGCCTCTTTGTTTTGTTCTTGGCGTATATTTTCTTCTATTAGCTGTTTTTATTCTTTCTCTTCCCCTCTATTTATTTTTTCTTTTTCCTCGCATTCCTTTCCAAATTAGAAGCTTATTATACTAAATTGGAATCTCAAGGAAAATTTTGTATTTTCTTTTTTTAATGAAATGATTAATTCCTTTTTTAAAAATTCGAAGAGTATTCTTTCTGGAGGAAATATTTCAGTTATTTTGTAACTTGTGTTGCTTTCTGTTTACCAATAATTATCAATTTAAAGATTCCCTATCATTGCTTTTAAGGGTGAAATGGTTTCCATCTTCACCTTCCCTTTTACGCAAGGTTTTATACAGAAAACTAGGTGCTCAAATGTAAAAATTGCAGGTAAACATGGCAAAGCATGTTAAAGATGTCTAATGAGATGACTTAGAGGTATGACTTAGTAAATAAGTAATTGATTATTAATGGAAAAGATGAAACTTTTGACTCAAAAATTCAACACTCATGATTTTATTTATACGTGTACTATGAGGATAAAATACAACAGTACTATGCAGGTTAGGATTTGAAATAAGGAAGAAAATAATAGATGTCATTTAATATGGTCCTTGAAGGTTGGATAAGATTTGTGGAAAGGATCTATTCCTTGGAGAAAATGTCAAATGTAAAAGCAAACATAGTTAACAACATAGGTGAATTACAAAAAACATCATGCTGAGCAAAAATCCAGACTAAACAAACAAGTACACAAACTGTATGATTCCATCTGTATGCTCTTCTATCTCTAATGACAGAAAGAAAACAGATCAGCAATGGCCTAGGGCTGCGAGTGGGGATCGGACTGATTTGGAAGGGACATTAGGGA
The DNA here is from genome assembly GCA_003508835.1 of Eonycteris spelaea. NCBI lineage: Eukaryota > Metazoa > Chordata > Mammalia > Chiroptera > Pteropodidae > Eonycteris > Eonycteris spelaea. Next base: position 347,004 of record PUFA01000398.1, read on the forward strand.
ACCTTTTGACATATACATTTGCCAAAACTCAGAACCACACTCTTAAAATGGGTGTACTTTATCCCATGTACATGATACCTCAATTAAGCTGATTAAAAATAGAAAGCAGTGGGAAGTCCCTGGGGTGGGAAAGTACAGACCTTTCATGGAGATCTGGATGTCATTCAGTTTTGACCACTTTTCCGATTGTGTCTTCTTGTGTTGTTGCAAGTTTTGTACATAACTCCACCACCCCATTTTTAAACCATCTCCATCTTCTCAACCTCAATTTTATACTAATTAACCTGTTGTAACTAGAGATAGACAACTTAATAGATTAACTGTCCAGTCTGACTCCAGTGCCTGGAGTAGGCAGTGAATAGTGTAATAGTTGAGAGTTTGGACACTAGAACCAGACTAAATGGATTTAAATCCCAATTGCTACCTAATAGCTTATGACATGGGACAGTCACTTAATGTCCTTGTGACTCACTTTCTTAACTCAAAAAAATAACGAAACAAATTTATCATGAGGACATTAGTTAATATGTATACAATGCTTAGGATACTGCCTATACATACTAAGTGTTCAGTAAATATTAGTCTCGGGTATTATTCTTTTGTAAGTGAAGAAAGTAAGACCCAAAGAAGCCAAAATGATTTTCCCAAAGCCATATTTCTAGCTAGTAAGAAAGACAATATCTGCCCCAGGTGGTCTGTTCCTTGATGAGGCCAAGGTAACTGTTAAAAGAACCATGTGCCCAGTTGTCTCTCTGGGAACATGCTTTTTAGCTCCTGAGAGGCTGCCAGGTCAGCAGATGGTTTCATACTGAAGACACTGGTCCATAGCCTTAAACCTTAGGAGGAACCCAATTATCCTAAAACTCTGGTTCATAACAGGACACAAAAAGGAAGCACAGTGTACAAATAAGTGAGAGTGGACACAATTGACCACATTAGAGTATTTGAATATCTATTTGTCCATCCTGAACATTACTGTTTCTCTTATCCCTAGAAAAGTTCCTGCTTGGCCCATATTGTTTACTCAATAAATATTTATTGGATGAACAAATAGCTAAAGGAAGAGAATGGGACAAAATTAAATAGAGAGAAGACAGGGGTAAAGTGGATGACATAGGACAGTACATAGATACAGGCATAGATAAGAGAGAATGTGAGCTGTCTCATAGAAGTTGGCAGAAATTTTTCATATTACAGTAATTCTGACTTCATAAGTTTGGACTGAAATATGCTTCTTCATTATCAGTGAGATAAATGACAAAGTGGAGAAACACCACTTTGGTAAGGATTTTAAGAGTATAAACAGGATTAATGAGAAATAAATTTCCAGAAACCACTAAATTTTAGATTCCCTTTTTTTTTAAAATGACACAGGCTTCCTAAGAATCTTTATCAGTAACAATGTGTTAGCCTAATTCATACCAATGAATATGCCTAAAAAAAAGAAAAGAAATTATTTTTAATCTAGTCTGGCTTTTATTTGCTTAAATAAAAAAAATTAAAGCTGGTTCTTCATGCAATTAGTCTGAATTAATTTATTATAGCTAATTGGAGAATTCTGGGTTTTCTCTGTATCAAGAGACTTTCAGTCCTTCATTTCAGATGTTGGTTGCTTCCTTCACCTTCTGGCAAACTCCTGTCATCATTCTTGTATGAAATAGTTGTTTTTCGGACTTACCCTTCTCTTCAGCAACTCTTAGCTGTTACTGTATTATTGCACTGAAGATCCAACTTCCCTTTTCTTCAACAAAGTGATAGAAGTTTTATAATCAGTTTTTCCCATGGTTTGAATGTTCACTGAGAATTAAGAGTATGTCTGTAATTGAAAACATGACATGTGAATATAATATTTAGCTGCAGCTTTCTTAAAAGACCACAAAGAAATATTTTCCCAGAAAAATCCGAGACTCCTCTTGTTCTTTTATAAAGACAAAGTTAACATTTTATCATATGAAAACTATAATTCTTCTGATGCATCTACCCTACTACTCTTAAGTAAAATCTTTTAGCACATTTTAAAACAGATTCTGCTAATATTTTTCTGTTTGCTTGTTTGCCTATTTGCTTTTTAGTTTATTTTAATCTGGAAGGTTTGTTTTTCTTTTTAAAGCAGAACACAATAACATAGATTATAGTTATACTTCAAAGGGAGAAACTATGTTGACTCATAATCACATTGTATACTTTTTAAGCATTTTGCTTTTCAATAAGTTCCAATCAATTATTTTTAAAAAGCCTTAATTCTTACAGTAAGTTTTTCAAAAAGTGAATCTTACATCTTTTCACTTTACCTGAAAGTGCTTTTGTTTGTTTGCTTATTTGTTTTTGTCTGAGTGTAGAATTTAGATTTTTTAATTTTCAGTCTGATTCAGCCCATTTCAGCCCAGTTGCACCAGTTAGAACCTCCATACAGTGCTATAGCGAGAACAGACATCTTCTCTTATCCTTGAGCTTAGGAAGAAAGCAGTCAGTCTTTCACCACTATGTATGATGTTACTGTAGTTTTTCATAGATGCCCTTTGTAGGGTTGAGGAAGTTCCCTTTAATTCCTAGATTGTTGAAAGTTTTTATCTAGAAGGGAGGTTAAATGTTATCAAATGTTTTTTCTGTATCTATTGAAAGATCATACAGTTTCTCTTTTGTAGCATGTTAATATAGTCAAATGTTAAACTAACCTTGCATTCCTGGGGGTAAGCTCTACTTAGTCACAGTGTTTTTTCTTTTTTGTAGATAGCTGAATTTGATTTGAGGTATAGCAGAAGTGAGTGCCCCTACACTAACAGGCTGGACTGTGTCTTGCACTCTCAGTAACCCCTGGCACCTAGCAGATCCTGCATGAAAGATAAGCTGCCAAGTGCCTACTGCCTCCACCTGACCCACGTCAAGGCCATGCAGAAAGTGAAGCTACGGTAGAGCATAGCTATTGAGAGGACAGGCTTTGCACCACTGGCTGCTGTGTGACCCTGGAAAAGATACTCTGTTTTCTGTGCCTCCATGTCCCCAGCAATAAAATGGGATAATAGTACTATCTGTTGTGAGAATCAAATTAGATAATGAATATAAAGTATTTAACATTTTTCCTCAGAAGGGGTAAAATGACTAGTAAAGTTTAGTAATTATTGTCATTACATTTTTTGTATAAGGGCTCAGTGACTCATAAAACCCTGTGAAAATAAGGGACTGGCCATAACTATTACAACAGTGATGGCCAGGACTCCGCCCACAGCCTCATTTCTTTCTTCCTTCCACTTCACTCTCTGTGACTTTTGGCAGCAAGACACTACCACAGAAGCAGTCACACAGGGGAGAATGGTGCAGACCATAAGAGCAGCTAGGGTCTCTATTCCCTCCCCAAAGCACATCTCAGAAAACATCAAGAATGGGCTCTGGCTCACAAACTCCACCCTTCCCGGGGTCCTACCAGGTGATGGTGCATTTGCAGAAGCCTAGACTTGGCTTGTGGTGAGATATATCCTTTGTCCTTTCCTGGCTTCAAGAAAGTGTTTCCTACCCCAGATACAATTTGAATACCATGTAAATCCCCTGGCTTACCAGAGCTGCTACTAACATATGCAAGTATCCTAGTATAAATTAGAAAAAGGCGCCATTTCCCCAAATCATGTTCCTTCCACTTTGTTAGAACAATATAGTTTACTGTCCTATCACAATACACAATATACATAACCATATGTGGCAGTCCTGTGGCTTGCACTCAGAATATTCATCTTTGTTCCTCTTTAGGTCCTGAAGCACTTACGTCACCTAAACTTTACCAACAATATGGGGGAACAGGTGACTTTTGATGAATGTGGTGACTTGGTGGGGAACTATTCCATCATCAACTGGCACCTCTCCCCAGAGGATGGCTCCATTGTGTTCAAGGAAGTTGGATATTACAACGTCTATGCCAAGAAAGGAGAAAGGCTCTTCATCAATGAGGAGAAAATCCTGTGGAGTGGGTTCTCCAGGGAGGTACGTGCTGTCCATCAGATTACTGAATGCCTCCACTACAAGCAGGGATCTGTGCTGGGCTTTGGGAGGGCCACAGACTTCCAGAATGATGGGTCCACTTTCCTCAACTTACTCCTCTGCATTGCCGAAGCTTCCTGTGAAATCCATCAGTGTTTAGTGCACAGAGGAAAATCCTCAGAACCTGAGCTCCATGCCTGAGCCCCATGCTAAAACAATTATTTTTCTTTACAAATCTGACCCCCCAGCCAGTAATAGTTTCTTTGACTAAAGGAAACTTTCCCCAACCAGAGCAAAATATTTAAACAAAGATAAACATCATTCAATGTAGGACCTGGATAATATACACAGAGGTATTTCCCTGTCATCCAAACAGCTCAGGGCTGACCTACAAGTCAAAATGACAAATTATTCTTTTCCTATGGGAGACCTGTAACAAGTAGGAGGATGCTTGTGGTCATGATCAGGACGGCATCTCCAGAGCATCACTGCATCCAGAGGCTTGATTAATAACCTGAAGCCCATTGCCCAGTGAATATGCACTTAAGAGAAAAGCACACGTTATGCTAAAACGATGACCATTCTGTGGCAGTTGTATCCCAGAATGTAGTAGCTGCTGAGGACCAAGTCTCTGTAGGAACAACCCCTGGGCAGAACAACCTCTCTTAACTCTCTCAAGAATTTTGGATAAGACCCACTGTATTATTCTTTGCATTTGCCTTTTTAGTATTGCCTTTGAGCATCTTGGCTCCATTTTGTAGAACATGACCAAAGATTCAACTTCATCTTTTTTACGAAATGCTCCTTAGGTCTGTGGGTTTCTGATCAGATCCTACAATTTCATTGTTTCCCACTATCTGGAATAGCTATCCCTGCACAGGTCTCCAATAGATAGTGAATCTTATCCACAGTGTATGAGTCACTATTGGATTCTACCTCAGAGGGCAGATTCTCAATTATAAACATCTTTGAGCATCTTGTTATAATCTTTTCCAGAGAAAGATTTGAGGATTCCAGACGTTATACTCCTCTGTGCATTAATTATAACCTTGTCTAAATTATCACAAGTTTAAACTAACTGGAATCTAAATTGATCAGCTGCACTATCTCTGATTGATTACCTGCTGTCAAAACATCCAGATTATATTTTATGCCCATGAATGCATGTAATTGATTGTCTCTAATTGGTGTATGTTTCATCTTCCCTCCTGCATGAACACTATTTCCTGTACAATGTTCTCTATGCATACCATGGGCTTCAATATTGATAAATCAATCACATAGAGAATCCTCATGAATTCAGTCATTTATGTCCCTAAGATAGTTGACAGAGTTATACATTAAATTTAATTTTTTCATAGACACATTACCTCAAACCTAACACACGTAGGCATTCAACAAATTATTAGAGTCTAGTCCACTCTTTTTTCTGTGCTTTTTGTGGAAATAATCACAAATATGCCAACTATATTTAACAATAAATCGTGTATTAATAACTTCCCCACATAGCTCACAAAGCTGTTACTGAAATCACATAAGATCAAGGATACGAAAGCATACTATAAACTATGTAAATGCAAACTGTTATTAATATAGCATTATAATATCTTAACATCTAAATTTACTTTCTAATGAAGCACTTTAGAGCTAAATGGGTTTTTAAACATCTTTGTATCCTTATTTGACATCAATGATGCTGAGGTTTAGAAAGACAATGGCGATTTACACAGACACATGGTCTGTGTAGGAGCCAAGATTAGGATCGAAGTGCTCTGACTCTGATCTCAGTGCTCCATCCTCTAACTATACTCTCCATAATTATTTCCATGTTTTATTGCAACAAATAAGAAGGAAAAGGAACATCTTCATTGGAGGTTTGGAATTCAGATGAACTTCCTGGACCAGAAGTGTATAGACATCTTTGGTGGAGAGACTTGTAGACATTTGCCGGCTTTTTGCAAAACAGATCCATCTGGTGGCTGCCTCAGCCTACTCCTTTGGTGATGAGATTTCTCCTTAGCTGAAGGATGACAGAAGGATGCAGTAAGAGGACTCAGCGGTTGGCATTCTTCTAATCCTTTAAAGCAGGATTTGGTACAATAAAAAGTTCAGACTTTGGAAGACTGGCCTGGGTGTAGATCCCAGCTCCAATAGCCATAATCTTGAAACTGTTCCTTAACCATTAAGAAAAAGAGACTGCTACAGGCTCCCAATATTTAAACTCAATTTTATCTGAACACATGACCACCCAGAAATAAATATATTGCTTAGCTTTCCTTTCAGCTAAGTGTGGCCACATGACTAAATCCTAAAGAATGGGATACAAGAGGCAGTATTGTGTGATGAAGTCTGGGAACCTTCTTTTAAGAAAGTGTTTGCAAGTATCCTTTGCTCTCTTTTTTATCCCTTCTTCCATCTTGCTTTCTGGAAACCAGATGCTACCATCAAGGACTATGATGCTAAAACCAAACATGGTAGTCCAGCAAGGTAGAAAGAGGCTAGTTCTCAATGCTGTGGAGTGCCATGCCAATTTGGACCACCACCTCAGATGTGAATATGAGAGAGAAACTGATTTCAGTATTATTTAAGCCATTGTTATTATGAGGTTTGGTTTAGTTTTGTTATGTTACCACTCACAACCTAATAGAAGCCAAAAGAGAAACCTACTAAATTCATTTTATGAGACTGATATAATTTCACACCAAACCAGACAAGGTCAGGACAAAAAAGACGTTCATAAGCCAATCTGTCTTATAAATATAGATACTCAAATCCTAAATAAAATATTAGCAAACCTAGATCAGCAATGAAAAAATATATAATATATCATGACCCAGTAGAGTATTCAGTGAATTTACAGGAAAGTGATCATAGCCCAACATTACAAAGTTCATAAATGTAGTTTATTCACATTAACAGAATAAAAAAGAAAAATTCTACTACAATGTCAGCAAATGTAGAGAAAACATTCAGTAATATACAACGCCCTTGAAGATTAAAAACAAAAGCTCTATAAACCTAGGAATAAAAGGGAACTTTATCTTACCTTATCTTGATAAAGAATACAACAACCATCATTCTTCAATAGAAAAATTTTAGAAGCACTCTTATTGTGAGTTTGGGAAATAGGGTCCATGTCTTTCATTAGGTGACCAAATGGGTTGGTAATTCAAGAAGGATTAAGAGAAAGTTTCTGAGGGTGCCTTGTTACCACAGTTAAACATGCTAATGTATACTGACTTTAACTCTTTTCTTTTCTGTCCTTCCCAGGGTTCTGAAAGTCTTAGCACTTATTAGGCCCAATACTGCCATTTCTACTCCTCTTACATTAGAAGATAATACCACTCATCTTCTGTTCAAGATTTTTAAAACTCCTTGTCAAATTGTTTTTTTTCTTTTCTGCTAGAAGCAATGATTATTATGTTATTGTTTTCCATGTGTTTAACTTTGTAAGATGTCTCTAATGCAAGCAGATAGGTGGGGGGAGGAGAAGAGTCTTATAAAAAAAAGAGACATTTTGCAAGTAGTATGAGCCCTGCTATGTACCAAGCATTAGTCAAGTCTTTGTAACTGAGATACCAAGGTTGAGTAAGACTTGCTCCCTACTTCAATAAACATATGCTTTTGCAAGTTATACTTCATTCTTATGGTATATTTATTCTCTCTGATGCGCATATACTGTAAGATAATAAATACCTAATAAATTTCTAGAGTAAGTACTCAGTTGCCTGACATGGTCAGAGAAAAAGAAGTGGGGTTTCTAAAATGGCGAGGCAATAATAAATTGGACAAAACTATCAAAAACAACCATCTAAGGACCTGGAAATCAACCCAAAACATACTACAAAAGGTCAAGTGTTTTTTTTAAAAAAAAAATCACTAATGAAACTCAGGTAAGAACAGTGGCAGTTTGTGGCATTTTAGCATGAGGCTACTCTCCAATTATTTCTGATAATTTGGTTGCTGTTTCTTTGGGGTTTTCTACATAGAAAATCATATCATCTACAGGTAGTAACAGTTGTATTTAGTCCTCACTAATATTTATACCATTATTTTTCTTGTCTTATTCTACTCACTGGCTAGGAACGCTACTGGTGCAATATTTAATAATAGTGGTGATGGTGGGCACCCTTGTTTTAATGGAAATGCTGTTAGTATTGTCTCATATAGAATGATATTTACTCTAAGGAATTTTTTTATATAATCCTTTTTCAATTCAAAGATATTTCTTCCTACTCTTTTTCCTTGAGTTTTTATCACTAGTTTTTGTTGTATTCCATCAAATACTTTTTCTTCAACTATTAATGATCATATTTTTCTATGTTAATTTATTACTGCAGTAAATGACACAGATTTTCTGATATTAAACCTGTTCACATTCCCAGCATAAACCTAACATGATCATGTTGTGTTTTCTTTTTTATGTCCTTTTTTGAGTTTGCTTGTTTATTGTTTTAGTATTTTTCATCTATTTTCTAGCAGTGGAAAATAGCCGTACTCTTTCCAGACCCTTCCACATTCCTTACACTTCTTATGCTCTCCTGGGACTTCTGTATTTTTTTACTTCCAATAACCAGAACTCCAGGCTCTTTGTCAGAAGACTGCCTGCATGCTAATGGAACCCACTCTGCCCATAAGCTGAGAGAGGCAGAAGAGCCTAGGAATCTACTTTTCTTTGAGATGACCCTTACCCAATAAATGGTGTGGAAGTATGAAAGCTCTGGTCCCTTTTCCTCAGTTCAGGACAGTTCTGAGGCATAGCTTACAGTCTAGAGTTCCCCCAGGGGAGCTGGCAGAAGATGCCCTCAGAGAGACTTTGCTCAAGATCACACCCTTGCTTCTCCCCCTCATTTCTATGTCCTACTTCCTCCATTCTCTTCCTGTTTTTATTGGGAGGACTTTCTTTATAAATCACTTGGACCCAAATCCCTGACTCAGGTCTGCTTCTGAAGACAACTTAATAAATGAGATGGGCCTGTAATTTTTTTTTTTCTGTTTCATGCCGTTCTTATCTGGTTTTGGAATTAGGGTTATACTGACCTTATGAGAATGAGTTGGAGGGTGTTCCTTTTTTTATTTTCCTCTTTTTATTTGTGTAAAATTAGATTGATAAGGTCCCTGAAAGTTTAATTACTTGCCTGTGATGACTCCAGGATGATAGTCATCTCAGATATGAATATGTGGTGGGGGTGGAAGTAAGGGGCAGAGGGAAGCGTAGAGTTAGATGGAGATTATTGCCCCAGTCTTACCTTTTGTTTTGGGTGGCAGTCATTAAAAATGACTGAGATTCAAACATAGCAAGGATTTTAAGTAATCAAATTTTGCACATCCAAAGTACATTAAGGAAATAAATGAACTAAAATCTGTTACCTGAAATTAATGTAGTTACTGCAGCTTTCTTTTGCCTGATACATCTTTCTGATCCATTTACTTTCAACCCCTCTATGCCTGTCCTGCCTACCTTGCTGTAAAGCCTAAAATCGCCCTGTAAAGCCTAAAATAAAACTGTAAGAATTACAATTCGCTGCAAAGTTCAGAGTCTCATTTTCAAACAAACTTCCCCTCATCCCATCTTCCCTTGTGACTGTCAGTCTGTGTGTAGATTCACATCCTTGTATCTTTTAATTTATCTCAAACTTTAACTTCCATACGGAGCAAACAGTGTCTCGTTCTGAGACCTGGAGGGAATAGAAGAGGCATTATTTGAAGAGGATTTTAGTCATGGTGTAGACTCCCCACAATTAATCTTTGTAGAATCACGGGTGTGTGTGTGTGTGTGTGTGTGTGTGTGTGTGTGTGTGTGTGTGTGTTTTCACTTGTTCTTAGCATCTCTCCCTTTCATAGAGGAAGGGCTTCTGGACCTTCCTCCGTCTGAAATGGAACTGAAGTCTGCTGCAATAGTTCTTGTGCCCAGCTCCTCTGCCTCGCACACGGCAAAGGAGCCGTAAGACTGATTGCACAGCTGCAGCCCGTCTGTTTTGTGCTCTCTGTCCTCCAGGTGCCTTTCTCCAACTGCAGCCGAGACTGCTTGGCAGGGACCAGGAAAGGAATCATTGAGGGGGAGCCTACCTGCTGCTTTGAGTGTGTGGAGTGTCCTGATGGAGAGTACAGTGATGAGACAGGTAATGAAACAATGCTTCATCCACACCATGCAGGGCTTGGTCCACTGTGGGGGCTCTGGAGCCAGCAAAGTCCCTGGAAGGGCGGGCTGCGACGGTGCTTAGCACAGTTTCTCACTTAACAAGGTATGCCTGAGCACTGATGCTGGGCCAGGCCCTGAGCGGGGTGGAAAAGTAATGTTAGATGTCTTGAACACCGTACAAGAGCTTACAAACACACCTGTGATGCATCTTTCTTTTGCTTTTATACAGTTTTCCAATATTGTTTTCCTTTTCTTATAGCTCAGTCGCCCGGAATAGACAAAGTTCTGTCTGTTCCAAGCTCCGGAGTTAACAGGCCATGGTAAACTGTCTGCTGGGTTCCTGGCACTGTACTTGTTGTCTTACTCATGTTTTCATGTTTTCCCTGTGCCTCAGTTTCTCCATCCTAAAGTGGGAATGAAATGAGTTAATATTGGTAAAGCACATGGCAAGTTCTAGATAAAAGTTCAATAAAAACCTCAATTGGAAATGCTCTCTCTATACATATTAACTGTAATTGTTATTATTCGATTTCCTCCTCCTCCTGATAATAAGGTTATTATTGTTTCCAGTTCATATATGAGGAAACTGAAGCTCAAAGAGGTTGAGGAACCTGACTAACGACTTACAGCTAGCAAACGGCACGGTCGGGCTTCCCATCTAGATCTCTGACTACAAAGCCCATGTTGCTTTCCTTTCCCCAGACTGCACACTGCCAGGAACATAGCAGAGACTTGATAAGCATTCGTTTACTGAATGAGTCTGCAGCCTTTCTCACCAAAAAGCCGGAGATGTGGAACGAGGAAGGTACAGGTCATATGCGTGGGATACTCTGCCTGGATCTAAGAGGAAGTCGGCCCTGGCAGATCTACAAAGCCCATCCATATCCAAAATGAGCCAGGCTGAGCTTGAATCACTCTGTGAAAAGTTGATGGTCTCTGTCAGACCTCTGGGCAAGCCACCTGTCTAACAGAATTGATCATTCTTTGCTACAAACTATCAGTGGGTAGTGTTAAAGGAAACATGTATACTTCCCCCACATGTAGAAAGGGATAAAATAATAGATAAGTCAGGGTTTAATATACTATCTGATAATGTAAAAACCACAATTTCTTCGACAATAAAGAAAATGTAAAGTGGCCACATCCAATAACCTGTGTACCCTCACCAAGACACTCACACGCACACATTTTAGTCTATGCCACACCCTCACTAACTCTCCACTGGGACATTTTACAGATGCGAGTGCCTGTGACAAGTGCCCTGATGACTTCTGGTCCAATGAGAACCACACATCCTGTATTGCCAAGGAGATTGAGTTTCTGTCGTGGACGGAGCCTTTTGGGATCGCACTCACACTCTTTGCTGTGCTGGGCATTTTCCTGACCGCCTTCGTGCTGGGTGTCTTCGTCAAGTTCCGCAACACGCCCATCGTCAAGGCCACCAACCGAGAGCTCTCCTACCTGCTCCTCTTCTCCCTGCTCTGCTGTTTCTCCAGCTCCCTGTTCTTCATCGGTGAGCCCCAGGACTGGACCTGCCGCCTACGCCAGCCGGCCTTCGGCATCAGCTTTGTGCTCTGCATCTCCTGCATCCTGGTGAAAACCAATCGTGTCCTCCTGGTGTTTGAGGCCAAGATCCCCACCAGCTTCCACCGCAAGTGGTGGGGGCTCAACCTGCAGTTCCTGCTGGTCTTCCTCTGCACCTTCATGCAGATCGTCATCTGTGTGATCTGGCTCTACACTGCACCCCCCTCGAGCTACCGCAACCACGAGCTAGAGGATGAGATCATCTTCATCACGTGCCACGAGGGCTCGCTCATGGCACTGGGCTTCCTGATCGGCTACACCTGCCTGCTGGCTGCCATCTGCTTCTTCTTCGCTTTCAAGTCCCGGAAGCTGCCGGAGAACTTCAACGAAGCCAAGTTCATCACCTTCAGCATGCTCATCTTCTTCATCGTCTGGATCTCCTTCATTCCGGCCTACGCCAGCACTTACGGCAAGTTCGTCTCTGCCGTGGAGGTGATCGCCATCCTGGCAGCCAGCTTTGGTTTGCTGGCCTGCATCTTCTTCAACAAGGTCATATCATCCTCTTCAAGCCATCCCGTAACACCATCGAGGAGGTGCGCTGCAGCACCGCTGCTCACGCCTTCAAGGTGGCAGCCCGGGCCACACTGCGCCGCAGCAACGTCTCGCGCAAGCGGTCCAGCAGCCTCGGGGGCTCCACGGGATCCACCCCCTCCTCCTCCATCAGCAGCAAGAGCAATAGCGAAGACCCCTTCCCACAGCCCGAGGGGCAGAAGCAGCAGCAGCCGCTGGCCCTGACCCAGCAAGAGCAGCGGCGGCAGCCACAGCCGCCCTTGACCCTACAGCAGCAGCAGCAGCAATCACGGCAGCAGCCCAGATGCAAGCCGAAGGTCATATTTGGCAGTGGCACAGTCACTTTCTCGCTGAGCTTTGACGAGCCTCAGAAAAGTGCCACAGCTCACAGGAATTCCATGCACCAGAACTCTCTGGAGGCCCAGAAAAGCAACGATACCCTGACCAAGCACCAGGCATTGCTCCCGCTGCAGTATGGGGAGACAGACTCGGAACTGACCACCCAAGAGACAGGCCTGCAAGGGCCTGTGGGCGGGGACTGCCAGCCAGAGGCGGAAGACCCTGAAGAGATGTCCCCAGCACTCCTAGTGTCTAATTCACGGAGCTTCGTCATCAGCGGTGGAGGCAGCACTGTCACAGAAAACGTGTTGCACTCGTAAAATGGAAAGAGAAGGCCAGTCCAGGAAGGATCCAGAGAGGTTTCTTGGGATCACGTTTTTCCCCAGGGGTGTGGGGCTGCTCCCGACTCCTTTCCTCTGAGGAAAGAGGAATAATAGACACACCAAATGCCTGGAACTTAGTTGCACTGTTTTACATGACAGTGAATTGAATAATGTTCCCTGTAAAATTAAAAAGAAAAAAAGAAAGAAAGAAAAAGAAAGAGAGCCATGTGCTTCTGTGGTTGGATTTGTTGGAGCATTGAGATTGCCATAGTCAGATTTGCTGTTCATGTCTCTTCCTCTGTTCTATCCCAACCAACAGCTCAGAGATGGAACCAGGCTTTAAGTAACACACCCACCCCATCCTTTTTTCCTTCTTCATATTGAAATGCCTGCCCTGAACATTGTAGGCAGCCTGGCCCAGAGACAAAGTGTGCAGAGTGACAAGACATCAGTTTGGCCACCACTAGAGTTAAGAGTCCGAAAGACAGAATGTCACCAGTGCTGCCCAACACTTTGACAAGGGGAAGAACTTTAAATGTTCAGAACTGTAAGGTGAATGTGTCTCCTCCTATTTATAAAAAAACATAAGATATTTGGTTTCCTACTTGCTGCTGCTATCATGTGACATCTAGAAGGTTAGTGTCCTCCTGTACCAATATACCTGGTTTTGTCCAGAATGTGATAGTGATGCCACGTTTAGATTCAAGGATGACAGGAATCACTTCAAATTGTTGGGAAGGGACTGCATGGTTCCAATGAGCTCTATCTGTAATTAATGTTGCTATATGTAGCTTAAGAAAAATGCTTCTGTTGTAATAGTCCATGGACAATATAAACTGAAAACAAGGTCACAGTCTGGTTTATATAAGGCAGTATTATTGAGCTCCATCTTCCTCACCCACCCCACCATCCCCACCCCATGAGCTAAGCCTTATGTGAGCCCTTTCAGGGCCCCAGGGGTCCAGAAGCTCCGCCCCCTTCCCTACACGAAGGCTTCCTGAAGCCAGTGGAGAATAAGCTCTCAGTCATTGGTGCCCTACCAGTTGCTGGGGTAAGAAAGTGGTTCTAAGACATTAGCCTGGCATTTCACCCCCCAAATGCCATACCACATTCCCTCCAGTGGTGGAAGTCTTCCCATAGGTAGTGAAAGGGGTCAAATGGCATACTGCTGAGCATTCAGATTCTGGGGCCAAAGAGACCTGGGTTCAAACCTTGGGTTGGTTATTTATAAGTTGGGTGACTATAGACAGGGAACCTTAGTCTTGCTAAGCCCCAGCTTCTTTGTCTCTAAACTGGGGGTAATAATCATTCTTTTCTCTCAGAGCTCTTATGTGGATTAAATGAGATAATGTATGTAAAGTATTTTAGTATGGTGCCTAGCACATAGTAAGCACTAAATAAATATTAGTTAATATTACTAATGATACTGTAATTTTTTTCACTTATTTAAAATACAAAGCAAAGCTTATTTATTTACCATTCAGATTTTCTATAATTTCTCCATAATAAGCCCAAGAACTCTGGGGCCCAGTTGAAGGGGGTCGGCCCTAGTTACGTTGCTTATGATGAAGAAGCCAGAAGGTCTGTGAGTCCGCCATAGGACCCAACACTCTGCCTTTAGGGTGCCAGCACCCACCTGGCATTATTTTCTGAGATCACTCTAAATGCTGCTTTTAAGCCAAGGCTAAATATAGCAATTACAACTATGTGAAGCCTCAGGCTTAATAGCTCCTAAAAACCTTCTGACCACTTTCCTCCAAACAGCTGTCGTTTCATGATTTTTAAAGTAACCTGTTGATATGACAGCTATTGATTTAGGTGAATAGACAATAGAAGGTGAGAGCATGACTGTGAGACACAGTTCTCACACAGAAGACCCTGGTGAGGCATCTGCTACCCCTAACCAGGCCTCGCCTGTACTTTCACCCTAGTCACACCTATGAGCAAAACACAGAGCTGAGTGAAGATTTATATTTAAGATTTTACTTGGTCTTAAAAAAAAAAAAAAGGTGAAAATTTGAAAGCATGGTCTTTATGTATCAGAATATCAATGTGGAAACATCTATTCGCTATGCAAAATGTCACACTTTCATTCTTCTCAAGGTTGACTTCACTGTGCAGTTCACCCACATCACGGATCTGGAGGTGTGAGCTCATCATGGAAAACACATATCACTTACCTGGAGATTCACTTTACCAAGCGCTTGCAAATAAAGCAGAAAGGGAGACTTGACATCATTGTCTTCATTTATATGTAGCAGGACAACTCTCAGCACAAAATCAGGGGTGTGAAATATGAACTTTCGTTATTTTTCTCTAACGACTTATTTTCTATCTCAAATTCTCATTCGGCCTAGTGACAGAAACTTCATCTTAGTCAACTGGGGTTTTCTCAGGAACTTCAGAGTTTTTTAAGTCAGTTAAATATCTGGGGGTGAGTTCAGAGGTTTCTTCCTTCCCTCTTCCAAGAGGGATTTTTGTATAGTGAAGGGGTTTCCCAAATATTGGCAGGTGCTGTTGACAGCTCTGAGAACATTTTTATCTGCCCCCACTAATTAAGATGCTTCCACACTAGCATCCTCTGAGGCACTACATCTCCATATGGTCCCCAGTTGTGGATCCACAGTGATGTCTTCAGCTGCACCACTTTCTCCCAACCATTAGGCCTCTCCCAGATCTCTCTGCCAGCTCTCTCACGAGAGGGCACTGGGCCTGGGAACTACCCAGCAGCTTACAGGCCCCTCCTTCCTGACACCCTATACTGCCGTGTCTACTTGACAGCTGCCTCCATGCTGGTATGGAGAATGCATGAAGGCTAACAAGCAAGGCACATATCTCTGAACCTGTGTAGGCATCTGTGGAAAGCCAAATAATGCCCCCCACACACACCCAAAGATTCTCACGTCCTTATCTCCAGAACCTACGATGATGTTACATTACATGGCAAGGGTGAATTAAGGCTTCAGATGGAATTCAGGTTGCTAATCCCTTGAGATAGGGAGATTATTCTGAATTATCCAGACGCCCAATGTATGTAATCATCAGGCCCCTTAAAAGTGGAAGAGGGAAGCAGAAAGAACCAGTGTCAGAGTGATATGATGTGAGAAAGACTGCACCGTCCAGTGCTGCCTTTGAATACAGAAGAGGACCATGAGCCAAAGAATGCAGGCAGCTTCTAGAAGCTGGAAAAAGCAAAAAAGAAAAAAACAATTCTCCCCAGAGCTTCTAGAAGAAACCAGTCCTATTGAAACCTTGATTTTAGTCCCATGAGGCCCTTTTCAGACTTCTGACCTCCAGAACTATAAGACAATACATTTATATTGTCTTAAGCCACTAAGTTAGTAGTAATCTGTTACAGCAGCAACAGGAAACTAATACAACATTTTTAGAGTCATCTCCTTCCCTGAGCATTACCAGCCCAAGGAACAGGCCAGGGCCTTTCTCCAAGATTCATACCTGCTCTCACTTGAGCACTCACCAGTAAGCTCCCTCTCTCAACTCCCAGAAGAAAGTTCTGACCAATATTCTATTCTTCCAGATGTTTAGGGAAGTATAAACATTGTTTCTGAGTCTTTCTGGGTTTTGCCTTCAGATAATTAAAAAGACATTTTCTCTCAATCTATTATCTGTTAGTCACAGAAACCTGAAAAACAGTAGCTTCAACAAACTGGGGTTTGTTTTTTCTTATATAAATGAAGTTAGAAATTCCTTCTTTATATTCTCTGGCAGATTCTTTAGGATCCTCTGGAAATGGGAAACTGCTTTTCTTTCTTTTGAAAATAAAAATGAAGGATTTTCGCTCAAATGAAAAATTCCTAGAAGATTTAAAAAAAAAAAATTAAGTTTAGAGGTAATGATCAACATAGAACATTGTCACTCTGAAAGTCCCAATGATCATTGACAGTTGTCTAATTGCATTAGTTTCAATTTGGGGAAAATTGGGGCTGCCCTACCTCTGTCTCCAAAAGTTGTGTTTCCAGGCAATGTTATTTCTCCTTTTGGCCTGCTAAAGTTATATAAGCTGTGGGCGAGTTCTGAGTAGAGAGCCAGAGTTGCTCTCTGCTCATATGCATTTGAACGCATCAGTGCTAGAAGAACAACAGAACATCAATAAGGGGTGCTGGTTAATCACTGGAGAAGGTGGTCTGCATTGGTCTGAGCCTGGCTGGCCATTTTAGGAGTCTGTTGGAGACACAGGCATCTCCCAAAGGTGGGTGGAATTGGGGCAGGTGGAAGGAATTGGTTGTAGTGAGATAACTGATCCAGGAGATCCCGGATTTCCTATCCTGGGTCATGAAATAATACTACTAGGGGTTGGATGAGAACTTTGCTATTATGCAAAAAGTGAGATAGGGGTCAGGGATACCGCAGGCACAGGGTAAGAGCAGTCATGGGAACCAAGTTGCATTTCAAGGATAGAAAGAAGAGTTTCAGCCTTGAGGGGCACAGCTCAGCCAGTGGTATGAGAAGTGAACTAGAAGGCGAAAGAGGAGCAAGAGACCAGGCAGAACCAGCTTAAAGGTACATCTGGAGTCTGCAGGGATAACTGTGACCAAGGCACCTAGTAAGGGTAGAGAGACTCTCTTTTCTGTAGGAATGACCACCACATCCTTACCCTTTCCTAAATCCTACACAAAAATGGAGGGAGTTTGGAGTGGAGGTAAGAGTACCAGTTTATAGTAAGGGCTGGATGGGAGGAAGCAGGGAGCAATGGAGATACATCCCAAGCTGCCTCCCTCTGAAATCTGAATACTAGCTACCTGGATAACCAGCTAGCGTAGGAGGCTAGAAACAATAAAAGCAATTAACTCTAGAACCGAGTTTCCAGCACATGAGGCAAACGCTTGCAAATATAGTGAAAATAGATAAGAGCAAAGCCTGAGAAAACCTCAGAGTCAGTACAGGATTTGAACCCTGGCAAAAAGCATCAAGGAGAATGCAGCGTTTCCTTGACATTAGCCCAAAGATGTGGTTATTGCTTGAAATGTCTCAATTTTCTTTAAGTGTTTTGTTTCTATATATTTCTGAAAACATTAAAATTATAAACAAAGATTTCTGCATGGTGGTAGACTAATCATTTCTGCTTTTTTGGATTTGTCTATTCTTCTAATTTTTGTATAGTAAGCACTAAATTATATCAGGAAAATGAAGAATTTAAAATAATAACCACGTCATAAAGTTTTAAACAGATAAGCATACCATCTAAATAAGAATCCCCTGTTAAGTCAGTTTCCACTCCTATAAAATTTTGATAGACCTATAATTGATCCTAGGATGT
This sequence comes from Eonycteris spelaea, assembly GCA_003508835.1. Taxonomy (NCBI): domain Eukaryota; kingdom Metazoa; phylum Chordata; class Mammalia; order Chiroptera; family Pteropodidae; genus Eonycteris; species Eonycteris spelaea. The sequence continues at coordinate 365,149 of PUFA01000398.1, forward strand.
TTATGGAACTATTTTTTATTTGCTTTATTTACTCATGAACAGGCTGGGTATATGAAATAGTTGAAAACCAGAAGTTGAATACTAAGCAGTAAACACATAAGCTATATGTCCTTGGATAACATACTTAATCTTTCATTGTCTCAGATTCTTACATAAAGAGGATATAATATTACCTGCTATAATAACCACTATGCTTATTTGCCAAATAAAATAACTGATGTAAAAGTGTCACCTTTCTATAGTTTTCACAGAAAAACTATAGAAAATTATTAAAACAACAGGTGACTAAAGTTTAGAGAGTTTGTTTTTAGATACTCAAGAAGAAGCATAGAGTTCAATAATTTCTTCTATTGAGTTTCTTAGTTGGAAACAATATTGAGTTTTTTAGTTAGAGATAATAGAATCCACTCTAGTTAGTTTAAGCAGAAAGGAATTTATTACAGGGTATTAGGGCGCTTCTAAACTTCTGACGATACAAGCTTGGATGCTACATAATCAGGAACAAATGCAACCAAGAGTAATATCTACCTCCCCTGTCTTCAGTCAGCATCCGTGACACAGGGAATCAAACACTGGAACTTTCACTGCAGCCAGAGGAACCAGGACCCTCTGCCAGTGAGCTTGGTCCCATTTACTTCAACTTTCCAAGTCTCCCATTGACCATTTGTAGAACCGTAGCTGCGAGGGAGTCTGGAAATACAGCTTTGCTGTCTAGCCTCTCGTGTATAGGAAGATATGTTAGAAGTAGGTCATAGTGGATAATGAATGAGGTAATCTTCAGTGTCCACTGCCTACAAATGAAATATTTTTGAGATCAAACACAAAATGAAAACCACTTCTGAGGGAAAAAAAAAAACAAGTGCAATATGATTCCCTTTCATTTTAACAGTTGTGGTAGATCAGAAAGATACTGCATTTAAAGCAGAGCTGTATCTGGCATTTTTCCATGAGAGAAAGAGCCTGCTGGCAGATAAAAGAGAACAAGCAGGGGCAAGCACTTCAGGGATGAGACTGCAAGGGATAGGAAAATGGGAAATAGTATGTTTGATTATAAGTCCATCGGTACTATTTGACTTTTTAAATGATATGCATGTTTGTTTGTGTATGTGTCTGTCTGTATGTATCTATGTCTATTGAGTAGCTTGGAGAAGAATACATAATTATTTAATAGCTATTATGTCTGGGTGTTATAATAATGAGTGATTTTTTTTAAAAAAAATATTTATTGGGAGTTGTTTTCCCTTTAATTTCTTTCCATGAGCATGACTTATAGTAAGTCAAGAAAAATCTGTTCCTTGGATTATGAAGTATGATGATATTACGGTCACATTTTTTATTTGTTTTTACTTTTTATTTAGAAATAATTTTAAACTTACAGAAAATTTGCAAAAAATAAGTAGTGCAAAAAACATTTGTACCCCTTCTACCCAAAATCCCTTATTGGTAATATTTTACCTCATTTGCTTTGTCATATGCACTGTGGTCATTCAACAAAAGATGAAGTACGCTGGAGTATTTATGGATGAAATCATATGATGTTTGGGATTTGTTTTACAATACCACAAAGCAGGGAGGAAATAAGCACATATATAGAGAGGAGGATAAGCTAAGGAAGAATGACAGAAAGTCCATAGTGTTAAAGCTGCACGATGGGTGCATGGGGCTTCATTTTTCTATTCTATTTTTTACAATTTTATAATTTTTTATAATAATAATGAATAATGTTAAAAATCAGCCAGAAGATTTTTCAAAATTGCATCATTGAAAAAGAAAAATCTCACAAAAGAATTTCAGAGACTTAACTGGCCCCATTCATCACAGGAAGTCAGTCAAACACTGACACTGACAAAGGAACCTAAACATCTGCCAAGCAGCTAAAATTTAGTTGAAAAGCAAAACATTTTTAAATAAGATTAAGACCTTTATGACAGGTTCAAAAAGTAATTATTTGAAGTATATCAGAAAGGCCTTCTTGGAGCTTGATGAGACACACGTCTCTCTGGATTCTCTGATGTGATCCACTACGATCTTATCCTGAGATGAACCAAGTGTGGGCTGCTTCATGTTTTCTGGGTTGCGATCTGGCAAAAGATTTTAAAGTCTTTAACAGATCCTTCTTAGCATTTGTGCCAATAATTTCTCTTTTATGTCTACACTCCCAAGGAAATAATCTAACAGGCAACAAAATTAATTAGCACCGACATGTTCCGGCTAAATGTATTCTGGGCCATGTGCTCAGAGGAGCACTGACACACTACCGAGGTCCTGTGATGCAGAAAGGAAAGAATCCAGATGCCCAACACCCAGGGGACAGCTAAGGAAATTACATTATAATCTGATTGTGGGAGAAGCCACAAACATCAGCTATGACAAGTGTGTGCACTATGTCAAAACACGTAATCAAGTTTAGAAGTAATGTTAAGGCAGAGAGCAGGACACAGAATGGTATGTCCACACAGAATAACATGAATAAAGCTTTCACTGAAAAGGAAGAAGAAGGAATATGGGAGAGGAAAATAAATTTTGATTGTGTTTGCTTCTCTTTTTTTTGTAAAGTTATATTACTTCATTGAAATGAGGAAAGGAAGTAGGGAAGGAAAGAGGAGAAAACACCCTTACCTATGGTATTTTAGCTACTATTTAAAGACCAGTAAAGCCAAGGTTATAGTGGACAGCAGATGAGAAGGAATCACTTGTGCGCTCTGGAGCTAAATCCACCAGAATTCCTGATTTGATAGGCTATGGACTATGTGAATCCATTTCCTCACACCCTGGCCAATACTAAGTGAATTTAGATAAGGTGGAAGGTAAAATGGTCAAAGAATAATTTTAAAAATCACTTTCTTTGTGATACAGTTGTGGTAAATAAACTTTAAACCAAATTTAAAACGAAGTGTTATTAGCATTCCTCAGTCTCACCTCTTTTCCAGTGTCTTGACCCTCGTCCCCTCCTCAACATGCTAATTAAGGCACCAGACACCTCTGCCCAAGACATTCACAACTGCAACAATCACACTGAACAAGCAGAACTCATGGGATATAATCCTAAAGTTACTTTATTTCTGTTTCCCATCATCCATATAAATCTGCTCCATGAGGTTAGTTCTCCTGCCTCTAAAGGAAAAGACTTGGTTATAAAGTTTATGGTAACACTGAGGAGACACAAGTCCCAATCGGTGATTAAAATGTCCATTTTCATGTCAAACTCTGAACAGTGTGGCTTTATTAAGGCCTCCTCCCTTCCCCTCAGTTCAGCCTCCTGCAGAAAGAGAAGCCAGTAGTCAGAGAAGGAGGGGTAGTCAGTTCTCTCTACATTTACCCTGTGTGTGCTATGACCTTTTCTCCCTACACATATGATTAACCCCTCCAAGGTCAGGGCACAAGGAGAAAGAAAGGTAAGCAGGGCAGAAAACCCCCACACTGACTGGTACCCCGCAGGTGTTTACAGCTGGCTCTTTTGTTCATGGGACCCTCACGTGTTCTTTGGAGATCCCACTGCATTTTGGAGCCCCCTCCCCTGCAGGTTCCTTAATAGGGGTGATGCACTCTCCTAACTTACTCCCAAGCATCCTACAGTATCTCTAGTTTCTATGTTTGCCCCTACGGATGACCTTCTTGCTAAGGATCTAAGAACACACAGAAGAATAAGCTCTAAATTCCCATGGCCCTGCAGTTCTTTCCCGCTGGGTAAAATAAATGATGTAACACACACACATTAAAACTCTGGTTACTTCCCCTGACACAACCACTCTGGTGGGACATTCAACATAAAGTTGCCAAGATGACCTTGACCTGACAGGCTTGTATAGTCCCAGTGATTTGCAACCCAAGACCATGCCCTAAGGATCACATCCTTGGTCTACTGCACAAGCCCCTCCCAAACTCTTTCCTGAACTTTCCCCAAGGTGGAGGTTGTGGGCTTTCCCCATCATAATATCATTAATTTAAAGAATAAGTCTCAAAATCAGGGCACCCAAGAGTAGAGATTTCAGACCTCAACTGAACCCTCTGATATATCTGGTTCAACTCTAGCTATTTTCTTAGCTCCATTCTGTGTAGTCAGGATTCCATAGTTTCGTTCTTATTTTGTCTGACTCCCTCGACGAGGCCCTAAATTCACTAACTTAAAACATTTCATTTCTACTAACTAAAACCTCATAATTTTCCTTTCCCAATAAACTAGCTTTTTCTACGTGATGAATAACACTTAACAATTTTTATTTGCCACTTCAGAAAAACTCAACCAACATTCATGAGACAGATTTTATTGCATTTAATGGGACATCAGTGAGTCTGGTTTTTCTTAAATCTGAAGAAAATACTTAGCCAGAAGAAAAATAATGTTGCATTAGTGGTTATAAAATTATCATAACAAGAAGTCAGCACTCAGAGGCCCTGTGGATGAGAGTGGGCCTGAGACCACTCCAGAACCTCGCCTTTCAGTAAAGTATTGTCTTGACACTACATGATCCACCTCAGATCTGATTTGAACAGATAACCCAGGAGGAGGTGGATGAGCCCGCCCACATTTTTGAACTCTTACTGTACCTTGATATGATGGAAGAAGACAACTAGAATGTTGAGTTGAAGTGAGTTAGAAGATTTAAGCCGTTTGGACTCTCTAATTATAGTCACAGAAAACACTTAACTTCCTTATCAAAATCGAACAAAACTAGCAAGTGAAACAATTTGACATCAGATATATCAGATACAAAAATCAGCACTATCCTCCAACACCAAAGTGAGGATACCTGGTAATGAGAACGTAATTCTTTAATAAAAATCTTTCTGAAGCCTCTTTTATTAAATTCTTGAATAGGGTTCAACATAGGATCACCTTTTACTAAATTCCAGTGCAAAAGGAACAAACAGTAAGGTTACAGTATATTAAAATGACTCTCATGAGTAACTTAATAAATTTTTGTCAGGTCATTTTCTTCATAGGCAGAAAAATGTCTACATCCTAATGCCTGAGACCTGTGACTATGCTATGTTACACGGCTAGGGAAAAATCTGTTGTATATACAAATAAGATTGCTAATCAGCAGATTTTATGGAAAAATATCTGAATTATTCAGGTGGGCCCAATGTCAATGCAGCAAAGTCAGGATCAGAGTCAGAGACTTTTGCAAGAAACACCCCTATACCACCACTCAGATGGAGGAATGTAGACGGCCTCTAGAAGATGGGAAAAGCAAGGAACAGGGTTTCCCCGAGTCTCCAGAAAGGAATGCAACTCCTTGATGTTGGCCCAGTGAGACCCATTTTGGACTTCTGATCTTTACATTTTTTTAAGCCCTATATTTGGAGTAATTTGTTACAGTAGCAATAGGAAACTATTACACTTACCCTTTTCTAGTGTGTCATTGTGGGGATGAGCTTTTCCTGCTCTAACATTCCATGACTGCAAGTCTTCCCCAACCGTGAAAGAATCAGTCAGACCAAAAGATTTGTGGTTTCAAACCACTGCAACTCCTGAAAACTTTCACATGATAATAGGAATTGGTTATCCTACAGTTAATTTGACAATACACTCTTAGAATTAAATGACACTACAAGGACCAGTCAGACGAATGTCCTGGTGTCTTCAAAAAGTCAATATCATTTGTTAAAAGGCTTTTTTAGATTATAAAATTCTAAATAGCAACCAAAAGTAATGTATGAAATGAATTTGAGGGACATTTGGAAAATGTGAATATGGACTAGTTCTTAGATGAACTTCAGTACTGTTAATTTTCTTAGAAGTGATAATGAAGTTACATACGAGGATGTCCTTATTGTTAGGGGATGCTGGCTGAACGGTTTAGGGGTAAATGGTCACAATATCTGCAACTTACTTTTAAATGTTTCACCAAAATATATATACATATATAAATATATGACAAAAATAATGATTGTTTAATCTGAGTGGTGGTATAAGGGTATTTATTGCACTACTTTTCTAAATGTTTAGAAATGTAATAAAAACCAAGAATTTATCTTTTCAGACTATTTATAGATGTTGAACTATTGCTCAGAAACTTTAAGTTTTGGCTTTAAATGCTCTCTGTGCATAGAATTGTCTAAAATTATTTGTAGCAACTCAGACTTGCGGCTAGGATGTGACAAGATAAGTATCATCATATGTAAAATAGTTTAAATGAGTTTCCAGTTAGAAAGCTGATGGGAAAAGAGTGATGTCATTATATGAATCAGTGGAAAGTTACAGCCCTCTAATTGAAAAGAGCAACCTGGTGGAATGGGGATTTCGGGTCTCAGCAGGTCAGAGATTTTCATTTCTTGAATTGCCAAGAGAAAGGATAAAAATGAAACTTTCAAAATAAAAAAAAATGGAAATTTATGGTCAAGTAAAAAAAAAAAAAACCAGACACAAAATTATTCTCTAAACCCCAGCATCCTAGAATCAGTGGTAGAAGGAAATTGCAAGAAAATTGTTTTACCCAGTTCCTTTAGTGACATATTACAAAAAAACATCGAAAGAAAATAACATTCTAGTCAGTCTAGAGATAAAAACAGATCAGCTAGGTAGAATGAAAATATACAGAATTGCCTTTTAGACTTTTAAAAATATATATATATATGATTGGTCAATACGATTTCTATTTGTATTAAATCAATACTTAATAATTTAAAGTTTTTATTAAAATAGTCAACGTCGTTAATTTTATTGAACACACGAAGTCAAAATCCACAACGAATTTAAGCAGAAAGCTAATTTAAGCTCCGGGATGGCATAGCAAGATATCTGCTTCCACCTAGTGGACAATCACTGAATTACAGGGAAAACGCAGGAGGTGAGCAAGTAAGAGAAAACTAATTTAAAAAATCAAAATTCGGGTTCTCTGAAAAACTAACAAAAATCTAACTAAATTAAACAAAATAACAAATGGCAAAAGTTTAATAACAATTGAAAGGCAGAAGGGTTTTCTAAAATCATAAGCAACTATTTTGTACATTATTATACATACATTTAAAGAATTAAAGTGGATAATTTCCTCCTAAAATACAGTCTATAAAAATAGACTCCAATAGGGATAAAAAGCTTAAACAGACCAATGTCCATATGAAAAATTTAGAAAGTTATCAAAAGAACTACCCACAAAAAGTTACCAGGCTCAGTCTCAAAAGGAAATGTTATCACATCTTCAAAGACCGAATAATCCTAATGCAATATAAATTATTCTACAGAAAAGAAAATGTCCAAATTATTTTCATTAACTAAACTATAACGTTGATTGCCAAACCTGACAAAATGGTACAAAGAAAATGACAGAACAATATTACTTATGTACAGTAATGCAAAAATCCTAAAATAAAATATTAATGAACAGGATCCAATGCCATGTTAAGAAAATAACACACCACATCCCATGGATTTACTTCAGGAATATAAGGGTGGTTCACTATTAGAAAATAAATTACTATAATTCATCATATTAATAGGTCTAACTGGAAAAATACAATGATGATCTCCATAGAGGCTGAAAAAATATTTAACAGAACTTAACACCTGTTCCTGATGTAAAAAAGCACCCAAGAATATAGAAAATAATGGGTATTTCCTTAATGTAATGAAATACACTAATAAAATACACTCAGTCTTAAAACCAGCATCTTACAAATGACATGATAGTATATCAACAAAATCTTAGAGAATCCATGGTAAAACTAGCCAAGCAATAAAAGAACTTTAAAGTTAGTAGGATACCAAGCTAAAAATACAGAAACCAAACACTTTAGGTCAACTAACAATAACCAGTGAGGAGTTACATAGAAGGAAAAGCTCTATTTACAATCACAACAAAATAAGATAAATTCTAATGATTAAACTTAACAAGAAATGCACAAGATCTATATGAGAGAAATTTTAAAATAGTCCTGAAACACTCAAAAACAGATTTGAACAAATGGAAACACATTTCATGTTCTTAAATACAATTACTTACATTAAAAAGGTGTCTGTTCTTCTCAAGCTAATTTATAAATTAAATAAGATTCTCCATAAATATACTAAGAAGTTTTTTTCTGGAACTAAAAAGCTGATACTAAAATTTATCTGGAAAAAAAAGAGTGAAAAAAAAACTTGAAAAAGAACTATAAAAGTGGTTTACTAGATATTAAGATATAAACTTCTATAATTAAAGTTTGATATGGGCTGACCCCTGGGCTGGTCTCTAAGCTTCCTGCCAGCTCTGTGTCTCTGCTGATTAAACTGCTATTGATTCCTTATTTAGCTAACACTGAGGTTATACTTCTTTTACACCTTCTGGTACATTTTTTTTTATAGCCTACAGCAGTTTCTCAAGCTTTATTCATTCACGTTCCCATTAGATAAGAATTAGAAAGATGTCACATCATAATGTAGCTCATATTATTTTTAAAGTAGTTATCTTTGTTCTTCCAAACAGATTTCCAAATACTAGTTTTCGAAACTTTACATGTTCTTCCTCTTCACCATAAAGAGACTCTCAAACTTGTCCTCATGTATTCAAGAATCACTGCATTATAGTTGCTTTTATTTGAAAATTCTCAGTTAGAAAGCCCCCAAACCTCACTTCTCCTTCTGCTGGAAAAGCACATCAGTTTTCCAGGAACTCTGCTGGAAGTGAGGATGGCTAACTTAAACTTACTTCGTGGAACAGAGAGTTCCAGGTACAACCTCGCCTTGACTTCCTCTCAGCCCTTTCTTCCACATGATCAGAATCCAAAGCGCAAGAGGGTACAAAGACTCCTGCATTTGTCCTTCTCTCTGTTCGCCTAAGAGCACCAGACAAGACCTGATCAGCTTGAAGGACTTTTAACTGGTCATAAGAGGGCATCTACAGTTATGGGAAGCCTGTGTAAAATGTCTTCAAATTGTGGAGAAGGAGAGAGAGAAGTTATGTTTTTAGACCCATTCCTGGCAACGAGCAGCCTTAAAACTTCTCGCAGAAGGACGCAGGGATTGTAAAAGGGCCTGACTCTGTAAGTAATCTTTCTCTGCTAAGAAGTCTCATCAGATAAGGATCTAATATCTAAAATATATGAAGAACTCATACAACTTAATAAACAAAAAACCACAAATGATCCAGTCAAAACATGGGCGGAAGACCTGAACAGACAATTATCCCTAGAGGACATACAAATGGCCAACAAATATATAAAAACATTCTCAACATCGCTATCTATTAGGGAAATGCAAATCAAAACCACGATGAGATACCATCTCACACCTGTTAGAATAGCTATAATCAACAGGACAAGTAATAACAACTGTTGAAGAGGATGTGGAGAAAAAGGAATCCTCATACACTGCTGGTGGGATTGCAAATTGGTACAGCCACTATGGAAAACAATATGGAGGTTCCTTAAAAAACTAAGAATTGATCTACCATATGATCAAGCAATCCCTCTACTGGGTATTTACCCCAAAGACTTAAAACCCGTAACCAAAAAAGATATTTGTACACTGATGTTCATAGCAGCATCATTCACAGTGGCCAGGACATGGAAGCAACCAAAGTGTCCTACAATAGATGATTGGCTAAAGAAGCTGTGGTACATATATACAATGGAATATTACTCAGCCATAAGAAGAGATGAAATACTGCCATTTGCAACAACATGGATGGACCTCAAGATAATCATGCTAACTAAGCGAAATAAACCAGACAAAAAAGTTGAAAATCACATGATATCACTTACATGTTGGATATAAACTTAAAAGCAACAAATGAACAGGACAAACAAACAGAGACTCACAGACATGGACAACAGACTAGTGGCTACTAGAGGACTATAGACTAGTGGTTACTAGTGGGTGAGAGGAGGTAGACGAGGTAGACAGGGTAAAGGGGATCAAATATATGGTAGCTGAAGGAAGCTGGACTTTGGGTGGTAAACACACAATAGAATATACAGCTGTCAAATGATAATGTACACCTAAAAATTATACAATCGTATTAACCAATGTTACCCCAATAAACTTAATTTAAAAATTTTTTAAAAGTTTCATCAGAAAAGAGGACCTTGGGAACATGAGCACCGAGTGCCCTTGATGAGCCAGCGTCCTTGCAGCTTTCGGTCACATCATCTCTCATGTGGCCTGACCTCTGTGTGAAGTCAGTGGAGACTATTAGCACCCGTGGGGCTCGTGAAGAATTGGGAGACTCCAGCTTTAATCTACTTACTCTAGGTCACATTAGTACCAAGGAGGAAATAGGACCCTATTTCAGACCTCCCTAGAAAAGCAGTTACCTGTTCATTGTGTTTGTCTCTCTCTGTTTCTTATCCCATCTATCATTCTATCTATCTAGCTCATCTCCATATCTCCTCCCTGGAAAGCATTAGGTCACTTATGTTTGAATAATTAAATTCTCCCTGGGAGTTAGTTGGCCAATCAAACCAGGTTAAGACTCCAAAGAGAAGTTGTCCACTGGGAATTTATCAGATAATATAATCTGCAATATTCTCTGTCTAAATCCTTATCACAAATCTAGTTATGAGAAATATTATTTTTCCAGATAGCCAGAGAGAGTAGAGCTCCTGCTCTAAATACTCCATGTTTGACTCTTATATGAAGCCAGGGAGCATTAGAGGTCCTAATAAGCCTCTATTTGACTTCACTGGATTGTAAAACATGTGACATCCTTAATCTGCACTGAGTTAACTTAAAAAACTAAAGTATGCTTTTAAAGTTCTAAAACAAATTTTAAAGTTCCTAAATACTATAAGTTAATTCTTAAAATGCCCAAATCACTGCTTCATTCCTTTGAAATAGTGTGAAGGAATGTCATATATTTATTAAATGACATAATATTATCAGAACTTGCATGGTTTATTCCTACAATTCTGCCCCATAAAGCTTTATGTCCCATAAAAGATATCTGTCTGGAGTTGAAATAGTATAACTGAAAATGACAGTGTTTCCCATTAGTATTCTTGTTAGGATTGTTTAAATTGTATTAATTTCTACAGAAAATAGAAAAGGAACTAGAGTAGATACAAATCTCAAACCATAAGTCCCAGTACTAAAGAAATATAACTTGATTTTCTACATTTCTGTTTCTATTTTGAGCCCTCATGTCACAGGGAAACAGCCCTAACCCTCCAGAGGTTCCCCTCACTGTCTTTGGGTTGTGCATTCTTCCACAATCCTACATGGCACCAAAGGTGGGGGAATAATGGTCACAATCTGGTTCCAAGTCTCAAGTATAGCCAGTTTGAAGAGATGCCCACCATCCCAGCCAGCATGCCCCTCTGCTCTCGGCCCCCACTCAGGCACAGGAATCTTTGCCGGGCTGCCTAGCATTCCATATGCCTGCATGCATCTTGAAGCTACTTCCCCTTTAAGGGTTTGCTACTGCCTTCCTTTGCTCTAGGCCCCAGAGATCTCTCTCTGTTCATCAATTCCCTTCCCCTTAGCCACGGTAATATTTTCAAGTCTCACTTTGGTTTTAGACAGACACTTGTCTACCCTCTCCCTCTTCTGGAATTTAACCTCTTTAGAAACAGAAGCCAGAAAGTCTTGCAGACTTCCACTTTCTAACATGTAACATCCCTCCCTTAAGACAACAAGGACAGAGTGACCACCTCAAATAAAAAGGGGAAGCATATTAGAAGAGAAAAATATAGTTAAATATCTGAAATATTATTTGCCTACATTTTCAGCATCTACATGGGTTCTTAGATGCCTTGCTTGTTCAAATTTGTTATCTATCGTTGTCATCCGATCTACTGAAATATGTTGGCAAATTTATTTGTACTACTAACCCCATTTTCCTCAACTGAGTATTTCTTTCGACTGTTATCCAATGTTTCCATCATACCAAGATCCTGGGACTTGAAAGTATAAATTAAACCTAACCCACAAAATCCGGGCACCTGATCATCTTTATTAAGGAAATTGGAATAGTAACATCCTCTAATCAATAAGCATATGTGGGCAGGAGTTTATATAGAATAATGTTTATGCAGCATTATTTATATTGGCAAAAAATAGGAAAAAACTAAATGCTTAATAATAGTTGTTTAAATAGAATAAGACCACATGATAAAATTCTATGCACTGTTAAATGTCAGATTGCAAAAGAATAAGCGATAATATAGGGAAATATTCACAAAAAAGTATGAACTTACAATCACAATTTTATAAAATACATACTTAAATACAGCCTATAGCAAAAAGTTGGACAGTTCCTCACCAGAATGTTAAAAGGGATCTTTGTGTAGTGGAATTATTATTGGGACTATTAATGATAATTATTTTCTTTTCATATTTTCAAATTTTTCTACAATGCTCAGATGTTTTCATAGTCAGAGAGATAAAGTAACATCATTTGAAAAACTAAAAGCATTTATTGAGCTTATGATTTGTGCATCACATATATGCTATACCTCAAGAAAAATATTTTTAAAAATAAGCAAGAGTAGGATTTTCAACAAGGAGAACAAGAAAGAAACAAAACATCTCCTGAGGTCATCTCAGCCCTGATCTGGCTTTCTTGTTCAAAAAGACTGTTTTGTACTAATTAAATTTCTTGGTTGTCCCATGAAAAATGTGCTTCTTATTTTTTTCTTTTTATTCTGAGATATTAATGTGCTTAATAAAAGTATTTTGCAAATCAGGCATACACTAATTGCTGAGTCAAAGAGGAGACTATATGCTACAATTGTATAGCCTCACCGCAGTTGACTGCAGAACCAGGAAGTAGCCTGAATAAGTCATACAAGTTATTCATGTCCAGGTTCACAGGTTCAATGAGTCAAGAGCCTGGTGGGCAAAAATCTAGTCTGACTACTTGTCCTGGATTTCATAAATCCTGACTCCACCCTCTACCTCCAGGCTCCACTCTGGCTGTCTGATAGCCCCACCTTCTCGAACAGGCCTGCAGCCCAGATGAGGCAGGGCAATGGTACTCAGAAGGCTGCATGGTGCTTGACTGAGGCATGTCTAGTGAAGAATTATGAATGATAAGAATGCTCTTGTAATTGCTGAATCCGGGCCTGACTTCACCTATAGCCATTTATTTTTTTCTTATATCTGAATCAGTTGTCTTTAGTTCCATTTGGGGTTATGATTGCTACAAGTGGTTTATATCAATCCGCGATGCCGTTCTGTTTGGCTTTAGGATTGCTGTGAACCCAAAATAGTAGAAGGGAGTGATTTTTATGATTTGTGCTGAGAACCATAACTTGGTTACGTTCTTCTAACTGATCTATGACACTGAATCCTCAGTGAAAGCCTCAAGATTACATCCTGGGTCTCTAGGTCTAGGTGACTTCTGATTAACATTAGTTTAACTTCCAGAATTTAAACCACCTTCAGTGTGTTCATTCATTCATTTAACTATTTATCGAATGCCTGGAATGTGTAAGACACTGTGCTAGGCACTGGGGATGGAATGGTGAACAGACATAGCCTCTGCCTGTGAAGCTTATGATTTAGAGAGGCATACAGGCCAAAACATGAAAGCAAAATATGCAGTCAAACAAAGGCAAAACAGGAGAGAGCTCTGATAGAGAAATTACAATTATAAAGTGCTATAAGAGTATATAGCAAAAGCATACAGATGGCAGTTGGGGGATAGGGGAAAGGGTTGTGTGTGTCCCTAAGTCTTAAGTCATGTATTTGTTAGAGTTGCCATGACAAAGTACTAACAGACTTAGTGACTTAAACAACAAAAATCTGCTTCCTCACAATTTCAGAGGCTAGAAGTCTGAGCTTAATGTATCGACAGGGTTGATTTCTTCTGAGGCCTCTCTCCTTGGCTTGTAGACGTCCTTCTCACCATCTACCTTCATGTGATTTTCCCGCTGTATGTTTGTGCTCTAATTTCCTCTTCTTATAAGGATACCAATCATATTGGATTAAGGCCTACCCTAGTGACATTTTAACTTAATTACCTCTTTAAAGACCCTGTCTTCAAACACAGTATCATTCTGAGGTGCTCGGGGTTAGGACTTCATCACGTGAATTTTGGGAGGGGACACACTTCAGCCCATAACAAGCCCAAAGGATAAAAGAGGAGCCAGCCAGCTAAATGGAAGCACAGGGAAGGGCTTCCAGCATGAGCAGAGGCAGAGAGAAAGGCGCCCTGGGAGAAATTAGCAGAAACCAGATCAGAAAGGGCTTGTGAGCCATATTAAAAAGTGAGAACTGTATCCTATGGACAATTGGATGTTATTGAAGGGTTTTAATTAAGAATACAAAATGACCAGATTTACTTCTTAGAAGAAATGTTTGGCTGTTGTGTGAAGAATGGATTGGAGAGGAGTGTGGTTGAACGGGGCCCCAGGGGGTTCACAGGGCAATTTCTGTGATTCAGGGTAGAGGTAGTCGCAGCCTGAACAAGGGTGGTTCAGGCCGGATCAAGAGGAGTGGATAGAACCCAGTGTAACTGGCAAGAGCTGGTGACTGCTGGGGGAGGGGGCTGTGGAGAGTACAGTTGAGGATGATACCCATCTTTCTGACTTGGGAAATGGGAGGACCAAGCCACGGATCACTGAAGGAGGAGAACCAAAAATGAAGGGTTCAGTCAGAAGCAGACCCTGCAAACCGAGAGACCATCTAACATTGCCTACCCAACACTTTATATAAAAAAAAAGAAAGAAGGAAAAAGGATTAAGCTTAGTGTGGTTATAATGATGAGACTTTTTATTTATATTTGTTCACTTATTTCAACATTAAAAATTAATCCAAAAATCCAAATGCATTCTTCTATCCTGTTTTACTTTCTTCATCTCTCTTTACATTTCTAGATCCTCCAAGATGTAACTGAGGATGCCAAATGTAAGGATGTTTGCTAAGATATCTAGAAATGAAAATACGACTAGCTTCCATTTATGGACCACTAACTACATGTATGTCAGACATTGGGCAAAATACTCTGCATACATTTTCTATTTAATCCTCACAGCTTTGCGAGGTACTTATTATTATTTACATCTTACGGACAAGGAACTGATACCCAGAAAGGCAAAATCATTGCCCAGGGTTACAGAACTACACAGATTCTTGGTCCCAGCCGTCTCTGACTCTAAAATCCATTACATTAACCATGATTCTATTCAACCTCCAGTGAGCCTTCCTTTGAGAACCCAGATGAACTTAAATCCATCCCATAAAAGGCTTCTTGCTCTTTACATACATTTTTACTTAGCAATAAGAAAGTACTTTTTAGTAAAGACATCCCACAATCTTGAGCTCCAGTGTGAATAATACCCCTGGTATTATGTAACCTAGCAGCCTCATTCCTGTGCCGACTTGGACTGAAGCTTAAGTTCAGACCAGATGTATATATGCCACCAAACATCTCATTGATAAGAACAGATTAGATGAGTGACTGAAAAACTGCCAAACTGGTCAGACTGGACAAAGCCTTGACCAGCAGTGCAAAGAGTAAGCCCAGGTACAAACTTGAACTCCTGGCTGCCCACATGTGAGAAATAATATTTATGGAAGGCTGCCTAAAGGAGATCGACTAAATCAATTTTTCAGATAGTTTAGATTTTATCTTTGAATTAAGCTAGCTCAAAGGATTTTTACACTGATCATTTTGCTACTCGAAATTGCTTTTTCTGAACTGCCCTTCAGCCTATATGTAAAAAACAGAATTTCGAAGTCTTGCGAACTTACATTTACTGTAGGGATATGTGGAAGACGGCTCTCACTCCTTTACATATCTCCTCTTCCTGGGATCATGGGAGGGAGACACATCCATTAGGGCTTGCTACCAGGAAATGTCACAAGAAGCTAGTTTGTTCTTATTTTCTTGTCTCCACAATTGTGTAACTTATCTTGTTTCTGTCTTTGCGTTGGCTCCAAGGACCGTAAAAGCCAAATCTGTAGCTTGCCTCTGGAAACTATCCCTACATTAGAGAAGCCAGCATTTAATGTAATAACCTCAATTTTTTTCTTCTTCCCTTTATTTTTCCTTTTTCCTCTATTCTCAATTTCCTCAAGTACGTACGATACAAGTTTATCTTGCTGCTGTGGTTTAAGCACCTAGGCATGCTGATTCAAATCCTTTTTAAGAATATCGAAGGATAAAAATAAAGAATCAATTCCAGATAGAAAAATAAAATTCAGATTAGGTATGAATCATATTTAAACCTAGATATGTAAAGAACAATAACCAGAGCCAAATAAAGGTTCTGTTTGCAATTTCAAAACCTGCTTCAGTGGTTCTACAGGTTTCTCAGCTCTGGCTTGTTTCCTGGCTCATCCTCAATTGCTGTCTGTGACAGCGATTGTCAAGGCTCCAGCTACCCACAGTTGGCAGAGGTGCCCTGCTTTTTTTTTTTTTTTTTGCCAGTAAGCTGTTTGTTTCTCTAGAGCTCAGCTTATCTGCATGAAGAAAAAAGAAAAAAAAAGAAAAAGAAAGAAGATGAAGTTACTCTTACCATTCTTACATAAGTGAAACTATGTTTTATCATTAGAGAGACTCAAACAGGCAGGCAGAAACCAGAAAGTGTTACAACCTGCTGGCAAAGTGATTGACTGGATTTGTCTTTATTTTGGATACTTAAGACCATTTAAATTGGTAGTTAAGTCTAGTGCCAGTGCTATGATTATCCAGTACTGCAAACCCAAACTGATCCTCAGTTTTTTCAACTGCAAAATAGAGAACTTGACTAAGACATGTTTAGCCAATGATCTTCAAGGATTCCAGAAATCTAGGTTGGATATTGGCCTCATCTCCCAATAAGAAAGTGGTGAGATATGAATTTGCTGGTTAGATGCTGTGTTTGATAATCTAGGAGATGTGATGGGAAGCAGCCAAGACAACTGTCTCTGCCATGGAAGAAGTTACAATGAGATCATGGAGAAAACAAACAGAATTTAAGTGTAATATTGATATAACAGGAATTCATATATAGTGCCAACCAAGAGCTAAGGGGAACCACAAAAGGCTCTGGGTGGTGTGGTTTTAGAAAGCATTACTGAATGCACGCTGATGGAGAAGAGGAGGCATGACATCCCTCTCAAGAGGCATCACATGAGCAATAGCATGAAGCAAAAAAGAGAATGAGGATGAGTTGTGAGAGCCACTGAGACCTGTCTGGAGGGGAATTCTGAGAGAGAACACTGGCTCAAGAGGAACCTGAGTGAGATTCTTAAGAATTCAGAATGGATTTGATAAATGACAGGAAGTTCCCAAGTTATGGAGCAACGATTTTTTAAGATGTATCAGAAAGAGTTTGGTTTTCGGGAAGAACTAGAAGAATGAGCCCCAGCCGGAAAGTGTCAGCAATCCAGCAAGGGGGTGACGAAAGGGAGTGGTACCTGTAAAAACAGTAAAGAAAAGTGAACTTGAGAGACCTTATGAAATCATAACTGCCAATGTATTTGAGTAATTCCTAGCAACATTGCCCCGGGGTTTCTGTGCAATGAGCCTTTAAGCTGGAGGTTTCCAGCATCTCAGTATTATGTCAAGACCTCATTCATTCATTTTAATGTAAAGTTTGAGTTGCTAATGCTCTATTTTAGTCTTTAGAAGGACCTGTATAACAATACAATATTTCTACATAATAATGGACATAAAGTCAGAGAATATTGAATGTCTAACTCTGCTTTTCCTTCTTTTCCAGGGTGGCTGGATCAGTTCAGGGGAAAAGAACATTAGCAAGTTTAAAATTAAAATGTTATAGAAGGCAGACTCCACAGGTTATAGAGAAATGCTGATCAGTTTGGCTTTTGATTAACCATGGAGTAGTGCTGTGACCATCATCTATCCCCTACTAATTAAAGAGCTTCACCTGCTCAGACACAAAATCCTCAGCTAGGATTGGGGGCATGGCCATTGGCTTAAGACAAATACTTTCCAAAATGGGAACATTACATGCCCCAGCTTAATGTTTTATAGCATAAACCCAGAATCAATTTGCATCTAATTTGGTATGAATAGCACATATTACCAACATCTGCTTTAATTCCTTTCTTTGACTGTTTTCATTTGTTTTCTCTTTTTAAAAATGGCTTTCATGTAGCTATGGACTGCTCTTCCGGATTCACCTTTTCACCTCCTACTGCATCTGTAAGCTTAAGATATGAACATTGTTAAGTTGCTAGGCCTTTCAATTTAATGCACAGAAGAATCACTTAAGGAGTTTTTTTTAAATGTAGATTCTAGAGCTCACCCTAGAGATTGATATTTAATAAATGTGGGGTGAGGCTCAGGAATCTTCATTGAACAGCATCCCAAAGGATTCTAGTGTTGGTGATCCCCATATTCTATGCTGGGAAGCTCTGCTAAGTTAAACCCAGCAACTCAATTAACCCAAGTCAAAGCCAAACTCATAAATTAGCATTTATTAAGAAACTTTTGAGAGCATAGCCTTATGTTTATGCATGAGTCCATTTTTCCCAGGGGTAAGCATGACAAAGTCATGCTGGGAGACGCCTATGATCCCAGCGTGTTTTTCTAGCAGGAACAGAATTTGCTCCCTAGGAAGAGGAGCACTAACACTGCATAGCATCACTCTGTTTTGGCATTATTAGTCATAAAGGTTGATCAAGCCAACTCCAGTATCCCCAGATCACTTGATGAGTATTCAGAGGGACTAAACTCCTAAGATTTCCTTCCCTGTCCCCTCAAAGGGCAAAAGCACAACTCAACTCACAGACCAGGCTACTAAGCAAAAGTTTGAATAATTCCGGAGGTCATAAAGTGCTGTTTACATTGTTCTGAGAGTAACCGAAAGCCACTGTGGATAAGGAGAAGATGATCACTGCTACACTTACTTTTGAAGTGAGAAAAGCTACAGGTTGCTGATAGATTTATTCTTGAAGGATGTTTGACAGCATTGTTGTTTCTGTAACTCTCCCAACTACGCTCCTACCTTCACCCTTAGTGGCACCCTTAGTGGCACCCAGAGGCGTATCCTGAGGCAGCATGGCACCCAGACTTATCGGCTTTGGCTACTTTAGGCCCACCTTCAGTTTCAGCACATCTGCATAAGCCTCCTTGAAGTTAGCCAAGTCAAAGATCATAGAAGCAGATATGGGTTAAAAAGGCACTTTACATCTCATTCTCAGCCTTCCCTGTCCATATTGCACTTCCGTCCCTAACTCACTGTCAGGTACTAATCTCTAACTCCTAGAGGTTCAGAATTCACCTTTCAGAGGCCTCTTTGGGGGTTTCACTTTCTGCCATTACTGGAAACCACCTTCAATGGAAAGCCAGAGCCGTCTATGTCCAGTTATTTTATTCTTTGCCTTGTCTTGGCTAGAATTTTTGTTATCTTTTTCAATAGAAAAGTTTTTCTTGCATTTTCAGGAATTTTGCATGACCAGAGATGTCAGGGATGTCCAGGAAACTCCAAGTGGCTAGAATGCCGTAAATCCAAGAAGAGATGTAAATTCTTATGTACATTCTACTTAAAAAACAAAACAAAACAATTATCAGTTCAATTAAGGATAATCATTAAACATAATTCAATCGTAGAAAGCGAAAATCTTTTCCTCTAAGATCAGGAACAAGACAAGGATGCCCACTCTTGTCACTTTTATTCAAAATAGTACTAGAAGTGCGAGCTAGAAAAATAAGGCAATAAAGAAAAAGGCATCCAAATCCAAAAGGAAGAAGTAAAATTGTTTATGTTTGCAGATGATATTATATACAGAACACCCTAAAAACCACACACACAAAAAAACCTGTTAGAACTAATAAACAATTTCAGTAAAGTTGCAGAATATAAAATCAGTACACAAAAACTAGTTGCATTTCTATACACTAACAATAAATTATCAGAAAAAAAGAAAAACAATCCCATTAGCAACCACATCAAAAAGAATAAAATACTTTAGAATTAAATTTAATCAAGTAAGTAAAATCTATGTATATGGAAAACAATAAAACATCAATGAAAAAAATTGAAGAAGACACATATAAATGGAAAGATATTCCATGATCCTGGATTAGGAGAATAAATTTTGTTAAAATGTCCATACTACCCAAAGGAAGCTATAGATTCACTGCAATCCCTATCCAAATTCCAATGGCATCTTTCACGGAAATAGAAAAAAAATCCTAAAATTTATATGTAACCACAAAGGACCCTGAATAGACAAAAAATCTTGAGAAACAAGTTGGAGGCATCACACTTCCTGATTTCAAACTATATTACAAAGCGATAGTTCTCAAAACAGTATGGTATTGACATAAACACACACACAC
The DNA here is from genome assembly GCA_003508835.1 of Eonycteris spelaea. Taxonomy (NCBI): domain Eukaryota; kingdom Metazoa; phylum Chordata; class Mammalia; order Chiroptera; family Pteropodidae; genus Eonycteris; species Eonycteris spelaea. Next base: position 385,308 of record PUFA01000398.1, read on the forward strand.
ACACACACACACACACACACACACACACACACATCAATAGAATGGAATAGAGAGCCCAGAGATAAACTCAGGCATACATGGTCAATTAATTTTTGACAAAGGAGCCAAGAATATACAGTGGGGAAAGGAAACTCTCTTCAATAAGTGGTGGTGGGAAAACTGGAAAACCTCATGCAAAAGAATGAAACCAAACTCTGATCTTACACCTCATATAAAAATCAATTCACCATTAATTAAAGATCTGAACGTAAGACCCGAAACCATGATAAATAATAAGGTATTCAACATCACTAATTATCAGGAAAACACAAATCAAAATCATAATGAGCTATCACCTCACACCTGTTAGAATGGCTATTATCAAAAAGAGAAGCAATAACAAGTGTTGGCAAGGATGTAGAGAAAAGGGCACCCTTGTGCACCATTGGTGGGAATGTCAATTGGTGCAGCCACTATGAAAAGCACTATGGAGGTTCCTCGAATAATTAAAAATAGAGCTCCAAAGGAAACAAATCACTGTCTTGGAGAGACATCGGTACTCCCATGGTCATTGCAGCACTGTTCACAACACCCACGATATGGTAACAACCTACGTGTCCATCAACAGATAAATGGATCAATAAAAGGTGATGGATAGGGATATAAATATAGATATATACACATACAATAAAAGACTCTTCAGCCTTAAAAAAAAAAAAGGAAATTCTGCCATTTGTGATAACATGGATGAACCTATTTATGCTAAATAAAATAAGCCAGACAAAGAAAAGCAAATACTGTATGAAGTCACTTATAGGTGGAGTCTTAAAAAAATAAAAGTCAAACTCATAGAAACAGAGAGTCAAATAATGGTCACCAGAGGCTGGGGGTGGGGTAAGAGGGAGAGGCTAGTAAAAGAGTATAAACTTTCAGCTCTGCGATGAATAAATAGGTCTGAGAGTCTAATGAAACACGTGGTCACTCTCGTTGATAATTCTGTATTGTGTAATTGGAATTTTCTAGGAGAGTAGAACTAAAGTGTTTTCACCACCACCCCCGCCCAACCTCACAGCCAGATATGTGAGGTGATGAATGTGTTAATTAACTTAATGCTGGAATCCTTTCACAGTGGACACAAATCGTCACTATGTACACTTTAAATATCTTACAATTTTACTCTTCGATTACACTTCAATAAAGCTGAAAAAATCGTTAAAAGAGACTTAATGCATTTACTTACCAATCACTAAATCGCATTTAAATAGAGTTTAGAATCCAGAGAAAATTAAAGAAATATAGACACCTGGGAACAATTAGCTACATTTTTTAATCCAATTTGATTTTCCCATGTTAACAAACCTACCTCCTCCCTCATGAGCAACTTCCATCAACTTTAAACCATTGGAATATATAGAGGTGCCTCCCTGGAGAAGGGTTGAGGTGGAAAGGACACTTGTGGTTTAACAAAGTCAGAACAAGTTTTTGGATCAAGAAACACCGGCTTTATCCATAAAAAGAGGAGGCGATCGCCTAATTGATGTGTCAATATCCAGGGAAGGTTTCTGTTAGTCATTTATACATTTTTGTGACAGATTTGCAGATTCTTTCCTAAGAGTAAATTTTAATAGATGAGATAAGGAAAGTAGATAAGTATAGTAACACCTAAGAAGGTAGGAAAAGATAAAAACTTGCGAGCCTCACAATTTTGGCTACCGCATGCTCTAAATTCATAGAACCTGATTACAAGCCTGGCATTTAATGCCTTTACCAACAAAAGAACTATATGCACAATAGAAATATTGTTCCTAGGATAGGGAAGAACAAATTTAACAACCATATACCATTTCCTTCCACATGCATTACTCTTTGGATCTAGACTTGCTTAGCAAGATACCTGAAATTTGCTGCCTTTTCCCCTTTCTCTTGGCTTATCAGGACCTCAACAGAAAAAGACATTGAATAACAATAAATTATAGATCGACACTTCTATAATCATTTATTTTCAACAATAGCATCGATTAAATTCAATGGTAAAAAAAAAAAAAGTTGTTTTTGTCCCCTAGTAAGTAGTATTAGAGCAACTAGCTATCTGTAAAGAAAAACAACAACAAAAAATACTTGTTCTCCCTCCCTCATACCATACACACCATATAGAAATAAATTCAAGATGAAACATACATTTAAATGTAAGCTAAAATGATAAAGCATCTCAAAGAAAATATAGGAAGATATATTCCTGAACCTTAAGGTTTTAAACATGTCACAAGCAACAACCATGAAAGATAAATGGACTTTATTAAAATTAAAACCTACTGTTCATCAAAAAACACCCATTGTAAAAGTAAAAAGACAAGCTTCAGACTGGGAGGAAACATGATAGATGGATGGATGGATGGACAGACAGAGAGACAGACAGATAGATAGATGATAGATAGATAGATAGATAGATAGATAGATAGATAGATAGATAGATAAGATAGATTTGAGAGAGAGAGAGAGACATCTGACAAAGAACTCACATCCGGGATATATAAAGAACTTTCCAATACAGAGAAAAAAGCAAGAGTGGAGGGAGGGACAGGCAAGACTTAAACAGACACTTTATGAAAGAAAACACCCAAATGATCAATAAATACATAAAAAGGTGCCAAAAATTATTACTCATCAGGAAAATGCAAATTAAAACCACAGTGCGATACACTGCATACCCACAAGAATGGCAAAAATTAAGACTGACAAAACCAAATGTTGCAGTAGATGAAGAAACTAGGCCTCTTGTGAATTGTTGTTGGAATTTAAAATGGTACAACCACATTGTAAATTATTTAGCAGTTTCTAGTAAACATATACCTTCCTTTTATCTGAGGATTTCCACTCCTAGCTTCAAGAGAAATGACTTGTTCATAGCAGATTTATTCCAAATAGCTAAAAACTAGAAACAAACCAAATACCTATCAGCAAACAATTGAATAAATAAATGTGGCAATATTCATGCAATGGAACACTATACAGCAATTTAAAAAATCTATTGAAGAAGTAACAACGTAGATGAATCTCAAAAACATCAAGCTCAGCAAAAGAAGCCAAACACAAAAGAACATCTATAGTATGGTTACACTTATATGAAGCTTAAAAACAGGCTAAACTAGTGGTTGAGCATAGTGATTGGGAAGGGAAAGGGAGGAACCTTCTGAGATGGTAGAAATAATCTACAATTTATTACATGGGTGTATACAACTCTAATAATCTAGGCACATATAATTAAACTGCACTTAAAATGTGTGCATTTTGCCACACATATGATGCTTCACTTTATAAAAAGGAATAAAATTCCACCTGGAACCCCAAAATACATTTAATTCAAATGGAAACTGTGAACTCTCCAGCTAAGGATTACCTCAACCTCCAGGTTGGAGACAGAACACACATGCCTTCCCTAGAGTCTGGCTGAGCCCTTAGGGCTCAGCCTCTTGATTCCTTTCTGCTCACTCTGCTTTCCTCCACAGCAGCCCAAGCGTTAACCTCAGACAATGTGTTCCCCCCCCCAAAAATCCACTCATGCCAAGCAGGTCTGAAATCACAAGGTGGGGCTCACCACGGAACACGGGCTGGCTCTCCTGCCACTTTACCAGCTAAACTGTCTTTCCTCCCAAAAACTACTTTTCTCAAGCTATGAAGCCAGCTAGCACCCAGGCCACAGGGTCTCAGCTTCCTTCCTAAGGGGGCTTGATAAGAAAATTCTTTTGTAGGAACAGAACACTTCCTCTAAAAGGAATTCTGGGAAATACAGAATTTTTCCCCCACCCACAATCTCCTCTCCTTTGTGTGTAGCCAAGCCACTCTGAAGCAAAAAGCAGAGGCAAAGCCTCTAGGGGCTGCTGACTACCACTTCCTCCTCCCCATTTCCTCTTACCCCTCGCCACTGGGCCCTGGCAAAGCTCTGGGAAACCTTTAGAGTCCCCTGAGAGCGATTTGAAAACCTCTGCACTCTGCATTTGGGGAAGAAAGAACTGTGGAAAAAAAAAAATGGAATTTGTAAAAGAAGCCATCAACCATGTATACACAGAGTTGGAGAGTGGCTAGAGCAGAAATTCTAGCTACATGAGTGTTGATCACACTGATGCTTTGGGGTTGTCTGTAGTCACAGGCAGCCAGCCACCTACCATCTGCCTCAAAAGCCCATGCTTTGCTAACATACAAACCTCCACTGGAAAGGAGCTGCTGGCCTGCGAACTCCCCTTCTCTAACCCAGAGGCCTCTTCACCTTCCTCCCTGCTCTTCCTCTCACTGTCACGACCCTTTCTCCAGGCCTGGCCCTGCTTAGATTTTAGTGACAAGATCGATGTGGACTCCCTACATCTCAGAATCTGCCAACCCCTCCTCAGAGGTTGGCTGTGTAGTTCCAGATTACTGAAGACTGGAAGAGACTGTGCTTGACAGTCTTCTGAAAGGTATGAGAAGTTTTATCATTTATTTGCAAGAAGCACCTACCTGTCATTTTGGCTTACAAACTTAGAGTCTGAGTGGAAAATTAGATGAGGAAAACATAAGAAAGAAATTGTTGGGGGGAAAGAAACTTTATCTGTTTCTATTATTACTAACATTTTTTTAAAAAAAACATAAAACTATAAAACAAGAAAACAAAGAGGAAAAACCTTTGTGACTTTTAATTAGGCAGATTTCTTAGGTATGACACTGACATTATGCACAATGAAAAAAAGGCAAATTGATCAACTGAACTTTATCGAAATTAAAAATGTCTGACCTTCCTTCATATGACATTGTTAAGAGAATGAAAAGACTAGTTATAGATTAAGAGAAAATATTTTTAAATCATACAACTGGTAAAATGTATCCAGAATACATAAAGAACTCTCAAAATTCACTAGTAAGAAAACAAATTAACTCTCGCCGCGCCACCATCCCCGCCCCCCCCCCCCCGAAAAATGGACCAAATATTTTAATAGCCCTATCACCAGAGAAGTTACATGGATAGCAAAGAAACACATAATAAGATACTAAACTGCCTGGTTAGTACTTGAATGGGAGACCACCTAGAAAGATCAGGCATTGTAGGCATTAAAAAAAAAAAAAGATACTAAACTAGTCATTAATGAAATGCAAATCAAAGCACATTGAGATACCACTTCATACCTATTCGAATTTCTAAAATTAAGGTCTAACTCTATCAAGTACTGACAAAGATGTAGAAACTGGAACTCTCATACACTACTGGTGGGAAAGTTTAACCACCAGTAAATCAATTGTACCTCAATAAAGTTATTAAAATTTTTTAAAAATTTTAAACAACATAGAAAAAGAACAACTGGAAACCAACTCCAGTCATCCTCCAAGGCCCAGCTCAACTATTTCCTTCTCTCAAAAACTTTCTCCAACTCTCTAGGAGAGACTGTTCTCAGTTAAGGCATGTGTTGCGCTACAAATGTAGGCATTTTTCAAGTGTTCATCTTCCACTCTGAATTATGAGATCCATCTGGAATATGGCAGGGAAAACAATCAATGTGTTTACTCAATGCTAAAATTTCTCTGCATAATGCAGACACATTTTGGGTTAAAATGGGTTTGACAAACCAGCCTAGAGGTCACCATGCAAGTGGCATTTCTGAAGGAAATGCCCAGACTCTATAGAATTAACTTATAAGTCAACTTTGTCGCCTGTTTTTGAGTATATGCAGCAGTCCCATGGTAAGTTAGAGCAAGCAGAGCTCTGATCATCCTACTTCAGAATTTCTCAGCGGAGGTTTCCAGTAGGGGCCTATCTATGGGAGGCAATAATCACCATCCTATTGCCCGTCACAACCTGATGTGCTCACATTGGCTCATGTGTGTACCTTGGATCTTTTCGCTAAGCTCATGAGAACTGGCTGGGGACAGCAGCAGCTCACAGCTCTCTGTCTCAGGAAGTACCCACCCTCTGATCCTTGTTGATTGACAAAAGAGTTGTTTGAGTTTAATGAGGGTCTATCTATGCCCCCCAAAAATCACTCCATGAGAACAATCACCCTTCTGCCTTCACAGTGCACACACAAAACCGGACCTTCTTCTCAGCTCGCTAATCCCAAGGTTACAGGTCCCTGCCAATCCTCCTTAAAACAGGCCAGAGAGTACCGTGGAGATGAGGTGATCCAGAACAATGGGCACAAAACAGGAATCAGTTGACCTGTTCCCTGGCACTGCTCTGCCACTGACTGGTATATGACCTTGAGCAAGACATTTTGTTCTCTTGGCTTCAGTGTCCTCATGCATAAAAAAGAAGGGCTTAGTTTGAATCAGTGGTTTATAAAAAATAAAAAAATATTAAGGGGCTTCAGATATAATTAATTTTTATATGGAACCATCATTTATAAGACACATAAGAGTTGGTCCAGTTGAAGCAGAGATGGGGAGACAGAAGGTCATTTCTCTGCCCCATGGAAATCCTCTCCCACAGGGGCCCTGAAAAATCTAGTTTCCACTTTCTATATTAGAGATCATCAGATAGACCCACAATCCAATTCAGAGAGAGAGTTTTAAATACATGCATTTATTTAACAAACATTTATTGAGCATGTACTGTGTTCTCGCATTCTGCTAGACACCAGGATGACAACAAGGAAAAAGCCAGGGCTCCTGCCTCTACGCCATACTTATAGTCTAATGGAAGATAAAGACAAGTAAATAGGCAATTATTTATTTATCTAATAGGCATTTATTGGATGCCTACTGTCTACCACGCATTGTTCTAGGCTCTGAGCTTTGGAAATGCAGTAGTTATTCTAGGCAACCAAAGAGTATAAAATAACCAAAACAAGCACCAATTGTGAATAGTGCTATTAACAAAGAAGATGGCATAAGAGAGACTAGTGGGGGAGGGGCAGAAGTTCTCTGTTAGAACATGACATTTCTGCTGAGATGTGATGGAAAGGACTCAGTGAAGATCCTGGGAGGAGCATTCTTAGCTCAAGAACAGCAAGTGCCCAGAGGCTGAGGTGGGGAAAAGCTTGGCATGTCCTGAGACCCAAATGGGGCCAGGGCATCCAGAAAACATGAAGGTGGAAAGAGTCATAAGATGATGTTAGAGAGTTAGGCAAAGACTGAATTATGCAAGGCCTAGTAGTCCATGGTGAGGGTTTGAATTTTTTTCTCTTAATCCAGTGGGAAGATATTAAAGAAATTTATCCAGAGGAGTGATATCATCCAATTTGTGTTTACAAAAGATCACTCTGTCACGTGGAGAACAAACAGCACATAGTATTTGGGGAAATCATTTTTGTGTGTGTGTGTAGAATTTCTGATACATTGGATATAGAGATAAGGAGATGAACCATGGCTTCTGCATTGAGCAGCTGGGTGGGTGGCAAAGACTTTTATTTGAAGGCAGGAGACTCAGGGAAGAGGACTCAACTACAATTCAGGGTGACATCTGTGCTCCAGCTGTGACCAAACACAGACAATTGTTCATATACAAAGCTGCTTCTTCTGTCCCAGATGTTGGTGACCTCAGACCTAAATCATTCCAGCAGCCTTTCAACTACAAAGCTTACTAGCCTAGTCTCCGGCTTCTCCACCGTGGTTCTCCATGATTTTTATTTTTATTTATTTTTATCATGATATAGTAAAAACATACACACATGCATAAAATATATCATTTTAACCATTTTTAGGTATAGAGTTCAGTAGTATTAAGTACATTCACATTGTTGTGCAATTGATTTTTATTTTTTATTCTCATTCAGTTCTCTTCCTCCTGCCCATCTCAGGAAAAATTCTGCCTTGGACCTTATGCCACTTATTGAGTCTCTTCCTTGTATGACAAACTACAGAGAAACAAAAGTTGATATTGAAAGTTTGTCAAAGAGGCATTTAAAACTTTTACTCACATAGAGTAAGAGGAATAACCAAATCCTTAGAATTTATAAGGAAGTTTATAACAACAAAATCATTTTAAGAGAAGTTATTATAATTCAATTGAGTTGAACATATATTACATTTTGATAATTTTAAATGTTTTATTGTAATGGCAATAATTTACCATATCCATATCCACTGCAAGAAATTTAGGAAGTTCTAGTTAATCAGGATTTTTTAAATAAAGCAACTAGTTATTTTGTGAGAAATTAACCAGGTTCCCAGGACAAGTCTTAACCCCATTAAAGTTCATCAGAAAATTGCTTAAATACTTTGTCAGGAAAGCTAATTTCATCTTAGAAAGAGATCTTGAATTATGTCATATAAAAAGGTTCTGTCTTAGACCATATTTGAAAAAAAAATGTATTTTATGGTAGGTAACATCTGACTATCATGATAGAAATTCTTGTGCCTCTTAGTAACAGACAAAATTTTTATTATTGATGACATACTAAGATGGAATCAATTTAAATTAAACAAGGCCTTCAATCTACCCAGCATTCCTTTTTGTTTTGTGCCCCAACGATCACTGGTATGTTAATGTTCTTCAGCTTTCTCTGCTTCTTCATCTTTATGGAGATGATAATGTTCAGTCTAGCATTTTTTTTTCACAAGACATTTTATGAAATGTAATTGAAAACTAAATTCTATAACTAAGGCCACTGAAATATTAAGGCCCACTGTTTCTAATTACCATATTATATTAGTAAGGTCTTGATTAAATTGTTTTGCTAAGGTCTCTATGTGCCCCCAGGACTTGCCTGAAAAGGCGAGAGGTGGTATTCTTTTCCCAGTTATATCTTTATATTTTCAGTATTGACCGACTTGCTTAAATATGCTCTTCCTCCTATATTTCCAAATTCTATTAATATTAATCACACAATTATATTCCCGCTCATCTAAACAAAACCTCCATCATTCACCTCCTTTTTCCTTGTTCTCCCCACCTTCATAATACTATTTTTATAAGTTGTCATACCTGTCTCATTCCTCTCCAGGCCATTTGACACAACATTGGATCAGGATTAACTTTTCGTTGCTCCATTGTGATAACTTCCTAATCGATCTTTCTGTCTCTAGCATCTTTTTCTCCAATCCAACCTACACATTGCTTCTAGTTTTATCTTCCTAAAGCACACATGGTTTCAGGACAGTTCAAAAATTTGAGTGACCTCTATTATCCAACAAATAAAGTATAAAATCTTTTACTTGCTTTCCATGACCAATTTATTCTCAATCAACCTTATCTCCTACTTTTCCCCTTACCATGATGATAACCAGGAGAAGTAACTTTGTCATCTCTTTGAGCACAGACTGCAAATGGGGCTTTTTACAACCTCCTTTAAGACAATATTTGATGTAGTATTAGTTAACACTCAAATGAAAAAAATTATAGAAAGCAACATAAAAGCAAGATAAAGGGACATAAAAAAGGTGTTCAAAAGGTGCTGTTTTTCATTCTAGCTTTTTTGGGGGTGTAACTTACATACAATAAGGTCCATTCATTTGATGTGTACAATTTGATGTATTTTGGTAATAACATACTGTTGTGTTACCACTGGGGAGATCAGAAAAGGATCCTTGGACTAGTTGGTGAACAGAGAAATGGGCTGGATAGGAGAAGACCTGACTTGGGAAAGTCACAGAAATATGTCAAGGATTATCTGTGGCCAGAACTAAGCTAAAGTCTTAAGACAAATTGTGACTTCTTAAGTGAGCACCATGTCATCCACATTTGCCATTCTTCTCAATCCATGGGTGAAGGCATTCCATGAATAGTCATCTGCATAGCACCCTTTAGATTATCCAGCAAGACATTGGCCTATATCCAAGAATTTGTCAAGCACCTGCCAAACAATTTAAAAAAAAAATGAAGCACCTTTCTATGTAATAATATAGAACAACCTCCAAAATATATTGTTAAGAGTAAAGCAAAGTGTATAAAATTTATGTAATAGGGTACCATTTGTACCATTTATAAAAGAAAATAATATATGCATATATATGTATATATGTGTAATTATTTATTATTTTTAAAAAGAATATCTCTGAAGGATACAAGAAGCTGGTGACAGTAGTTGTCTCTGGAAAGTAGAGGGTAGCTGAGGAATAAAATAGGTGAAGAATTCCTTAGATTGTAAACTCTTTTGTTGCTTTCAACCATTTTTTATTATGTGTATGTGTTACATATTCCAAAAATTGAATAAAAAATACATAAATAAATATTCACACAAAAAGAAATTTTGCTTCTAGAGAAGTTGCCTGAAGAAGCCCTCACACATGCACAAAAAGGGGAAGATGCAGTATTGTTTATAAGGGTGAAAAACTAGAAACAACAAAAATCTTCATCAATAGGGGAATAAGTATGTAAAATATGGAATAGCATATAGAAGTTAGAGAGAATAGATGAGAGATAGAGACAGAAAGATGATAAGTAGATCTATCCTAGAATAGCAGTTAAAGGGAATGAATTAGATTGATCTGTGTATCAACATGGAATGACTCAAAAATGTTTTAAATAGAAAAAAGCATAATGTAGAAAAAATGTTTAGCATACAATTTAGGCAGATTTTTAAAAACACACTAAGTATAAAACAGTCTAGAAGGAGACAAAATTCGCAATGTATTTTGCTCTATGGACAGCAAAGTGGGGGGGGTGGTAGGCATGGGGTCTGTAATATTTTATTTCTTAAAAACAACTACAAAAGAAGAGATAGAAAGCAAATACAACAAAATTTTGAAAGTTTTAATTTTGGGTGGTAAGAATATAGGAGTTTGTTGTTTTATTCTTTGCTGTTTTCCTGTACTTTAAACAGTTCTAGAAATGTAAATGAAAGTAAAATACAAATATCCACACAGTTCTCCAGATAGACCCTTTTACCTTATAAAGTCAAGTAAGTTCTAAACAATCGGCCTTGACATTATTCATAAATACTCCTTAAAAATAAAATTTTGTGTGAGAGGTTTCAAAACATTGGGAAACTCTGGCTGTGGCTTCAGATTTCACACTTCAGATGCAACAGGATGAAACCATTGCCAAGAGAACTCGGGGAAGTTTACTCCTGCTATGGCATGACGCCTCGTGCTGACTGACCCCTTTGCTCATCCCCAGTTGCTCGCTCCTCCTAATTCCTGTTAGCTATTTCGCTGAGGAAGCAGGAAAACTCGACTCATGTCTTTTTTTTTCCCCCTGTGCCTTTTTGCTCCTTGTGGAAAATAAAATATTTTATGGGCGGAGCTTGTAACATCCTCTTTAAAAACTGGAGTCTCCATGCTAACCTGATCACTTCAGTTCCAGTATCCTGCCCAGCAAAGGAGCAATTAGCCAAAATGATGCCCGGAGGTTTAACTGAAGCCAAACCTGCCACTCCAGAAATCCAGGAGATTGCTAATGAGGTGAGTCGATGCATCCCACGGAAAGGGTTTATCCAAAATCTTAGTTCCTAGGTTGGCCGTGTGTTGTGTGTATGTGAACATGAAAACCAGAACACTGGGAAACGTGTAGCTTTGTTCAGGGTTTCTTAAAACTAAAAGTCTTTTTAGATGAAACTTCTAATAATCCCAACTGTGAGAGTGATCTTGCGCAAGTCACATCCCTTCTCTGAGCCTCAGTTTCCCCATTCGTAAAAGAATTTATTGGAGCATCTCTGAAGCTTTTACCATGTATGATTGATTCTAGGATTCCTAATTCAGTTTCTGGTGAAACTTTTCTAATCTCAGCAAGTGGAGCCAACATGTAATTAAAGTCTGAAGTTGTTAACAATTTGACAAACTAGATTTCAAATGTGCTGCAGGGAAATTTTTTTTAATGGGTCGAATGGAAGAACAACATTGTAAAGTCAATTCACGTACAAACTTCCTACAAATCTGACTAAATAGAAAACGTTTGTCTTTTAGTGTTTAGGAGATGATTAAACAAAATTCAAAAATAAATAAATAAGTAAATACCTTGGAGGATTTTTTTTTTTTTTTTGGAGAAGACAGTATTAAGTCGTTAATACCTTCTTTTGAGTCCCTGTACAAGGTTAGTGTTCTCAAACTTGAAAGTGCACATGAATCAGTCAATGGGGCGGGGTGCGGCATTGAGGGGAGCTGTTAAATGTGTATTCTGACCCAGTAGGTCTGGGTGGGCCTGATATTCTGCATTTCCAGCCACCTGAGAGGTGAGGCCCATGCTGCTGTCCATCACCTCATTTGCCTGTAGGACCAGATATACATGAAATCTTAAGAGGCCTGTGGGAGATGGGCTTTCTAAACTCAGAGTGCTGCAAAAAAATTTCTCAATTTCATTTGTGAAATTAATATAACACCTCTTGCCCTACGGATCTCAGAACAGTAAAGGACTAAATGAGTTAATTTGCATAAAAATGACTTGAAAACAAGAAAGAAATATGCATCACAATTGCTTACTGCAAACTGTTCTCGGAAATCATCCCTGACCCTGGAATATCCTCCTGGGACTCTCCAGGGGGTGGGGCTGGAGGGGCAATACCAGAGGTTTGAAAAATCGAGGGTGTGAAAATTTTTAATGATTGTTAAAAAGGCTATATCTTGGTGAGCAAGAATTTTTTAAAATAAGAAGTTATCAAAAAACCTTTCGTTGTTATTGACACCCATCTGTGAGTCACATCTTAAATTACAAACTTAATCTGAAATTGTGTTTCTTGCTGCTCATCTCAGGCTCCGGTCCCTTCTGAGAGGTAGAATGAGCGCTAGGTATTTACAGCAGCTACCTCGCCCCAGAAAGTGGCTTTGCAGTTTTAAAAACCTTGCCCTCCATTCAACCTCTCATTTGATCTTTATAACCCCAGGAGCAGGGAGGAAAGGCATCATGCCCATTTTTCAGATGATAAAACTGAGATTTGAAGAGGTTAATAACCACCTGATTAAGAAACTAGCCTATCTCCCGATTTTTGACCATCTGCCTTTTCCACTATAGAGTGGTAGGAATATGGAGAAGCATATGGAGTGAGAGAGATTACCATGTGGCAAACTAGCCTTCTCTGTGCAAGCAGCCAGCCTCAGATTTAAATCAATACGAGAAATGAATATCAATGAATCCTTTCTTCAGTATTCCTTAGGTGCCCAACAGTAAATTAAATGTAGAAGATACATAAAGACAAAGACATGGCACCTGCCCTCAAGGAGTTTATAGTCCACCTAGGGAAGTCAAACTATCTGGAGCACATAAAACAATCTCCAATTAAGTACTTTTTCATAATCATAGGTTTAGGACATTAGAGATTGTCAAACCTCCTTTCTTTCAAGTGAATAATTACTGTGTGGTAGTTCAGCTGTTCTGGTGTTAAACTCCCAATTATCATTTATCTTCCCTCTCTCACAAGAGGGAGCCCTAGGGAACAATTCCCAATTAAGTGTTAGAAGATAGAGGAATAGTCAATTTAGAAAGCACTTTACAGTTTAGAAACCTCGGTCATATCAACTATATCATTTATGTCCCCACAAACTACCCCAGGAGGCAGGTATTACTATAAACAATTTTAGGTAAAGAAATTTAATCAACACCTTCTCCAAGATTATAGAATTAGTTAGGTCCCCAGGCAGGGCCAGGAATTGGGTAGGTGTTGGTAATCACATACCTGGTATGATCTGAGGTAGTCTCAGGAAAGACCACCTCTGTCATTTACCTTATGGTTTTATTCTTTTTCTTTTTTTTTTGATGGATTTTTATTTTGAAAAGTCACCCGTTAAAACGCAAGTATTCTTGGAGGAGCTAATGTTTATCAGTTTTACCTGTTCTTACAGAGAGCTTCTTAGTGTAATGCCAACTGAAGGAAGAATGTTGTTAGGGAGAGAAGGATTGAGAGGGGAGGCCATCACACAGAGAGGGAAAAGCATTAAAGAAAAACGATAACTGCAGGTTAAAGGAATTTGGTATCGGAATGAAAGAGGGATATTGAATGAGGTCAGAAAGAGAAGAGCAAACGAAGGGCTTGGGGATGAGAAGACTTGAACGCTTTGCAGGCAGAAGAAAAGTTTCCTCATTCTGAAGACAACAGAGACTGGATGATAATTGTGGGCTCATGTACTAAAGGATGCTAATGGTACTTGGGCCCAAAGTACACCTAGAAAAAACTTCCTCTTCCAAGATTTTCTGTATTAGTTGAGCATCTTCGCCATATCCCTCTTCTACCTTCTTTCCTATTTGGGGAGACAAGTTGTCATGAGAAGACAACCCGCATCTCTTCGTTCAGAAAACATTGATTTGATTATGTACACAGTACTATGTGAATTGCTATAGGAGAGAAGGTATTTAGATAGTCTCTGCCGTCATGAAAGTTTACAAAGTAGACTGGAGATAAGAGATACATAAAAGGAAATAAAGAGCTATATATGGCCCCATTCATGAAAACCCATAATGTATGTAATTAAGGACTAAATGAATAGCCCTACCAGCAAAAGCTTCTGGGCCATTATTGTCGATCTATTATCTTAAATAATTTATTTAAACACACACACACACACACACACACACACACATTGGATGAGAATTCTGATTATGCTTATGTACAGAAAAGAAGTTATTTCAATAATTATCTTTGTAAATAAGAGCTATCACTACACATGCACAGGTGTGCGTACACACACACACACACACACACACACACACACACACACACACACACACCTGAAGTCAAACCTGATTGCTGAATACCATTCCTGGCATATGCACATATCATAATTTTTGTCTACCAGGACACCACGCAAACACACCATCCACATACCATTAGAGACACACCCAGCAAGTCAGGGCTCTCATTCACGCACAAATTTGTGTTCTACTTTCTGCCTGCAATCTCCTCATCAGTCACGTCTTCCACTGCTCCACACCCAGAGAACCTGCCATTCAACCACACCAGAATTCTTCAGGCACTCACCCTCCCATTTTCAGAGAACACGCATAGGCCCACTGGATCACTCATCCAATCTGGACCTGTGATGCATGGATCCCTACACTCCTCCACCCCAGACTTCCATGACTCCATGAGTTCTGGCATTACAATCCTCAAATAGAGATCACTCCCACTGCCACCACTTCCTCCTCAGTTTCTGCTCCAGGTTCAGAAAACTTTGCTCAAGGAAGATGCAAAACTCACCCATTATAAATATATGAATTCATGCCAGCAAACAACCACAATAGGACCTGAGGCTGCCAGAATATCCTCTCAGTCTTATCCTGTTGATCTTTTTCTAGAAAACCCATAGAGCTCCTTTTCTAGAAACCCCTCTCTCTCCTCAGTTTTTCAGTCTCTTTCATCCCCACAGCCCCTCCAGCCAGTATCTCAGTTCCTCTCTTAGAAGACTGCAGTCATCCTGTGTAAGAACATCCTGATTTACTTATCCCCTGCTAAGTGCCATCACTTCTTGCACACCGTGTGCCCCATACTTCCCTCTGCCTCAAACCATAGTTGACAAATGTCCACAGGTCACCTCTCATTAGCCCTACTGTACTTCCATACTGCTACTCAAACTCTCCTTTCTAACTCTGTAAAACCTCTCAAAATATGGCCTATCCAGGTTGCCACCATTATCTTTCCATCTGTTCTTTCCTAAATTATACATAGTCCAAATGATCACTGCAGAGTGATTACAGGGAGGGGAAATACCTGGGTGTGTGGTGCAGCGTGGATGGAATCCTCAGATCCCAGAGAACTAACAGCTCTCCAAGAGTCATGCTCTGCAGCCATAAGAAATGCTTGAGCAGCTCTGGGGGAAATGTATTCTACCAGGTGCTCCTCCCTGGTAGCATCCTCTCCCCAGCTGGAGCCCAAGAAATAACCCTACATGGTTTCTTCCAGCGCTTCAGCCACCTCCATGCATGGCAAGCTGAGGAAGGTTGAGCACCAACTGTGTTCAGCTCCAACTCTATTTACCACCAAGCTCTCAACCACACTCCCACCTGGCCTTCACCCTCCTAGCACCCATCCTGTGGGGGCTTTTAGCATTAGTCTGCCTTCTGAAACTTAAGGTTTCACTGGCCAGCTTCTTCCTATGCTGTCCCTTTTCCTGCTCCTTGGCTTAAATCTCATCACCCCATGTTCATAGAACCCAGCATTAGAATAATACAAATCTGTTTTAGGGGAGCAAGGCTACAGGTTACAAGTACAGTAATCTCTCCATATCCTCAGATTTCACATCTGTGGATTCAACCAACTGTAGATCAAAAATATTCAGGAAAAAAAAATCCCAGAACGTTTCAAAAAGCAAGACTTAAATATGCCACATGTCAAACCCTATGCCAAACCCACATGAATGAAGAATGTGTACGTAAACCCTCCTGTAGCCTACATGCAAAAACAGCTTATATGCAAATTTTATACCATGCCAGTTTATATAAGGGAATTGAGTATCTGCAAATTTGGATGTCTGCAGGGGGTCCTGGAACCAGTCCCCTGAGGATTCCAAGGGACGATTGTACAGTGAGCCTGAAATCAGGGCACACACTCTGACAGGTGCCAGTACACGTACAGAAACCAGGATATTTGAAATCAACTCTCTCCTGGAAAATTCTGGATCTGTGGACTGCATAAATACAAATGGAAGATTAATTAGATTTAGATCTATTTCTAGGACAGGTAGAAATGAAACTTCTGATATGGGAGTAAAAACATGACTAAAAGACTGGAAACCGGAAGGAATACAGATAATTGCAACAGATAAATCAGATACTTATCAGGCAAGGGAATTAAAAACTTTAAATAACTATAATTACTAATTTTTCAACCTTAAACAGTCATGTTCTCCTCACAGTCTCAGGTTCCTCACTTGTAAAATGAAGTTTAAATAGATAATTTGGGTTTAATGTAGAGATTAACCCTTTCCAACTCAAGGCCTAACTTGACTGGGACCCAGTGTTGTCCGAAAAGGGTCAGGACCCGACAGCAATAGGGCAGTAACATCTGTCCCCATTCGACTTCTCTCTCCACTCTTCGCTTTTCTTGTCTCTCTCTCCTGTACTTTACCTCTTCTATCTCTTCTGCCCCCACCCCGCCCCACCATTTGTCCTCTTACTTTCTCCACTTGGAGCTTCATTTCTCATCTCAAGAAAGCAATGAGCAGTGGTCCAGAAAGTGCTGGCCCCCAAAGTGGTCTGAGAATGCCTACTTTGTAAATGTCTATGTCTCTGAGAACAGTTCTGGTACCCAAACTGAGGAACCAATAAAAAAGGATTCGAAATATTTGCCCACTGATGGGACGGACTGAATGGCCTCACGGAAGCTGTATATGCATGTAAAAGGCTTCGCTGAAGGTCAGGGCAGGCCCTCAACTTCCCAATAAACAAGGTGTATCAAACACTCACATTTATGTCCTTTTCCCTCTAAATGATAGAAAAGGATTTGGTGGGTGGGGAGGGTGCAAACCCACAGATATAAAAGACAACAGGAGATAGGCACGTCAGAGATGTCAACGAAACTTGGAAGCTGGGAAACAGATGAGCTTTGGGAAATGACTGAGCCATCTGGACAGAGCCTCAGCCACAGAGGAGAATGTCTGAGCCAGAAGCCAGCAGATTTAGGCTGCAGAACTTCAAAATGCCTCAAGCGCTAGCAACGCCAGAAACTTAGGAAGACGAGAGTATGGGGCTAAAACCAGGAGAACTGATGGGAGAGTTGTATCAGGACGGTCAAGACTGCCCCCAGATTCTTCTCTCTCACTATCCTCCACCTGGAAAGACAGCTATATTACCTGTCCTCCACCAGGGCAGAGAGACTGGAGCTTCACTCTTAGCAGAAAGTAAGTCAGAGACCATAATGCACACTGGCACATTAGGCCCAGTTGAGAGCAGGAACGAAGGACCTACACTGAAAACCAGTGGATTCGTAAGTTTACATACTGAATTTGAGATTCCCTACTCCCTTCTTATCCTTGGTTCAAGAATGCTGGCATCTATGCTTATATCCCTCTGTGGTGGACAGAATATGGCCCTCCAAAGACATCCACGTCCTAATCCCCGAAGCCTATAAATATGTTACCCTACATGCAAAGGGACTTGCAGATGTGATTAAGGGTCTTGAGATATGATATTATTTCTGCAATTTTGGGTCTGAAATTATTTTAAATAGAAAATTTTTAATAAAGTAGTAATTATTGCTCTCTACCAGTCAAAACATTACCATATACCATATTACCATTTATCACACTGAGTTGATTATAAATCAGCCCAAAGCAACCAAATTTCATATTTTAGTTAGCTCATGAAAACTTATTAAAGATAGGTGTTGTCTTTGAAAAACGGAAAATAGCTCATCGATCTCATTATCTTCGAGCACTTTAAAAAAAATAAGGTCCCAAGATTTATAAAGCACATAAATGGAGTCATTATAGCTTTGAGAATTTGTTTCTTCTTTTCTTTTCTTAAGGTTAAACCGCAGCTTGAAGAAAAAACAAATGAGACTTATGAAGAATTTGAAGTTGTAGAATACAAAACTCAGGTGGTTGCCGGGACGAATTACTACATTAAGGTTAGAGTTCAACATCCACTTTGGCACTAAGACATTGTGTTTGTCACCTTATGTGATGTTCTGCACTGTCACCTCTACCATATAATGCGTTTCTTGTCCTTGTCCTAAATTAAGATGTCTATCTAGCGTACTTCCCAAGTGGTAGACTCTCAAATTTAGCAGATGATATTATATTTATATCTTTTTCTTGTTAATTTAGAACGCCTTCTTCTAATGATTCTTAATTTCCAGAATCGTATAGAAAAAGATTTCATAAAAGCTCAGACTGTGTTTAGGTTGTGACTGTGGCAGTTTCTTATGTGAAGGGGGAGCTCGAAGGCCTGGGCTGGACCAGATGCTGTCTTGAAGGCTGTTTTACCTTAAAGTTTTATGATTCTACATGTCTAAATTAAGTGGATTTAAGGAATAATTTGAAACATTAGCTGGAAAAATAATTTAAATCACTTTGTTCCTTTACATAGCATTTTGATTATGATAATTTAAATAATTTTAACAAATCAATGCATTCAACCTGTGTACTGTATATTTAATGCAGTGGAACATTAAAAATATTTTCAATTAATTTTATACCTACATCAAAAATTTAAATGATACATTGATCCAGTTCTAATTTAAGAAAAAACTAGTATAGTTGTCGAGGGGGAACCTATTCAACAAGTCAACTTTTGTCCTTTTGTATTGAGAAGATGATAATTCTGATTTAATAAAATAATAACAACAGACATTCAAACATCTGTTGTACTTAATCTTTACTAAATTATTTGACCAGGGCACAGTCCGGCTAATTTCTCTTTAATCGAACAAACAACTAACTACTTAAGATATAAATTTTTTAGCAAAAAATAATAATAATAATAAAATAAGTGGTGCTAACCAGCTCAGCACAAGAAAATTACAATACTCGGTTATGTAAATGGATCAGCCCAGTTCTACCATATTTGAGCTCCTAAAATATGCCAGGTGCTGGGGGGGCGGGGCACGGAGGAGAGCCTGCCTTGTACTCAGGAAGCAATAGCATTGTTTCCTCCTTTCTCAGTCTGCTGTCTTCATAGCTAGGAAAGAATGTTTTCCAAGTAAAAGGTGATTTTGTTCAAAGAAAAGAAATGTTCCATTAAAATTGGGATCATTATTCTAATAATTTATGATTAGCTCAGGTGTATAACTTTCACATATTAATTAGCTCATCTTTCTTAAAAAGTTCATCAGAAAACTATCTTGAAAATTTCTTCCAGATCACCTGCCCAGTCTTAACCACTGTCTCTTCCCTTTCCTTCTCTTCGTTTTTCTTCCTTCCTCTTCACTTTTCTCCCCCTCCAACCCTTCCTCCCTCCATCTCCTTCCTTCTGCTACTGGATCATAGCCAATGACCCCAGCTCCCTCAGTACTTCCTGTTGGTCTAGCTGTCATTCGCTTTCCTCTGAGCCACTGTAGATTTAAGGTCTTGCCAGTGACCATCTCTGCTCTTTCTCAAGTACCTGTCCAGAGGCAGGGTAAAATGGAAGGATTGCGGGCTTTGGTGTTGGACAGTCTTGGGTCGGAACACTTGCTTGACTTGTTCCACTTGCCAAAACCTGTGTGATGGAGCGCCTCATCTTTTCTGAGCTTTCATTCCCTTATTTCCCACAATGCAGATAATAACCTACTCTACAGGGTATTGTGTGACCTTAGAAATTTACTGAGCACTTAAAAATGTGCCAGGCACTGTTCTAAGAGCCGGGCATGTATGTCTCGTTTAATTCCTCTCGACAAATCTGCAACATAAGTATGCCCATTTCTTGTTACAGATGAGCTGATTGAGTCCTAGGGAGGTGAGGTAACTAACAAAGGTCACACAACTATAAAAGCAGTCAGGATTTGAACCCCGGTAGTCTGACGCTTCACTGTTGGCTGTGCCGCCTCTAATAATGTATGCAGAGGCTGGTGCTCTGTTCCAAACACAGAATAAATGCTTTTAAAAGTTTACACCATACAAAAAAAAAAAAAAACATAGAAGCTGGATTTGAATTTTGGCTCTGTCACTTATTAGCTGAGAGATCTATAGAAAATATTTAATCTCTCTTAATCTGCTTCTACCTCTGTTAAACTGTCATTGCCTCACCTTTCTTCGGGCCCATAATAAGAAGTAAACATAATAGGTATGTAAAATGCTCATCAGAGTGTCGGATTTGTAGTAAATATTTGATAAATGGCATTTTTAAAATTAGGTTAGAAAGGGACATCAGAGCACGATAAATATTATTCGAAGACAAAATTGTTATTGTCTCAACCAAGAACAACAGTGGAAATTCTTATCATGATTTTCTAGGTCCACGATTCATGCCCAAACTGCCATTTCAATCTTCATACCCAGTAAGGTCCCTTTGCTTTAGAAGAGAGACCGGACTGCCTGTTCTCTGGGCCCTGCTTTGTCCTACCAGTGAACATTTATAAAGTAGATTCTAATCTAGATATGCAAACCACAATCTCGAATTTTCTAGGACAATTCTGAGTTTCCTCTCCCTTCTTAAACCATGTGGCAAATAAA
Source organism: Eonycteris spelaea (assembly GCA_003508835.1). Classification (NCBI taxonomy): domain Eukaryota; kingdom Metazoa; phylum Chordata; class Mammalia; order Chiroptera; family Pteropodidae; genus Eonycteris; species Eonycteris spelaea. The sequence continues at coordinate 406,203 of PUFA01000398.1, forward strand.
GAGTCCCAATTTGGGAGTCAGAATAACCAAAAGGGCTGTCACTTGTTTTCTTCTTGCTCTATGCATCTTTGGAAGTGAAATGCAAATCTGGACTTTCATTTGTGTCCAAATTATAGGAAAATATAAAATAAAATAAACCTAGGCCCTACACCTTTTGCCATGGCTTTAGCCTGCCCTTTCTCTCATAAAGTAAGAGGATAGATTTATGAAAACGAGGGTCTAAGAATGCTGGTGTAGGAATGCTGTTCCAGAAAAGCTTTTTTCAGTGAACTCTTCAGAAGTTTGTAGATGTTTCACTGGTCGTAGATCCATGCGAATGAATTGTTTTCTTTTTTTCTCTTTCTTTTTTTGTCTTTCAGGTACGAGTAGGTCATAATAATTATGTTCACCTGAAAATATTCGAGCGCTCCCTCAACAAAATCAGCCTTTGACACTTACTGGTTACCAGACTGACAAAAGCAGGGACGATGAGCTGACGGGCTTTTAGTGACATGTTCTAAAAGCGGTCCGAGTCCTTTCCTTGGCTAGCGATTAGTGATTCCTGCTAATAAATGCAGCTATCAACAAAGAAACTTTAAAAGAAACTTTTAAATAAATTAATTATGTCAACTACTTATCCGTTGTATTGAATTAATTATTTTTTCTCAAAATCAGCATTACTACTTTGGAATAGAAATTCCATACAAATTGATGTCAATTGGAAATCTTGTGAAAATTAGTTAGGCCTACGAAACTGGCTAAAGGATAACACCACCCCCGCCCCACGTCCACCACAGGCGGGCTACACAGTGGCCATCAGTGCCCTGTGGTTGCTGAGAGCCCAACATTCCATCTCCACTCTCACATTTCAAATTGAAATCTTGTATTTAACAAAATATACTTATATTTTGAAACAATCTCAAATTTACACGTAAGTTACAAAAAATACTTTTTTCCTGAACATTTGAGAGTAAATTACCTACAGTAATTCCCCATCACCAATAAATACTTCAGTTTGCATTTTCCTACAGACAAAAAAAATATACATTCTCCAGAATAAATGAAATATAATCATAAAATCAAGAAATTAATATTGATACATTCGCTAGTATCTAATCTGCAGACAACATTCAAATTTCCCTAGTCATCCCCAAAGTGTCCTTTATTGCAAAAAGGTCTAGTCCAAAACCATGTGTTTCATTCAATTGCCGTTTTCCTTTGTTAACAACTTTATGAGATATAATTTACATGCTATACAATTCGCCCGATTACATACACAATGCAATGATTTTTGGTATATTCAAAAATGTGTGCAACAATCACTATAGCCAGTTTTAGACATTTTCACCACTTTAAAAACAAATTCCATACCCTTTGGCTATTATCCCCCATCATCCTCCACGACCACCCCTGAACAACCACTAATTTACTTACTTACTTTCTCTATGATTTGCCTATTCTAGACATTTCATATATATGGAATCATATGGTCTTTTGTAACTGGCTTCTTTACTTAGTAAAATGTGTTTTCAAGTTTCATCCACATTGTAGCATGTACCAATATTCTGCTTTATGGCCAAATAACATTCCATTTATGGATATGCTACATTTTTGTTTGAGTTGATTACACCTTTTGACTATTATGAACAACGGTGCTATAAACATTTGTGTATAAGTTTTTGTGTATACATATGTTTCCATTTCTCTTGGGTAATATATCTAAGAGTGTAGTTGCTGGTTCACATGGTAACTCATTGTTTAATTGTTCAGGGAAATTACAGGCTGTTTTCCAAAGCAGCTGTACCATTTTACATTTCCACTGCAGCATATGAGAGTTTGGATTTCGACACATCCTCATGAACTTTTGTTGTTACTTGACTTTTGAAACTAGTCATCCTAATGGGTGTGGAGTGTTATCTTATTGAGGTTTTGATTTGCATTTCTCTGATGACTAATGATGTCAAGCATCTTTGCATGAGCTTATTATCTATTTGCATATCTTCCTTGGAGAAGTGTCTATTCAGATCCTTTGCCCATTTTTTAATTGGGCTATTTGTCTTTTTTTTTTTTTATTGAGCTGTAAGAGTTCTTTGTGTATTTGGATACAAGTCCCTTATCAGATACTTGATTTGCAAATTTTTTTCCTATTTTGTGGTTGTCTTTTCACTTCTTGATGGTGTCCATTGAAAAACAAAAGTTTTTAATTTTCATGATATCTCTTTTCTCTTTTGTTGCTTATGGTGTCAGATCTAAGATCCTTTGCCAAAACCAAGCCCTGGATAATTTACTCCTATTTTTCTTCTAAAAGTTGTGTAGTTTTAGCTTTTATATTTAGGTCTTTGGTCCCTTTTGAATTAATTTTTATAAATACATGAGGTAAGGATCCAATTTCATCTTTTGTACATGGCTATCTTAGTTTTCCAGCACCATTTATTAAAAAGACTATTCTTCCCTACATTGTATTGTCTTGGCTCCCTTGTTAAAACCAGTTGATCGTAGGCACATCACTTCATTTCTAGACTCTCAATTCTAGTCCATTAATTTACATGTCTATCGCATGCCAGTTTCACACTTTCTTGAACATTGTTGCTTTGTAGAAAGTTTTAAAATCAACAAGTGTGAGTCCTCCAACTTTTTCCTTCTATTTCACAAATGTCTTAGTTCTCTTCTGGAACCTTTGAAATTCCATATAAATTTTAGAATTAGCTTATAAGTTTCGACAAAGAAGTCAGCCAGGATTCTGATAGCGATTGTTTCGAATCTGTAGATCAGTTTGTAGAGTAGAGCCATCTTGACAATATTAAACTTTCCAATCCATGAACATGAACTGTTTTCCCAGTTATTTATATCTTCTACAGTTTCTTTGAACAATTTTTAATAGTCTTCAGAGTGTAAGTTTTGTACTTCTTTTGTTAAATGTATTCCTAGTATTTTATTCTTATGGATGCTATTATAAATGGAATTGTATTCTAATTTCATTTTGGCTGGCTAACTACATATGTCTAGAAATACAATTGATTTCCGTATATTGGTCTTGTATTCTTCAACCTTGCTGAACTTGTATGCTGGTAGATTCCTTAAGATTTTCAAATATTACAAGATCATGTCATCTGCAAAGAGAGAGAGAGTTTTGTTTCTTCCTTTCCAGTACAAAGCTAAATAGAAGTGGTAAGAGTGGATATCCTTGTCTTGTTCCTGATCTTAAGGGGAAAGCATCCAGTTTTTTGCCATTTAGTATTACGTTAGCAACGGAATTTTTTATAGATGCTCTTTATCAATTTGAGGAAATTCTCTTCTAGTTGCTTGAGTATTTTTATCATGAAAGGACATTGGATTTTGTCAAAAGAAATTTTCTGTACCTATTGAGATAATCATGTATTTTTGTTTTTTAGTCTATCGATACAGTATATTACATTAAACATTAATTGATTTGGAGATTATAAACCAACCTTGCATTTCTAGAATGAATCTCTTGTGGTCTTGGTGTATAATTCTTTTTATGTACTAAATTTGATTTGCTAGTGTTTTGTTAGGGATTTTTGTATCCATGTTCATAAGAGATATCAGTCTGTTTTCTTGTGATGTTTTTGTTTGGTTTCGGTATCTAGGTCTCATAGAAAGTGTTTCTCCCTTTTTTATTTTTTGGAAGACTTTGTGTAAAATTGGTATTAATTCTTCTTTAAATGTTTAGTAGAATTCAGCAGTGAAGCCATATGGGTCTGAGCTTTTCTTCATGGGAAATTTTTGATTACTAATTTGATCTCTTCACTTGTTACAGGTCTACTTAAATTGACTATTTCTTCTTGAGTTGGTTTTGGTAATGTCTTTCTAATAATTTGTCCATTTCATCTATATAATCTAATTTATTGGCATACAATTGCTCATAGTATCCCTTCCTTGTCCCTACCTAATGGATTTTGGCCTGAATTGTTTAGGAAGGAGATGGGAAGAAGAATGGAGAAAGGGGAAGAGAACAAAAGGGATGGAGAAAGGAAAGGGAAAGGGGAAAGAGAAGAGGAAACTTGTTTTAAAGGTGCCCTAAATAACATCTCCCTCTGTGTTCTGCACTCTGCTCACCACTCTACTAGTGTCACTTGCTAATCCCTCTGCCCTCAAATAATAATAATAATAATTGTATATATTAAGTGCTAATTATGTGCCAGATAGTGTTCTAAAGACTCTATGCATATTACCATTTAATTCCCATAAACAACCTTATGAGGTGTAAATATTGTTAGTACCCCCTTTTTATAGAAATAGGAGTGTAGAGAGGTGAAGATACTTGCCCAAGGCTTCATGGCTAGTTAATAAAGTGAGGATATGATCCCAGGTTGTCTGCCCTCCAGGATATAATGCCTATTAATCATATACTGTACTAAAACAAAGCTCAGAATTTATTTGCTAACTCTTCTGATCCCTGAAGGAGATAAGCTAGTGGGAGCTTGAAATAGTGATGTTTTATAATAACACACTGCCAACTCTAAAATGAAATTGTCCTATTCATCTGCCTTCAGCACCTAGCACATAGACATTTAGTTCAATAAGTAAACTAAAAGCCCTCCACTGGCCTGCTGGCATTAACGACATATGGCTCCTAGTGATAGAGACTACCAGAGATGACCCCACTGGTGCAATGATAACAAGAATCCTTTTCACAGAAATGCAAACACAGATACAAATACCTATAGGTGTATACACATAGCAGCCAGTCAAAGAAATACAAACTCCATAATTTGCTTGATCAGATTTATTTTTACTTTATCCTGATTTGGATATAGAAAGTCTGAATACTTCACATGTTTAAGAATTAATCTAATAAGGGACATACAGAACCTATGCAAATCCAATTATAGCACTTCACTGTCAGAAACAGAAGACTTGAATAAATGGATAAATACATCCTGTAGCTGGTTAGGCAGACTTCAAGTTAAAGAGAACACAATAATAAGTAGGAATAAATAGGAAAGAAAATCAAGCAATGTGTGCAGCGATTTTAAATCTTGCCTACATATTAGAATGGCTTAATGTAGATTTTTAAAAATCCAGGTTGGAGTCGCACTTGAGATCAATTAAATAAGAATCTCTGGGAAAGAGTCCAGGTGATTCTAATGCCAGCTGTGTTGAGTACTATTGTGGTTTAAAGGAAAAAGGAAACAGACTTAATGGAAATACTTGCCCAAATGGAATTGAAAATATATTTCAAAGTTAAAAAAATTCTTTCAAAATTTTTCACTGAGAGTATAAAACAGAATAGATGATGAGAACAGAAAAAATATATATGTCGGAAATGTAAACCAAATCTGTTTAAGGCAGGTAAAATAAAAACAGTGTGAAAGTAATTTTTTATTTACAAATGCTGTTAAAAATTTACATTTTGAGGAGATAATCATTTGGATCCACATTTCATATATATCACAATACATTACAACGTGGCTAAAAAGTAAAAACCTTTTTAACCTAGAAGATGGCTTTTTAAAAGGGACTGACTTAAAAAAAAAAAGATATTTGAACAATTAGACTTATTCCCCAAGAATTGCTGGAATCCCCAGAGTAAAACATAGAAAACAGATTTACAACTAGATAAACCATTGACGAAAAGAGTTTTCAAAAATGGTTGGCCATTTAGGGCTTATCCATATAAAGGAGCATGTTTCTCCACTACAGCGCTGACTTCCCTTAGCACTATTGCAACAAAGGGAAAAAATATACATTTCTAAAGCATTTCCCCCACCAAATCTGAAATTGAATCTGAGAGCAAGAATTTGTACTTTGGTACAAAAATTATTTTGTCTAACCCTAAAGAGAGAGACAGAGAATGCACTGTTGCCTCACTAGGGTGAGGGACCCAACCCCAGCTGTCTATCGGGCACTCGCAGAATACTCTGCGTGTGTTTAAATGACTAGAATCGGGCCAAGTGAAGACTCAGAGGACAAATTTTGCACAGGGTTGTAGGAAATGCCTACTTGATTATCTTGAGAAATAGGTTTCGCCACTTACCTGAGTGAATCGATCATTCTCTGCCAGTTTCTTATTTAGTAGAAGGCCAAAGATTCTTCCTGGACCCTGGTGGCTTCTGAAGCTTCCCTTGCTGGGACTTATAGTTCAGTCATAGTGAAGTTATCCCAGGAAGCTGTCCAAGCACATCCCTGGTGCTCTAAACAATGTGAAAAAGAATTGGATGAGAAAAAAAAAAAAAAAGCTTAATGTCAATGGATTGTTTAAACACGGGAGATAATGCTCAGCCATCTGACTCACTGGAAATGTTCTTGGTAGGCTCCTTTGGTTCAACATAATTTAATTTCTTTTGTGTAATGCAGGGATTTATCATAAAGATGTATCTGCTTGGATGGGAATCTAGGAAATGCCAAACAACCAGGCCTCATGGGGAAGAGGGACCCATACAAAACCAGGTCTCACAGCCAGAACCAGAATCCAAGGCAGCTCTAAGTACTGAGGAGCTGTGGTGGTAGGGCTTTGCCATTAATGGTCTCAACTATTCTCCAAGCAGCTGTCCACGTCTCTGTGTCCACTCTTCCATCAGCTCTAGCTGGCATTCTCTCTTCTATTCTTTATAACTTCCTCTGCCTCATGCTGTACATCCTCACAGCTCCTGCTTTCTCAGAATGTTGGACTATCATAACCCCTATTGTATCCCATCATCACTCTCCTTCAAGCTTCGCCTTGCACTGCTAACTACATCATTCTCTCAATACTTCTCGGTTCAAAGCCTTGAAGAATTTGATTGCCCAGATGACCTTTTTGCTCCAGGACATGACACAGAACATTGGTCAACTTAAGCTTTGGCAGTTTTGGGGGCAGTTGCCCAGCCCTGGTCTAATGAGGATAGTGTGAAGTGGGCTACCAAGGGTTGCTCTTTCAGCAAGAGCTGTGGACCAAAAAGTCTTCTCTAGAAAGGGCTCTGGTGTGGCAGGTATCTAATCCACATGACAAGTATTTAGATGGATTGACAAATGTATGGAGACGACAAGAAAGGAATACTTTGTCCTTAGAAAGTAAGGCATGATTGATTAGGAGGAGACAAAGATTTAATGTGGGTCGAACAACTGAGCAAACAGAGAACTGCATTTTCATGTTAAAATATTCGAATGAGATCTGACCCCAGTCCTTAGGAACCAAGTGGTGGATATAGGTCCTGGATGAGCAACGTATCAATGCCAAGTCTTCCTTCTTAGGGAAATGAGATGAATTTTCCCAACTTTCTTCACATACTTCTGGCTGTTCCTTCACATAGCCCTTAGCCTTTCCTTGTTAGAATCTTCCAAGGTTCATCTCCCAAATCACATCAAACACTTACAATGGTGCCTAATTTGTAGTAAGCAGTGAGAAAATGAGTTATCAATAGCATATTCTTCATTCATTGAACAAATATTTGAACAGTGTATCACCTATGAGAGGCATTTAGCTGCATGGAACAATCTTAAATATAGAGACTTAACCAAATAGATTAACCACTCCTGTTACATCCCTGAGTGAACAGATAAAAATCCCTGCTCTCACTTAATACTAAGTTTGGAGATACAGCCTGGGACTCAGCAGCAACCCACAATGCCACCCAGAGTCTGCTTTCTTCCATCTAGGATCGGCCATCCTTAATATGTGGTTTTTATCTTCTTGTCACCACACAGGCAAATAGTCTTCAACCTTGTCACTTCTAGCCACCCTAAACATACTCCTGGTAGAAAGAAGGAACAATGACTTTATGAGGAAAGTTTCTCAGATATGCCCCCAGTAGTCTTCTGCTTCTGTTGTATGAGCCAAACTGTCTCACTGCTAACTGGGGCGCAAGGGAAGCTGGGTACACGGCCACTCTCGACAAAATTAGGATTCTGTAGGTCAGGAAGGGGAAAATGGATATAGGAAAAAGAGCTATCAGTGTCTCAAGCTTATCTAGACCAGGCATTGAGAATCACAGTGCCAGTCCTCAAAATCTGGCCAGGGAGAGGCAAACTAGCCAAACAGTGTAATTAAAATAACAATAGAGGTGATTTTCACACGATTATATGAAAGGGACATCTAATTTGTGTAGGGTTTATTCCCCCTAATTTGTGTTTAAGAGGTCAGGAAAGGCTTGTTGAGAGAAGTGCTTAAAACTCTTACTAATATTTTGGGTTTCTTGTCCAACATAATGCTATTGGGTAAATTAGGTTTCTTCTAGAAATGCTGCCCTATCAGGTGTAATCACTTTTTGACTATTTCCTTTATTCTTCAGAGCTCATGGTCAACTAAGTTTTTTAAGAGTCAATCAAGGTTAGCTATAAGGCAAAGTCCACACAGAAAGCATTAGTAACTACATAATCTCTAGCATATTTGATTAGATAACCTTACTCTAGGCAGAATACTCATTTTTCTTGATTTGAAAGACCACACATATGACTAATCTTTCAGTTTACGGTATTCCTAGACAGTCTTAAGTAGGTAGTGTGGCACATAAGTAGAGACTATTGCTGTAGCACTGGTTACATTGTTTCATTTCTCAAAGTGGTATCTTTGGATCACAACTTTAAAAAAGAGAATCGCTTATTAGAAAATTTCCTTTTTATTATTGAACATTTTAGTGTATTTCAGTCTGTACTTATACCAGCTTTTCAAAGAAAGGCATTATAATATTCTCTAAACAGCTGAAAAGTTATTTGCAACCCGTTCTCCACTCTCCATTCTTAATTCCTCCAATACACTTTTTTTTTCCTTGCATGGAACATCACTTTTTAGTCCACCACATAATTTATTTCTTTACTATCTCCCTTCACTACATGTAAGCTCTTTAAGAGCAGGTATTTTTATGTTTGCTCAGTGATATATTAGCAGTGTCTAGAATATGGAAGGCGTTCAAATGTTAAAATTTACAAATTGATTATTATCAGTGTTTCTTCTATGGCTATCTTCTGTCTTGCCAAGGATGGGCCAAACTCATCTTTGAACTTTTACATTGTTTCTTTCCTTTTTCGCTAACTGCTACCTATTCTTCAAGAAAAAAAAAAATCAAATTGTTAAGGCAAGCCATTACGTACAATACTTTGTTTCAGCAGGCAAATAAACTTTCCAAGAGCAATTCACCATCCTTCTTCATACCTGAGGTTTTAAATGCCATTCATCACAAATGAAACATACTGTTCATTTACACTGTCACTCCACATTGCCATAACCGCACACCTTTTGTTGCATTGGAATGATTCAGGCATCATAGCCTAATTGATGAGGTAGCTAGTATTTTAGCAGATCCAAAATTGTGGCATGGCTGTTATAAATCCTTTCCAAGGACTCTGTTTCTGAATCCCTCCTGAGCATCAGGAAGATCTTTGTTGAGCCTTATTTTTATTCTTGCTATTTACTCATCCAATTATTAAACATCAACTTTGACAGGCACCATTCATTCATAGTAAGTCCTATCAAAAATTTTTACTGCCAGCCATAGAAAATTTTTCTTGTTGAGACTAGATTATAATTTCCACAGAAATAGGTCTCATCAATATCCCCAACAACTAATATAGTATCTGACCTATAGCAAGTGCTCAGTAGTTTTACTGAAAGAATGGCAAGCAGTATATTTTGTTCACTTCCAAGTGCATAATCTGACAGTCAACATACTGAACACACAGGCCTATTCGCAACCCAGTTGGCCAATCCAACTGTGCCAGAGGCAAGTGGCTTATGTATAAATCATGGTAGGCAGAATCCTAAAATGGCTCTCCAAGATGTCCCACTCTAACCCTTCAGACTATGAATGTGAGACATTATATCTGTGATGTTACATTACCTGGCAAAAGGGATTTACAGATGCAATTAAGGTTATAATCAGCTGACTCTGAGCTAATGAAGATTATCGTGGTAGGCTTAGGCTAATCACAAACCCTTTAAAAGCAATTTGTACAGCTGATAGCAAAAAAGAAGTCATATTCCAAGAATGGAAAGAACTCACTTTACTGTTGCTTAGCTTACAGAGAGAACAAGAATGTGGGTGGCTTCTAAGAGCTTAAAGTGGCCCATGATAGCTAGCAAGGAAATAGGGACTTCAGTCTCACATAGCACAAGAATATGAATTTAGTCAACAAATTGAAGGTGGCTGGAAGCAGAGTCTTCCCCTAGAGACTCCAGACAAAAGCCCAGCCTGGCTGACGACTTCTGACGCCAATCTAGACAACTGGACTTCTGACCTATAAAACTGTAAAATAATAAACAGGTAAGCTGCTAAATTGTGGTGATTTGTTAGGCAGCAATTGGAAACTAATCCAATTATCCTAAACTAGAAAGTGCTTTTTTGCAATGACCAAATCTTGATATTACAGTTTTTTACAGACTCATTTAATCCTAACATGCAACCCCTCCTCTGCCTTTCCCTTTTCTGAATTTTACTGCTTTCCTTTTCATTGTCCATGGAAACACTGTCTAGGAAAAAATTTTTTTACCCAAAATCAGTTTCTGTGTATGAAAACAAGAGTTTCCTTGGACAGAATCCAGCCCATAACATTGCTCTTTTACTTAAGAGCGATTAACTCAGAGACAAAAGGATAAAATGATCAGCGACTAAAAAAGGTCCATGTTCATGACAATATATTTGTAAATATAAAAAAAGGTATAATACAAATAAAATCAGACTAAAATTGTGTTCAAATTCTCTTATAAGAACTTACTGTCTCAACTTGGAAAATAATCAAATAAATATATACACTGAGTCAGAAAATTATTTTAATAGTTACAAAACATTTTTTTTTTACAGAATCGGTATAAAATAGCAGTTGATTTCTCCATAATTATTAGAATTGCTTATACTTGAGGTGGCTAAGTGAGGCTGAAATCAACAAAAGGTCTTGGACTGTTGGCTCAGAAATCATCTTAGGAAGCCCGCCTTGTTGATGTCTGTCATGCTTAGCTCTTATGAGATGACCCAGTCCTTTTTAAAAAAGCATCTTTTTATTCATTCTTTGGAGGCTTGAAGTGAATTCGGCAGCGTTCATTAAATACCTAAAGTATTTAAACAGAGATAAGTCAATGAATTATCCTGTATAAATCAGGTCTGGAACGAAATTAAATTTGGCAAGGTTCAAGTGGACATAATCATTTTTGTCAGTCAACAATTTTAGGAAACAGTTTCCTCACCAGTTCAAACTGAGTTACCAGGTGTTAAGAGCACAGAAAGTTTTGATCCATTTTAAAGATAGTTTTAATATTTTAATAAAATTTGAATTATTCAAGGAAAAAACTCATCACAAGCTAGCTTATTTAGTAACTAACAAACATTTTAGTTCCATGCTCTGGACCTATTTAGACAGTCAAAAATATCCACATAAATTTAAGATTAAGCTTTCCCCTTTTTTAAAATAACATAAAATTTATTTAGATATCTGTTGTGGTTTTCTAAATGAGTGCCTGATCATTCTTATTAGTAAGTACGCTTGAAAGAAGACCAATCTTTTGCTAAATTGTGTAAATTTATATGTTTTGTTCTATTTATTTTGCCCCCTAAAAATCTAAACAAATAACAGGTCATAAATGTTTAAAAAATGTTCTATGACTGTCTGTTAATATGAAATTGTGTTAAATAAAAATTTTGATACAGCCTTCGATGGAATATAATGCAAACATAAAAAAGGATAAGGAAGCTCTTTATGTTCTGATTTAAAAAGATCTCCAAGATCTATTAAGGGGAAAAAAACAGTGTGGATACTACACTTCCATTAGTGTGACAAAGGGGGAAGTGTGTGTGTATGCACACATACATAAAATTTTAAAAAGTGCAAATATCTGAAAGCATATACCAAAGTGAAAGAAAGTAGCTGAAAGAGAGAGATGAGAGGTAGAATTTTTACTGTATATCCTTTAATATTTTTTTTAAAAGAAAAACCCTTTTAATCAAGTGTCTAAAAATTTTAGGTGTCTAAATTTCGATACATTCATACTTCATTAACATAAGAAATAAATCATTTTTAAGGTTTAAAAAAATGTTAGTCACTGAGGACTATCATAAAATAAAAGCAAAATCTACATACTGAGCTTTTAAAGTACTAGTATTAATCAGTTTCTTAAGCTGGGTGGTAAATACATGAATGCTTATTTTATTACCAATCTTTAAATTCTACATGTTACATATTCCTTGACATGTATCACACAATTAAAAGAAAACGTCAAAATTATATAGATTCTTTCTGGCCCTTTCATCTTTAGTTCATCTCATGTCAGTTCCCAGCCTGAATTTCCTGACATTCCCAGTGCTCAGACTAGGGAAGGCTTCAGATTAGTGGCCTCGATGTACTGGTTGGGATGATCTACACAACGTGGCCGAGCTCTAAGTCCTCTCCCCAAATGACTTCCTAACCACTTTTGCTGGCCTACTGCACCACAGCTATATTTTCGTTTTAGAACAAGTAGGGAACCTCATTTTCTGTGAAATGGATAGAGTATATTTTCTTTAAAACTAGTATCGAATCCAAAATTGTGTCACTCTTCCCACTACAATACATTTTACATACATCAACTTCTGCGGTAGATTTCTCAAACCAGTTATTCACTGTACCCCTTTCCCATCCCATCCCAAATGTAAATATTATCTCTCTGGAGAATTTAAATGGACAAATATTGACCAAATCTTTCCAGTAGCAAACATCTTATAACGTTGGTGGAAAGGACAGGACTAGGAAATCTTGGCAAAAGGATAGGATAAAGAAATGTGATAAAGAAAATCAATTTGTATTTTGCAATTTATTCATGGCTCTGTATGTTGGTACATTCTTGTTTTTAGTTCAGTTAACCTCTCTCTGGATTTAAGCCCATTCTGTCAGTTATTTTCAAATGATAAAATAGAATTTCAGTTCATTCTTTCAGATTTAATAGATTTTGCCCTTTAAAAATCATTAAAGTTTTAGATAGGATATACAGATATACCCTTTCAGAAAACTAAAGTTGGAATATTGTGATTTTTGACTACATGTAAAGTCCCGGAGTCCTGGTCCCCAATTGAATTCCTAATTAGAATCATGCAGGTGGTAATAAGAAGCATGTGAATCTAGAAGCCATAAAAAACCCTATTATTAGATAATAACAAAGCTATGTACAAAAAAGTTTCATGATCAAATGTTAGAAAACTAGCAACTGTGACAGGTAGCTATGATATCAACATTTATGGAAAGTAACTGGGCTCAGAAAGGCTAATTTTAACAAATAAGTTCAGTGAAGATTCTTAGTTAACTAGAATAAAAACCTCTAAATATCAAATATGCCCATAATTAGTAACAGGAACCATATAAAATGTCTCCAACTCTGTAACCACTACAGACTATACAATTCTACTCTAATGAAAAACTAATTTTAATAAGATGGCTCTATCTGGATGCTAACCAATCTACCCCTCTCAAAAAGTTAAAACCCTCAGTTGCTTATAAATGAGGATTCTATTCTTAACAGCCCCAGGCACTCATTACTCCCCCTCCCTTGGTTTCCCTTTGTTAGTTCATTTTCCCTTCTACTTCTAAAAACAAATAAATAGTATTTTATACCTTCCAGCTCCTGTCATTTACCACTTCTTCAACATTTAGTTCTGACTGCATCCATTTCAACTGCAAGAAAGAAAAAACAAATTGAAGTTATGAAAATTTAAATAAAAGAACTAAAACCAAACTTTATAATGTTTCCCATCAGAACAAGTCCCTGCTCCTGCATTCTTTGTCAATGGTATTGCCTAAGCTAGATTTTGGAACTTTCTTTGACATTGCCCATTCTCACCATAACTAATCAACTGTTATATCTTACAAAGCTGGTGGTTCTCAAGCTTTGCTGCATGTTATAACAACCTTGAGAGCTTAAAAAAATGCCTAGGTAGTTCACGGAAGAAATAAAAATGGCCAATAAACATATGTTTTAAATGCATAATCTTACTAATGAATAAAGAAATGCAAATTGAGCCATTCGACAACAAAAAAAATTTAAACTAAGAAGTCTGATAGTCTGATAATAATAGTGAGGATGGGGGAAAAGATACACTCACACACATTTTTAGTAGAAGTATAAATTGTTGCAACCTGTATAAAAAGCAATTATCAAAAATGTGAATTCACATGTCCTTGAGCGCAATAACTCCAGGTCTAGTTATTGATTCTATATTTATTTCTCTATACTATCTTCACAAATCACATAGGACTTGCGAATATCTTTGCAAATCACATAGGATTTGCGAATATCTTTGCAAATCACATAGGATTTGCGAAGGTAGTATAGAGAAATAAAAAGGAGGATAAGGAGGTGGCAATCTGATTTGGATTAAGAAAAAAGAATCCGGAAGGAAAACAGAGGGGAAGAATATAAGGCCCAACTGATCATGAAAGGCGTGATTTTCCACATCTTGAACATATAGCACCAGAGGTCTGAGAGTAAAAATGCTGAAGTCTTTCTAATTTTCTTTATAACTGCCAATGTAAAAATAAAAGTAACCAATTTCATTGCTAGGCCCAGATAGCAGGGCTCATCATACTCCGTCACCTCTGGTCAGAGACTTGAAAGGTATGAAGCTAGTGTGATTCCAGAAAGAGGGCTTGAAGATATTCGGGAAAATTAAGAGGAAAAACATGAGCTACAGGTTGAGGCAGCCAAGAGGTTAAAAACAGGATGATTTCCTTGGGCCAAGGTCAAGACCCAGGTCAGGAGATTGGGTACAAAATGCCAGGGTGCTAGACAAGATGTGCGCAACCATGAGTTGGGGGCCCATGCCAAAGAACCTGACCAGCATGAATAGCTTAGGCAGGAGGTTTGAGAGACTTGAATGTTAACACTAATAAGACTGGAACTTGGTACTGATCCAATGGCTCCTTGTAAACTCCCTTCCTAGACTCAGAACTGGTATCAGAGGGTAGGCCGGTACATAGGACTGAAACTGTGGAACAAGGATAAGGTCTGCATTCTGAGGACTGGTGCTGGACTGTTGAGCAGCAACAAGCCTGAAGAAGCCCACCTACTGACACCAAAGCAAACTCAAGTTCATATCTTAATCAGCTATAGACCAGAAATCATTAAAGCATCACTAGTCTGTCAAAGTCTGGACTGACGGCCAAAGAAGTAACTTCAAACAACATGTCACTAAGACAGTCTTCATAATTGCTCTTGAATATTTCAAGGGATGTCTTGCAGAAATGGGTTTAGACCTATCCTATATATCTTCAGAGGGAATATTAAGGAGCAGGAATTACACATCACAAGGAGACAGATTTTCACAATATATGAGAAAATCTGTCAACAATTACAACTGTCCAAAAAGGAATGCACTACCACAGAAGATCATGAATCCCTCGTACCCTTAATTAGTGGTTAAACAAACAGAGGAAACCACTGGTTGGGGGATATTGTGAAAAAGATTAATTTAACAAATATGGAGTCCCACGGACTCAAAAATGAAAGGAAAGAAACTGCTACTTTGTATCAGCCAACATGCTACCTCTTACATATATATCCTTTAATCCTCAGCAAAAAAAAGTTATTAAATATCAATTCATTTTACAAACTGAAAATCTGAAGTTTCAGAGCAATTAATTTGCAAGATTATAAAGCCATAAAGTGGTAAATGGCATTTATTTCCTTAGAGCTATCTGTCTTTATAATCCATGTTTTTTCTATACTTGAACACTGCACATATTATAGCCGACTTCTAATATAGTTCCAATGGCACCTATATCATGCTACCTTTGAGCTGATTGTTTTTGAGGCTCTGGGTCTTAAACAGGTACGCTTCCTCTCAAAGGCCGCCAATAGTTGACAGCAGTCACTACAGTTCCAGCAAGGAATGTGCTTTTCCTGAGTTAAGGATTTCAGGTAAAGAACTGGGGACTTTTAGACCAGTGTTTCTGTATAGAAATAAAATATGTTCACTAAAGTAATCAGAATATGACTATAAGTCACAACTTAATGTAAAAACACTGACTGGATCAAGAGTTAGAAAATATGGGTTAAAGTTCCAGTTCTACCACTTACTAGCTTGTGACTCTGGGCGTGTCAGTTAGTACTGGGGGTGTTAGTATCTCTGAGCCTCAGTTTCCTCATACAGAAAATGAGAGAGGTAGAACTGGAATATCTTTTAAGAGCCACCTCTTTTTGATTCCATAATATTCATAGCAAACTTGAAAATAAAAAACAAGATTCAAGTTTCCTTATTTGCTTAAGTACTATTCATGGTACCCTCTAGTCCTGTACAATATCAGGCAAGAAAGTGACCTTTCTGACTGGTTTCTAAAACTTGCAGTGGTCATACTGGTGATTCTCTCTGGGCCCTAAAGGCATAGGAGAGAACTGAGGGCAGACCAAACTGTGTAACATGATCACTCCCCAAACACTCACTGGTTTTTGAACTTTGTTCTCTACTAACAAGAGTCAGATTATTCTTTGACTTTATTTGCTAATAGTGATTTTTCAGTTCACATAAGAAAAAGCCTCTGTTGATAGGAAATAATTAGTGTATGTAGGGCTAAAGGGGGTACAATGTACCTGATATACTGCAAAATGGTTCAGGGAAAAAAAATGTGTATGTGGGGGAAAGGTAGGGGATGCAGATAGAGCAAGAGGGAGGGTAAATGGGGAGAAGGGAGGGTGAAAAGAAGAATTGTAAAGCAGGTGGGGCAAAATGTAAACAATAGGTGAATACAGGTAAAGGGTTCATGGGAATTCTTTGTACTATTCTTGCAACTTTTCTGAAAGTTTAAATTATATCAAAAATAAAAAGTTTCCCCTTAAGTCCCCCACCAAAAAACAGCAATTCCACATGATAAAATACAGCATACATATATTTCAACTGTTTTTTTGACATGTCACATTTAAGGATTATAAGAAATAGTTCTGCTTTATTAACTATATATTAAATACTCTATTTACATTATAGCTGACTTTGGAAAATAAGGCTTCCTCCAACATATTACTCAGTGCTATTTGCTGTTTTCTTAACCCATTTCCCATTTGCCCTGAGAAATCATCGATGGCGCTTGTGGCTGCAGTGTTACCCTGAGATAACTCACGGATTACAGTTACAACCTTACCTCCAAAGTTTGCCACAGAATATCTCACTTTTATTATTATTATTTTTGCATCACTCTAGTAGTAGCAATCGTCTTTGGAAACAAATGACATCATTCTATTGATAGCAATCTGTTTTTAGCAGTGATATTTCCATTTACAAAATATAGTAATTCTCAATTGCTGAAAATGTCAAATCCTAGAAAATGTAGCATTCCTACACACATGATGTCAACATCCTTCTGGAACAGCTGTCAGCCGAAGATTCATTTGATGAATCCGATTTATGTATACATTTCAGTTACATTAGAATTAGAGACAAGTTGTTTAGAAATAACTCAAGAACAGTTTTTATATTTTATTTTCACATTAAAAACCAGTTGGATTTGCTGCAGTCCAAAGAGTGTTTATGTAAAATTAAATTAACAATGGCAGCAAGTTAAACTTTTTTTTTCTAAAGGGGAAATGGGTTAAAAGCAAAAGCTCTGAGGATGGGAGCTGAAGCAGAAACAAAGGAGTGTCAAAACAGCCAAAGACTCACAGCAACGCCACAGAAGGGAAATAAGTTATGAGGCTCTAGTTTTTCTGGTTATATTAAATTGTTTTTTTTTTTTTTTTATGGCTTAAGAGGGTAATATCCTGAAGTTAATTATCCATATTATATTTCGGCAGATTTCTACAGATAAAACCAGAGGTAATTATTTTCAAAATGTAAATATATTTTTAAAATGTTTCTTCTGAAGTCAAGCCTCAAAAAATAGATACAGATGTGATTTCTCCAGGTTCTCTGATGTGGTGTTGGTCTGTATTAATCCCTTTTATCTTTAAAAGAAGAATATATAAAGGAATGAAAATAAAATGTGATTACATGCTCTTTCACCTAAAGCTGTTACACTGCGCATGTTCATTGATTTATCATTGGATATTCCCAAATACAAAAAAAAGTCCACTAGAAATGAAATTTTAATCTCTTGGTAATTTTTTTTTAAGTAATGACCATCCTTACTATAACTTTTCCATATTAAAAACTGCCTTTATTTTTAAGGCTAAGTTTGGAAAAACTATGACTCAGAAATGTCAACCTTATTCAACTTACCTTTGTCTGTTCTTTTCTAAGTTGTTTTAATAATGTTAAATCGTCCAAATTCTTTTCTCTTTCTTCTCGGAGGTGTTTTACTACTGATGAAGTCTGAGCTATACAATTTTTTATGACTCTGTCTCTACTGGCATGAGCCTCCATCAACTAAAAGAATAAAGGAATGAAAAGAGGAAAATCACACCAATTAATTACATTTTAGTGTTTTAAAAAAAATCCTTATTTTTAGATTACAGAAATGTAATACTTACTAAAACAATTTTTCAAAATTAAATCTATGGAAAAAAAGGTCGTGCTAATCAATCACCTAAAAACAGATCGAAGAAAGCCAGCGGAAGGAATGAGGTTGGGGTTGTCTTCTTCCTGAGGATGCTCCCAGGGCTTCCTGCTCTTCTTCCTGCATGCCCTGCACCGGGCTCATCACCTCAGTCTCCTTTTCCCTACCTCTTCTCCTCTCATGTTTCCATCTATGTGTTCCTCTACCCTACACCCGCCCTCACACACATGTGGGCCACTCTTTACTGCTATTCTTCCTCTTTTATTGTCCTTTCCTGTTTTCTTCAGCCTCATGTTGTCACCAAGCATGGGAAATTAGAAAGTGATGTAGAGAAGATCTTAAGTACAATGAAGATAAACAAAGAGTGTTGCATTTACAAGACAGAGCCCTTTTCAAGATTTTAAAGTTTAAAATTGTGTATGAAGTACAGATTATAGGTTCCATCAATTGTGTGTGTTGATTCAAAGTAAGGATATCTAAGAGAGCAATTCCCCACTAACCTCATCTTAATGTGACAAATCCAATACACCTCACATCTATTTTCTGCCTTGATTCGTGGAGTATGATGGTCATGTTCTGAACACACTCCTACGATCATAGACAAATTCTGATGATATCCCAAAATTTAGGGAACAGGAAAAGCAAAATACTAAAATAATACGCAATCACCATTATAATTAACGGTACCTAAATAAAGTGGTTTACTTCCAACAAGATTTAAGTGTTAACTTGCTTCATGTAATTATATCATTCTTTCTTCCCTCTGAAGAGAGAATAACCTAATGCTAGGCTAGTGAATGTTATAACTGGGATAACCTAATCATTACATATATTTATATAAAATATATATAAAATATAGGACTAACTTAGTTATTCTATAAGCATCCTTCATAAGTTATTTAAAATACATCTCTTAAATGATCATTTTGGGTTCCTGTGGTTGAGAACTACTAGTCTAACATATGCCAAGAAGGAAAAGACCTTTGCATTTCTGGAGTTCAGTACTAAAAGTACATTAATTATAAATCATACCCATGGGAAGAGAAAAAATTTAAACTGCCTAATAGACACTGACCCCACCTATAGTAAATTTCTCTAATATGTTCATTTTTTCATTTTAACATTTAGGATTTATGGGGATAGATTCAAGGCTCATATTTCATTGGCGAATATGCTGCTTCTTTACTTATTTACTCCTTAAGGTATAATTATAAGGAATTAAAGGAGCCAACGAGGGTAGGGAACTACTTTTCCCAAAACACAATAAGAGGAAAAGAACCATCCTCAGAGTTAAGAAGCACTCCTGGCTGCTGTGTAAGACTGGCTAAATAATTAGCATTCTTTTATAAAATTATGGATTATGAGAAAATAATCGCTAATATCCTTTCTACCTCTAAAATGGACAAGCAACATGACTCAAAACATTGCTTAGATATTAGATGCTATTTAATCACTTTGATATTGTGTCTAATTCTCTAGCAATTGGTGTAACAGCATTAGCACCAATTAAAAGTCTATCAAAATAGTCTCATTTTTCTATTTGCATTTTAAAACAAAATTCAAAGTTTGTACATTTTCCTTTCAGTCTCTCTCACCACAGAGTTTCCATCCTTGTTGGGCTTCCTCCACTAGCTTCCTCTTTAATTTGGCCCCTTTTCCTGTGGATACACTTTTAGCTGCAGACCACCTTCCTACCCCTGCCTGCTTACTTCTCCTCAGATTAGCCCCATTAGAAATCCACTGAATGTGAACAGAAATTACTAGGCAAATCATCTTTGACTCTGCATTATCAATTATTTTGATACTGGTATTAATGAACATCCTTCAATAAAGTTCAAAATTAAGAGGCATGTGCACAAGGAATATGCATGGACTTCTATACATGTATGTCAAAGAAATGACCCTATCAGAGAAAAATAGAGCACTAAACCGGGTGCAGCTCATTAGTATTATATAATTGAGGGTTTGGTCACATTAGAATTGTTTCTGATATATGAAGTGCTTATCAAAGCAACTGAGGTAAAATTTATTAAGACACTCAGTAAAGTAAAAGGCAAGGCCTTTCATTAGAGGAGAAAAATCCTGAACAAGAAGCATGCCATAACCACACTTCCTTTGATTTAGTGTAAGTAATTCTGAAAGGAAGACTTTGGGGGAAGCAGGAGAATGATTCAAAACTAATCTAAAGGGGGTATATCTAGGACTTTCCAGTTTTATTTTACCAGAACTTTTAACTTTTTATTCCAAAATTTTCATATATATTTTAATCAATATTTTAAAACAATGAGTTTTATCTTTAAGGGAAATATAATGCCAGCAGTTTTCTTATAGTTTTTTTTTTTCTGGTATTTTTCTTTCTAGAATAAATGCTGATTATAAATGAACTCTGAATTACATTCTAATTCCCAAACATTGTTTTTTTACAGCCCTGACAATGACCCTTGGTTTAACATCATTAAAATCTAACAAAAATTATTAAATTTTTGCCATAGCATTTTTTGTTTTGAATCTTCTTTTAGAACTTTTGACAAAACTGATATAAGGAGAAGCATATCATTTAAGTATACACATTCCATAAATTCATTATATTAAAGAGATACCTTTAAGAATTACTTTAAATCAATCACTATGACACTAATAATAGTCTTGCATTTGTAAAACACTGCTCCAAGGTCAAATACTTTTTATTGCTCAGTATTGACTTTTGTTTATCATGAGAATAATAATGTAAAGCTAGAAAAATTTCCTAGATTGAAGGTAATACACTGTAATAAAGGAATCTCACTAAAATTATTTTATTTTTATTAAGAGTAGACTTTTAAGATTTCAAATTTCTAAAAAAGTGTTTCATAACTTTGCTGATGATCTCCTGTATAGAAGCATTACTAGTAGAGTGCAAATACTCCTTCATCACCTATGGAAGGAAGGGTCAGGGACTAAATAAGTCAGGTGACTGTAAGCAGCTTAGATATTTCACAAAGTTCCAATTCTTACCTATGACAATATTTAAGGGAACTCAGTGGTACTTATTAGCACAAGTGCTCTGCTGCAGTCCCGATCCCTGGCACAAAACTACTTGATAAACAATCTTTTGCATGATATTCATGTTGCTAGATCCCTCTAAGATATCAACAGACAGAGGAAAACCCGAACTTATACATAAGAGTATCTAAAACAGAAAGATTTCAAATTAAGTATGCAAGACTATCCTGGTTCAACAAAGGAATAAAAAATATTTTAGTAATAGCAACAACTAATAATAGCAGCAGCAAGCATTTATACTATACATAAAAGGTGTAGTGCAGTAAGCACTTTATACTAAAACATTTCATCTTCTTAATAATCCTATATTATTATAATACTATTTTACAAATAAGGAAGCTGAGACAGAGGTTATATAACGTGTTCAAGATTACCCACCTAGAAAGTAGCAGAGGTGGATTTATTCTGGATCTGGAATCTATGTTGTTAATCACTACACTATAAACTTCTAAATTAATAAAAAAGATTGGAAATAATGGAATAGATTATTGAGATTATAATAGTGAGGGGAAGATCACTAAAATGATCATAAATTTTTAGTTCTTTAGACAGAGTGACCCAAAGAAACTAAGTGAATTGTCAAACAACCTCATAATAAATTAGGACTTGGACCTATGATCCACTTCTAATACTGGATTCTACTCCTTAAAGTCCACAACCCTGAAATTTTGTCAAGCCAGAGAAATTACCTGAACACTCAGTAAAGTGACATATTTTCATATAAAAGCAGAACAAAAACATCAGCAGTTAATACACTGAATAATTGATATGAATAAGCTTATCCCAAAATGATTTTTTTTTCATAATTGAGAAAAGGACTTTAGGTCTTAAGTAATACCTTTACAATACAAGGAATCTTAATAGTAATGTTGCAGTAGAGCCTAAAAAAGCAAATGCCATTTGAACTTTAGCCTCCAAGTTAATGAAAAGTTATATTTAAACTATAAAAATACTTAATCATTATTGCCTTCTGCTTTTAGAAATTAAAAAGAAATAAAAGGAATCTTTAAGTCAGTGAAACAAATATATACTTGAGAAACCAAAGCCTTAGGAAAGAACTATATATCTGTGAATTTTCTTCTCTCTCAACTGGCAAATGCTTCTATTTCCCTACCTGATGAGTGAGGGAAGAAAGAAGACACAGAAGGGGTTAAGCGTGAGGCGTTCTAATTCCTCTTCTATCAGCTGTCTGGCTTCTTAGGACTGATGCATTCAAGCTCTTGTTCCCGCTTCACTGTTCCACTTGACTGTTTTGCTCTTTTATTCTTTTGTGCACAACGTTTCCTTATGTTTAAGGCGGCCCATGGGGGGCCAAAAGACAACCTACTCTCATTCCTTAGAACCATCTCTTCACGGACTTGTGCATAAGATGACACATTTCTTTAGTCTGTGGAAACTAGGTCAAAACTTGCCCTCAGGTGTGGGCAAGAAAAAACACAAAGATGTCTTTTACCCACAGTCTAATCATACATAAAACAACTAAGTTCTTATTTTGCCTGCAAAGAAAGGAATAAAGAAAGCACAAAACAAAAACTCAAAAGATACACTTACAGACTCATAAAGCTGTTTACAGGTTTGGCTGGCATCAATTTTCCCTGCGAAGGAAGCTGTTGGAACCGTAGTGTTTAATTCATGTACTATTCTGTCATCAATCGTCCTCATCACCTTGAGTAATTCCTACATATATTTAAAATAAAAGAATAATAACCTGAATGGAAGGTTAAGTGGTTAAAAAAGAAACATTTAAACCAAAAAATAAAGTTCTTGGATATTTTACAACCCTGTAAGTCAGGAGTGGGGAACCCATGATTTTCCTGCAACCAAAGAAAAATCTTTATTGTAAGAATTATGTAATAGTAATTCTAACAGTGGGCACCAGCTCTGTTTCCTTGGCTCAAACATGATCCTTTTTTAAAAAAAAATTATTGTGTGTGTGTGTGTGTGTGTGTGTGTGTGTGTGTGTGTGTGTGTGTGTATTTCATGTGTTTACACAGAGAGTTTTCTCTCTTGGATCAAATGTGACCATCTTAAGGATAAAGACAGTTTTTATTCATTTTTAAACCCCACTTTCTGGCACAGTGCTTAGCAAACAGTGTGTGCTCTTTTCATCTCCAGTACACAGACAATAAAGAATTCTCCTGAACTTGATTACCACAATCCAGCGTAAACTGCTCTATTAGTCTAAAATGTGATGCTGGGTAGAAAACTTCCGGAAAGATTTACAAGTAGCGGTTAACTTGCAAAAATTAATTATACTCTTTTACGCTAAATTAATCTATATACCTTTTTAGGGTTTTAGTTTTTTACTATGGTTGTACATAATTTTTGTAATGAAAATAAGTAAAACAAAACATGCTGCTACAGAAAGAATCGAATCTCTTCCTGCCTTCTCCCCCACTGAAAAAGGCTCCAACTCTCAAAAATCCCAACCAAAAGAAAAATAACAAAAGGAAAGGGGACTTAGACTCTAGTGAGTGAGCCTACACAGCATTGTCCCTTCTCCCCACATTTTAACTAGGGTATTTCACATTTGTCACCAGAGAAATAGCATCAGCTATATTCTGTCTCCAGAAAACAAACTCTAGAAAAGGTGTAACCTTAGCAGTATACCTTCTTTTTAAAATTATTTCTTAAATTTATTCCTCTCACTCATAAACAAACATGATCTCTAAAAAAGCATCAAGAATATAGAAGTATATAATAGTAGAGATAGTCTTATTACTGAAAACATCCAATAAGTTCACATTTAATATTAATGTATTAAAAACAATTTTGTTTGATCCTCCATCTCCCTCCGCATAAAGTCCAATTCCTTTCCTTTGCCAAACTTAAATCCGTGACTAAAACAAACTCCTTCATTTCTTTCATCCATTTGTTAAAATAAAAACTTTTACTATGATTAAAGCATTACATATTCATTTCAGAAAAATTAGAAAAAAATTTTAAAGAATATAAATATCATCCATAGTTAAACATTAGCAATATTTTAGCATGTCCCTTTAGTTTTGGTACACATATCTATAAATATTTTTATAAAATTGAGGTATTTTGTAACATTTTAAAGTCCAAATTTTATGACATTATACAATGAGCATTTTGCCCTTCCTAGTAAAAATGCTTTGAAGACATTTTTCATAGTTGTGTAAATATTCTGTTCTGGGTACCACAACTTATTCTACCATTTCCCCATTGATGAACATTTAGGTAGTTTTCAATTATAATAACCATTCCGGCCATTCAGACTGAAGTCTGCAGTCCAGAATCTGTTGCTATCAGTCTATTAATCTTTAATTAGTAATTTAATGACCTTTTATAGATCTCAATCTAGAAGTATAACAGTTTGCAGAAGGCTCATGATTTCAACTAAAAAAACACAGGCAAACATCAGTTCTAAAACCAACTTCACTAAATTATCCCCTCTTCTTTTATCTTTTCTACTTCCATCCATATCATCCTCATTCTCTGTGCACTGGAATTCTTAGGGGTTAATCTCAACATAGCCACTAAGCAACTTTAAATCCTTTATGTACAGTGGAGGACATATAACATCGATAAGTGGCAAATGCCACACAAATGATGGCAGCACTATTTACAGTCAAAAAATAGGTAATTAGCAGAGACCAACCTTGCCGACTTTACCTCCTACAAATTGCCTATTTTAAAAAAGGCCTTCTTTAAAATTGAACTGATCTTGAGTTTAAGTTATAGCTTTTAGATAAGGCTTTCCTTAGCTGACCATCCTCAGCAACCTTTCTTCTTTAAACAAATGCAGTAATTAGAGAGTCCCACAGGGTTTATTCATTTAACTCATTCTTCACTCCAAAAATATTCACTAATATCTAGTATGCATGAGGCAGCATTCTAAACATCAGGACTACAGTGGTGCATAAAACGGAAAAGCTCTTTGCTTTTGTAGAGCAAAAATTTTGGAGGACACACACAATAACCAAGTACCCCAATAAACAAAATTTCAGTACAGTAGTCCCCCCTTATCCATGGGACCATACATCCCAAGACGCATAGTAGATAGATGCCTGAAACCATAGATAGTACTGAACCCTGTATAAACTGGTTTTTTTCTATACATACATACCTTTTCTGGAATTTTCCATTTAATATTTTTGGACTGCAGCTGACCATAGATAACTGAAATTGCAGACACGGGGGGACTACTGCACTAAAAAGTACTACTAAAAAGAAAACTAAGGTAATGGAATAAAGAATGACTGGGTTTAAGGGGTACCTTAGATAGATCAAGAAAGGCCTCTCTGAGGACAAACTGAGCTGAGACCTGAATGATACCAATGAGCCAACTAAAGGAACACCTAGGGAAATAAGTAAAAATTTATGAGGCAAGAACAAACTTGGGGGTGTCTGAAGAACTAAAAGAACATAAGTGGGCTAAGAATGAATAAGGGAGAAAGTGGTATGAGGTGAGGTCAGAACAGACCAGAAAATGAAGGACGATTGAGACCATGAAAACAACCAAGCATTCTATTCTAAAGGCAACACAGTTTTAGGTAAGAGAATGATATAAACAGGATTAATTTTTTTAAAAGATAACTTCAGCTGCTATGTGGAGTATAGACTCTAAAGGGTAGAATAGAAACAGGTGACCATTTAGCAGACTACTGTGGTCATCTAGGCAAGAGATAAAGAGTTTGATTAAAAAGTAGCAGTACAATTAGGGAGAGGAAGCTGGATTCAGGATATACTTTGAAAATAGAGCTGACAGGAATTGTTGATGAATTGCCAGTGATGGGTGAGGAAGAAAATAGGATAACTTTTAAGTTAGAGGCCTGCGCAAAGAAATGGATGCTGTGCTCTTAACTGATGGTGGGGAAGAGACTGAGGGAAGAAAAGATTTGGAAGGAAAGGGCAGATCAAGAGTTCTATTCTTATAGGGTGTTTGGTGATATTTAGGATTACTGTCAATTGTATGTGATATTGGTATTATTTAAAATTATCATCTTTTAGGAATAGAGACTGAAATATTTATAGAAAAAAAGATATTTGGGAAATGCTTCAAAATAATCTGGTTAGGATGAGGTGGTAGGAATATGGAGATGAAACAAGAGTTGCCATGAATTGTTGTTGGAGCTAAGGAACAGGTACATGGGGATTCATGGTACCATCTGTCCTTTTGTGTATGTTCGAAATTTTTTAAGACAAAAAAAAAATTTTTTTAATAGTTCTGGTTTGGACATGTTAAGTTTGAGATGCCTATTTGATATCTGAGTAGAAAGTTCAATATACTAGTCTGACACGGAGGAGGGACAGAGTTATATTAACAAACTGATGTTATTTAAAGCCGTGAGATTAGAAGAGATCACTGAGATAGACTAGAGGAGTGACTAGGGACCAATGAATGATAAAGAAGGAACTCTGAATCTAAAACTACAAGAGAAAGACTGATGTCGTAGAAGTTGGATGAAGAGAGGTTTCAAGGAGGGGAATGGTCAACTATGTTGAATGTTACTAGGAGTTGAGAAAGATGAACAGAAATTAACTTTTAGACTGAGCAGAATGGAAATCATGGGTGACCCAGACAAAAGTTATTTAAATAGTGTTTAATAGACTGAAAAGTTAATGTGGCTTAAGTACAGATTATTGAGAAAACAAGGTGTTAAATGAGGCCCAGTCATTATTGGTTGCATTACAGGACTTTAGTCTTTTTCCTGAGAGCAATGGAAAGCCAATGAAGTGTTTCATTGGTTTAAGTACACTGGGGCTTTATGATCGGATTCGTGTTCTAAAATTACTGCTTAGGTTGAAGTGTTGAAGTGTGGTAAATGGACAGTAGAAGAGTAAGAAAGGATGCAAAGAGATACCATTTAGGAGACTAAGGTAGCAATCCAGGTGAAAGATTATCTAGCTCAATATTCCCCAGGGTTTGTATTTACTCTGAACTTCAACCAATTTTGAATTTGATCAGTAGCTATATGGTAAAATTCCCCTCCAATAAAACAATTTGAACATTCTGTTAAGTTCCTTATACAGCAATAAGAAATCCTCTGCATTCAACAGGTGTTAAATCAATCAATTTCAGTCTTATCAATTGTACCTACAAATGTGAATTATCAAATATATCAATTCTTCTCTATGTGCCAGAGAATTATCAATAAATGGTCTAGAGCCTGGCTTTCATAGGGTACACACTAGCCACATGAGGTTATTTTATTTAAAATTACATAAAATTTAGTTCCTCAGTTGAACTAGCCACATTTCAAGTGCTCAAGAGCCAATGTTACCAGTAGCCACTGTACTGAACGACACAAATTTCCATCATCACAGAAAGTCCTATTGGATAGTGCTGAATTCAAGAAAATATGAGTCTCTAAACTAATAAGGTACTTATTCAAGACTGCTGAGAATTAAGCTATTCTTAAACATCACAGAAAAGTGCTAGAAAAGATAAAGAAAAAAAGGGGGGTAAGATGCAGGAAGGAATTTCTTTCAAAATGAGAAAGAAGAAAAAGAACTATAGACCACCCCCTTACTAGGCACACATTTCCTCACAGTGAAAAAAGTGCCAGAGCTCTGAAGGCAACTCCAAGAGGTCTAGAGAAAAGCCTGGGTGGCCCTCACAGACTGACAGCAATTGGTGGCCCTCACAGGCTGACAGCAATTAGAAGGTTAATACAGGCACAAAAGTGCTGCTGTTAAATCATGTGTCTTATTCATAAGGAATCACTTGCCTGCAACTGCCAATCAGTCTTCTGACACCCAGTAACTCCAGGCACAAGGACAGAGAATAGCTGGGCATGTTGCAAACAGAACCAATCACTAATGCTAGAATAGTCTATTCTGTACCTAATTACCATATAACTCAAAATCAACTGTGTATAAATGAATAAATATTCCTAATACCAAAGACTTAAACATTCTGGGAAGGAATACTTAGTTGATTTTGTTCAGGTGATATATGAACTAGTTCTTAGAGTCAGGAAGAGGGATTTCAGTGTAGCCACAAGTGTAAAAATGCATGGAAAGAACAAAGAGCATGATGTGTTCATAGAGCAGTAGGCATATGAAGGTGGACAGCAGAGATCAAATGAATGTTGGAGGAAGAGGGAAGGGAGAGAAATGGAAAAGGGGTAGGGAGAATAGAGGGGGAGAGGGAGGAAGGGGGTGGAAAAGGGAGAATAAAGGTGGGGAGAGCTAATTAGAGAAAGGCATTTTGGGATTGCATGCCATGTTGTCATTTAAACCTAGTCATATGACTAAAATTAAGATGCATGGACATAGTATTATGGAGATGAGATTGAAGGGGAGATATTTTAGAGAAAGTAATGACTGAAAACAGAGAGACCAATGACAAAGCAGGTTGCAAAAATGCTAAAGCTTGAACAAAGACTGTGGCACAAGTGATGATCTTCCTACAGCACCTATTTGAGCTTCTCACCCTCTGCTCGAAAACAACTCCCTGATCTCACTTGGCCTCCAAGGCCTCCCACAATCTGGTTCCAACTTTTTGTGTATAATGTGCCCCTGAGCAAATCTTGAATTCCAGCAAAACTGACTGGCTATTTCTCCCCAAAACATAAACATTTCTGCCTTAGGTACTATTTTCTTCCCTACCTGAAATATCCGTGATTCTGCCCAACTCAAGTATCATCTCTTGATTTCTCTCTGAACCGTTATTTTTTTCATAGTCTCAATATTTTCTACATATTTTATACCTTTACTTACATTGTTTCTTGTTTGGTACCCATTCCATTGTGTCTTCCCAAGTGCCTGGTACCTAGCAGTATCTGCTATGGACTAAATTATGCCCTCCCAAATTCCTATGTATTTTAAGATAGGGCCTTTAAAGAGTTAATGAAGGTTAAATGAGGTCACACAGGTAGGGCCCTAATCCCATAGACCTGGTGTCCTTCCAAGAAGAGAAACTGAGATTTCTCTCCCTCTACATGCACAAAGAGGCCATGTGAGGACAGTGAGAAGGCAGCAATCTGTAAGCCAAGAAGAGAGGCTCACCAGAAACCAACCTGACAAGACCTTGGTTTTGGATATCTAGCTTCTAGAACTGTGAAAAAATAAATTTCTGTTGTTTAAGCCACCCGATCTGTTTTATTTCTTATGATAGCCCTAGCAGACTAATACCATATCTAAGAATCCTTGCTGAATGTTAAAATGGAATTCTAGACATTCAATTTTAAACATTCTTTTCTGGATTTTACTTCATTTTGGAAATAGGATATTTTCCAGGAGTGCTAAGTCCAACTTTTATAATAGAAAAATAAGAATTGTAAAAATGTAAAACATGTTAAAAACTCTTAAAGCATGAACCTAAATGGAAAAAAAATCAGAATACTAGGTGCCAAAGGGAAGAAAGAGAAAGGACAGGGCAGGGATTGACTGGGAAAGGACATGAGGAAACTTTCAGAGATAAATGTATTATTCTCTACGTTAATGGAGGTTTGCATTATAGGTTATGTAAATATCAGAACTCATTGAACAGTATTTCACTAATGCAAATTTTTTCAGAAAGTAAACAAACATTGAATTCTAGCTAATGATGTACATAGTGAAAGGCATGTTTAGGAGTGAAGTATATGGATATTTGCAACTTACTTGGACATGCATCAAAAAATAAAAAGGTAGATTAATGAAAAGAAAGATGGAAATGTGATAAATATAGTAGATCACTGATTACAGAATCTAGATGGTGGGTATATGAGTGTTCACTGTACAATTCTTTCAACTTACCTGTTGTGTTTGAATATTTTCATAAAATTCTAAAAAAGATACACCTAATCTTTATAATTTAAAAAAAAAATGACTTGTTTCTCTTCCACAGTATTCATGTAGTGCTTTTCACATTTAGGGTAAATTGAAAATGTAATAGTTTCATAGCTAATTTAAACTTTGCTCAATAATTTGTGAGAATGCTAGTTAACTATGTTTTACAATTTTATTAAGTTCATCTAAACCTAAATATTACACTAAAATTTTACAAGTTTATAGCACCTTCATTTATGTTCTTGTGTGTCTCTGAAGCAGTAGAAGCAAATGTTATTCTCATTTACAATGAGGTTAAATGATGTGCCAAGGCCAGCTCTGGAAAACCAGATCTTCTGACTTTTAACCCAGGATATTTCCATTATAAACTATGCATTTGGAAAAGTCCTAGAGAAAGTATCTAAAAACTTCCCAAATGTTTCACTAATGAGACTTATATTTTACGATCCTTTTTACTTACATTATCTCTGTGAATGAAATTGGTTTCTTGCAAGACAGTTTAGCCCTTGCACCACTTATAACATCAAATCTGACCTTCTAAATAAAAAAATCAGTGTTCTTTAAGCACAGTTGGATGTTTTAATAGCAAAAAGACCCTTTAAAACTTAGTATTAGAGCTTCAAATAATTGTAAAGATGACAGCAATTTTAAATGTTACTTAACATAATCTTATTTTACAGATTCAAAATACCCAAAGGGGTTGTGATTCGCTCAAGGCCCCAAAGCTGTTAATGGCAGAATACTAGAACCCAGAATATCTAACTCCCTAACCTTTCCCATAAACCTTAAAGTTATCATTGCTCAATTATCTGAGTTTATTAACGCAAGTTAAATCATAGTACTAATGTGACAAGACCAATGCCACAAATGGGCCAGTAAACCTATAATAGTCCACATACTTCAGAATTCAAGAGTCTTTTTTATTGTATTTGAGATTTTTACAAGTATTTGTATTTTGGGGGCACTTTGGTCACATTTGAAGTCAGGTGCTGTGCTGAGCTAATCTGAGAAACTGCTGAAGTAGTAAAGAAAGTGCTAGTAATGATCTCACATTAAAAAAGACCCCACATAGACTTCTTCCATCGAATGATGTTTGTCAAAGAATTCAGTCTGTTGAGGTTATCTTCAAGAATACCACTCTCTACAAAAGGCCTCAAAGCACAAAGCTAATTACAAATAGGTATATGACACACGAAATGAGTTTTCAATCTCTTTAGTTAAAAATAATTTGTAAGGTCATGATTTTTAAAAAGTTAAACTCTTTATCTACAGAGCAGCACATTTATTCCTACGCTGGAGAGATAACTTTCATAGCAACTTGATCAAAATCCAGATCTCTGTCCTTTAATTCGTGGGTTAATATTTAACCCTAGACCTCTGGTTTTATATATATATATATATAAGATACAGCCTTAAATGTTACATTTTCTCTAATGCTTAGGGAGGCAGCAGCACCAGAGCAGATACTAGAATTATCCCTCCAAGGCTGCAAACGTTCTGCCCCATCAAAACAGTAAAACTTGTACCAAGCTGTTTTGTTTTATCAAGTAAATAAACTTCCCTTCACTTTCTTTCCTATAAATGCTCAACTGAAAATAGGCGGGGAATGGCAGACGTTAGAACCGAGTTCCCGGGATGGCTAAAAGATTTTTACAACCCCTACCCGCCGGGTCCGAGCTCAGTTTTACCAACGTACAACCACTTGGAATTTCCCATAAAGTTAATTAAGGCGTGGGTAGCGCAGAGAGAACCATTACCCCCACGCATGCTGCCTGGCTCCCTAAGGCCAAGCCCCGCGCCCCCCATGACCTCCAATGGCTCTAAAAAGGAGCCTTGAGTTGCCCTCTTCTTCCACAACTTGTCCGCACTGCTTCCTAGGCCAGAGGAAGGAACAGGGTCCTGGGACAAAAAGAAGGCCACGTCTGCCACATGAGGAAAACCCCATCACCTGGAACTCGGCGAACTCCTCACAGTTCACACCGCCACTGGGCGCCGCCATATTGGACAAACGCGAGGCCCCCAGCCCGCGAGCCAATCACCGCGGAGCAAAGGCGTCTGCGGCGCCGCCTGACAAAAAATATTTCCAGGGAAATCGCGAGCGAGCTCAACATAGGCATGTCTTTTCCCTAGTCCACGACCACTTTGAAACCTCTGTCTCAGCTGTACTTTTCACTCCTACTCTTTTGTCCTCCTGTAACTGACCCATATACGTAGGTCAAAGACTGTCAGACCTTGAAGGGATCGTTTTACTCGACTCCCACCTTCGTATAAAAACTAAAACTATTTTCTGGTTGCCCAACCTGGTTGTTCGAGAAAAAAGCTAGAGTAGAAATGGTTTTTCTTAACCCACCCCGTCCATTATCTACTTTCTGCATCTAGAGAGCCCTTTGTTCGTTAAGGATTTTGAAATCACTAAGAAATTGCAAAAAAAAGACATTTCTGGCGGGGTGGGTGGATAAGAATTGAATAAGTTTAGATGTGTAAATAATGTATAGTTTTACAAAAATAGGTTTAAGTAGAAAACAAAATAGCTAATACACAGGCTAATTTCTCAGCCCGAGAGAGACTCTCAAAGCCAACAAGGGATGGAGGCCATTAGGCCCAGTCATGTTTTTGATAAAGGTATAGTCATTGAGGACACTGGAAGAACAGTGTACTGAAATGATTTAGTAGACAGTGTGATTTTGGGAGTCAACAGTTCACAAAATACCTACGAGCACATTACTTCTATTTTAAACGGCTATTTTCTTACATGCAAAGAATAATGCTGCAAAGGTCCATTACACTCAGACTCCCAAAGAGCATTTTAAGGACATAACTAGGACACTGGGCCAGAAAGGATCCAGCGAGACTGCCCTCCCGCAAATTCTGCTCGTCACGCACGTTCCACATGTCCCGCGCATCACGCAAGCTCCGCCCATCACGCAAGCTCCGCCCACCACGCGGACCCCGCCCATGCGCCCAGTGAGGCCCACTCGCTCCGCCCCCAGCACCGCCTTCGTCGTTCCCACTGCCATCCTCGGTGACATTGAGTGTATCCACGCTGCCGCCGCCCGCGAGGCACTGCTGGTCGTCGGAGTAGGCGGCCATGAGGAGCCTGCGCGGCCTGCGCCTGGCGGCGGGTGAGACGTGGGCTAGTCTAGGGGCGGGCGGGAAGCCAGGTTGGCCACGGGGTTTGGAGGAATACTGCAGCCTCCCCAGGCCTGTTAGTTGCTTGGTGCCATCACGCACCCCCCTTAGGTTGTTTGGAATCCTACCTGCATGGTAGTAATAATGGGAGCTAGCAAAGGCTGAGCGAGCAACTGCTAAGCAGATACTGGGAGCTGGTCCGGAGTGACCTTCACACCTGGTTCTCTGTCCACCCTGCTCCCATCAACATTATGATCCCTTGCTCTCTCCATCCCTAATTCCTTCCCTCAGCACCACCCTCCTTTGGAGCTCAGTTTTTAATGCTCCTGCTATCCTTAGAACTCCCGTTGCCTGCCTGATTCAGCTTTCTACCTAACCTTCCCCCTCCGCTACTCTACTTGAGTCTCCTCCTGCCCCGTATCTCGCGAGTTTATCCGTGCTCTCTGAGAAAACGTAGTCCGGAGTTTCCTACCCATTTAGGGTCTGATTAAGCAGGGGTTTAAGGTTTCACAGAATAATAGTAATTGTTTTCTTAAAAAGGGGGATATGTTTTTCTTTTTAAACAGTTCTACAGTTAAGTGCTTTGACTTTCTTGGAGGAAAGTGTTATGTAAATGAAGAATCCGCAGTTTGTTTTCCTAGTAGACATTTGTAAAATGGGCATTTGGAGCCAGAACGTAATTTGCCTTCTTGGGGAACCAGCGGAGCCTTTACTTAGTAGGAGCTAAGAAATCAGCGTTTGCCTCTTGGCCCTTTTCTAGGCACCAAAGCAAATCATTTTTGGTCACCTTTGTAAGTTCGATAAGGCATAGTGAGTGATCTTTTATTCCTTCGTATCAAATTACTAAAAAAGTTGTTTAATTCAAATATTAAAGAAAGAATCGTCCCAAACTTAGCAATAGAAATAGTGTAAATATTCATTGTACATGAAATAATTTTTTTAAAAAATGTTATCCTTTACATACATGGCTTATTTTGCATTCCAAGGGAGAATGGACTGGAAAACATGTCTCATACTGGGAGAATATTATGTATTTCTTTTAAAACAAATAGTCCCTCCACTAAAAGAGATTGATTTCATTCATTTGTTAAGCTACTTCGCCTAAAATCTTTTGTGTACATTAGTCCCCCATTATCAGAGGTTTTGCTTCTCATGGTTTCAGTTACCTGTGAGCGATCGTGGTCTGAAAATGTTAAATGGAAAATTCTAAAAATAATTAATAAATTTCAAGTTCTGAATAGTATGGTGAAATCTCCCACCTTCCAACTTTATCCTGCCAGGGAAGTGAACCGCCTTTGTTCAGCATTTCCTCGCTATATACACCACCAGCTTGCTAGTCATTTAATAGCTGTCTTGGTTATCAGATTGACTCTCTTGATATTGCAGTGCTTGTGTTCAAGTAAACCTTATTTTACTTCTCTTTACTACCAAAGAAAAGCAGTAAAGTATATGTATAGGAAAAAAACATAGTATATATAGGGTTTGGTACTATTGATTGTTTCAGGCATTCACTGGGGGTCTTTGAATATATCCCCCACAGAAAAGAGAGGACTACTCTCTATCCTGTTAACTTTTATAAAGCCTTACAGCAAGGTAACTGAAAGAATCATCACTCTGTAAAAAAGCTGAAATAGGTTGAGTGAAAGGGACTTTGACTACATAGGAACTGAGTGTTTCTAAGTACTTCATCCTCTTTCTTTGAGAATGTATTTATGTACTGCAAAGATTCCTTAGGCTCTCTGCAGACTTTTGATGTTTAATAACTTCACTATTCAGCACTCGAAACAAAATTTCTTGAACAATTTTACTCCAGGTAGATCCACTAAAGATGTCATACAAGCAACTCTTTCCAAATGATCTTCTCTGAAGGTCTGATATTTTATGAGCAAATCCAAACAATCTTCTCTTCACCCACTTTTGCCCATTTTACACCTAAATACATTCACATACATTATTTTACTTGACTGATTTCTCATAGTAGCCCTCTTGGGTAAATCTTGTCATCCCTTCTCCATTTTATAGATGAAGAAACAGGTTAAAAAACATCCAGGATCACTTTGCTGCACAGTGTGAGAGTCAGAGATGAGCCTGCCCCTAATTCTGAAACTTATGCTCTTTGCTTTGTTCAAATTGCTTATTCACAATAAGTGTGTATATGTATTTGTTATGGCTAATTGGGTCTCTTTGATTTGAAATGGAAGAGTCATGAAACACAAATTTACTTGTAAGAGGGAAGCACACATTCATATGCAATTGTATTTTCAAATAAGAAGACTAATTTAACAAGCAGGCTTAATCAAATAATGTAGGTACAGTCAGGCCTTCCTACCCACAGATTCAACCAACCACTAATATGGAGAAAAAGTTACCTTATTGCTGATATGTGCTGTGTAGTTAGGCCCATGATGGTTGTGTCTGTACAGGACATGTACACTTTTTTTCTTGTCATTATTCACTAAACAATACAGTGTAAAGCTATTTATATTGTATCAGGTATTATAAGTATTCTAGAGCTGATTCAAAGCATTTGAGAAAAGATGTGTAGGTTATACGCAAATACTATGCTATTTTATATAAGAGGCTTGAGCATCCTTTGGTTTTGGTGTCCGAAGGGGTCCTGGAACCATTGCCCTTCAGTTACTGAGGGATGTCTGTATACTTCAATAATCCAGAATATTATTTAGCATAAGATAGCCTAGGTGACTGAAATTACACATAACCAAAGCTTAATCCTTTAAATGATGGACTTTATTTTTAATTGTTTCTGTTGGAAATCTTTGCTATACTCCTTTAGCAAACAAAACATGGGCTTTTATGAGCCTGAATTTGTTTACTGTTTTGTAGATATAGGTCAGGGTTAACTTGCAATTATTGGGCCCCTTCAAAGATAAGAGGTCCTGTGAACCTCTGAAATGATAACATATATATATGTGTATAATATATATATATATATATATATATATATATGTATAATATATATGTATGTATATATATAATATGTATATACATAGCATAATATATATATTGTATTTAAAGTTTTTTGATTATGTACCTGTTTTAGGGAGTGAGGGTCAGTCCATAGTTTCCATCCATTACTCAGAGCAATCTGTGCTCTTTAAGTTAAAAAGCATGGATACAATGATTTGGAACTAAATAGCTACTGACCCACACTAGTATGGGTTTCATGAGAGTAAGGACCTAATCTGTTTTGTTTTT
The DNA here is from genome assembly GCA_003508835.1 of Eonycteris spelaea. Classification (NCBI taxonomy): domain Eukaryota; kingdom Metazoa; phylum Chordata; class Mammalia; order Chiroptera; family Pteropodidae; genus Eonycteris; species Eonycteris spelaea. The sequence goes on from PUFA01000398.1 coordinate 442,689, forward strand.
ACTAATCCTCAGCACTTGTCAGTGTCCAACTCATATAATAGGCTATAGATACTTTTTAGATGGGGGACAGTAGGAAATATCTTGGAACATGCTGCAGATATAAGGTGTGTTTTCTCACCTATTTCTGAAAATAAAATAGATAAAACCTTCAGGACATTGTATCTTTCTCCAGAATAATTATTAGGTCAAAGGAATGGAATGGACTTATAAGAATGTTTCTTCATACTTTCAGAAAACTTTTACTACCCGAAACTCCTTTGACTTATCAGATTTTAAAATGAATTTATTATCATTTTTATACCAATGCAATAGACCATGGGCAACCCCCTTGTTAATTTAACCCACATCCCAGAGCATTAGAATCAAGTGATATCTTAGAGGTTCTGTAGTCCAGTCCCCTAATTTTAAAAATAATGAAACTTAAGGTCCAAGAAGGAAATTGACTTGTGAAGGGTCACAAGAGTAAAAAGGTGAGCCACAACTAGTATCTCCTGGCTCCCATTTTGACTTTATTTCCACTACATTCATTATTCCTTTATTTATTTTTATTTTGTTTTTGGCTGACTACTCTAAATGAGTACCATGTCCATTTTTACTGCTCCAGTCTTTGATTTTGCTCATCTCTCCCTCCAGGTCTTGCCAACAGATTTTTATTGAGCACACACTTGTGCCCTGTACACTATAAAAGCTCTAAAATGAGTGGTCTGCCGCTTCTAGGGCTAGAGTGTATTGCAATGAACAAGCATACCTATATAATACACCTGGAGAACTTATTTATTAAGTTCTGGATTACAGAACAGGTTTTCAGTTCTGTGGTGTCCTAGAGTTGGTTCCTCACAGTTTTGTGTACATCTCTTCCTAATTTCACAGTCAACGATGTTACACTGATGCCTTGAAATCGGCCATCATGAGGGTTGTTCAGGGCTTTTCTCCACCGACCCCTCCCAAGGGCCAGCCTACTACTGGCTTTAAAAATTTAGAGAAAGGGAACGTAAGGTAGGTTACGATTATCTACTGAAGGCTCCATTGAAACAGAAGGGATGGGAGGGTGACATGAGCAAAGGTAGGGGTGGTAGTGAGTCTGAAGAGGGTGTTGGGAGAAAGGGCATTAAAGAGAAAGGATTACTTTGCATTTAGATCAGGAGGTAATAGGAAAAAGGTATGGCCTTTTAAGGTTTTGAGTCCATGAGTTTACACAAAAAGCCTTTAAGCAGAAGTCATTAAACATTTTTGGAAAATTAACATGGCCACTGCATGCAACATAAATAGCTGTTACCTGTGATGATATTACAGTAGTCCATGTGTGAGGTGACTGAGGAAATGACAAAAGAGGAATATATCCAGGAAGTGTTTTGAAGAAATTATTAGTATGACTTTGAGACATAGACTGATTTAAGAAAGGACTTGAGTGATGTTTTTAAGTGTGTAGGACTGAAGGAGTGTTGCCCCATTTATAAATAAGAAAGTTGGGAAAGGATACTGGTTAGTTGAGAGGATGGTATGTTATTGAGTGGTAGGTGGCATTGAGTTACAAGATGAGGATGGGACCTCTCAAAGACCTGAGAACAAAGGTAGAGTAAAGTTAGGGAAATATATGGGAGCCATCAGTGGAGAGCTGATTTTTAAAACCGAATGGAAGAGTCTTCCTGAGAGAAGTGTGAAACAGAAGCAAAGACTGAACCTGTGGAGGCTTGACATGTAAGTAGCAGGAAGTGGCAAAGAGGATGTTAAAGAAGGTAGATATAGAGATCAGAGATGAAGAGAGAGGAGGCCAGGAGGGACTGAGTCCTTGTAGAAGGATGAGATCAGTAGGGTCAAAGATGGAAAGAGTGGAGTCAAATGAGCTAATGATGAAGATCTAAAAAATACATTCATATGACTAGAAAGAGGTAACTTATTGCAATGAACAAGCAATGTTGTTAGGACAATTTTAGTAAAATGAGTGGGGGAGGTGGGTGGCGAGGTCAAGATTGTAGATACATGCCACTTAATTAGTCATTTGAGATATGAAATGAAGGAGGTTAGCATTTTATTTATAGGAGCTACTGAGAACAAGTGAATGTTGTGTCCAAGACAGTGAACTTTCAGTGCTGCTGAGGTGTGATAAGACAGGAATTCTCATCAGCTACTGATAGACATGTAAAGTGATTCAGCCTATCTGAAAAGCAGTTCATTATGTATATATATCAAGAATCTTAAAAGGCTTCATATTCTTTAACCCTCATATCCTTTAGCCCTCCACTGCCAGGATTCTATAAGAGAAAATAATTAGAAATGTCATTAGAGATTTACATAAAAAATTGTTCGCTGAAACATTTATTGTAAGGGTGAAAAATGGGAGACAAATCCAACTGTCAGGAATGATTGAATTCAGTTTTTATCTCTATGTTGGATGTTATACAGCTATCAAAGTATTTTTTAATTGATAGCTAGGAAAAGTGTTCATGATATAAGCAAAATATAGCATTAAGTGATTATGAAAAATGTCTATGTTATATCTGGGGAAAAGTATGGGAAGGAATACACCAAGTTGTTATTCCTGGAGAATGTGTTATAGGTTCTTTTTATTTTTCTTAATACATTTTTTTAACTTCCAAATCACCTATAATGAGCAAATGTTACTTTTGTGATTTCAAGTTTTGTTTTATTTTTTATTTTATTTTATTTTAATTTTGTTTTTTTGTTTTAAAGAGCGGGGAGACGTTTGGCAGAAAAGGGGCTGTAGAAAGGACCTAGGAGATTATTATCTAAGTTTGATACAACATCCCTTAGTAAGAGGGATCACAGATGGAAGGATTCACTGGTTCTGAGTGAAGAAAGGACGAGTGTTCTTCCAAGCTTGTAGGGAAGGATGAGAAAACAGATGGAGAGATAGAAAATGTGTTTCTGTCTCAAAGCTGATTTAGGTCAACATCTAAGGCCAAGAGAGTTTCACACACCCCTGTTAGGAGTGGGTTGGAATGTCGTTGGGAGGAAAAACGCTCACCAAGAAGAGTACTGGCCCACCTCGCTGAAATTTGGCCACCAGATACACAGAATTGCAAGACTTTTTTTTCCATAGTTTCCCCCCAACTTCAAAACTGGCCAGGTTTCAAAGATTTATTTATAAGTTTGTTTTTTCAGCCTGAAACGATTTTTCCCATAGAACCAGTGTTACAAATGGTGATTAGGATTCTAGCCAGCCCACAAAACTCATTATATCCATCTGTCTTGCCAATATTTCCTCCCAAGTATTTTTCGCATCTGTTAAGTAATCTCTAGTAGGGCCCTTAGCTATCCTGTACCCTTTACACACCCCACTCAAATACGGTGTTTTGATACCACGTAACAGAAGGTTCCACATTCATGTCTTCCCACTCCTTTTCTCTTCTTCTCCCTCTCCCCACGCCTGTCTGCATTCTGCATCAGATTTATTGTCTGGAAACACCATTGTTATTGTTTTCCTACTCAAAACTACTTCTCCTATTTCCCAAATTCCTTTTGGGGCATGGCAGACAAAAGGACTCTCACGATGAGGGAGCATGGATAGCCACAGTACCCAGAGCCAGGGAGAGCTAGGCCAGTGTCATCACTTACATTCCAAGTCCTAGAACGTCATCAGCAGGGTCCTCATTGACAAGGCGGAGTTAGGCTTGTGAGTGATGGTAATCTGGCAGGCAGATCCAGAAGTCTGTGCCATATATAAGAGCAGGGCAAATCAGATTTGAAGCCAGAAAAGAATCCCTTGGCAGAATAGTTGCAGACAGGCGATATCAAGCCATTCAGGTCTGATCATTGAAAAAGCTCAGAGCAAGTTAATATTTCACGTTTGCCCTTTTGCTTTGTAGTGGCCAGTCTTTAAGGCAGTCTAGTTTTGCTTCTACAATGCAAACTAAATCAGTGGTTCTGTGTATTCTAAATGAGCTCTGGGTGGGAATAAGAGCTCCAACTTCTCAGTGACATAATTACCCTAACTTAATCATTCTTACTACTAGGTCTATTGAGCAGCTACAAATATTTAATGTATAATTCATCATAATTATGAAATACAATATTGATGAGATAGTGTATGTGTATGAATCTTACTGTCTTCAGGATAGACATACATTTAGCTTTTTCCTCCTGAGATTTAAAATTGACTCTGATTCACAAACTTTCAAAGTTCCTTCCTCAGACTTGTTCTTTCCTATCACAGCAAATGTTTTAGGACTAGCAATACCCTATTTCAGTTCTAAAAGGATTAAATAGGCATTTGTGGACTAGCATGAGAACCATGTAAGTATTTAGATTTGAATATCATTTGGCATGACATGAACAAGGAACATCATTGCCTCAGAAACAAGCTTCTCCCAGTGGAGGTCATGGTAGCTACTGGCCTTTTGGAACACTAGGCAAAGAGAATGAGGTGGCTGGGCATAGTCTCACCTCAGGGCAATAGGATCAGCCAGCTCTGTGACCTCTAGTCATTCATTGTGAAATAATGAAACAGTGGCTGTGTTTACCCATGGGGGAGGCCAGCTACTGTGGAGGAGGGGTGTGAAATAAAGCCTTTTCCACAGGAGATAAGGAGGTAGAATAGTTCACACTGCACGTCATCAAAGACTGAGTGGTGTATTAGACACCCATCCTCTGTAAAATCTGAAAGCTGGCATACTCCACAGGGATTCCAAACTATCAGTTCCAAAATGAGTTCCATGTTATTGATATGCAGAAGTGAGAAGTAAAGCAGAGCTTCTTTTCAGTAAATTAACTGTTGGAAAGAGGGGTTTAGAGCTCAACCGGAGACATAGTATTAAGTTCTGCAGGTGTGCCCCAGTCATTCATACAGCTTATGTTCAACAGGGACTCTAGCTGGCTGTGTCAAAGAGCAGCAATTCTCACACATGGTAGCACATTAGAATCACTTAGACAATCTTTTAAAAAATTACTAATGCCAGAATCCTGCTCCCAGAAATTGGGATTTGATCGGTCTGGGATGGCCCTCTGCATTCTCCCCCCACCCCTTTCCATACTCTTGTGATTCCAATATGCTGTTTGAATCCACTTTTGTAGAGCAGTACTTCTCAAACTTTAGTATGCAGAGGCATCACTTGGAGTGTTTGTAAAAATATTTTTCTAGGCCCTACGTCAGAAGATCGGAAAGTTTAGGCTGGAGTCTGAGAATCTGTATTTCAATGACACTCCCAGCTGAGGGCAAATAGCACGTACCCTAGACTTTAGAGTATGTGGTATTGGTTTCCATGAGTCTGGCACATGGTAAGTATGCAGCAAGTATTGAATGAATATGGGCGTCTTTTTTATTCTAAATATTTAATGCTCCTATGAATCAGTTGGATAGCTCATTAAAAATGCAGACTCAGATTTTGTAGGCCTGGGATGGGGGCTGAGAGTCTGCATTTCTAGAAAGATCCCAGGTAATGTCAACCACACTTGAGAATAGCAAGGTGTGACAAATACATGCTTTCATGTGTAATTTTCTCACCTCATTTCTACCAAGAGACACTAGTCAGATGACCTTCACCTGCCATCTTTGGTCTACCCTGAATTGGGCACCTTTCCTACTATACCCCATTTTTTTTTCTCTCTCATTCCAAAAGCATATTAGAATGCAAGTGAGTGAGTGAGTTTTTTTTAATAGTGATAACATCAAATTCTCTCTAATTTTTTAATACTAAATATCAAGTAAATATAAAATGTTATTAAACTGTGCATAAAGTAAAAGCAAGCTTTTAAAATATTTTTATTTTGGAATAATTTTAATTTCCAGAAAAGTTGCAGAGATGGTAGAGAGTTCTGTGTAGCCCTCACCCCGTTTCCCCTGATGTTAACACCTTACATAACCACAGCACATTGTTCATACTAAGAACTTAACATTGGTGCGTTACCATCAACTAAAAGACTTTATTTGGTTCTCATCTGTTACTCTACTGTTGTCCAGTTTATGTTTGGGGATCCAGGCCAGGATACCACATTACATTCAGTCATGTCTCATTCTCTTGTCTATGACAGTTTCATATTCTATGATTTTCATGATCTTGACAGAATACTGGTCAGATAGTCTCTAGAATATTTCTATATTTGGGTTTGTTTGATGCTTTCTCTTGATGAGACTGGGGGTATGGGTTTGGGGAAGAATAAAGAGCACAGAGGTGAAGTGCCCTTCTCATTACATCATATTAGACAGTACAAGTTTTCTACATGATTTATGATTGGTGATTTTAACCTTGGCCAGTTTGTTTCTTCCTTATAAAGTTACTATTTTTCCCTTTCTATACTCTGTTCTTTGGAAGCAAGTCACTAAATCCAACCCACACTAAAGGGGACAGGGATCCAGGAGGGAAGAGTATTTATACATACTGAGATTTTTTTTTTTTTTAAGGAAGATTTGTCCCTTCTCCCCCTTCATTCATTCATTCATTCATTCATTCAGTTATTTAGGTCAGTATGGACTTATATATTTTATACCCTAAATTATAATCTATTACTATATTATTCTGTTGCTCAAATTATTCCAGTTTAGACCCCATCAGATCAGCGCCTGTTTCCCTTTACATGCCCTCATCCTTTTGTTTTTTGAACAACTTTTTTTCCTTTCTTGTGCTGCAGGATGTTCCAGATTCATCTTGTATTATCTCTGTCCCAGCCTAAAATCAACCATTTTTCTCCAAGGAGCCCCCGTTCCTTTTATTAGATAATGGTATTTAGAAACCAAGATCTGGGCACTGAATGTGCTTGGTGCTACTGAAGTGTCACTGATTTCAGGCCCCCAGTGGGAAATGCATGTATGTATACTAAGCCATGTGTATACAAAGCTTGTATTATGTCCGTATCTGTCCATGTAATATCTATATATTTACAAATATATGCAAATGATATATGTAACATTTATATTATTTAGCTGTACACACACACACCCACAGCTAAGAGTTCATTCTGAGTTCTCTGACTGTCTAGCACCACAGGGTTCTTTTTAGACTTCCCCCCTTGCTTTTGGAACTTCCATCTTCACTTTCTCTGACAGTGAGAAACCTGGTTCTCATTATCTACTATGAGCTTACTTATTTGTTCAATCCTAGTATACTTATAGTTTTATAATTGTTAACTCATGCTCCTATAAGAAAAAAAATTGTCAATTAGTGTTTATATATAGTTCTTTTTGTTGTTAGTCTTACAGTTTCCAGTCAAAACAATGTTTTCTAAAGTTACTTAGGTCATTTCCTTTTTTCCCACATGAAGGTTATAAGGTTAGGTTATGTCCTATATTTCAAATACAGTTAGATGTATTTGTCACTGTCTTCTTCCATCCTGGGATTCCCCAAATGTCCTGCTTGATATTTCAAAGTTTGCATATATCAAAGCTGTTTGTGATATACAGTTTTACGAGTTTAAACAAATGCCATGATTTTATCTTTAAGCATACCACTGGCAAACTTCATAACTAGCAACATTCTTGCAACACACCTGACAACTGATCTTGACACAGTTTAAAAAGCCCTAAATTAGGTAATCTTCTAAAAGCCTTTTTCTCCTTCAGCATTCATTAAACCTTCATTTATCATCACTTATTCCCAGAAATTGGTCATGTCTCATCACATCACCAATGGCTATCTCCAGGAGGATCTTGGAAGATTCTGAGATGAAAAGGCATCCCCATCTCTCTGCACTGTTCATCATGAGGTTGGAAAGGCTTTTTTATGGAATGGAGTGGACAACAGGGCAGAAGCCAGTACTTGAACCAGCTTCATCCCAGCTGACCCATTATATTCTCCAACTAGCAACAATACCTCTAAGGCACTGGTTTTCAAATTGTGAGCCACCAGACCAACAGTATCAGCATCACCTGGGAAATTCTTAGAAATGCAAATTCCCAGGCTCCGCCCATATTTACTGAATTAGAAACCCTAGAAATGGGGTTCAGTGATCTGTGTTACAAGTCTTCTGGGTAATTCTGATGTATGCTAAAGTCTGAGAACCTCTACTTTTAAGGTTAACCAGGCTTTTGCCAGTCAGAGCCTTAGGAGCAGCTGTGAGGCTTCATCTGGACTTCCTGCTAGGGCCCTAGGGATGCAGAGCTAGCCAGGAACAGGCTGCAGGAGCAGCCAGAGGGCTAAAGGGCTGTTTTTCTTTTGGTTTATGTGTTTGTGTTTAATTATGGTCCACCAGAGTATGGGAAATTTCTGCCTTGGATGTCTGGGGCAAAATATTCTCTCTTTGAGATTAAAAAAAGATCTTAATAATGGTACTAAAACCTTTATTCTTTCATTTTTTTTAGTGACGTCAATTTTTTAAAATTATTTTTTTACATTGGTCTATTATTTCTAGTATATATAAGATTATGTTTGTGTATGTTTTAATCAGGTAAAAATTATTGGCTTTCAGTATGAAGTTGTTATAAGAAAAAGCTGGGAAATATTTTCTGATTTAGGTAAACCTCTCATGCCTTCAAGTCCTTATCACCCACTTCCACCTCGGGTACCTATATGATCTCAAATCCTACTTCTGTCCCCATTATTCACTGTTCCAACCACTCTGGCCACCTCTTTGTGGTCCCTAGAATCACTTTAGAACCTTTATGTTTACTTTAGTTTCTATTTGGAATAGCCTTCTACCAGATATCTGCATATAGATATGTATAGCTAGCTCCCTCACTTCTTTCAAAAGTGGCATTCTCAAACAGAATTTCCCTGACTATGCTATGTAAAATTTCATGCATACATACTCCATTCCAAGCACACAAACACTCCATTTCCCCATTGTTTATGTTTTCTCTTTGGCATTTGCTAGCTAATTGTGTAAACATAAACACACACACTTTATAGTAGAATGTAAGTTCTACTTGGATAGATTTTTATCTGTTTTTGTATATTGTCTAGAAAAATGCCTGACATGGTAGTACTCAATTATTATTTGTTTGAATGAATGAATATCTCCAAACATGCATTTATATGACTGATAGTAAGTAGATGTACATATTTGCATTTTTGCTTTATCATTATTATCCACACTGAGCTGAGAGGCAGCCTCTTTCTCCTCAGCTGTCCCTGTTCTGTTCTTCTAAAACCACCTTTGCTCTAATTAAGAGGGATGGGGAAAGGCATCTACCTAAGGAAATAATACTGATTCTTTTTCTGTTTCCTGTTTAGAGAGCAGAGTCCTTCTAGCTCACTGCCAGTTATCGTCGTTCCTTTCTGTCTCAGTGCCTGCCATAGAGGAAAGGGACAGGATGGTATGAGATGGGGCCTTATAGGTCTCATTAAACCAGTGGTTTTCTGGGGAAGATGAAAAAGTCCTGGAGATTAATGGTGTGGTGGTGGATGGTGGCACGACAATGTGACTACTTAATGCCACAGAACTGTACACTTAAAAGTGGTTCAAACGCTAAATTTTTTGTTATGTATCTTTTACCACAATATTTCTAAAAAGCCATAGTGATTCTCAAAGTGTAGCTCCAAACCAAAAGTAGCAGCTTCACTTAGGAACTTGTTAGAAGTGCAAATTCCGAACCTCCACCTCAGAACTGTTGATTCCATATCAGTGATTTGTGTTTTAACAAGCCATTCTGGTTGTTCTGATGCACACTGAAGTTTGAGAATCAGCATTACATGGTTTTATTTTAATCCTGAGAGCTATAAAAAACTATTGAAGAGTTTTATAGGATTTTCTCATGCCCTGGTAACTGCATAATTACCTTGGTCAGAAGTTCTGACCACTTTAGGTGTCAAATTGAAAAGTGCTGTGGAAATGTTTTGAAGATTAATGTTTTAAGTAGTTTTTAAAAAATAAACTTAATCTTTAGAGTACCTGCTGTGTTTCAAGCATCTTGCCAAATGCTCTTATATTTGTTTTTTTCATTTAACCCTCAAATCAGCCCTGGTGAAGTAAGTACGACATTATCCACATTTAAAATGAGGAAACAAGCTGAGCTCAATTATTTATTGACTTTTCTTATAGTGTACATTTGCTGCCAGTAGGTGGCACTGATGGTGTGGTTACCCAGACCCAGGCAAAGCTTTCTGGAATTACAGACTAGAAAACTGAAATAAATGAGACCTCTTCATGAAAGAAATCAGACTGTAGGTAACCACAGATCCTTATAGAAATTGAGGTCCCAGCTTCTGGTATGTCAGAGTAAGGACCTCTGAAAATCCACTCCTATATATAATATAAAAGTGATGAAAACACTGCCAAAAAGTCTTAAAATCAACGTTTTCAGAATTCTAGAAAGTAACCAGAGGCTTTTGACAATCTAAGAAAAAGAACTTAATCATGGTAAGAACAGGAAGCCTTGTGGAATTTTAACTGATTTCTGTCTTCTCTCAGCTTCATAGTAGCCTTGAAAACTGATAGCCTTGCAATCATGATAGCTATGAAAACCAGCAGCCTAGCAGACATTGAAGAAGGCAGAATCTATTTGGAGTGACTGAAAACTCCCAGCCCCAGGCATTTGCTACTATTTGACCTGCCTGGCTGTCCCCTAGAAACCCCCACCTGCAGGGCTTGCTTGCCTTTTATTTTTATTTTATTTTATTTTATTATTTTTTCCTGACTCAGAGCTAATTCACTGTTAACTTCTCCACCTCTCACCCCCCACCCCAGAGATGGCCCAGCACACACACAGTCCTTCAGCAAAGGCTGGCAAACGTGTTGGTGGAATGCATTTAAAGAAATCTCTGTCCAGTTATTAGCTGACCACCACACTAACATAGAACATAAACTTCTATGGCAAAACACAAAGAATACAAGGGAATATGGATCAATGAAATAGAATTGAGAGTCCAGAAATAAACCCTCACATTTTTCATCAGTTGATTTTCTATATTGTGACAAAACAACCCAACATGGGAAAAAATAGTCTTTTCAACAAATGATGGTGGGAGAACTGGATATCAAAATGCAATACAGTATGCCAATATTAACTCAAAATAGATCACAGACCTAAACGGTAAAGCTAAAATTATAACATTCTTAGGAATTATGTTGTGACCTTTTATATGACAGCAAAAGCTCAAGCCACAACAGGAAAAATGGTTAAGTTGAACTTCATCAAAATTAAAAATTTCTGTACTTACAGGACATAATCAAGGTAGTGAAAAGACAACTCTTGAAATGGGAGAAAATGTATACACTTATATATCAGATAAGGAACTTGTTTCCAAAATATATAAAAAACTCTTACAACTCAGTAATAAAAAGACAACCCAGTTAAGAAATGAGCAAAGGAGCTGAATGAACTTTCTCTGGAGAAGATATACAGGTAGCTAATAAGCATATGCAAAGATTCTCTTTGTCATTACTCAGTAGAGAAATGCAGATCAAGACCACAATGAGATACCACTTCACACCCACTGGGATGGCTTTCATAAAAAAAGTGTAGGACTGGATGAGGAGGAATTGGAACCCTCATGCATTACTGATGGAAATGTAAAATGTTACAGCACTTGGAAAAAAGTTTGGCAGTTCCTCAACTGATTGAACATAGGGTTACCATACGACCCAGCAATTTCACCTCTTAGTATATGCTCCAAAGAAATGAAAATCGATGTTCACTCAAAAAACTTGTACACAAACATCCATACCAGCATTCTTCATAATAGTCAAAAAGTGGAAACCATGTAAATATTTGTTGGCTGACTAATATTTAAACAAAATCTGGGCTATGTATGCAATGGAATCAAATTTGCCAATAAAAAAAAATCAAGTACTGATAAATGCTGTAACATGGATGAACCTTTAATACTAGATAAATGAAAGAAGCCAGTCATAAAAGGCCACATAGTGTACGATTTTGTATCATTTATATAAAATTCCCAGAACATACAAATCTGTAGAGACAGAAAGATTAGTGTTTCATAGGTTGAAGGGAGGAAAAAACAGTGACTGCTAGTGGATTTGGGGTTTCTTTCTGGGATGATGAAAATCTTCCGGAATTAGTAGTGATCAGTACACAACTTTGTGAATATACTAAAAAATCACAGAACTCTATATTTAAAAAGGATGAACTGGATGATAACAGAATGTGTCAATAAAGGTTATTTTAAAAATCCTTATACACATATAATTTTTAATTTCTTAAAATTGGTATGTTTAAAATTTTTTTAACAGCAAAAGAAAAAAATTGAGGAAATCTTGTTTCTCCTCCCTGTTGGGAGCCCACCTTACATATGTTACTCCTATTCCCTCCAAATTCTGAAGCTACAAAGATACCCAAAAAGGAGTCTGGAACTTTAAAGGTATAGACTTTGTCCACTAACAAGTAGATTTAAAAAACTCCTTGAACTCTTTTGTCAGCCTTTAACCACAAAGCTATGAGGGCACACTTTTGTTGCATTAAAGCCAAGTCTAAGGCATTTCTCTTTTTTCGTCATGGCATGCCAGGACCTTAGTTAGATTTATCACTGCTGTCTTCCATCTTTCTTTTCTGTTTCATTCTACTTCATAGTGCTCCCTTCCTTTCGAGTCCTAGGGCCCTAGGGCTCTTTTGTGGTCTGACTCTAAATCCTATACCAGCCTTGATCTTGTATTATGACCCCCTTACTCAGAATATGTGTCCCCTTTTATCTCACCTTCATCAAAACTAGTTCTGGGTACAAACTAATCAAAAACAGGCTCACAAATATAGAGGACAATCTGGTGATGGCCAGAGGGGAGGGGATTTGGGGAGCTGGAAGAATGGAGTGAAGGGTTAAAGAAGTGCAAATTAGTGATTGATAGATGGTCATGCAAAAGAATTTTCCTTTGAAAGGCTAACTTATAATTAGCTCTTTATTACTGATTCCCATAGATATGCTTGCCACATAGGCCAAAGGGCAGGAAGACCTCAAAATTAACTACAGACTCATCCTCTCTTTTGCTTGTTCTGTCTAGATAACAGGTATATTGCCTAAATTCTCATTGTAACTGCCTATAACCCATAGCAACTCCCACACTCTGTAACTGCCTGAGGACAAATTAAGCAATCAACCCCTGGCAACTGGCCAAATGTAATTGCTCGGATTAGCCCTATTAAAGCAAGGTTGTATCTGAGCTCAGGGCCCAGATCTTTAGAGCACTAGCTCGTCAGCATAATAAACCTGAGTTCTACAACTCTCTGAGTGGTGCTTGGTTTCTTGCTGGTCTGATTTTTTCCTGTAACATTTCTGCAACAGTCATGGGGATGGGGAGCACAGCATAGGGAATGCAGTCAGCAGTAAGGTAATGGCTAGGTGGAGAGCCAGAGGAGAGAATGAGCAATCAGGGGGATCATTTTATAAACTTTATAAATATCTAACCTATGTACTACATATTTGGAACTAATAAAATAAAATTTAAAACACTGAGACACCATAAAAAAAAAAGTTCTGGCTGTCTCTGCTTGGAATTCTGATTAATTATCAGCTGATTAAAAATTTATATGCTGAGGCTGAGGTAAAGGAATCTAAGTTCAGGAATATATTTCCTAGCTTCGTTCACAGAAAAGGCTTGGCAGCAATGACAAATCCATTAACAATGAACCGCCCTCCCTAAGGATCTCAAAGCATTTCTCTTTTAAGGAATCATAGCATCTTGAAGAGGAATGTTTCATTTTGAATCAGGGCGGAGGCATTCAAAATGAATCTGGAACATGCTGTCGGAAGGGGAGTTACCAGTGATCCCTGAGTGCACACTGAAAAGACTCATTAGTTAACTTAGATGAGTTCCCAGCATCAAAAAGAAAAATTAGAAATGGACTCAGACATACCATGTGTAAAAATACAAGAGTTCCTCAAGAAGCTTTTAAACTAAAGGTCACCTGTGGAAATTGCTAGGAAACCAATTCATTAATCTGAAAACTGGCAAAGGGAAAGAATCAAGCATTTATTCCACATTTTCTGTATAGCTTTTACCTTAGGATAACCAAATAGTTAATGCGGAAAAGAATACTTCCATTTTGCAACCCCTACTGAAACAATAGGTCTAGGTAACTAACACCAAAAACAATAGATGAAAGGTCAATGGGGAACTTTCTAAGGGATAAGTCAGATCAAAGTCATCTACTGATCAATCTTAATGGCACAAAAAGAAAGTATTCATGTCTGCTTCTGGCTGGAGATGCACTAGGAGGTACACAATACCACCTATGATATATTGCTAAAATTTCTACTTGAATATGATCAAACCTCAAAAATCTGTTTACAAGAAATAAGAGAGTTAGATAAATATGTTAAACACTCTGGGGATGCCATCAACAAAATATAAAGTGAGAAAAATTCTATAGAATCAGAGACCTAGTTTTTTAAACAGATTATAAGAAAAAAGAGTATGGTGCAGCCAGGGAGACCTACAGAGGAAGCATCAACCATATTCAATGTGTGCACCTATTTAGAATAAACCAACTAAAAAAGTTATGAGCCCATTCAGGAAATTGAATCATCATATTTGATCATAATGTGCTGATAACCAGGAATTATTTTTTAGTAATATAAATGGTATTCTAGATAGGATTTTGAAAAGGTACTGTTTTTAGATGCATACTGAAGTATTTATGGATGAACTAATATGTTTAGGTTTTAAATAATTCATTAGGGGTTAAGGAATAGGTGGGGTTCAGATGAAACTATTAACTATTGATAATTGTTGAAACTGGGTGGTGATTACATGAGATCTAATATTACTCTCTACGGGTGCTTAGAATTTAGATTTTAAGAATTAACTACCTATATTACTATATATAATACAGTTTTATACATTTATATATGTAGTTTTAAAATTATATTTAATTCATAACTACATCCAAAGCCAATATTTAGAAGGAACAAGGCTTTCTAGAGCCCCTTGCCATTGCAACTCCCTACCCGGAGTTTACCAGAACAGTACTGGCAACTTGGTGTCTTGGTTTATCACTTCTGGAAGGTTGCTAATCTTTCTTTACCTAAACAGCAGGTGCTGTAATACACAGTATTTTCACCAGAACCATTATTGTTATGATAAGACATGTGAGAAGTACTTTTATAAAACTTACAGCTGCTGTTTCTGTGTAAATTCCTCATTTCCTAATCAGCAACATATGTATATTTTAAAACAACGCCAAGCATGGCACTCTAAATATAGCATGTGTATCTCACGTATAGAATAGTATATTCATTTTGTAAATGAAATATATACCTTGCAGGCATTTCTCATTTTGAGACATCAGATTTGCTGAAACATCTTTCTCTCATTTCTAGGAAATTGGCTTAGATTATGCGAAAGAGATGCTTCCTCATCTCTAAGGCTTACCAGACACTCTGATTTGAAGAAAAATGGATTTTGCACCAAACCCCAGGAAAGTCCAAAAGCTCCATCCCGTAAGTTTTGATTAGCTTTTCCACTTACAGACTGGGCAGCTCTCAAAGAGTAGGATAATTTGGACTCAGAAGAACCTAAAAGAAGTCTACGGCCATGCCACCCTGAACAACTGGATCCCATCTGCTCTTGGAAGCTAGGCAGGGTCAGCCTGGCTAGTACTTGGATGGAAGACCAGGTGCTATAGGCATAAAAAATTTAAAAATAAGGGATTGTAAGCTGACAAGGTCCTTGCAATCTGTGAGGTAACCAATGGTTGCCTTGCCTAAAAAAAGCAAAAACCCTAAAAGAGAGGTGGTCACAGGGTTTCCTACATCATACTTGATCATATAGTTCAGGCCTCCAAATTGTACTAACATTGGATATGCTCACATGTAGCAATTATTTCTTCATTTTCCTCATTTGTCATTTTTATCTCTTGCCTCAAAGATTGGACTGGAGCTTTTTGTAGGAGAACAGAATACAAAAGTAAATAGTGGCCTAGAAATTACCTTTTAAGGAAGCCTGAAGATGAACTGAATCAAGAAATGACATTTTGGGTAAATTATAACTAGGGCTAAGCTCTGGTTTAGGCATTAACTTCAGCCACATTTAGTCCTATTCCTAACTTAAAGCCTTCTCACTGATACCACTATAGGAAGAAGGAGCATAATTTATAAATTGTAGAGTTCTAGGAACTATTTACTCGTTGCTTCTCTATGGCAGTATACTAAGGGCCAACAGATTTTGGTGAGTGAAGAGAAACCATCCTCAAAGAATATTTATCAAGAGCTTAAGAATGGTTATACCCTTTGACCTTTTTTGTTCATCTGCCTCTTTGGCCACTCCGTTTTCCTCTGTTGCCTGTTTCTTCTGTCCTTTTTCTTGGGTCTTGCCCAAGACTCAGCCCTTGGCCGTCTTCTTCTCTTCTTTATCACCCTCACTGGCTCTCCTTTTACACCAATGGTTATCTCTACTCCCAACTTAGTAATGAAACCTACTCAGGTGGCATAAATTTAGACTCAGTAGCTCTAAAATGGCACAAATAGCATTTTCCTCTTGCTAAATTTCAGAGTCATAATCTCACATAAGTAAGATATATTATCTTGTTTTTTTCATAGACACTTACACCCACAGAGTGCCATTACACAAACCTACGGATTGGGAAAGGAAGATCCTGGTGTGGTCAGGTCGCTTCAAAAAGGAAGATGAAATCCCAGAGACTGTCTCGTGAGTGCTGA
The DNA here is from genome assembly GCA_003508835.1 of Eonycteris spelaea. Classification (NCBI taxonomy): domain Eukaryota; kingdom Metazoa; phylum Chordata; class Mammalia; order Chiroptera; family Pteropodidae; genus Eonycteris; species Eonycteris spelaea. The sequence continues at coordinate 459,188 of PUFA01000398.1, forward strand.
ACTTAGGGTTGTAAGCAGTGTTTATTTCTTACTGATCTGTTTTAAAGGAAAAGCAGTTCCTCTAAGTCTAGCTGTTTAAAACCTTTCAACCAAATTAAAAATTTTTTCACTGCTCTAAATTTTTCCTCTTTGGCAAGTACCTGGAATAAGTATAGTGCTGGAAAATTTATGTCTTATCACTGATATGAAGTGCTTAGCGAAGAGCTGTTGGATACTCTGAAGTCAACTCATTTGATTTCCTCTCCTAGCTATAGAAATGTGACTAAACAGTTCACTGTTTTTATTTGGTTTTAATCTGGGTCTATCTGTTAGGTACCAGTGACAATAACTATATTCTATAAAATCCACTTAAGTATTTAAAAGCTACATATTCTCTCTTTCTGGGAGCCAGGAAAGAGTGCCTCTCTAAAACCAGCTCCGGGATCTTGGGACTTTTCAGTCTGTAGATGATGAGTACAGATTCCTCTCACCTGGAGTTTCTCTACCTCAGCACTTTTGGCATTTTGGGCCAGATAATGTTTGTTGCAGCGGGCTGTCCCGTACATTGTAGGGTGTTTAGCCTCTTCTCCTGGCCTCTTCATCTCTTAGAATTAAATAGCATTCAGTAATGACAACCAAAAATGTTTCCAGAAATTGCCAAATGTCCGCTGGGGGCAAAATCACCACTAGTTGAGAACTGCTGTTCCACTGATTGGCTTGCATCTTGTCCAAGGGCCATTCTGAGAAATAGATGCCATCTCCCCTGTGGGGCATTTATTCTCTTCGGAGACAGGGACTTGGGACAAAGCTTCTGAACACTCCCTTCTAGCAAAACAAAACAAAACAAAACAAAAACTATCCCTGTATCTTCTGGCTTCTGGTTTCAAGTCCTGATTGCAAAACATCTGGGTTCATTCAGGTATTTTTTTCTAGGAAGATAACTAGAAAACAAACTAGTATTTGTTTTCTGTTTACAACAACTTGAAAACAGCCTTTATGCTTCTGCCAGTCAAATTAAATAGGACATTATTTTTACTAAAATTATTTCAGCAGGAAAACCCTAATCTATCTTAGCTCGAGTGACAATGTACTCTCCCAAGAAATAAGGGCGTGCTGGAAATATCAATGATATCATGTTCTTGCCTGTCCCAATTTCTTCCAGAAAATCCCAGCAGAAGACAAGCTGATTACACACACACACACACACACACACACACACACACACACACAGCCCTAATAGGTGCTATATAGACTTTGCTATGTAATACCTTCCTCTGTCAGCCTTGAAGGTGGTTCCCAGATCCCTTCAAGCCCAAAGTACTACCCAGAGAGTCACCCTAGAAGCTTTTCTCTGGCTTGGGTAACCGTTTATCCTTGTGCTGGTAGTTCTGAATAGGCACTACTTGCCCATTCTGATTGCTCCCTGTGTAATGGAGGACAACATTATGGCCTTATATAAAACTTTTTAAATGTTCCATCAAATGTGGAATATATCACTTTTCATGAAGATCATAGCACTTCAGTTGGAAATACCAGTTCACATAAACTATCGCCTACATAAGTAGTTAGTTTGTGGTTGGTGGGATCATAGAAGCTCTTTAATAGAGCAATTCACTGTCCTTAGCAGTTGTTCCTGGTTCCTCCCACCCTGCAGGGCCATCTTTAGTGCCTGGAGAACTCTGCATTGTTGCTCCCTGAGTCCCAGCTCTTACATCTCAGTGTATATGCTTTCAGGGTCTCCCACCTCAAATGTTCTGAATCCTGTGCTTCCTTTTATTTTCCCTCCCTAACTCCCCGCTCCCCCCCAACTCTCACCGCCTCCCACAACTCTCACCGCCCCCCCCCCATTTTAAATTTACTGAGCATTAAAAATCTAGGGGAAAAAAAAGTAAGCATTCCCGATCCCATCATCTGGAGATAATCACTTCCTATTTACACCCCACTGAGTAGGCCAGTTCTCTGTCCTGGGCCCACTAGGACTCCACATGCCCTGCCAAGGTTCTTCTAGACACTCAGGTGATATAACTTCGACCCACTGCCCATCTGCAGAATCACCAAGGTGGAAGGACCTTCTCTTTAAACTCTTTCTTTTTTGGCCTCTCAATTTTCACACAGGAATGATAATCCAACTCAAAACTTTCTGTAAGGCACATGGGTTCAGTGGACACATTAGAGGAGTCACTTGCCAAAGAGCTCAAGTTCACTGCCACTCAATTTTAGCAAAACATTAGTTAAAGATAAACATTAAGGGAGCATTGCTTAAAGGGTCCTCCTGCTGTTCCAGATATTCCTGGTTCAAGGCAGAGAGCAAAAAGCTAGGTATAAAGAACACATTGTTTAACTCTCTCCTGTGCTGGTTTTCTTCTGAATTGTGTTTTGTGTTGAACTTATAAAGCTCATTGCAGTTGGTAATGTCAAGATGTTTGGTAAGATAATCATTATATCACATAATATCTTCTTAAGAACCCCAAAGAGAAACAGCTACTGATTCCACTTTTAGCATTGGCTGGTAATGTGAAACATGAGAACCAAAATCAGTGCCCATCATTGCAAGCATAGATTTATATGCCTTGCTCTCCTTTTTTTGGCCACTTTCTTCTTTTTTTCCTACTGTAAGTTTGTGCTATTGTATTGTATTTTATGTATAAATATAAAGTAAGTTGTGAAAATGCCTCATTCTCAAAGTCACAAGATCTCCAGGCCCCACCTCCTTTTCTATATTTAGAGGCACTGCTCCAATTCTGATTTGTAGTGTACAGAGCTTTACATCCCACTGGCAACTTCAGAAAGAGAGAGTTAGCTTTCTCTCATGATCTCATTGTGTTATTAGGTTTGAGATGCTCGATGCTGCAAAGAACAAGGTCCGGGTGAAGATCAGCTATGTAATGATTGCCCTGACAGTGGCAGGATGCATCCTGATGGTTATTGAGGGCAAGAAGGTGAGAGTGGACTTCCTCTCTATCTCTGTTTGTTTTCCACAAAGGACCTAGAGGAAATCAGGGATTGACCCTCATTCTTATTCTCTGAGAAGAGGTGGCTACTTTCTACTCAGGAAATTATAAGAAACAAAATGAGACATAGTAGGGACAAACCTGGAATATCATGCCTGGGGATAAATAGCCAGTTCTATCTTTGGCAAAGAGAAGGACTAAATTAGTTTTATGTAAAGTAAAAATAGTGTTAGTTATCACAGATGTCTCAGTCTGCACCTTAGCCTCTCCCAGGCTTGTCTAAGCCCAGCACAAGTGGCAGCCATCTCCAGATCACTTTGTAGCTCACACCAATTGGCCCCGGGCATGGCTCAGGCAGCAGCTGACCCTTATATGCACAAGAGCCCCATTCAAGAGGCCCCAAACCAACACACCCAATGGTAATTTCAGGCCACATCTGAGCACCACCCAACCACCTCCACAAACGACACACAAAGGGCAGCCTTGGCCCCAGCAGCGCCTTGCTAAAGCTAGTCCTCTGTTGTGCAGGGTCAGCTCCTGCACAATAGTTCCTCCACTTAGTCACAAGTCAATTCTCATAGCCAGTCAGCAGGAGAGTCAGTCCCTCCTATTGATGTGCAAATAGCAAATGTAGGCTCAACTACAACACACAGCCCACACAAGGGACACACTTGGAGCTCCCAAGTCAGATGACCAGGGTGACTGTGCCATTGGGCCCCACAGGACACCTTAGTAAGACCGGAAGACATAGCAGCTCTCCCTAATACATAGAAACAAATAGGAAGGCAGCCAGAATGAGGCAACAAAGACACTCCAAATGAAAGAACAGAACAAAGCTCCAATAAAAGAACTAAACAAAATGGAAAAAGTAATCTACCCAGTGTAGAATCAAAACATTGGTTTTAAGGATGCTCAGTGATCTCAGTAAGAACTTCAATAAAGAGATAGGAAACAATAAAATGAAATAGAAAACAAAAAAGAAACAGTCAGAAATGAAGAATACAATAACTGAAATAAAGAATATGTTACATCCGCAGTCCATAACCTTTTTGGCACCAGGGACGGGTGCTTCTACAAGAATCTAATGCCTGATGATCTGAGGTAGAGCTGAGGTGGTGATGCTAGTGCTGGGGAGTGGATGCAAAGACAGGTGAAGCTTCATTCACTCACCCGCTGCTTACATCCTGTTATAGGCCCAGGTTCCTAACAGGCCATGGACCAGTACTGGTCTGTGACCTGGGGCTTAGGAACCTTGCATTAGAGGAAATCAACAGTTGATTAGGTGAAGCAGGATGGAAATTGCAATTTGGAAGATAAGGTAGCAGAAAACACTTAATCAGAACAGCAAAAATAAAAAAGAATCCAAAAAAATGAGGATAGTTTAAGGGGTCTCTGGAACAACATCAGGCATACCGACATTTGCATTATAGGGATGCCAGAAAGAGGAGAGAGAACAAGGAATTGAAAACGCTTTTGAAGAAAGAATTATGAAAAATTCTCTATCCTGGTGAAGAAAATAGACATAGAAATCCAGAAGCGCAGAGAATTCCAAAGAAGATGAACCCAAAGAGGCCTACACCAAAACATATCATAATTAAAATGCCAAAGGTTAAACACAGAGAATCTTAACAGCAGCAAGAAAAAAGCAATTACCTGGGAACTCCTGCCAGAAGGGATTGGCATAAAATATTCAAAGTGATGAAAAGCAAGGACTTATAAACAAGATTATGCTACCCAGAAATTTTAGAATTGAAGAACAGATGAAGAGCTTCCCAGACAAGAAAAAGCTAAAGGAGGTCATCACCCCCAAGCCACTGTTACAAGAAATGTTAAAGGGACTCATTAAGAAGAAAAAAAAATCAAAAATATGAATTACAAAATGGCAGTAACTACCTACCTATCAATAATTACTTTATATGTGATAGATTAAATGTCCAATCAAAAGACATAGGGTGGCTGAATGGATAAGAAAACAAGATCCTTACATATGCTGCCTACAAGAGACTGACTTCAGATCAACACACACACAGAGACTGAAAGTACAGAGATGGTAAAAGATATTTTATACAAATGGAGAGGGTGGGGGGGGGGGGGGGAAGCTGGGGTAGAAATACTTATACCAGACAAAACAGATTTAAAACAAAGGCTATAACAAGAGACAAGACCCAGTAATCCCACTTCTGAGTATTTATCTGAAGAAACTCAAAACATTAATTCAAAAAACATGCATCCATATGTTCCTTGCAGTATTATTTACAATGGCCAGGATATGGAAGCAACCTAAGTGTTCATCAGTAATGAAGAGATAAAGAAATGGTATATATATACAGTAGATATTACCATAAAAAAGTGAAATTTTGCCATCTGCAACAATATGAATGGACCTAGAAGGTATTTTGCTAAGTGAAATAAGACACAGAAAAAGACAAATATCATATGATTTCACTTACATGTGGAATTTAAAAAATGAACAAAACAGAAACAAACTCGTAGATACAGAAAACATTTTGATGGTAGCCAGATAAGAAGGGATGTGTGAGAAAGGGGAAGGGATTAAGAAATACAAATTAGTAGTTACAGAAGACTCATAGGGACATAAACTACAGTATAGGGAATATATGGTGTCAGATGGGTAAGTAGACTTACTAGAATGAACATAAGTTATATAAATGTCTAATCACTATGTTGAATACTTGAAACAATATTGTATGTCAACTGTAAAAAAATCAAAAATTATTTTTTTAAAAAAGAAAGCTTTAGTAATTTACCCAAGGTCCTGCATCTCCCTACTGGCATAGCCATAGTTTGAACCTAGACCTAATTGAGGTGATAGTTGCCCCCACTTATCTAGTGCTTATCATATATCAGGTATTGTTAAACTCATTTAATCACCACAATAACCCTAAGAACCTAGTAAGTTTTATAAAAGAGAAAACTGAAACTTAAAAGATTTCAAATAATTTTCCCAAGTCACATAGCTAATTAAGTGGCAAGATAAAAATTTAGAGCAAGGTTTGCAAGTTACCATACTTTCATAGTATAGTATCTTGTGATTAAAATAGTTACTTTTATATGTAGCAGCGCTGGTCAAAACCTTATTTTAATATGTCTAATTCTACGTACACAGCTTCTATTTATAGAGATGTCTCCTATCTATTATTGGACATTAAAAAGGTTCTTCTACAGACCCAGTGGTGACTGACTTCCTTATCCCAGGGAGTCCAGAGTAAAAGGAAGAGAACTTCTGGCTCTCTCTGGAGTTGTGGAATGGAAAATACTAACCATTTAGGCTGACCTTATGGTAGCACTAAGGGCTCTGTGCAGACCTAGGTGAAGTTCTCTTCACAACTCTGTTCCTGCCCTACTTCTGTTTCCTTCTGTCTCTTTTCCTCCAGTTCTTAGTTCTGATTGAAACTTGCAGAAGCATGTGGATAGGACATAGCGGTTTCTAGAATTCTGAGAAATCTGCACTGCTTTTGTATATACTTGTTTTACTAGCTGAGTTTACTTCAGAAACAAATTGCTCCCTAGAATCTCCTCTAGCCTCATCGAAGGGTATATACACTGTGTACTTGAGAGTTCCTCTCCTTTCTATACTGTAACATCATATTGTCTTTTATGGAACTATCCATTTCTAAAAAATTGGTCTACTGGATTGAAGAACTTTTGAACTTAATGTTATTTAGAAGAGAGAAATTAGCCATCATATCACCATTAACTTACATTCTCATTCTCCTTTATATAATTCTTTACATGTGAAATTATACAGATATAAGAAAATACCACCTTATAGAGTGCTACTTTCACTTAATTGGTTTAAAAAATTTGAAACTGATCTTTTATATAAGCTTCACAGAACAGGTCACCGGGAGGGAAACAAAGGTGGAGGTTGGTTGCCTCTACCCCACTGCTATTTGCTCAAAGGTGGAGTAATAGGAAACACTGCTGGAGGTCATCAATGGTAGTATTTAGGTAAAGTCTGGGATCCCCAAAGCTGAATGTTTTTGGCAAAAGAGGAATAAGGAGCTAGAAGGGTATGAAAACATACAAATGGGGAAGAAGAAATGGTAGCAACAAAGAAAAATGAAAGAGGAAAAAGGGATCGAAAGGAAATGAGAAGGTATTTAATACTAAAGCAAGGAAAAAGTGAAAGACGTAGGAAAACAGTTATCAAGAGGCCAGACAGGAAGAAAAGGTGGAGGTATAGCATTTCTCTTGTGCTTAAACGGGGGGACTGATGTACCGTGAAGTATTAGAGGAAACATGGAGGGGACTCTCTTGCCCAGTGTGCATGCAGCAGACTATTTCGTGCTTATACTGCCCTAGGACCTGACATTAGTGCAAGGTAATGACGACCTCCCCAAACTGGCATAAATAAGCACTTGTTCAAATTTGTTTCATTTTAGGCTGCCAAAAGACATGAGTCTTTAACAAGCCTGAACTTAGAAAAGAAAGCTCGTCTGAGAGAAGAAGCAGCTCTGAAAGCCAGATCAGAGTAGCAGAGGTGTCCATGTGGCTGGATTTTGAAAATCCAGGAATAACGTTGCAGCAGCAAGCCTGTATTAAAAGAATGTGGTATGAGGATCCATTTCATAAAAGCATGGTTTGTACAAACTTAAAGCATTTCCTATTTCTGCTCTAGGGTACAAATAAACTTAAAGAAATGACTTGTTCACATTTCATGACTTTGATCCAGGTTAAATGCAGCCTCAGCTTTTTTGATAAAATGGAAGAATAAAAAATGAGACAACTTAGTTTGACTTAAATATGAACTCTTCTTTAGAAAGTCAGGTACCATCTCTTACTTTAATTCCCATTACCAAAATAGCTTCTAGTTCTGCATCTCTTTTGTTTTCACTTTTGGAGAGATCATGAACACCAGCTGAGTACACCGCCCGAGTGCCTCTTGGAGAGCTAACCTCCCAAGTGCCATGGTTCTTCCTTCATACAGCCATAGGAAGCAGCCAGACCACACTTTGCCATCGTTAGGTGTGCTGGCAGACAGAGGCTTTTGGGAGCGCGGTCTTTGAAAACAGCGCGGCAAGGTGATGAGAGTGGTCTGGCCACAAGTTTCTGAGGCCTTTGAAATCCCAGCATCATGGAGTTGCTTGGGGCCAGCACAGTAACCTCTTTTATTCCATTTTTAATTTCTAAAGAAGCATTTTAAAGGGTTGTATCTTGAAAATTTATTGTAATAAAAATATTGTATTAAACCATTCACAAATGCCAGCAAGAATTTACACAGTCATTTCTCATGTTGTGTCATTCTTCTATTCAAGAACTTATAGTGACTGCCTCTTTATGGGTTAAATATAAATTTCTTGGCCAGCATTTCAGATGTGCCCCTATCTAATCCCACTCTTCCCAGAACCCTCACATACTGACTTCTTAGCAGTCATATCTTACTAATAATTCTAATGTCTTATGGTCTCAGAACTTGTCAAGCAAATCAGATTTAATGAGCACTATCATAAGGTACTGTGGAACACAAAATAGAGTTTTGCCCTTGATGATTTTAAATTAGCATTGTACTTTTTTTTTTTTTTTTGCTTCTAGATGTTTTTCCATGGTTTATCATGTCTCTGTAAAGTGGGCAAAAACCATTTTCCACTTTATATTTTCTTTAAGCCCTGTTTGAATAAAGTTAACATGTGAGGCTATACTCAGATACTTTTAATTTTAATCCACAAAAATAATAGTTATGAGAGAATTGGTGCTAAAAATTTATTGAAAGCAGATAAGGAATGAATGAAGTGGTAGTATAATTCATTGTCATTCCTCAAACATTAAGCCCCTTCTACATACAAAAACTGGAAATACAAAGATTAATAAAACATACTTTTGACTCCACGGAGCTCATAGTTTACTGGAAACATGGCCCTAAAACCACTACAATACAAACTGGTAAATAATTTATTTTGAAACTTTATGAAACAGAAGCTATAGAAAAAACAAGAAAACCTAACTCAGCTGTCAGCTGTGGTTAGAGTTAGGCAAGCAGTGATGACTCCGCAAAATGATTTCTCAACTGAATTTGAAGCATGGGTAGTTTCTAGGTCAGACACATAATGAAAGAAAAGCCTCACCATTAAGACATTTAGTTTACTTGAAAATCATACAGGCACAATCTGGCAAGGTATTGAGAGGTCCTTCAGTAAAATGTCATTTATAATGTTTAAACTCTACAACAAACCTAACCATGACTTTTTGTCCAGTTTACAGACTTGATTTCATGGACTATGCCATGTCCCATCATGTAGGCTGTCACTTAAAGTGTTTGAGTGGCATCTGATGTAATATTTCCAATCCACCATCCATCCCAGGCTTATGCTCTTATTCATATGATCTCCCAAACCAAAAACCTTGGAGTTATTCCAAACTTCTTTGCTCCCCTCTTTTATTCAGTCATCCTCCTGTCTTGTGTCTCTTACTTCTAATTATTTCTCAAATACACCCATCCTCTAGAATAGTCAAGAGAAATAGAATGGAAATCTGTTTAGGGACAGACACAAGAGATTTAATAACAGACCTCGGGATGAAAAGTCAGAAGCCCTAGGTTCTAGACTTGCTTTTCCAACTGTCTTGCTTTGTAAATTCAGGTTATAGGTATTAAAATCTTATAATCCAAGAAAATATTTAAAAATACAAAACCATGCCAAAATTAAGAGATACCATCTTTTTAAATGTCTTTTTTTTTGCCAACTTGGCTCGACTCTGAAGGGTTCAGTAGTTACTCATCCACAGTTTAATTGTTTTGTCATTTTCTAATGCTGCTGATGCAATGATGTTTTCTGTAGGATGACAAGCTGCTGAGATTACAACATCTGTATGACCTTGTAATTTCTGTACAATCTCTTTTGTCTGAAGGTTCCAAATGTAAATCAGGTTATCCTCTGAACCAGACACAATCCACTTTCCACCAGTAACTGAAAAATTGGCAAATATGCAGTATTTCTCATTCTTATGACCAGTGTATGTCTTCAGGCATCTGCCTCTGCTATAATCCCATAATTTAAGAGTATTGTCCAAAGTTGCAATCAGAATATATTTACCATTTGGAGAAAATTTTACAAAAGAGACAGGAGAGTTATTATCATCAACAAGTGCTTTTAAACACTGACCTGATGCAGCATCCCAGATTCTACAGACACCATCATAGCTACCTGATACTATCAAGGACCCACTACAATTAAAATGAACAGCAGAAACTGGATCAGAATGAGCAGAGAGAGTCTTGAGGCACTTTCCCGTTTTCACCTCCCATATTTTCACACTCTCATCAAAAGATCCTGAAATTATGAGGTTAGATAGTGGATTGAAATTACAGCAAAAAACATAATTACTGTGCCCCTTCAGCGTTTTCAGACATTTTCCAGACCTCACATCCCAAATCTTTAGAGTTGTATCATCTGAGGCAGAAACAAGACGACTGGAATCTGATGACCAGTCAACATCTGATATTTCCAAATTGTGACCATAAAGTGTTTTCTCATATTTTCCATCATAGGCTCCCCAAATTATAATTACTTATCAGCAGAAGAACTTGCTAACCATTCTCCATTAGGACTAAACTTAACTGATGACACTGCTTCCGTATGTCCCACCAGAGTAAATTTGAGAGTATAGTTCGGGTTTTCAGATGCTTGCTTGCTTCCATTGGCTGATGAGTGGGCTGACTCTGCTTTGGCGCGTCGGTTGTCTCCTTTGTTGACATGGCTCTGAAGCTCCAAGTTAGGAGGTTAGCTAGGCGTCGGTCCTGGAGCAGGCAACCCGTGTATTTTGGCTTTCTACCCAGCAAAATGAAGATTAAAACATCAGATAAAAAAAGTCTTCAATGATTATTAATAATTTCTGCATAGTCTTTAAACTACGATATACCTTAATTCAGCAGCATGGCTTGGCCCACTTGTTTTCCCTCGCGTCCTCCTTTGTAAACAAATACTTCAGAAATACTATTAAAAGGGTCCCATGCGCTGTCGCAAGTAAGGAATTAATGCTGGGTATTTTGCGAACGCAAAAAGCCGTCCAAAGCGGCGTAGGGAGGGCAGGACTGGGGAAATTTGTACAAAATGTCTTTTTCACCGTCCCTCCCCCCACCTCCGAAATGTCTGAGAACACTGAGCAACCCTACCAGTCAAACAGATTGTAGGTACTTGAGCATGAATGAATCATTGAATTAAACAGATTTCAGAAGCTAAAAGAAAACCTGCGTAGGCACCGCTCTGTGAGGCCGGGCCTGCCCTCCACTTTCTGCAGATACAAACAGGTCCGCACAGGCGCGTCAAACACTAACCCAGCGAGTAAACACCGAGCGCATGTGCAGAGGAGCCCCCGCCTACTTCCTAGCCGAAGTGACCAATGGGAGGGGTCTTCATGCGCTTGCGCAAATGGAGACGCCGGGGTTCCCTTCCGGCCTCTTCGCCGGTGCCTTCTATTTGTAAATACTTCACCGCCTTCTTAGTGGAAGTGGCAAGGTGAGCAGAACTTTTATGGGACCTGACTGGCTATCGCAGAAAGCGGTGAATATTTTAAAACACATTCATTTCGTTTTGTAAACCGGTAACGAGAAAGGACTGAATTTTCCGATGCCCTTAGCCGCAGGGTTAAGCCCCACACTTGGCATGTGAGCTCCCCAAGCAGTGAGCTTTTCGGGAACGTAGCTAAGGTAGATGCAAGGCGCGGATGACTCCTTGTAAACTCCTGCTTTGTGGGGGCTTTGGTTCTGCTCCTCTAGTGGTGTGGAGCTTGGTTGCGTGTACAAGACTGCAAATAAGAGGAGCGTAGCAACTTCTGATTTAACAGTTTTCCCTAAACGTTTAGGGAAGGATAGAGACTGTTAGGAAGCTTTGCAGGCCAGTGCTCAACATATGATAGTGCCAGGGAAGACAAACGTTTAGCACTTATGATTTAAGCTCCCAAAGAAACTTAAGTTCAGATCTGCATAGGTGTTTGAGACAGAAAAGGACAAAGAAGTCGGTGGAATGGGATAGGAAATGTGAAGGTTACTCATAATTAGGCTTTAGAGAGCTTAGCCTACTTTTAAATGGTTAATGGCTGTGAAAGTATTATGTAAAGGATACATGCTTTTCAGATGTTATCTTTAAACAGAAATAGGTTTACCAAATAATTGGAAACCTGATTAGTTTCTTCAGTCCTCTAACTGGTCAATAAAGAGAGCCGATAGAGTAAATGTTCTGTATAAAAGATTTTCTCGGTAGAGTTGATGTCAGGAGGTAAATATCCCTTTTGATGTTTTGTCAGTCAAGAATTAAAACATTTGTAAACAAAGGGTTTCCAATCATATAACAGATAATTTAAAGTCCTGCTTTTATTAGGTACAACAGCATAATTAGTTCACCTATAATAATCGACTATAGTGAAAACCTCATTGCTTTAAGTCCCTACTATTTTAGTTTGGAATTTAGACAGGAATCGCACAAATGCTGTATTCGTGGCTAGTGCAGATTAACAGGATAAACCCAATGAAGAAGTGCTGGGAACAGAAAGCATCTTTAAAAGGGTTTGAAGCTTCCATTTATCTGCCTTAAATCACGGCTCTTCTTAGATATTTATTAAGGCATGACCACCATTGACCTCCCCTCTAACATTTTAAAAAGAAAACTTCACTTTAATGTTAACTTAAAGTTCAGTTCTGAAAAAACTCTGCCTGCTCCCTCTCCTTTCCTCCTCCCATTAGTCTAGATTAGTGAATTAATAGTGAATTAACTGGGAAAGCTTAGTAACAATCTAAATTCTGCATCAATTGAAATTACTTTTAATTACTGCATTAAGAATAAATGTAAAAGCACTTCAGAGAACAAAGTGTAGGCTTTGTTTCAAAGAATTTAAATATGTATTTTTCTGACACCAGGAAGGAGAAAATTAGACAAAGTAAACACGTGACATAAGGACTAGGATGGGGTGGGTGTTGGTGCTGGAGTATATTTAGCCCACTAGAAATATCACAAGCATGAGTGTTGTGGGGGTGGGCACATATAAGACTATGTTGATAGAAATATCCAGAAAAATAATTTCTTCCAATTATCCCAGAATTTGAAATTTCCAGTATTACAATCCATTTGTTGATATCTGGAATTTTTTGTTTATAAATACCATCAAGAATTCATATAAAGAAAATTAAAGCTATAAGTAGTTAAAACTTCTTTATTCATTAATGTCCTAGTACTAAGATGTAGTCCTAATATTGTAGTCCTTATGAATTAGGATTAAGAATTTCAGAGTTTACTCCCTTGGGGACAAGGGAGCTTCTTGTACCTGAAATGTTTACGAGTAGGGAATACTCTACTGGTGCAAGGTTCCTTACACCATCCTGTTTTATAAAAATTGTTTTTGCTTGCCCTAACTAGATAGATGATTTGGAAGTTTTCCTCCCTGTAGAAATGGACTCATTTTCTTTAAATTTTCCATAGAAGTTTTAGAACCAAAAGTCTCATCTGGTTCAAAGGTTATTATTTCCTCTTGCCCTTCAGAAAATTTTGTAAATATTCTAAATAGAAATACTGCCACAAATGGCTCATTTTTAAAGTAAAAAATCCTTTCCGTATATGTGTCAGATCTAACCATGGCCTGGGAGTGATTCCTACATTAAGGAATGTCCTGACTTTTTGTAGTGACTCCGATAACCAAATCCAGTCCTCAAAAATCAAGCATAACAGATGTACATATCCAGTTGCTCAAGACCACAATATAAATATATGAAAATCTAGTTGGGCTACATATGAGGTGGCCATATAACTTATCTAAACGGGCTTTTTAAAGTGAAAGGGGGCACTAACATAATTAACAGGTGTTAATTGATCTAAAACCCAGGACTGCCCCCAGCAAACCAGTACAGTCACTACTGACCTCAAGAGGACTCTATTCATAATCACAATGTAATCTTGGGAAGTTCTACACCCTTTATGTGGTATTTTACACATCAGCCTGGCAAAATCTCTCTCAAACCTGTTCTCTCCCCACCACTGGTTTTTTAGGTTTCTATTTTCTTCTTTGCTATCACTCTAAATAAAGCTGAACCCAAGTGGTTTAGGTAGGCAGTGACCTACATTGTGGACACTCACTGGACTCCACTGTCTTCCTCAGGTTGAGTATAGAAAAAAGAACTTACAGAGTAATTTTATTCTTTGCAAAAACATTCAAGATCACAGAAATGAGTATTTATTTTTTTCTAAAACAAGATGTTTTCAAAATGGCAAATAAGGGCAATAATCATTAAGCTAGCTACAATAAACTTATAAATCCAACTCTTGTACTATAGATGATAGTATACTCAACAGGAACTAGGGCTATATTTTGCTTTAAGATTTTGTTTTCAGAAAAAATACCTGGTCAGTGGGATCTCTCAAAAATGGCAGAGAAGCAATCATGGAATGAAGAAATACACCATCTTTCTGTTTCTATTGATCTGTCACTTAAACTGGAAGAATGCAGCAATACATACAAATATGTAAAAATGAAAAATCCCTATTTAATAGTCTAAGGCAACCACTAGCTTCCACAATGGTTGTATGTAACTGGCTAAGTTTTTAACTTTAGAATATGCCAGGAAAGACAGGTGAGCTATTTTGGTACATAACAACACATGGGGTTGATTATATATTAGCTATCCTGTAAAATATACCCATTAACTTCTCTCAGAAGGCATAGGTTTTGTTTTTATATTACCTCTGCTATGACAATGTTTGCTTTTATAAACTTCAAGACAAATGTGTCTCCTGAAAAGTGACTACATAAAACACACATTTTAAAACAATAGCTTTCAAGAGTTGTTAATCCTGGTTGTAAACAGCAGCATTAAGGAATTCCTTTGAACTAAGTATCCTTCACTAATATCACATAGATGCATAGTCCTTCAGTCATTTAGTATTTATTGAATGTCTACTAAGTGCAAGGCACACATCCATGGCCTGACAGACCGCATTCAAGTACAAAGAATCATTAGAGCCATTCCAAATCAAAGTGTTAAGAACACTTTGAAAAAGGACAGAGTGGTCAAAATGATGAGGTATGAACATAACAATATAAAGAGGTGATCTTTTTAACTTTTGATATTCCTTGGGACAAAATTCCTTTAGGAAGTTTAGCTGTGTTAAATTCACACCCATGGATGGCACTGCTTTCTAAGGCAGTGTTCATTTCAAAGCCTTTCCTTTGTGCCAATGCCTTCTAAATTTGAGTTTGTTGAACAGAAATATGTTTGAGTTTAGACACTATAGTAGTAAACTCAAAATCAATCATTTGCATATTTTTTAACTTGTTTTGTCGGGTCATATAGAATTTTAGCGCCACAGAAGGGGGAAAATGTCTGAGCTGAGGGTTTATATCAGAATATCAGAATATGTAATCTAAAAGCAACTTATACCTGATTTAGTCACTTTAAAGGTGATGATGAGTTAAGAGTCAGAAAGATGGTCCAACAAAAAAAGAGTTGGCCCAGCTGTGGCTGTTCTATCTAGTTCTGGCACAGAACAGCTCCACCATGACTGCTGCTTTCTTCAAGACATAAAACCTGTAGGACTCTTCCCCACCTTTGGACAGACAGTATCTAAGGGTTGTGACCTGGGGGAAAGTAAATTCTCACAAGTCTTGATTTTGTCATCTGTAACATAATGACAATTAATCCACCTCAAAGCAGTTGGAGGATTAAATAAGAAAAAGTGAAGCCCTTAGCCAGGCACTTGGCACACAACAGAGACTCGAATAAAAACAAGCTACCTTTATTTGACCTATAGGAAAACACACTGGGACTTCTTTGCCTCTCTAGTTGAATAGAAAATAGAATCTCATCTACCCTTAATACCTTCTTCTTATTCCAAACTTCCAGATACATCTTATGTCCAGTAACAAATTGAGGTTTTAAAATTAGCACGTGGACATTTCACTTTATCACACATCCTCCTCATGCCCTTCATTAGTACCACTCCTTCTGACAGTAAAGCATGAGAGTATTCTCAACATCAGAGACAACTAACTGTGTCAGTGCCACTTCTGCCATTAAACTTGGTATTCATACATATATATAGTTAAAGATACACATATATAATCTTTAACTTTTGATGATAGGAAAAGGTAACCTCAAATATTTCTCAACTGGTAGACATACATTTACTCTGCTCACCTCATAATAGAAGAAAATGGCTCTGTTCAGTTCAGACAGCAAAAAAAAATCAGATTTGAGACTCTCTCTCAGCAAATGAGCAAACTGTGGAATTAGGAGGTAGCATACAGCATATAAATATGAAAAGCAATCAATGTCCCTTTCTAAAACTGTGCCCTTTTCTTTACTGAACATCATTTTTAGACATCATAAATTTCTAATACACACTAAGAAAAGCCCCATGCCCTAAATTAGCTATGATTTATCTATTCATATAAAAATGTTCACAAAACTAATCAGCAAGAAAAGAAATCCTTCAACCTGAGGAAAACTCTTTCATAATGCAACCTTGAACTGGGGGATTAAATAACTGAAATGTTTATTTAACACTATGGAAGTAAATTCATAGTTGCCTGTGGGTGGCATGTACAACAGAGGATTTAGTTGACAACATTTATGAAATATACTACATATTTTTCCTTAGGCAAAATCACCAACCATCTGGAATAATTTATTATGTGATAACTGTCAATGTTTATATTTGTGACAATGATGAAACCGACCCAGAGCCCCATTCAGTTTTATCTGGCAGATGAAAGAAACAACCCTAGAGCAATAATTTTCATAAACAACACAGCTGACAAAGGTAAGTAAAAGGATCCTAATTACTTAGCAACAAGAATATGAATTAACATGTTCCATGGAAAACTCTGTCTCCTAAATCTCACCGTTCTATCTATCATCTTTACCTTTCCCAGTATTTCCCAATCTAACCTTATCTACCTCCTGGTCCTTCAGATACAAAGTGCCTTTACATCCCAAATCCTTTCAAAGTTTTTTTTCCCCACCAAAGTTCTCATTATAAAGAATATATTCTGCAAGTCTGGAGGAGAAAAAGGGTGAGAGGTTTCAAACCACTTTCCCCTGCATCAGTATACACAACTGCAGAAGAGTTTTCCTGTGTTGAAATTAACAGGCTTTTGTAATGAGTTAATACCGTATTGATTGGGTATTCAATAATGTGAAAGTGAAGTAATAGAATCTGCAGCTACTTCCTAAAATGTAATTTCTATTACCAGAAAAGGCTGCTTTATCAGTTCCAGTGGTTATGCTGGGATTTAGCTTTTGGTCAATTCCAATTTTTAAATTAAAAAAACACATTTTATTCTAAAGAATTTAGCTTGTATCTCACGGCTCATGAACTTCTAGGACAGGAGCAAGATAAATTCCTCTGTTTTAAACAGAAAACAGACCACATTAGTTGAATGGATTTTGTTTTAATTCATTCATTGAGACACCTGCAATTGCTAGCAAAATTCCTCCTATAAGCTAATCTTACTAGGAGAAACAGCTTTGTGTGTTTTGTATTTCCATTCAAACTGGTTTATCAAAATGAACTAAAAATTTTTTAAATTATCCAATAGAATGTAATTTAAGACATCCTAGAGAATCGATGTTACCAGTAATTTACAATTTAAAAAAACTCAGCCACAAAAAAAGGTCAAAGCTAAAAATAAGATTTTTACTATGAATCAGTGCTTCTATTACCCTTTTGAAAGGAGTTCTATTTTAATGTGACGTAAAGGCAACATTGAAAGGTTTTCTTTAAATTAACCACCTAACTTGTCCCTAAAATTACAAAGAATCAGTCTTTTACAGGTCAAGTGCAGTAAACTAAAATGTTCTTTCAGCACAAAGCAGCACTAGAAAAAGTAACAGTTATAGATGGAAGTTGACTAGTTTTGCAGTGGCTGCTCCATCAGTGACAGACATCAGACGGTATCCATCCAGAGCACAGACACAACTACAGGCTAGATGCGAAGACTGCGTCACAGGCTTGGCTGATAAATGTCCTCTGTCTTTGTATCTTTCTACTTTAAGTGGATTTTTTAAAGTTTAAGTCAGGTCACAGAAGTTGACTGCTGAAATGACAACATGATGAGGTACGAGAGCTCTGAATATCCCTAATGTTCAGCAGGATTTACCAGAGATGTATATGATAGCTTGTCAGGGAACTTCCAAATAGTTACACTTTGGGGTATACTGAATTCTAGGAAGAGGACAAGATTAAAGAGGTTTAAATGGGTATTCTCTGAAACAGAAGTGAGCAACTTTTCCTTCAGAATTCATTCTGATAGCACATCCACAAATATAAATCTTCTCTGATAATGTGTCCCAACATTGAGTCTAGATAGCCAGCTAGCACCAAGAAGTCATATGTTCAGTTGCAGTTCTCTTGGCGATTAAACTTATTTTTTCGTTCCAGTCCAAGCACAAATGTGGATCGCTGAACACAGTACTGGAAGCGCCATTTGCAGGTACAGATTGCAGTCATCATTAAAGGAGCCAGAAGGTTTTATTTAGGGGAGGTGGGACATTTGACTGGGCAATACTAGTAGGAGACGAAATGATCAGGGAGCAGTGAAATCATAAGAAAAAGATCACTGCCCTTATTTGGATTAAATAGGTCATATTGAGAAGATGGTTATTTATTTAAGATGAGGATGTTACAATAAAGGAATCATATATGCAGCATGAATACATTAGACACAAGCTGCACCCGATTAAGAAAAAAAAAATTCCCTAAGTAAACTTGAAAAGTATGTGTTATTTGCCAGTCACAGAGGGGAAAAGCACCTAGGGTGAAATCCGATTTAATGAGGACCTTGATCAGGACCACAAAGCCTGAAACATTTGTTTTAATGCAGAAACACAGCCTCTAGTCACACTGGTTAAGTTTGGGAAAATTGGAGGTGTTTGTTACTTTTTTTATTGAATTACAGAATATGGTTTCAATTACTAAGAATTCTAAATCTTCAACCAGCATTAAATTGAACCACTTCCAAATCCTAAGACACATAAGTCCAAAGAGAAGCAGCAGCCATACAAATTAATATGTGCCCTGCTCCTTTCTGCTCTAAGGAAATCTTCAAACCAGTATCACATTTAAGAATCAAAGTGTTAATTCTTCAGCATTCCTGACAACTAGAAAGCACATTCACGGAAGGCTGGAGGTGAGGGAGGGATGGTTTAACTTTAATATCTGTGAAGGATGGCACCAAAAAAGGAAAGAAAACCATCCAATCTCAATAAGGATTAATGCAAATTTGGCTAGAAAAAGCCACCAGGTATTCCAAGGGTTCACTGTGGAAGAACTCATGAAAAGTACTCTGAAGTATACACAACAGGTCTAAATATCTCCCTTGTTGCAAGTAGTTGTGTGAAATTCAAGATAAAGGTTTAGTCTCATCTGTTAATGTCAGTATTTTTTCCCACTTTAAAGGGCATGAGGAGGAGTCCTCTTTTTTCCCCCACAAAAAAAGGGAGCCACATTAATATGTGTATATTCCCATCACTCTTATAATATAGAAGAGCAGATCTCCAAAGCTTAGGGATTTTCCTTAAGAGAGTGGGCCGTTCTGATTACCCTTTTCTTAGAAGGGTATTCCACCACAGAGAGCCAGAGGTTTTCCAGATGTGTGTAAGAGAGCAGGTGCGCAAGGCAAGCAAATGAGCGCAAACAGTATTATGGAAAACATTTGAGAAGTTAGCTCCATGAGGACTGTGGGCTCCACAAGAGGACTTGACTGGGTAGCCTGGTCTGACACAGGAACATGAGAGCAGAGTATTGCTTCAAAGCTGGAAACCTTCCATAGGAGCCTCACACTGCTGGAAAATGTACTGCTGCTGGCTAAGGTCAACCTGGGGTGCAATGCTGCTGTCCTCATCATCTGTCCCGAAGTAATGCTCAATAAGATCAAAGGCCTTCTGGTAGATCTCCTGGTTTTCATGACTCTGTAAGAACTCAATTTTATCCAGACCTAGAATAAAGAATAAAGGAGAATCTATTGTTTATCTGTTGGAAATTCCAATGAAACTGTTTTGTCATGTCTCCTTCCTTGAGGTAAAGACTCTTCTCTACTTATATTTCATATGCATAGGAAGTACTGTTGGAAATTACATCTGAATGCAAGTATTATAAACTGACATCTTAAACACATATGCAAGCAAAAGCAGTCCCCAGAAGCACCAATTTACACAACAGTCGCCATATCATCCATGCCCAGGGCCAGAAGTGTTCCTATGGGACTGTACATATGGCCTATCTATCTAGGGTCTGAGCTATCCAATACCATTTCAAAAATCTGTAATAATTTTCTATCAGTCGGAACCAATTTCTATTGCTTAAACTAAGAAGTCTAACTAGAACAATTAGTCAACACAATTCTTTAAAGTTCAACCCCAAATAGGCTTTCTTTTACTCGTAGCCATAAGCAGTCTAACAGCTACAGCAATACCAGAAATAAATATTAACATTGCTCAAAGGAAAAATATATTCATTTACATATCCATATCAAAATGTATATAAGCCAAAAACTAAAAAGTTATCTCTGGAGAAAGATCTCTGGGTACATTCTTCTTTTTCGTACATTTCAAAATTCCTTATACTAAGCAGATATCTTTTACAATCAGGATTTTAAAAATGATAAACTGTTAAAATCATTTTGGAAAATAGTTCTGTATTAGCTGATAAATTTGAAGATGAACATACTCCATGACCTCTAGTTCCAATCTCAGGAATAAACAAACCCTAGCACAGTGGTTTTCAACCATGGCTATACATTAAATCACTAAGGAACTTAAAAGGTTAAAGTACATTGGTAAACTGATGATTAAGAATACCGTTAAGACTGAGATTTGAAGAATGAAGAAACCAAAAGGCAAATAGTTACTCTTCGAGACAAAACTGTAAGAAACAAAGGAGCTATGGGATACAATTCAAAATCAGAACACTCTCAATCTTAGAAGAGAAAAGGAGTCAGGCATCGTTTACAGTATATATGAATGTTCTTGAGGCTCAGTAAGAATATGAGAATACCCACAAGGACAAACACGGAAGCAGGAAGATCCTAAGAGCCCTGTGTAAAGGCACTTGAAGGGCACTTGCTTCTCTTCGCATCTGCAACACATATTATTTTCCAATTCTGCATACTAAACATTATCAGTATCATAAGCAACCAAATTGTTTTCCATTTGCTAATGACAGACATAGGCCAGAAAAGCAAGAAAAGAAAAGAAATAATTCAGTACATCTATTTAATACTCTATCTTACCATAAGCTTCTTCAATCAAAGCACAGTAAGGATTAATGCCAGTGCCATTTCTTTTGGCTTCTTGTTCTCCAAGCCTCAGGATATTTTCCAAGCCATTTAGGGCAACTTGTACGATCTTAGAGTCCATGACTGTGAGGAGATCACAGAGTGGCTTGATACAACCCAGTTCTACGAGGTATCTAAATTAATAAAAAGAATAATTTAGTCAAACAAAGCTTTAAATTTCATAAAACTTTTATTAAGTTTTGGTGGAAGGGTCATCCTCCAACTGACTACAGAGATAAAAACAGGCACCTATTCAACTATACAAGCTATAACTTATCACAGAAAAAGCTAAAACTAAATTAAAACCAGTTCTCTGACAGTCAGTTCCATTTTTTTTTCCCTGCACAATTACTGGACTCCAAGAAAATGGAATATACTCTTACATTGAATATGAGCAACTTATCAAAATAGAGTATTTTGATTAATTTCATCTTTGTTTCTATAGGTAACCATACCTATACCAGCACAAGGCCCAATAGGCCAATTCTATCTTGTACAAAGAACTCTTAAAAAAAATTAAAGATAAGAAATCAACTTAATGTAAAAACGGGCAAATGATCTGAATATATACCTCGCCAAAGATATACTCATGACAAAGAAGCATATGAAAAGATGCTCGACATCATATTTCATTCAGGGATTGCAAATTAAAACAATGATGACACTACAAACTATTAAAATGTCTAAAATCTAAAACACTAACAAGGATCTGGAGCAACAGAAACTCTCATTTTTTGCTGGTGGGAATGTAAAATAGGATAAACCACTTTGGAATACAGCTTAGCAGGTTTTTTTTTTACAAAGCTTTCCACATGATCCAGCAATCATACTTCCAAGACATTTACCTGAGATGAAAAATTATATCCACACAAAAACCTATCTATGAATATTTACAGCAACTTTATAACTGCCCCAAACTGGAAGCAACCAAGAAGTTCTTAAACAGGTGAATGGATAAACAAACAGAAGTACATCTAGACAATGGAATATTATTCAGCAATAAAAAGAAATGAGCAATCAAGCCATGAAAAGACATGAAAGAACCTTAAATGCACATTGCTAAGTGAAAGACACCATTCTCATAGGACTCCAATACTTATATGATTCCAAGTATATGACATTCTGAAAAAGACAAAACTTTTATAAAGACAACAGAAAGAAAAGTGGTTGCCAAAGATTTGAGGAGTGGTATTAAGGGAGTAGTGATAAACAGGTAAAGCAGAAAGGATTAAGGCAGTGCAAATAGTATGTGTAATACAATGGTGGAAACATGACATCATGCACTCATCAAAAGCCTGTAGATCTGTACAACACAAGAAGTGATCCTTAATATAAACTATGAACTTTAGTTAATAATGTATCAGTATTGGTTCATTAGCTTTAACAAATGCAACCACACTAATGTGAGATATTAAGAGAGGAAACTCAGGTGAGAGAAGTACACAGGAACTCTGTATTATCATCTCAAATTTTTCTATAAATCTAAGTATTCTTTAAAGTCTTAATTTTTTAAAAAAGTAGTTTTATTATTTAGCATTACTGACTCAGTAGTTAATTTAATAGTATTGTGCCTAATTTTATTTAAACATTTCCTGACAAGACTATATGTCCTATGAACAGACTAGGTCAGTCATCTAGTTGTAAAGCCATTTCTGACCATTTATTTCCTCTTTCTTTGCACCACATTTTAATCACCAAAACCTTCAACAAAGCTATATAATTTTCTTTAAAAAAATTAAGCCTCATTTATGATTATAAATGTTATTTGTTATAAACTTGAAAAACACAGAAAAGCATTCAGAAAAATAAAAAGTACACAGAGATAATCACTACTATTACATCTCAGCTGTGCTACATACAAGTTGGATGACTCCTGGCAAGTTATTTTCTCTCTCTGTGACTTGGTTTCCTCAACAGGAAAAGTCTGGGAACCAGATTTATTAAAAAGTTGATCACTAAACTTCAGCAAAATTTTAGGTTAGTTAATTAAATTAAATAATGCCTTACACATCTGCACTTAAACTTCACTGGTCTACACAGGCAAGTCTATTGAACACCAATACAGACTTATTCAGAATCTCCATACTGTCCTCAAACCTGATTCTGGTCTACTCTTGATGTGATCTTTTCTCCCCACTACAAATCTTGACTGACCTCTGATCCTTATACTGTGTTTAAAAAGTTCATTTAGTTTTCATAACACTGTCTAGTTGTAGAAATCTTATATTATGTAAACCAGTGTACTGAAAACTTGAGGATTCAAAACACATTTTAAGATTGTTAGAAAGCTTCTAGATCCTATATATGATGAGTTAAATGAATAATTTAAGTATGAACTGAAAGACTGACTGAACTTTATTAAAAAACTCTACCCAAAAATATGCTAATAAGTAAATCCAGAGTTCTGAAGATATTAGATTTTATTTGCAAAATATGATATCAGTACTTTGTATTCTGGCATAATTCATTTAATGAATTCTAGGTTCTGAATTCTAGCCATTTAAAAATTTTACCACAGATTAACAGAGCAGATAACCTTCTAAGGACATAAGAATTAAAAATTGTGCTTTCAGGTCAGTAGTGGCATCACTGAGTCAGCTGATACTACTATTCTTTAAACACTTGCAAGATCAGACGGAATTTAAGGTGTTATTTTCTGATGCAACCACTTGTCTTTGGAGACTTAAGACCACCAGACTGGTATTGCACTATTGATGCAAGCTTCTCCAAAGACAATAATTTACACCTAAAAGCAAAACAGGTGACCAGGGAATCTGGGCTGTGTAGGAGTTGAAAAGCTATTCTATTTTGAGAAAATCTTCAGGATAAGTTTGAACATTTGTAAAGATGACTAGAAAACAGCATGGAAAACAAGCACGAGCTATGTTTAAGTCTGAGAGTGGCTCCCGTTGGTGGTGTATTTTGAACATCTGGATAAAGTGATCACTGGTCATCAACACTAGCTGTCTTTTGTGACAGAAAGGCTACCATTAAGAAAATTTTCTGGGTAAAGAAATCTATTCCACAAGAATATATTACTTGAAAAATGAATTATATTTCTCAAATTATTTTAATGTTTCAAATCTGAGAGAGTTGATCTAATTGGTAATTTTATATTTAAGAGTTCCTTTAGGAAGGAAAAATTTATGGGGAAGAAATCGAGATACTATAAAATGAAGGAAAATGAGTTTTGAGAGACAGGATTGATAAAGTCAGATTTCTTTAGATGACAAAAAAACTCACTGTGTCTAAAACCATCTCTCTCAAATAGGATTTTGCTTCCTGTGTCCTTATTTTCATCAATACCACCAATATTTTCTCCAGTCATCTCTAACTCTTCCCTTTCCTTTGTACCTATAGCCTGCTACCAAGAACTACAGATCCTGCTGTCCCATATCCAAACCCACATTTCATGCTACAGTTATTATCTTAATCTTGGCTATCACTGTACATTAAACTATTGCAATGGCATACTAACTTCTCTTTGTTCTCTCTTCAGAACACTATCTTCTTCATTTCACTCTCTAGGTAAAGACACTCCAAGTCTTCTAGTACCTAAGACGAAGGCCTTTATCCCAGTTTTCAAAGTCCATCAAATTTAATTCCTTACCCTTGCAAAAGAATAATCAATAGTAAGATTGATTTGCCTCTTCCAAAACATTTACTATGTTTATTCCCTCACACTTCTTCTCATGCTATTCTCTCTCCTCTAAAATTGCCAAATTTCCACCCAAATGGCAAGTTTCATCTCTTTCATGATACTTCCTCTAATTCCACACAACATTCTTTATCATTCTTAAGAATATTAGGTATTAGCTATATTGAACCTAGAATTGTGGATATTTTCTAAGTTATTCTAACTGGCTCTTGCATCTAAATCTTGTCTCCTCAACCAGAATGAGCAGATAAAATCTGTTTTTTTTTAAATTTGGATTGTAACATTTTGTAATATTTCAAAAAAACCGCTAGGATGTTGATTAACTTAATTAAATAGCTTTGCTAAATTTTAAAAAGGGATAGTAGCCATTCTAATCTTCTCTAACACAGCAAAATACCCCTGAATACTTTCTGATGAAAAGAGACCACAGTATTTTAAAATATGTATGCATACAGTTTAACCATTTCAATTAAGAAATCATATTTTATATAACATAGACAATTAATAATTATAAATTTGAATTTGAACATAAAACCTGACATATCAGCTGTTCAACTAACTTCTGTATATATTGCGCATTACTGCCATCTGGTGGTAGCACACTCACAATCATGGTACATACATACTACATACGTTGATGGCTTGACATTGCTAATAAGTTCTGTGATTTTAAGTGAAACGGCATGTAATGAAACTAATTTTACCACAGGCTAATCGATTTAAATAAGAGTTCAGTTTCTATATTATAACAAAACATTATTCAAGGACCTGCTATATACCCCAGACCCAGAATCTGAAACCTGGTATGTACCCAAGAGCCTGCTATATACTCCAGAACCAGAGGCTGAAAAGACCTACTCTCATACGAACATGCTTCTGAAGAACACTTGAAGTCTTCCTTGAATAACCTGTCCACAATGAACTTTATTGAAATAGCTATTGCATGTGTTAACCTATTTACAATTTTATTATTTCTAGTAAATACCTCTTATTTTCTGTCCCTGACCAATTTCTGAAATGTTAGCACTACTTTACCTTCATTTAAAAATTCCCAATAAAGCACTCAAAATTAGCATTGGTTGAGTACTTACCTTTAAGCCACAAAGCAAGAATATGAAAGATAGCTGTTTCCCTGATATTACATGTAAGGGGCTGTTGCTTTAACACTCATTAAAAATCATCATCTCATCTGAATTCCCCATAAAGTAAGTTAAGGCAAAAGAGTCTAGATTCAATTTTTTCTTCATTGTAACCTTTTTTTCCTATCTGAAATTAATAATTTCATAATTTAGCATTTCATTATATGATTTTCCTTGGAGGAATTGATTCTATCCATATTTATGCCTTCCGTAGCCATTAAGATTGTAAGCTGCTACCCAACAGGCCATTTAAGTCTCAATCTAATAAGTATGTCTCTCTTTACTGACGACCAAAAAACTTCAGGAGACACTTGCCTCTACTGAACTTGGTACTTAGTATTCTAAGACATTCTTCTCTTCCAAGTCTGGTCCAATTCTAGTATTAAGACATCTAAACTGGAAATCACAAGAGTTAGACTCTAAAGATTCTACACGTAACCTTCTAGACGACCCAAGATGTTTCTGACCACGCAGCCACTGAGTAGGCTGAAGCCACCCCTATAAATATTTCTATGACGCCTCAAACCTCAACTATGCGTTATTTACATCCCAGACTTATTTCAGCAAGAAGGAATGAGAAAGACAGAAGGAATTAAATATACATTTGAATCTGATTATGAAACTGAGAAAAATCTTCCAAGAGGCTAGAATTAGCAGTCTTAATTGGTAAACACAATATTTTTTTCCTTTAATTTATAAGCTGCTACCTGGCTAGTACGTACTTGATCTGTTCAGCTGATCCTCCGGAAGTTGCATTTGTGATGGCCCAAGCTGCTTCTTTCCTTGTCCGAAACTCAGCAGTTTGTAATATACTAATGAGGGCTGGGAAAATGTTGGCATCTATCACAGTCTAGAAAAAATTAAATGAAAAGGGAAATTATAAGATTTATAAAATGTTTGATACTAATTATTACTTTTCAAGCCAGCTTCATTAATGAGTTAAAAATAAATTGAAAGAGGTGAAGTCTTCATTATCCCTAACCTTTTGGCTATACTTGGTATCCCTGATAGTCTATGACCTTGTAATCTCCTAGTTTTCTCTGAGTTTTCTCTTTTATTGTCCTCTCTTGTCCCATCCACAATAACACATTATAAAAGTTCAGTTCTCTGTTCCTTTGCTATTCTCATTTCTCTCATATAGCATGCACTCTGACATGCATATTGTAACTCTCTGATACTCATCTCTCATTGGAGCCCCAGCCAAGGGTGGGCAACAACTTACTTTAGATCTGCTAACTGCCTCAAACACACCATCTCCCCTCTATATTAGGTCGTTCAAACCTCTCTAGTTTACAAAGGCTCTTTTTGTTTGTATATATGTATGTATGTATGTATGTATGTATGTATGCATGCATGCATTCATGCATGTATTCTAAATCAGTAAGTCTCCATGTCTTTTACACTTTTAATTTAAAACGTCCTCAGTCCATCTTTCCTTTCCTTTAGCACTGCTGCCATCCTATTCCAAGCCACCACCTCTCACCTACATTACCAGAATAGCCTTAGCTGGAAGAGTACTTTTACTCAGTCCCTCTCATATACTAATACTAGTCTTCCTCAAATTATATTCATGTTTTTCCTAAAATGGGTTATTATTTCCTGTATCAAGAAACTGAGAAATTCTATATAAGAACCCGGTGGTAGAAGGCAATCAATTGCAGCTGAAATCACCTCATATACATGCTATAAATTACAAGAACCAACAATCTCAGTCCCTGACAGCATTCTGTTAGGGGATAATTAACTCATGCTTTCCTGGTAAAGATGAGCGACAAGACACTTTTTCTTGGTCCTGTCATTTACCAGAGGTGCCCATGAGCAAATCATTTTATTTTTCTAAGCCTCAGTTTCATTTTTATTATTTTTTAAATAATACCATATTTATTTTTTAAATTAAAATTATTGAGATGACATTAGTTAATAAAATCATATAGGTTTCAAGTATACAATATGTTTAGTTTCATCTTTAAATGAAAATGTTGAATTAAATGACCTCTATGATTCCATTCAACTCGAAGTCCCATAAATTTGTGTTTTCCAAAGATTGTTATTCCAGTCTTTCTCACAGCCTATACTGAACTATTTGGCCCACTGCTAGTCTTCAACTTGGGTTACTCTCCCACTGATATAAGAACAAAAGTAAAGGGCAGATAATCAGTTGAAGAAAACTTGGTTGCCAAAGGGTCATGAAAAATTAAAGAATTCTAATACATGGATCCACTAGAAAATAAATATTTTACTTAGCAAGAGTAAAGCTAATCTATTTAGCATAAAATCCAACAAACACTGCAAAATATGCAAGACACTATTTCCAAGATCTTGACAAATCATCAAATATTAAAGGCAAAAAGAAAAACCAAGGCCTAACTTTAAGTTTCAAAAGATTTAACTTATTTAAAGTAGGATTTAAAAGTTAGAAGTACTAAATAAAACAATGTGAAAGTTAAGTCTCCAAGGTAACGATATAGTTTAAAGGTGGAATGGAAAAAAATCTTATCAATAAAATACATTAAAAAGACAGGTGTTATAAGATTACCTGAATCTGTGCCCTATTTCCAGCTGTGATATTAGATATTGTCCAACATGCTTCCTTTTTGATAGATTCTTTTGGGCTACTCAGCAAGTGCAATAAACTCTGCAGAGCTGAGCAATTCA
Organism: Eonycteris spelaea; assembly: GCA_003508835.1. Taxonomy (NCBI): domain Eukaryota; kingdom Metazoa; phylum Chordata; class Mammalia; order Chiroptera; family Pteropodidae; genus Eonycteris; species Eonycteris spelaea. The sequence continues at coordinate 487,846 of PUFA01000398.1, forward strand.
AAATTACCTGAAAAGTTTGAAAATTTTAGTTATTGTACTGATCCAAACATAAGTAAATCTTTAATTCAAAAACAGATTTTAGGAATAATGGCAAAAAAAACCCTATATCTTCCCTTGAAATTTTGGAAACAACTTTATGTACGTCAATAACTATTCACTGCTAAAAAGAATTCATTTCTAAGATTATCAAAGCAATTTCATTGTACACATTTTCATTCTCAACTATTAAAAGTGTAATTAATAAGGCACAAAAATGTATTAGGTATTCACTTTTCTATCCCTATAGAATATTAAAGTGTCTTTGGATGGGTAATATATCAAGTGGCCAGAAATTCAGAAGTGGTCTCAGATTTTTAAATCCTCTGATAACTCTATCTGGTAGTCAGTGACCCGATACATACTTAATATGTGCTTTATTGGATATAAAAAGAATATGCCCCCAGCTATGAAACAGCTTACAAAGGTGAGGTAGGTATGACAAATACACATGAAGGAGACAGATCTTCTCTTCAGATGCTCACAGAAACCATTTCAAGTAGGAGTAGTGGGAAACAAACCCACCTAACCAAAGGAATAAGTTAAATCATAAGAGAACCTAAAATTGCTACAATTACAACAGGTCATAACAGATTTGGTGAAGGTATTAAAAGTACTTGCCTAAACCAACATTTTAAACAAACCTTAGACAAAGTATTAATTCTCCCCAATAATATGAAATTCAATACTATAATAGAAATATAATCATGAGGTTCAATGTACTGTTTTTGAAGGCAAAAAAATAGTTGCTACTTATTCATACCTGTGTCTGAATATCATCCCCTGTGACAATGTTTCCCACAGCCCGTAAAGCAGGAGAAACCACTTTATAATCATTATGCCTGAAACCATAAAAATAAATGTTATATCAAACAATTCTATTCTTAGTCTCTTTTCCTTAGGGCTGGAGTCCAAACCAAATAATATGCACAGGATTTTAGAACAGAAAGGTACTTATGCTTGTTACCAAGGGAACCTTATCAAGATGATGGAATGTTTGGTGTCCCCTAGAAGAGCTGTCTCCCTTTATTTAGTATTTTTGGATAAAATTTAAATACTACAAATTTTTCCTAATCTTTCCCAGGTATTCCATTACCTGGATTCCAAATTTTCCCTCTCATTCTTTCATATAGTTTTCATTTACTCTTTACTTGGTCTCTATGGTTGCTGAGATAACAGAGCAGTAAGTAGTTAACATTTATATAGCACTTTTAAGTTTTATAACTTGTATAATTTTCAGAGTTAAATATATTCAATAGTTGATATAACTTGAAAATAAAAGCTAGGCTTCACACTTCAAATAGTGAACTCATTCTTTTAAACCATGGCTGACTTACTGGTCCAAAAAAACCCTCCACGAAACCCCTTATATCGGAAGATAAATACTGAGTCTGGATTTCAGGCTAAATAAGTTACCTTTCTTTAACTTTCCTTAAAAACCCTACTTTCTCTCTCCTTTAATGAGCCTGATTACTCTTCTCAAAACCGTGCCAGTTCTTTCACATTTATTTTAAAATCACATGACTAAAAGGAAATGGTTAAGACAAATAGTAATCCAGGGACTAAAGAGTACAAAAGATTACTTCTCCTATGTTGTACTTCTGTCTCTTGCAGCATTCTGCTTTTAATTCACAATAGCATTATGCTACTGATCTGAATCTAGGCTGTGGGCAGCTATAATTCCAGGGTTTTGCATTGTGTATATTATACTTATCTAATCCATTCCACGTGTCACATTTGGAGCAACGACTCCTTGATCTACTTTGTACTTATGTCAATTAAATTTTAAGTGGCTTGTAACTGTATCACTCTAATTTTTTACCACAGTATTATCTGAAATTTTGATTATAGTCTCAAATTATTTATGCCATCAGTAAATCTTCCACTCCATTAATCAAAGGCATCACCAAAGAGATAGACCAAAATAAAATTCCAAGTATGACACAGTCTAGATTAATCTCTAAGTCAGACAGAAAGATAAGAAATGACTATTTTTAGTGGCAATACGCCTTTTGCTAGCCAATGGTTGGTCTCAAGTCATTAGGCATGAGATGAAATTACACAGATCAGCTTTTCAAATGTTTCTGAAGGACTGTTAATAGCAAAGGGTGATAGGTTCTTTAGAAGCCACAAAACAAACAAACAGATCTGACTTCAATATAAACAAGTAACAAAGGACAGCAGCCCAAAACACAATAACTCAGGATAACATGCTGATTAATATTTGAGTTCAGCAACTAAAAAACTAATATAGGGTCAAAAAAGTAGACACACTTTCTTAAAGATAACTTACATCAGCAGCTCCACAAGTCTTCTACATACTCCTGCATCAATGACTGCTTGAATTTTATCATTGGGTCCATCTGATAGATACGAGAGGGCCCAGCAGGCATCAGCCAGTACATCAGTGTCACTAACAAATAGCAACCAGGAAAGTACATTCAAACAGGGGGAAACCTGAAAAGAAAAAAAAAAATGATATGATCATAAAATTCAATGAAAACCAAAAGTGAGGCAAGAAACTCCAGAAAGCAATGAGGCACATACTTGGTGACTTATGGGGTGATAAGTACTTTTAGAGATAGAGTAGCAAGCAGCCAAGTGGCATTTCCACCTTTGGGAATGCTGTCAGAGGCCTTGCAGCTTACTTTGATGAGGTGTTCAGAGAGCAAGTAAAATAATTGCAGAGAGTGAAGTTGAACATATACAAAATTCTCAGAGATTCCTTGTCAAAACATACTCATCGCACATCAAAAATATAAAGGAACTTTCATTAGTGCTAACGCTAGGAATTTCTGTATATTACTTTGTTATGAACAAAAACTTCTAGGTTTTCAGATCAATTCAGAGTTTACAGGTAATAAAAATTTATTTCAAATTAAAACAAAACAAAAAAAAACAACAAAAAGCCCAATTTCTCTAGAAACATAATTTTTGATAAAATTTAAAATGTTAGAATTTTATTATCTCTTTTGTTCACATTAATACTGGTTACTACACTCCCCTAATTGTACTTTTCATGGCAATTTCCCACAAGCATAATCCTCACCTTTGCAAATTCTGGAGGTGGACTCTTCCCTCTACAGAGATTAGACAAAGCCCATACTGCATTCCGGGTCATGGTCAGGCGATTTTGCTTTGAAAATAACCTACAAATATGATGATATAATGGTAAACTATATAATGAACATTAATTCTCTAATAGCATAATATATAATACTAAACATTTTCTCTAGAAAAATAAAATTTAATTCTAACACAACTAATTCAGAATTCTGGGACTAGAATTAGACAGGATGACTGAAGAAATGATCTGAACAAGTTAGTGAGAAAGTGTCTATCAGGAAAAATAGGAAAATGTTTTCCAAAGATATGCTGCTTTCTGAAGAACATCCCATATTTTTATTATTTAAAAAAAAAAATTAGAAACTTACTGCAAAAGAGGGGGAAGAATATTGCAATCTAAGACATAGTCCCTGCACATGGTACTATCTCCAGCAATGTTGCCGAGAGCCCAGACTGCCTGTGAAAGAATTATTCATTAATGACAGTTGTATAGTTTAATTTTCTCATAACTCTTTCAAAAAGATACCAATAAATGATAGTGACTCTTCACAAAAATTATATAGTAGCTAATTAACATTGGTATTATACATGAATATTAACACCCCTAAGTTCACTCATCAAGGAAGAGTTCAAATGAAGTAGTTGCGGGAATGGGGGAAAAAAGATCAATATTATAAAGTGTACATGTGAACACTCATGGTAGTAAGTTTATTAAAGGAAGGAACCAATTCTTCTATATTCCCTTACCTTCAGAGAACATATCCCTATGTAACATTCCATACAGCCCTTAGTACAGAGCAGATATTCACATGGCTTACTCAGCTGATTAAAAATGTATTTTAAATTTGCTCACAAAAAAATGAGTAAACAAAGCATTCAAAAGAATTAGAATGCAGAAAACTTTAGTAAAATTTTCGGGGTGATGGATGCTAATTATCTTGATTGTGATGGTAATTTCACTCGTATATACATATGTCAAAGCTTTTTAAATTTAAACATGCAGATTATAGGTTAATTATACTTCAATAAAGCTGTAGAAGAAACTCATTCTCATTTGGTAGTGACTTATATTTATGAATCTGATAAGGTATGCAGTAATAAAAAATTCAGGTTTTCTAAGTCTTTTTCTGCTTTAAAGTGGCAAAAATCATTTCGATCAACACTAGAGATTACTATATGACAAAGTTAATTAACTGCTTACACGGTGTAAAAAGTATATCTATAGTGTTTAAAGAATTTCAGGGCTGGAAAGGAAAATGGTTTTATGAATTCCTGATATTATTAAGTCTGCCTATATCTACCATAAAGTTTTCTATTTTGGTTAAGTTGAGATTTCTAGAACACTTCCTGTGATGAACCATGAATGGTTATGGCCAAGTGATAAAACTGAGACTCTGAATATAAGACTGAAGGGAAAATTTGTATTCTTTCACCTATTTCCCTTTGTTTCATTTTTTTTTTTTTTTTACCTGCTCTTGGACATCTTCAAACTCTGAGCTCAGCAACTCTATGAAGATAGGCACAGCTCCTGCCTGAATCACAATCCGTGTCTGAAGAGAATTTCCTGAAGCAATATTTGTCAATACCCAAGCTGATTCAAACTATAAAAAAAAATAATTTCATTATCTTGTTAGAATTTAACAGTTTGTTTACTTATAACAATAAGGTTTTCTGTACACGAAGAAAAGAATCTGAGATCAATATTTGCATATAATCAATCTATCCGGTAAATACTGTATTAATTTTAAAAGAAGAAATCCCAGAAGAAATACCTCAGCAACCTAGAGAAATATTCAAATCAAGGCAGAGCTGACAAGAGACTATAAAAAGAATGAAAGAGTGCTTCATATGCTGATATGGAATAATTTCCCAAGATATGAATTTTTAAAAAAATGCAAAAGAGTATACATTAATATGGTTTCATACTATATTTTCTAAAAGGGTTAAGGAGGAACGTATGCATTAATTTACTTATTGCACAAAATATGTCTTAAAGAAGTCACAAGAAACTATAAATATTTGTTACCTACATGGAAAGCTCAGGGTGAATGGGGAACAAGAGTGGGAGGGAAAGAGGCTTTACTTCTCACAGTAAAGCTTTCTGTGCCTTTTGCCTTAAATGTGTACTATCTAATAAAAAATAAAATTAAATAAATTCTAGAGGGAGGTAAAGTGAAATGGGGAGATGTTAGTGTAAAATGTACAAAATATAAGCAGAGTGAAAAAGGGAAAAGATATTTTAAATAATAAGCAGGCACAAAGGAGTTAAAAGGCATACAATTAGTAGAAATGGCATCTTTAGAGCGTAAGAGCTTCTAACAGAAGAGAAGGCTCCAAACTAAGGCACAGAGGCAGGACTTTTTTCAAAGAGCATTCTTTAAGACTGATAAACTAGTAAACAGAAGGTATGAAGAAAAACTATGGCCAATGAAAAATGCAGCTAACATTTCTACCCATTTCTACAGTAACCTGATTCTTTAATCTAATATGGAGAAATCTAGGGAAAAACTATTAAAATCCAAGAATGAAGTCTTAGAATTCTATTTTAGAGTTCTTAATTAAACTTTAGTCTTGTTTCCTTCTCCTGTTTTGTCTTCTTTGCATCCTTTACTGAAGCACATACACACAAAAAAATTCAGTGGTATGCCTCTTGAATGAGAGATCATCAATAAAAGTCATCAAAAAATGGAGTTGTGACTCTTCTAAGCTTTTGGGTCAACTGAAATGCAGTTGTCATATGAAAAATTAAAACATCAATCATAAAGGGTGGGGGAAAATGGAAGAAATGAGAAGATAATCTTATTAGCACAGTCCAAAGCCATATGAATGGCAGCAAATTCACAGCAGAAGACAATTAAAGAGAACAAAGAAACCTTTACATATAAGATATACAAGTGAGATAAAGTGTATCTCACTTTTAAACACTATCACAAAAATAAAAACTCATCATATATCACATCTGTAATTCAATCACTACTGAAACCATGCTCAAACTCTTTTCAATGTCTGGATTGAAACTTTACTTTTGGACAGTACTTTCTATTTTCAAAGCATTATTCACATAATCTCAGGTGTTTCTTCACAACCACCCAGAGAAGCCTGGCTTTTCTAGTTTATCAATGAGGAAACTATCAGAAAAAGATCCAACAATCTAACTAATGACTGGAGTAATGTCACACAGCCAAAGAGAACTGGCTTATAGCCTCCTCTTCTAATATACTTATGTAGCCAGCCTCTCTCTCTGGCTTCCTCTTTCAGTTTCCTCTCTGACATATATCTGTAATACTGACAAGAATCTTTCCAATTGTCGTTTTGGTATCTAGGGCCAAAAATTTCAAATTAACAATATGCCAGATTATTTAGTGGGTACTAAAAAGAAAATGCCGTTTACCTAATATGTCGTTTCTTTTGCTTACTAGGAAAATAATTAGTAAAACAGACGTATGATGTGAGTACAAAAGCAAACTTTCCTACCAGAAGCAGCTCAAGGTTCAACAGAGTAGTCAGATACTGCAGAGACTAAGTCAAAGAAATAAAAACTGAGAAAAAGCAAAAATCTATAAAGAATGAGCAAGATCAGCATACATACCAATCTATATCAAAGAGAAAACAAATTGCAGTGTGATTTCAACGCAATAGAAATAGTAACAATAACCCGGGTAAATAAAAAATATATTAAAGACTTATCAATGAAAATAGTAATTGCTGCCATAGTTCAAACTGCTATTTGTCTCATGACCAATGGTCTCACAGGAAAAGAGAGAGAATTCCAGATGTTACTGAAGTAAATAAAATGAAGAAGCAAAATAAAATAAGAGTGACAACGATTGGGAAAATTAGGAATAAGTGAATAATAGCCTGAATATGGAAGGAAGAGAACTGGAAATCAAGACATCTCAGCAAAAGAAGAATGTACCAGAGTTAAGTTTATTACTAAGAAGTACACAATGATGATAACCTCAGAACAGGAAGAAGATTCTCTTGGTAAAAAAGGAAATCAGAAATTAGTCTGCCATTACTGGAGACACAAACAGATGAATAACTATAATCAGAAGGTCACAGAAAACTCAATCATATTCATGCGTTAATAAGGCATTAAAACATACACACATGGTGCTCATTAATGTTTTTCCTCATAAAAACTCATAGAGTTTTATTTGTGCAATTTTCTATACCAAGATGTAAATATGTGTGATATATATGTAGATAAGTTTGAATCAGAGAAAGGAGAAAGAGAAAAAAAGTTAAAACCCCATAAGTATAGGCTCCTGTTAAGGTGTTGGAAGATGCAACTTTCAAATGTGTTTAATATTAAGTATGTTTTTAAAAAACTATCATACTGTGAACTTTGTAACTTCTCTTTTCACTGAGTATTGTGGTCACTTTTTTTGGTTCTTTTTAAAGTTTAAGCCTAGGTCCTAGGTTAGAATTTAACACACACAAAAAAAAGAGTTGCGAAATGGGAAAGCCCAGAGTTGACAGCAAAAACAAATGCATAAAGTTATGAGAGAAATGGCCAAAACCATAAATTACCATGTGACTCAAAAACTAATTGGTAACATGAAAAAAAAAAAAAAAACCTAAGAAATGGTACTACCTAAAATAATAAATGGTAGTCAAAATACCTATCATCCATACTTCTATGTCCTTTTAAGTGTTCCAAGGAAACACATGATGTTCCATCGTGCAAGGCAACAACCTATCATGCAATTCTGATTGCTTATAAATTTTAATTCCATTAGTTTTCACTATCCATAACTTGCTAAATAAAGCTACAACTGAAATCTGAAAGGCACACTGAATATTTGATATTTTCTCTCTTCCTTTCCTCAGTGTCTACCTTCTGGTGCTCAGTTCCTTAAATAAGGAAAATGAAAATCCAAAGCTGAAATACTTCTGACCTCCTATCAAGTTTCCCACTCCAGGTTGAGGTACGCCTGGTTCCCTTTCTCCATTTGGATCAGGACTCTGTTGCTGGCCACTTTGCCGGGTCCACTCTGGTTCCTAGCAAATGCCAGGCTCACCTGGAGAGCAAGTGAAAAGAAAGGCTCACATCAGAAAAATAAACCCAGATATCAAACTCTGCAGAGAACAGCGCCTGAGTCACCTGAGCAACCTTTCAAGAAAGGTAGAGGGTACAAAAGGATGGGAAAAGGTGTAGGAGGATGAAGGCTTACTGCAGTTTATTGCATGAAGCTTATAGAAGGGATGAGAGAGGCAGGAATGGAGAAACTATACCATTTCAAATTTATGACTTTAAGAGGAGTATCTACCTAATGATTGGAACAAGGAGGCAATTTACTTATTTCTAAATATTTTTTATAAGCTTCTGTAAGGTTTGAGAATGTAACATCTCAGCACTGCAAAGGATAGTTCAAAGGGCCTACAGATTGGGCACAGAAAATACATCATAAGGCAGACCATCTCATGTCAAGGGCTCAAGTATGTTTGAGGCCTACATGTCACTGAGCTTGAGAATGTTCTTAGCCAAATGGCACTGTTTGCTTCCAAAATCCTAGATTCCACCCATGTTCTTCTCATTTGAGGGCAAGTGAGTATCTGGATAACACTGCCCAAATCAGGCATTTTTATCTTCCTGGTTTGAGGCACTAAACTGATTTGGGGATAAGGAAAGCCAGTAAAGTAAAGAGACCCTTCACTAGGATTCACAGTTCTTTATCTGTGAAATGAATAGATTGTTTGTCCAAAGGATTATTACTGAGTTTAGCTATTATGACCATATATTATTAATCTCTTTTCTGAAGAGAAATAGCAAAAGCCCCATTCCAAATACACACTATTCAATTTTCTAGTAAGCAGGTAGGAGTATCCCAGACAACTTACATCCTAGTGCTCTCCAAGAAGACAGGAAGGAGTACCCTCCAAGCTTCCCAGAGCACATCTAATAATTTGAGCGCAAAGCCTCCTGGCCCTAAGGTCTCCATTAATATACTTGCTCCTCCTGCTTCTGGGGTGCTCAAGGTTACCCATTAGTCCCATTGGATAAAGAACACCATGTTGTGCTTAAATGTACACAGAAGAAAAGCTGGGGGTGACATTTAGATAATGAACAAATTGGTTATTTCTCAGTCTTTGGACAGCTAAAGTAAAAATCATGAGGTGGTCGCTTCCAGAGGAATCATTTCTCAATCTTTCAGCCTAATTACTAGTTTGCACAAGGGTGGAATCTGATAATTTAGATAGAAATAAATTAGAGATTTCTGAAGGCATTCATCTTCAGATATGTTAAAGATACAAATTCTAGTATTACAGATCAAAAATGATGTAGAATTTACACATTAGCCAGGAGAGGGCACTGTCTGAGAGAACATACTGTACTCTTTAGGGAGTACTGGAGAATGTAGAGATGGGGTAACACCCATTCCTGTGACTTTTCATTTTAGGCCTTGGAGGTTATACCATCTTTCTTTATCACATTAAGAAACAGGACCTCTGCAACCACCTATTAAAAACTCCTAGATCCAGGAATAAATTCGGTAACTCAGAACTACTCTGTCAAGAGATAGGACAGAAAAAAACATTTTCACATGAACAAAACGGTAAGTTTCCCTACCTCCCTCCTCCTACAAAGCTTTTCAAATGATAAACTGCAGTAAGGCTCTTCATTTGGTTCCTCTGGTTCTCTTGGCAGGTTGCTTAGGGGCTCAGGCTCTGTTCTCTGCAGTGTTGGTTGTCTGGATTTCCTTTTTTTCTGAAAATAAGTCTTTCTTTCCTTGCATTCTAGGTGAATCTGATTATTTTTCAGATGTCCGGTGATCCTGGCCTTAGATGGGGACCAGAATTACAATCCAGAAGGCAGCTAGCAAAACAGGATCTTAATTCAAATAAATTTGGGGATTAGTAAATGTCAAACTGGAGAAGAAAAACTGATGGGACACTGAAGTACTCTACCTTTTCTGGATTTCCTGTTTTTCCTCTGGAAGGAACTCATCACCGCAACAAAGAGAGTAAAAAAGGGAGAAAGATGGGGTGGAAGGAAAGGAGAGAAAATATCAAGACAAAGTATCAAGTCTTATGAATTATCTACAATGCTCTGGAGAGTAAGGAACCTGGGGAAAGGGTTTACAAAAATGCCCCAATCCCTACAGCCTCAGAGGATAGCAAAGCAAACAAAAGGGTGAAAGTTATCTTTATTACTTTATTAACTTGTTATTGGCAGATATTTACTTGGAAAAATAATCCAACTTTGTGATATACTTTGCACCTAAACAATTTTTACAGTTGCAGAGTCTGTCCAAAGGGTCTGAGCCCTTCAGATTAGATCTTTCAAGTGAGAATTTAAGTATCACAGGTATTTGTTAAAGAATATAAAAATTAATTCAGCTGGTTACTCCAACAAAGCTAGCTATTGAAAAATTACCAATATACTAAAAGATCCAACTTTATATAGGAACAAAATAGTATTTAAAAATTTCTAAATTACTCCCAGGATGAGAGTCAGTTGACAATGGTTCTTTTTAATTCAAGAACTATGCAATCCAGACATTGCAGAATGTGTACTTGGAACCCTATGTAATACAGTATTGACAGACTAAATTAACATAGCAGAAAACATACAGACTCTTGATAAGGCTATCTCCTTGTCAATTCTTTTGGGATCAGGGAGAAGATTAGTTAGAACCAGTTTTGGCAATAAGTGAACCTCTAATCTAGCCTGTTACACAGCCCTGAGAAAGCCAAGAAGTATAATCTAAAAAGCTTCAAAACCAAATTTTACATAGCCCACACTTAGGTCCTGTCTATAATGGCTCCTCTACTGCCAATAATTCCCTACTAGATAAGTATTATCCATAATCACCATAAAATAATCTTTTACATAACTAAAAATGACAAGAATTCTAAAGAGTTTTACCAAGACCCTGGATGTTAAAACTACCAAAGAAGCTTGCAATGAGATTATCAGAAACATCATCATCAAAAAATTAACTCTTTGCATACATTTTAAAAAGTAATAAATCTGTATACAAAATGTAAATTTGGAAAGGGAGTTAAGATCTGAGACAAGAAATGTACCTGCAGTGTACAATTCTCTTTTCGTTTGAGGAACTCCACAAACCTGGCCACTACTCCTGGTGTGCTGATGACTTCATCAATAGGAGGATTAGGTTCTGTCTCCCCATAAAATAAAAAGAAGAAAAACAATTCTTTGATTTCAGTGCAAAGACTTTATAGCTCAAAATTACTTCATAATATCCCTCCCTCCATTTTAGCATCTCTTTCATGTTAGAAATCTAAAAACAAACGAAAAAATGTAAAACTGAGTTTGGTCACTTTGAGACTGGGGCTTGAAAGGTTTCACAATAACATAAGCCTTCACATGGAAATGTTCGGCAAAATTCAAAATTAAAATTATCACCTCTACTATTTAGAAAACTTAGAAAGTAGAGGAAAAATCATCTGAAGACAACGACTGTTATTATTTTGGCATACTTCCTTCCTTCTAGCCTTTTTGCTTTGTATGCTTCATTGTTCATCTATTTTAACATGAACTGTCCTGAGAAATTAGATTAGGAGATCCTGAGTGTGCTTGCAGGATTTAATTTTGCAGCTGTAGCTTTAAGTAGAAGCCAGCAACAGCTGACCAAGGATCACTTGCCAAATTAATTTCATTTACAACAACAGAGTATCTTGATAGGAAATGTACTAAACAATCAGCATAGTAATTTCACCAAGAGATTTGACAAAATTTGTGATGACATTCATGTAGCAATGCAAGAAAAATGGCAGCTGGATTATAGCACTACTAGGAATTCTTAGCCAAGTCAATGGTCTTCCTGAAGGAGGTGACTAATGGTTCAATGTTAATTTGGAGAGAGCTAAAATGACATGTTCTTTGCCTGGTTCGACACTTTTATCAATCATTCAAAAATAAACAGAATAAATCTGATACTCTAATAAAGCTGTAAATACATTAGATTACAGAAATGACATACAGAAAGAATAAGCCAAAACTGGCAATACAGCAACAGGGGTAAAGCAAAACTCAGCAACCAAATCTTTTAAAAAGCAATTTAAGAAAAAATCCACATAACTTCACAGACAAAACTGAAAAACAGTTGATGAAGAAGAGTGCTAGAGAGTTTAGACTGCTGCAAATACAATGAAAAATTACTAAGCCATGACCACTAAAATTACTGATGTGTTCTTAGAATACAATATTGGAATATAGTCTCAAGCCAGGGAAGGCACTCTCTCATCACTAAGTAGTAACACATCTGCGATACTGTAATTTTAGTTATCACATTTTTACGAGGGGTGACTGGCAAACTAGAATACATGCAGGAAATACATATAGTAGTGGCGAAAGGTCTTAAAAAGCCACATTATGGGAGAAACCCATTAGGCTCAGCATGCTGAAAAGAGACATTTGTAGATGTATGGGAAGGTGTACATTATAATGGCCTTCCAATATTTAATAAGTTGTCATGTAAAAAACAATTTTTTTTTGTTATGGTGGTAGGTTTTTACTCCAGTTAACCTCAAGGAATATACTAATTTATCACTAATAATTCCAAACAACTGTAACTTACTACTGGGGGGGTCAGCTGTTTTAAGTATTTACTACTGACATTTTAACATGGTTCACCAGTTCCAGAGTTCTTTTCACCTGCCCAGATGACAAGAAGTATCATATTCCATTCTACTCTAATTATACAAAAGGTAGCTTCCCTGACTACCGATAAATCCATACTTAATTTTAGTGATAAACTGCTAACATTAAAATTAACAATCATTGCTCTTTCAAGTGATATTTTTAAACTTTTTCTTAAAAAAGAGTGGAGTTCCTCAATATGAATTAACATGAAATATTGACTCCTGTTTATTCTCTTTAAGGTTTCTTATAAAATAGCTCATAAATGAAAATAATGCTGCTTTTTGGTCCTGGTAAGATCACATAAAGTCACATAAACCAGTAAGGAAATCCAAAAGTTAGCCCTGGCTCATAATTATACATGTTTATATGTGTCTTTTTATTGTTTACAGGCACACTCCAAAGCAAGTTATCTGTGATGTTAAAACAAGTTATGGGAAAGCAGTATTTCGTAAATAAATGAAAAAATATACTTAACATATTCAGAACGTACCTTTTGAAAGCAGTTTTCTGAATTTTTGCGTCGCTGAAAGCTGTTGCTCTGGACTATTGGAGAATATCATTTCAATCATGTCGGAAGTAATAACGCCACCCTGGGATCACAAACAAAAAGCAAATATAATGAAATTTTAACTTTAATTCAAAGGAAAACAAAGATAAATTGCGGCCACATTATTAACTTAATCACATTTATCTAGAAGAATTACACAAAGGGAGGACAATCTTTACATGTAGGAAAACATAAAATGATTAATAATGTGATGAAGCCTTATTCTTCATCATTAAAAAGCTCACAACAGTGAGAAAGTAGTAATCTTAATAAATACTAAGACAAGGTGTTTTATTATTCTTCCTCTCCTTGTTCATGAAAGGGCTAGCTATTCCTCGTCATTCAGATTAAATGTTAAATTCTAAAAGGCTTTTCATGACCTCTAAATCTACAGCAGTCACTCCATCTCTATCCCATCACTCTATTTTAATCAGGTGTCCAGCCCTTTTGACTATCAGATATATATTTTTCTTGGTTATCTGTTTATTGCCCAGGTCCCCCCAGTATTCTGTAAACTCCTTAAAAGCCAAAGACCTTATATTACTACTCTACCACTGATAGCTAGCATATAGTAGATGCTCAACAAGTATTTATTGAATGAGTATAGTCTTGTATAAATCAGATTCTAGCCCCTGCTAAATTCAATAGCTGATTCTTAAATTTATTTAAAATTTCTATTTTTTGTTTGATTAAAACTTTTCAGTTTTCTACTATTTTCTTGCTTTAGAACTTTTCTATTTCTCACTACAACCCATCTCCCATATTAGCATTTAACTCTCTTCTCACGATCATTTGTCAATAGAGTAAAGTTCTTACCATTTCATGAAGTGTTATAGTCAGTCAACAAGATGAACTGTGAAGAAAGCTGCACAGAGTTGTAAATGCTAGACAGTAAGCAGAACCTAATACTTAAGAATCCCCATGGGGAGAATGAAGCATTCTGCTCTTAAGTCAGAAAAGTAACTACTCTGAAACATACAAGACTGATTCCTGAACAAAGGTACCTACACAATTCTGTTATATATATATTTGCTTCCCTTTCTTATCCCCTTATAATATATGATGTACTCACTCCACATTCATAGTATTTAAGTGTCATTAACTTTACATCATAGTATTTAAGTTCTAACACCCAAGAACTCTGTATCCTCTCCTGGGGAATATCTACAAAATATTGTGCATAATATGTCACCATGGGGAAAAAAGAAAGGGGAAAAAATTTATCTTCTCCAAAAGAATAAGAATCTAACAACAGTGGTTGCCACTGGACAAAGAAAATGGGTGACAGAGGTAAAAGAGATTTTTCTTTTTCTGAAAACCATGTATAAATATATATATACACATATATGTATGATCTATTAAAACTATCGAATTTATTACAATAAACTGGAAATCTAAACAGGTGTGATCAATATAAAGCATAATCTTTATATAACCTCAATACAGTTACAAAATGGGTTATAATAGAAAATTCCAATAGTTGTGATATGGAACCAATTTTGTAAATCATATAAACATGTCCCATTCTGTAACTGAAATGAGTAATGAAATGAGGTTTCCTTTAAAGTATGTTAGTCAACTTTTATGGAATAATTTTATTTCATAATTATCTTTGTAAGGCTTAATAGCTGAATTAATCCTAATTTAATCCTGTATAGTGGCGTTATTTAAAATATAATAAACCCTGAGATTAAATACATGGCTTCTTTTTTAAAATTAAGTGCCAAGTACGTTTTTTCTTAGCCTGTAACCTTTTCTAAAAAACACAGAGATCAAAACCTCATGTTTATCAGAAAAACACTGAAAAGAGTTTCTTTATTATCTTACTTACTGGTGCCATCTCCATGTTATTAATCTGAGCCTCATGGAAGCCTCCATCTGACATAACTTCCTCTTCTGTTTCTTCTTCTGCTGTAGCAACATTCCTTCGCTTGAATAACTGAAAAACAAAAGACTGTTACTAAAGCAATTCTAGCACAAGGGAGTTCAAAAGCCAAACACTAGTCACCCCATTTAAAAGGTAATAAGGATGAAAAATTTTGAAATTCATTTAAAAAATTCTTAAGTTACTGCTGCTTTCAACATTTCCTGATGAATAACTACTTTAGACTTCTCTACAGTCTTATAATCTACTGCAATTAACTACCACTTGATATGGTAAAACTTACTGAGATGTCTGACACTGCATTATATAGAAAAAAGCTTGGAAAAAGGGGCTGGGGCAGGCTTGGCCTCTTTCCTCTAGGTAAAGTAGGTGATATAATAGTCACAATACATCAGGAGAAATTAGTATGAAAATGATGTCAGGATGACTTAATACTTTCCTCCTAACCCTCAAAGATAGTGGACTGAGGCTTCCAGGCCTTCCCAGTCTGTCTAGCAACCAGTGACAACAAATGACTACCACGTGAACAATTACTTCAAAGCCTCCATTAATTTGTATAGGCAAAGGAGAACAGTTCTCTCCAAAGGCAGCCCACTAAGGTGGTTTCCATCACATCCTTAACAATCTTAAGCAGTACATTTATTCACCAAGCCATGAGAGTAAAAATAATTATCCTCTCATCCTACATGACTTTAAAAAAGCAGACAAAAACCCACAAAATAATGTATTTCAGCCATTGGACAAGACAGCATAGTCAACAATCCTTCAGAAAAGAAAGAAATAACATTAGTCCTATGATTGCCTCAGTTTATTGCCTGGAGAGTTTCCAGGTTGCAGCACAGGGAGGATGAACCCAAACAGGACCTGGAGGAGACAGAGTTGAGAATCAAGAAGATCGAGATCTAGAATCCACAATGCAGAGTACTGAAAAGGAGAGATCAACACAGAGAGAACTCCAAAACTCTGCAAAAGGTTATCCTTGAGTCTTTAGTTTAGTACGATCAGTGGAGGTATGTAAGTTAAAGATCTAAACCTGGAAAAAGGACATGCAGAACATTTTCACAGGTCACACAGGTCAAGGAATAGTTTGTTTTGACTGGATGCCTTCTAATACATGGTGCATTGAGTAGAATACTCAGAAGGGTATTGAGTCAGTAGTGATGCTCAATTAGCCCTAGTTAAAGGCTGTTCTGGTCCAGCCCACGTAAAAGCAAACTGGTTCCAAGTAACTTAACTACATCCAATGACAATGTTTGAATTATACATATTAAAAGAATACAAAATTATACTTAAATATATATAAAAAACTCCAACACCAATGTCAAATTCACAATGCTTGACATTCAATCAATAACTACCAAACATGGAAAAGACAACCTACAAGGAAGAGAAAAATTAACACCTGGAAATGACAAAAGTGGAAAACTGGACAAGGACATTAAAACAGTTGTTATAAATATAGCCACATATTCAAAAAGGAGAAGTATAATCATAAGGGGAGAGAGGAAAACATGGGGGAGCGGGGAAGCAAATCAAAACACTTAAGAGATGAAAAATACAATTTTTTGGATGAAAAGTAATGCTGGGTGGAATTAACAGCAGATTAGATATGAGAGAAAAAAACAATAGTGGATTTAAAGACATTGTAATAGAAATACTCCAAATTATAAAAGAGAAAAGGGCTGAGAAAAATATGTACAAAACGTAAATCAGCTGTGGAACAAGGAATATATTTAAACAGATTTCATTAAAAGCAGGTATACAGATGGCATATAAGCATGTGAAAAAACACACTTAACTTTAGCCATTAGAAAATTTCAGATTAAAATAATAATGGCATACTATTACACACACTTTAGAATAGGTTAAATGAAAATGACTGACCATACAAAGTATTGACAAGGATGTGGAGGAACTGAAACTCCATGTATTGCTGATGAGACGGTAAGTAGTACACCCCATTTTGGCAAATAGTTGACACTACAGAGGTGTACCAGGCAAGTTTTGGGAGAGATAAATATGTTCACTATCTTACAGTGATGGTTTTACAGACTATAAATATGTCAAAACATCGAATTGTACATTTTGTAGTACATCAACTACACAGCCATAAAGTTGTTTTTTTAAAAAGACAAAAGAAAGTAACAGCTGCAATAAACTGGAATATTATGTTAAACACTATAAGTTCTTAATAATATTAAAACACTCACACTCTACTGGGTCCCACTGGAAGGTGCTAAGGAACCAACTATTTTGAAAACAAAGGGAGAGAATCAAGTATTTCTCTTTCCTATTTGATTAATAATTCAGGAAAACCAAAAACTTGAGGAAAAGCTCTTCTTTAGAATGACCTATCAGCTAGCTAGTAAAACTGGAAGGAATGATAGAATGATCACTGTAACTCCTAGTAATGGATCTAGGCAATAACCATTAAAGGTTGCTAAAGGCTGAGGTTAAAAACTGGTGGGTATTGATTAGATACTTGATATTAAGGAACTGTTAACTTTTTTTTTACACCTTTTATTTTATTAGTTTCAAGTATACAGTACATTGGTTAGATATTTATATAGTTTATACAATGATCCCCCTAATTGCTCTCTCCCCTCTGGCCCTCCATACCTAGCCATTACATTAATGCTAAATGCATTCCCTATGCTATGCTCCCCATCTCCGCGACCATCTATCAACTACTAATTTGTATTTCTTTAACCC
Organism: Eonycteris spelaea; assembly: GCA_003508835.1. Classification (NCBI taxonomy): domain Eukaryota; kingdom Metazoa; phylum Chordata; class Mammalia; order Chiroptera; family Pteropodidae; genus Eonycteris; species Eonycteris spelaea. The sequence goes on from PUFA01000398.1 coordinate 505,708, forward strand.
TTCACCCCATCCTCCCAGTCCTCCAACTCCCCTCCCCTGGCCATCACCAGATTGTCCTCTATATTTGTGAGTCTGTTTTTGATTAGCTTGTTCTTTTGGTTCCTTAGATTCTGTATATAAATGACATCATATATTTATCTTTCTCTTATTTCACTCAGCATAACTTCTAGGTCCAACCATGTCAGTACAAATGGTAGGATTTCATTTTTTTAATAGCTGAGTAATATTCCATTTTGTATATGAACTTTAACTTCTTTATCCAATTATCTGTTGATGGGCATTTAGGTTGCTTTTATATCTTGGCTATTGTAAATTGTGCTGCAATGAACACAGGGATGTATAGATTTTTACAAATTATTGTTTTGGTTTTCTCCGGATAAATACCCAGAAGTACAATTGCTGGGTCAAAAGGTAGATACATTTTTAATTGTCTGGTAAACCTCCAGACTGTTTTCCATAGCGGCTGTACCAATTTGCAATCCCATCAACAGTATACAAGGGTTCCCTTTTCTTCACATCCTCACCAACCCTTGTTCTTTGACTTACTGATGACAGCCATTCTGACAGGTATGAGGTGGTATCTCATTTTGGTTTTAATTTTCATTTCTCTAATGATTAGTAACCTTGAGCATCTTTTCATATGTATTGGCCATCTGTATTTCCTCTGCAGAAATCTGTTCAGGTCTTCTGCGCATTTGTTAATTGGACTGTTTTTTGTTGCTGAGTCGTATGAGTTATTAAAGTACATAACTCTGGTTTGAGTTTAAAAGTATTTTTTTGAGATACTTAGTAAAGTATTTATAAATGAAACAGCTGATGTCTGGGATTTGCTTCAAGGTAATCCAGTGCATTATTTTACTTCCGTCTAAAGGATACCCTTTAACAATGCTTCAAGTTTCAGGTCTGGTGGTAATGAATTCTTTCGGTTTTTGTACATCTGAACACATCTTATTTCACCACTGCTTATGAAAATATTTTTGTCAGGTATAGAATTCAAAGTTGACTGTTTCTTTCCTTGAGATTTTCCAATGTCTTCTGGCTTGTATGTTGCCAATGAGAAATTTAATGTCACCTTTACCTTTGTTCCTCTGGATACAACATGTTTCTCTGGGTGTTTCTAAGACCTTTTTCTTATATGACTGGTTTTGAGTAGTTTGGTTATAATATACCATGGTGTAATTTTCTTCATGTTTTTGTGACTAGGATTCACTGAGTTTCCTATCATCAGTGGATTACAGTTTTCAACTATAATGAAAAAATTTAGCCATTATTTTTTTTCAATATTTTTTTCTCTTCTACCCTCTCCCCTCTCCTTCAGGGACTCCAGTTATCCATGTATTAGGTTTTTTATAAAGTAGTCCTATAGCTCACTGATGGCTCCTCGTCCATGAGTGTGTATGCATGTATGTGTATTCTTTCACTTCTTATTCATTTTGGGTAATTTCTATTTCTACCCCTTGAAGTTCACTAATATTTTCTTCTGCAATTTCTAATTTGACAATGATCCTATCTGTATATTCTTCTCAGACATCAGAGTTTTCATCTCTAGAAGTTCAATTTGAGTCTCTTGTATATCTCCCATGTCTCTACTTAACTTCTGAATATATGGAACACAGTTACAATAATGCTTTAATGTCATTTTCTGCTAATTCTAACATCTGTGTCAGTTCTGGATCAGTTTCAATTGATTTTTGTCCTCATTAATGGTCCTGTTCTCCTGCTTCTTTGTACACCTGGTAATCTTTGTATGTCAAAGTCAATTTGACTTTGTTGAATATGGGATATTTTTGTATACCTATAAATCTTCTTGGCCGTTATTCTGGTATGCAGCTAAGTTATATAGAAACAGTCTGATTCGCCTAGATCTTGTTTTTATGATGTGTTAGGTAGGTCTGGAGCAGAATGGAGTCTATGGCAAATTAATCTCCACTACTGAGGCAAGACTCTCCTCAATACCCTACATAAAGCCCCATAAAGTCTGAGTTTTTCAAGTCTGCCTAGGAGAACAGGCAGTGTTCTTAGCCCTGTGTAAGTGCCAGACACTATTCCCTCTAATCATTTGGATGATATTTTCTATAGCCTTGGAGTTTCCCCAAACACATATACTGATTGGAACTCTGCTGAATATTCCAGGAAACTCTTTGAAGAGCTCCAGGCTTCTCTCTCCATATAGAGGTCCCTCCTTTCTGGTATTCCATCTTATGAACTCTATCTTATTATATCTTGGGTCTTTCTCCCTGAGTTGCAACCTGAAAACTCTCAGAGGCAGTGAACTGAGGCAATCACTGGGCTCACTTCATTTGCTTCCATCTCTAGAGATCACTGTCATTTATTGCTTGATGTCTGGTGTCTTGAACTCTCAAAATATCCACTTTTGGCTAACAGGAGCCTGTTCAAGCCACTTCCTAAGTCTTTTCAGCACAATTGCAGTGATCTTAAATTACTTCTTCGCTTTACGTTATGAAAAAATATTACAAGTTCATCTTGAACATTTCCTTTCTTTAATCAAGAATCAACTATTTTTCCAAGCAGCCTTGTTTCTGTGAGAGAAAAATTTAAATGACCACAATCTCAGCCTGCTAAGGGTGCTCACTGCTATAAGGAAATTCACTATTTCTAGGCCTTTTCAGAACAGAACTGAATGTGTGTGTGTTGTGTGTATGAGTTTTAAAAAGAAAATGTATCATGAATCCCTACTGAAAGTGCCAATTCAAAGTTATATAACTTCTTTGATTTTTATATTTCTATACTTTCTTAATTAAAAAACTCCAAGTTCCTAAATTAACATAAATACTTACTTGCTGTATCTATATACAAATAGTTTCAGAATAACTATCAATCCTCTGATTACTAAATGCACTTGAAGATTTGTTTATACTTCTTTTTGTCCTTAAGATATATGCCAGGAGAGAGAATTAATCATATTGCCATATTTTAAATGCATTAAAATAATTCCTCTCTCTCGTTTAGCCACAAGCATGACACACAGGGCCATTTAATTCTTTTTTATTTTTAAGGATTTTTTTTCCCTCATTTTGATTTAATTTTGTTTTACAATTACTTAAAACATTAACATGACCCCAAAATCAAACCTAATCACATCTACTGGTACTGCAAAATTTATATCCACAGGCAGCATCTTTAATATGGTATGACAGGATGTTGTTAGTGATCTTTAATTACTATAGGCCAAGAGCCATACAACTGCTGATAACAAGTGGAATCTGAAATTAAAAACACAATACCATTTATCACATGTATCAAGACAGATGAAAAATTCCCAGCAAAGGGAAGTCCTAAGATTACAGCTATACAGCAGACTCACAGGATAAACAAAACTGACTGGAGCAAAAGGACAGAAAATGTATAGTGGTAGTCTCCAGAGGAAAAATATTAGAACTGATAAATTATCTGAGAAATTTAACCAAGTAGGAAATCATATAAAAATGATTTAAAAGAGCTGCAGGAGAAAATGAGATGGCAACCAGGAAGTCAAAGAAAGTCAAGCAGGTAAAAAAATTAGACAATTAACTCTAGGAAAAGTATAAGAAAGGAAATGTCACAGTATACTATTCAGCTGAGCAACAAATAATACTTAGACATTATAATACAACTATACAAGATGGATGTTAAGGGGAAGAGTGGTGTAAGAGCTTAAATCATCACCTCTCACAATATCTGCATAATATTTTAACTTGATGAAGACATATAGTAACATACACATATTACTTAGAAATTTAGTAATATAAACCAGACTGAACAGTTAAGAGCGTTGAAAGTGGTTTACTTGGGATTGAGACTACTGCTGGTTTGGTTGCAAGTATTTCACACTATTTAACTTTTTCAACTATGTACATATATTACTCAGAGAAAAATGAATTTTTAAAAAGAAAAACACTGCCAAAACAATCATGATTTGTATACTTTATTTACAGACTACATGTTGCTTGAACTTGTCAACCAATTTAACCAGTGGGAAAAGTTGGCTGTCTGTAAGTCTGTCAACCTGCTCACTTAACAAGACATTTTTTGTAACTGAAAACACTGAGCAAGCCTCCATCCATCATTATGGTTTTTACAACATTTTAGCAGCACTGTTACTTACTCAGATTGAGTTAGCAAGGGTCTGTTAAAGTCAAAGTATTTTAACAGTAAATGTACCTGAAAAATTACAAATACTGGCTCAATTAGAGTAATATCAACTAGTAAATTTTTTTTTTGCCAAAAATAAGTATTAGTTTAGTCTGTCAGTGCCAAATAGAGGCCATTTATACAGTGATCCCTAGATAACAGATATTAAGTACTTGTCTGCTGAAAGGATAGCCCTAAAATATAGTTATCTTTTATATACTCAGCAGCATCAACTCCTATACTACCCTTAAATTTAGCTGTTCAACTGGCCTCAGCCTGTAACTTTTCTTGATAGATGACAAAGCAACTGTGGAAAGATAAACAGTACCTAAATAAGTCTGTATTTTATCAATGTTTACTATTTTACAAATTAGGCATGAAACAAGTATTGTGGTGATATTAAGCCTAATTAGTTTTACCAGTTCTCCCTACATAAGATGGCATATATAAAATAACAAAACTAAGATTCTGAATTGACCAGTATTCCAGAAACTTATCTCAGAAAATTTTATTAAAGCCTGAGCACAATTTCAGATCTCATACAATGAAGACGACAAAATCTCAATTATAAATGTTTTCAGTCAGATATGTGGACATACTTCAGGCAGGTAAATGAGGATGAAATATTTTTAACGAACACTATTAATGGTAAAATGCCATTACTACCACTCCAAATGTCTTTATACCAAATATGATGCACAGGATGTGATTATATACAGACCTATACTTGTGCTTGTGTACATACATGTATTCACATTTATATATGTGAATATAAATATGACAATGCTGTTGTGATTTCTGAATTTTATCTGAAACACAGAAGCTAATATAAAGCTAATCCAAAGAAAAGGTTCCACTTCAAATACGACACACATATAGAGGCAATGAGAAACCATGAAAAATTCATTCTTTCACAAATATATGGTTACTTTCAAAGATGATAAAGCAGACTGTCAAAAACTAATAACTTATTTGCTACAGTTAATATAAACTCTATTATAATATTACAAACTCTCCCTGCCCCTCAAACATAACAGTGAAAATTAACAATAATGACAAAATGTCTAAGTCAAACATCTACAGCCCTAACAAAACACTGAGGTTGTAATGTACTCTTAGACTTCAATTAAATGGATTATCTAGTGAACTGTTACTCGAAAGCCCAGTTTATGCTGAGACTAGCTCACTATAACTGCAAAATATTTATAACAGATCACTTTATTTCTCAGGTATGAAGAGTTCTAAATCATTCATTTGCCTTTTATGGAGCTGTTGTAGTGTGGGAGTCAAAATGGTCCTAACAATTTCAAAAATCTCTCTTTAGCAAAAAAAAAAAGTCACCTAAGGGTTGTATCTTTCAATTACTTCGCCAAAAGTGATGGACCATTTCTCCTAAGCATTTTTAGAGGAAGGTAAAGTAAGGGTGAGTACCAGGTTCGCCTGTAGATGTTTTCAAGTTAAAATAATTAAAAAAAAAAAAAAAAGGTCCTAAATGTCCTCTGAATAATACAGAATCAATTTAGGAGTAAAAAGACATCTTTATATTTTTTTATTATGTAGTGTTTTAAAGCAAAATCTCAAAGATGTTTTCGAATTAAAGTTTATAATGGAAAGCCTGAGAATTCATTAATACGAGCATAAAATCTTAAGAAAAATAAAATACACCAGAAACAAAGAGGCCAAAGTACTAAACAGTGGTTATATTGGAAACATAGGAAGCTAAGAGATTCTTCATCCTTACATTCCACTTTTCATTACCTGCTCTCTCCCACTCCCAAAACATATTGATTTTATATAGAAAACATTGTTAAAATTAAAATTAAGAAAGGTAGTTTCAAGCTTAAAATGAAATATTAAGTTCTTTAAAAGGAATTAATAAGGGCAAAGGACTTACCTGCTCTTCTCTTTTCTGCTTGCGTAACTGCAATCCTTCTTCCTCCCTTCTCCTGCGCATCTCATCTGGATTCAGGGACTTATTTTTGTAACTTTTCAGGCGAAAGTTCTCTTTTCCTGGGGTGGTCATGATTTCTACCAAAATAAGATAGGAGGGGAACAAATGAGCTTAGTTTACGATAAAGAGCTCTGCTATTCTAACAGCTCAGCCTTTTACAGGTATAAATGCCCATGCCCATAAAGGGGACATCAGAAATGGCAACTTTTTAAAACAGCTTTATTAAAGTGTATGATTCAGTGGTTTTTAGCATATTTAGAGCTCTGTGCAACCATCACCACAGTCAATTTTAAAATATATTTTCAACAACAACAACAAAACTACCATTTAGCCATCACTCCTATTCTGGACAATTTATATGAATAAAATAGGTCTGATCTTTTTTTGTGCCTGGCTTTTTTCACTTAACATAATATTTTCAAAGTTCATCCATGTTGCAGCATATATCAGTACTTTATTCCTTTTTATAGCTAAATAATATTCTACTGTACAGACATACTCCTGTATATCTGCTCATCAGCTGATGGACATTTGAGTTCTTTCTACTTTTTGACTAGTATGAATAATACTTCTATAATTATTTATAAACAAGTTTTGCATAGACATATGTTTTCATTTCTCTTAGGTATATACCTAGGAATAGAACTGCTGGGTCATATGGTAACTCTGATCAATCGTTTCAGGAACTGCCAAAATATTTTTCCAAAGTGGCTGCACTATTTTACAGTCTCACTGGCAGAACAGGAGGGTTGCCAATATCTCCACAACCTTGCTTTCATGACTTTTTGATTCTAGCCATCCTAGTGGGCTAGATATCTTTTCACATATTTATTTCCCAACTTTATATCATCCATTCTTTGCCCATTTTTAAATTCAAGTTGTTAGTGTTCTTTATACAGTCTAGACAGAAGACATTTATCAGATATATTTTTAAAATATTTTCTTTCATTCTATAGGTTGTCTTTTCACTTCCTTAATGGTGTCCTTTGAAGTAGAAGAGTTTTTAATTTTGATGGCCTAAATTCGTCTATTTTTTCTTTTGTTGCTCATGCTTTTAGTGTATACTCAGGGAGTATTACCCCCTGAGTTCCCTTCTAAGAGCTTTAAAGTTTTAGCTCTTATATTTAGGTCTGTCATCCACTTTGAGTTAATTTTTGCACATGGTATGAGGTAAGGACCCAACTTCATTCTTTTGCATATGGCTACCCAGTTGTTCTAGCATCATTTGTTGAAGACTATTCTTTCTCCATCATTAAATGGTCTTGATACCCCTGTTGAAAATCAGGTGACCATAGATATATGGTTTTATTTTTCAACTCTCAATTCTAGTCCATTTATCTGCATGTGTATCCTTGTGCCAATTTCACACAATTTTGATTACTACCTTTGTGCTAAGTTCTGAAATCAAGATGTGTGATTCCTATTTTATTCTTTTCAACACTGTGTTGGCTCTTCTGAATACCCTGCAATTCCATATGAATTTTAGAATCAGTATGTCAGTTTCTACAAAGAAGTATGCTGAGATTCTGACATTAACTGTATTGAATCTGTAGGTCAATTTGAAGAGTATTATCACCTAACAATGTTAAGTCTACTGATTCTCAAAGATGGGATGTTTTCTATTAACTAAGATCTTTCATTTCATAGTTTTCAGAGTGCTTCACACTTCTTTTGTTAAATTTACACCTAGATATTTTCATCTTTTTGATGCTACTGGGAATAAAACTGTTTTCATAATTTCACTTTCAAATTGTTGATAACAAGGCTACAGAAATACGACTGACTTTTCTGTATATTGATTTTGTACCCTGCAAACTTGCTCAACTTGCTTTTCAGTTCTAGTATTTTGTGTGTGTGTGTGTGGATCCCTTAGGCTTTCCCACATACAAGCTCATGTCATCTGCCAGAAATAGTTTTCCTTCTTCCTTTCCAATCTTACTGTCTTTTACTTCCTTTTCTTGCATAATTATTATGGCTTGAACCTCCAATACATCAAAAAGAAGTAGAAAGAACAGATAATCTTATCTTAATCCTAACCTTTGGGAAAAGATGTTAAATTTTTTCATAGATATCCTTTTTATGTTGAGAAAGTTCCCTTCTATTCCTAGTTTTTTGAGTGTTTTTATCATTAAATGGTTTTGAGTTTTATCATGTTTTCTCTGTATCTATTGCAATAACAATGTGACTTGTTTTATTTTACTGACTTATTATTACATTTATTGTCTTCAAAACCCAGAAGTCTGCAACTACAACTGTCTGTCCTTAAGAAAGGTGTGAACCTAGCTATTAGTCCATTATAGCTGGTGGAATCCTTGAAAGAACACTTGTCTTCTTCTAATAAATTTCCACTTTAAATAAAAAAAATTTTCTGCTGTAAAATAGTATCCATGTTTACACCAGCGGCGTTTCATATATCTTGTGTTTAACACATCTCTTGACTGCATCATTTTGTCTTGTGATTTAATCTTATGTTTGTACAGTAGTAACATGCAGTACAGGCTTGCAGCCTAAGAGCAACAGGCAATAACATATAGCAAGCATATAGTAGGCTACACCCTCTAAGTTTGTGTAAGTACTCTGTGATGCTAGCACAACATAGTCACCTAATGACTCATTTCTCAGAACTTATCCCTATCGTTAAATGGCACATGTCTATGTATTATTCCCCCACCTTCTGGCCTCTATCATTTCTCAAGAGAAGTCAGCTGTTATTCTTATTAGGGTTTCCTTGTTAAGTAACTGTTTTAAACTGATGTGTCCATTCATGGATTTCCTTGCATTAATAATCCTACTTGAAGTTAGTTGGACTCCTTGGATATACAAGTCATGCTTTTCAATAAATTTGAGTAATTTTCGGCCATTATGTCCTTGTATACTTTATCTGCTTTTTCTCTCCTCTCTTCTTCAGATACTGTCATTATGTATATAGTGGTATGCTCAATGGTGCCCCACATCTCTCTGACACTGTATTCAATTTTCTTTTTTCTCCCTTCCCTGAATTTCTATCGATACATTGGCAAGTTTGCTAATTCTTCTACCAGTTCAAATCTACTACTCAGTCTCTCTAGTCATGTTAAGTTTCTCTTCAACTGCAGAATTTCCATTTGGTTCCTTTTTGGGATTTCTTTTTTATTGATAGGCTGCATTTGATGTGAGTTGTCATCATATCTTCCATTACTTAAGGTTTGCTATGATTCTTTGAATACTTATAATACAGACTTCAAAAGTCTATTTCAGTTAATCGAACACCTGGTCACTTTCACAGTGTTTGTTTTTTCCAGTGTTATCAGCCATACTTTTGTGGGGTTCTTCTGTTTGTTTGCTTGTTTGTTTTACATGTCTTGTAACTTTTTATTAGAAACTCGGTATTTTATATAATGCTTTGTGGCAACTCTGGGCAACTTTGAGGCTCCGCCCTGCCCCCCCATCCCTCATTATTTGTTCAGTAATTTGCAGGATTATTTTTAAAAAGTCAATTTCCCCACCCCCATTCCTGTAGTGTTAAGCCTCTGATGTTGATTCTTAGGGGAATACAACCTGAATATGCCCCCAGTCACCTTGCCATGACAGTAGTATGGCAGTGCTGTGTCTTTCCCTGACCACTCCCTGCTGTTAACCTGCAATAATCATGGCCAGCTGACTGTTCTACTGTTTTTGACAATGGCTTCCAGCATAAACTGCTCCACAGAAGGAATCAATCAAATTCATGTTCCTTTGAAGGCACAGTTTCAGAGGTCAGTGTCTGACATACGTTCTGACCCCAGGAAGGCTCGCTCTAGCTATCTCCATTCCCAGTTTTCTCCAGCAAACCAGCTGGCTTGTGGTTTGGCCTCTATCTTCTTGAATCGACAAATCTCCTAAACGCTTTCACCACAACCTCAACAGTTTTTGGGAGAACCCTTAGGTTTGAACTTTTCCAGGTCTATTGCAAAGTCATTTCCTTAAGGAAGAGATAAGGAGCTATGTAATTTATGACATGCTTCTTCCTCCATTTGGACTTTATATTAGACTGAAAAGGTGGGTGCAATGTAGTGAAAATTTGCAAATAATTCTGAAGGAATCATATTTAACAGTGCTAAGAAATGATATAGAAAGCTGGCTTCCTGACGCAGGCTGTATTTTGGTTCTGAAATATCACAGAACAGAGTAACAGCAGTGTTGCAATGATGATTCAGGTCAAGAATCAAAAGTTTTAGGTCAAAGGAAGGAAAAAGCCTACAGTAACAGAGCAAGACTTAAAATTTAACAAGACCAAAAGCCAGTAAGACTTAATCGGAATCCTGTATTCTATATGGAACTGGAAGGGCAAGCAATTATGAAAAGGCAATGTTGGGAATACACCACATATGTACAAAAAGAGAATAAATGATAAAGCAAATGGAATAAAAGGTAAGAACAACAACTGGGGAATGTAAATTAAGGGTAAATAGGAGGTTTTATACATTTCTTAAAACTTCTGTAAACCTGAAATTATTTCAAATAAAAATTTATTTAAATAGCAAAAAATCTACAAAAAATATTCAAACAAAAATTAACTATTCACTTGTTTCTTTTTATTAAAGTGACATAAGAAGCAAGTCCAGAGAAGCAGCATGGCCTTAAAGTCCTGTTTTCAAATTTACTTCTTAGCAGAATGATGAAGGGAAAACACTCAGCTTTTGTGAGTTTTGGTTTCCTCATTTTTGCAGTGGAGATAATACCTTATGAGGTGAAAGAAAGTAACATATGAAAGAATATGTCCATTCTCTGGCCCATATATAGCTCAAACCTGACATTTGTGTAATGAAAAAATGGCTATAAATAGCTCTAAAAGTTCAAAAAACAGATCTTTGACTAAAGTGATCAAGGATGGCTTCACAGAGAAGATGGTGTTCCAAACAGGTTGTGAAGGATAGGCTTTCAGCAGTTGAGGTTGAAAGAGAAAGACCTACAAAACAGAAGAATACAAAAAAAAGGCACAGATGTCAGATGGTACAACTGAAGAGGAACAGCAGTACATCCCATAGGATTAGAGCAACTGGTCCTCAAAAGGAAGGAGTAGGCGGACATAAGAATGCCAGGGCCTCTTATTTTCTTACCTTTGTTATATTGTGGTATCAAAAAATCACAAATAGCTCTAACATTTAACAATTCGACCATCCATACAGTGCACTTGTGCCTTTGAAATAGTCTTCCTTTTTAAATTATAAAAAGGCTCAGTTTCCAAAAAAATATCCAAATATGGAAGGGAATGAAGAAAAAAATGAAAAAGTACCTTTCCTGGTTTATAAAGGAAGCAACCATCGAGTTCTCAGTACAGCCTTTCAAAAACTGGTCATACAAATATACACATATCCCTTTGGTTTTTATTGTACACTAATGGGATAATTACACACACAGTTCTGGACTTTGCTTCAACTTTGGACAACTTTCCTTACCAATGCCTGTAAAGCTAATATTTTTTAACTAATATAATAATTTTTATACCATAATTACCAAACCCTAGACATCAGACAATTAAGCTTGTCTCCAATTTTCTATCACGAACAATGCTGTAACCAATATTCTTTCGTGTATTTGTGCACATTTTGCAATTATGTCCATAAATGAATTCTAAACACTGGAACCTCAAGGTCAAAAATATGTACATTTAAAATTTTGATACTGCCAAAGTACCCTCTAAAACACTGCACCAATTTACCAGTGAATATGAGTATACCAGTTCCCCATAACCCCCATCTCTAACCCAGGACTGATTCAAACTTTTCTATATTTGACAATATATATGGAAAAAAAAATGTATCTCATAAAAACTATTTTCATACTATTACTAAGATGTTACATGCTTTTTTCACTTCACTCATAAGTTTTTCAGAGGCTTCATGATGTGATGGCATCATTACTCTGATACCTAATGGAATGTGTGCTGTGTATTCCTTGTGTTCTAAAATGGGGTCCTAAATAAGTTAAAAGGATAAAGAAATTTTGAGACCAAAAAATTTGAGAACCTTGGTCCAGATAATCTTTTCTATCTTGTTAAAAAAAAAAAAAAGTGCTTTAATATTCTGATAGCATTCAAAAGGACATGCGACATCTTTATAATATTTAATTCAATAAATACATTTCTGTTTAACTTTTTTTGTTACAATGACAAATGTGAAGTTTCCTTCAATTACATTCCAACTGCTACTGTCTATATATAGGAAAATTACTCATTACTATATATTAATTTTCTTAAGGCAGTCACTGAATTAAATCAGCTAGTGAATTGTTTCTAATACTTACAGCTGTTACTTAATATTTAATATCTGTAAAAAAAATTATAATTTTTGCCTTCGCCATTTTAATGTTCGTATCCCATTTCACTTACCTTCTTAAAATATTAACTAGTACTTCTGGGACAACATCAAGAAACAAAGGTTAGAGTTGTCATTTTTATCTCGTTTCTAATTTTGACCTATGTACAGTGTTTTGCTACTAAACATAATACTGGTTTTTTTTTAAAAGGTATAATTTACATACAGTGAAATTTACCATTTAAGTAAATACCACCACAAAAAAGGTAAAGAACATCTCCACTACAAAAAGTTGTCGTATCTCTTGCTAGTAAATCTACTCCCCTCAATCCCAGGCAATCACTGATTTCTTTTGATCCTACAGTTTTGTATTGCCCAGAATGCCACATAAATGGAATTGTACAGTATGCAGCCTTTTGAGTGTGGCTTCTTACCCTCAGTATTAACTAATTTAAGATTCATCCATGTTGTCTGTATCTATCAGTAATTAACTCCTTTTATTGTGGAGTTGTATTCCACTGTATTCTACAATTTGTTTATTCATCAGCTGCCAGACATTTGGGTTGTTTGCAGTTTTTGGTAATTATAAATAAGTCACTATAAACATTCACATATAGTTTTTATGTGAACAGACATTTTCATTTTTCTAAAAATCTAAGAGAGAGATTGCTCAGGCATATGGTTAAGTTTATGTTTAACTGTGTAAGAAACTGTCAAAGTTTTTTCCAAAGTGGCTGTTACCATCATGCATTCCAACCAGGAATGCATGAGAGCTCCAGTTGTGTCACGGTATTGTTTTGGGATGGCTTTAAAAAAAAAAAAAAATCACACCTATCCTTACCAACTTTACTATAAAGTATTTAAAACCTGAAATGTGCTTTGAATTATATCAAATGCCTTTTGGTAGTTATTAAAATGGTCACTGTTTATCTCCTTTAACCTATTAAATATGGTAAGATACTAATAGATTTCTTAATATTAAATGATTCTTGATTCTTAGAATAAACATACTTAGCCACAGTGTGTGCTTTTTAATTCTGTTAATGTTTTCTTAAAATTTTCTGTACCAGTATCCGTAAACGAGATTACTTATATAACAACTTCCCCTCTCCTCTTTTGAGAGGGAGGACAGGTATTATAGTCACATTGAGAGGTTTTTGAAAAAAACACATAGGTTTTATTCCGACTACGTAAAATTCTGGAAGAGGCAAAATTTTGAAGACAGTTTAAAGATCAGCGCCTTGCCAAACGTTTGAGGGGCGGGAGGAAGAGCAGAACACAGGATTTTTATGACAGTGAAACTAGTCTGATACAAGTCACTATACATTTGTCAAAACCCATAGAATGTACAACACTAAGAATAAACCCTAATGTAAATTATGGACTCTGTGTGATAATAATGTATAAGTGTTGATTTAAATACAACAAACATACCACTCTGATGCAAATGTTGATGATGGTGGGGGAGACTGTGCAGGTGGGGGAGACTGTGCAGGTAGGGGAAAGATAGAAACTCTCAATTTGCATTCAATTTTGCTGTGAACCTAAAACCGCTCTAAAAAATAAAAGTCTACATTAAAACCGTAAGAATGAGCTCTAAGAAATTTAAAATATGGATAAGAAATTTAAAATTCAATAGAAGGGTTGGATGATAACACTGAGGCAATACCTCAGGAAACAGAAAAGACTAAGTGATGGAAAATAGGAATGAAAAGAAAAAATTAAAAGAACCATCTTAGAGTTCCAATACCCAAATATACAAATACCAAGAGAACAAAAAATTGATGAGTAAGAGAGTATCGAAGAAACAAGCATCAAATTTAGACTATCCATTCAATGAAAGAAAATATGGACAAAATTAACAGAAAGATGACAAGGTTAGAGAAAATATTTTCCAAGCCTAAAACCAACAACAGTCCATTCCTATCTAACCTCCACAAGGAACTTCTACCAACCAAAAACAAAGACATAAAACCCAAAGGAAAGATAGACAAAGGAAAAAAGACAATTATTGAAAGGAAAAACCTGAATGGATCCAAAAACTGCTCAAAGTCAATTGTAATCAGAGAATGTAAATTGAAACATGATACCACTTTATACCAAATAAATTGGCAAAAATTAGAAAGTTGGATAAAACCAAGTACTGGCAAAGATGTAAGCAAACAAGAACCCTCCTGCATTGCTAGTAGGAACATAAACTAGTTCTATGACCCAGGTATCCTACTCCTGGGTATACATCCCAAAGAACTTCTCACACAGTCAGTCCATAAGGATGTACAAGTAAGAGTTTATCTGTGATGCCAGAAGGGCAATTCAGGTATCAATCATTAGGTAATGAAAAGTAAAATGTGGTAGATGTACATTATGGAATTCTACATTATACACAACTATATTGTACACACAACAAAACAAAAAGGTCGGAAAAACAATGCTGTTATAAAGTAAGAAACAGGATAAGGTCTGTAACACAATACAGTTAACTCTTGAATAACTCAGGTTTGAAATACACAAGTCCACTTATACTCGAGATTTTTCTTTTTTTTCAAATACCTGTACTGTTTTCAATCTGTGGTTAGTTCACAGATGTGGAGGGCCAACTGTAAGCACTGACCTATGCCACTTTATATAGAGGAATGGAGCATCCGTAGAATTTGGTATCCAGAGAGAAAGGCGGAGGGGGGGGGAAAGGTTCTAGAAACAATCCCTAAGGATACCAAAGGACATTAAGTTTTGGGGAATCAAAAGTTATACTTGGATTTTTGTACTACACAAGGGTCGGTGTCCCTATCTCCAAATTGTTCGAGGGTCAATTATACAGTCATACACCTCCTATCAACTTGGGATATGTTCCAAGAAATGTAAGTTAAGTGATTTCATCTTGGGCAAACATCATAGAGTGCACTTACACAAATCTACATGGTATACCCACTACTGTAGTTGCATACTTGGTATACTTCTATATGACAGGCAGTGCAGTAAGTTTGTTTATTCCAGCATTACCACAAACGTGAATAAGGCATTGGGCTAAGACATCATGACGTTACTAGTCAATAGGAATTTTGATGGGATGACTATTGTATATACAATCTGTCGCTGACCAAAAAAACATCATGTGGTACATAACTGTACATAAACTAAATAGACACACATACCTTCTACATATTCCACAACGATTCATATATAATGAAGCAATGTATCAACCCCAATGAAGTGGATGCCTGCTGGAAAGGGTAATGGAAGTAGGGCTCAGAAATGAAAGAGAAAAATTTAAAGGACCTCGCATGGTCTGTTGATAGCACGTCAATAACTGAGAAGCGTCAACTAACTTCAAAACTTTTTTACTGAAAGTTAAAAAATAATATTGCAGAAAAGACATAGAAGGCCATATAAAAAAGAATCAGAAGGCCACTAGACTTCAACTACAACACTAGAATGCAGAAAACAACAAAGCTATGACTTCTAAATTTTTTAAACCTATAATTTTATACCCAGCCAAATTATTGAAGAAATCTTAAGGTAGAATAAGGATTTTTTTCAATCATGCAAGCTCTCGGAAAGTTTTTACTTCCCTGGTACCCTTTCTCAGGAAGCTAAAAAAAAAATATGAGAAATAAGAGATCTGCTATTGGAGAGGTGCAATTAAGGGTGACATAAAAGTTCCAGCATAACAGCTATGAAGTAGGCCTAGAAAGCAACCAGTCCAAACTGCACTAAAAGGACAGAGGGGTACAGCACAGTGGTCTCAGGAAATGAATGGGAGGAAAAGGTATTAAGTACTGGAAAAACAAAAAATTGGTTAAGTGAAGAAATGATATAATACTCTAGATGATTCAGCTGGGAATATTTAGTTATATTGTAAACACAATGAATACTGAATTAATAAGCGCCTGTGATACCTATATTGGGAGGATGAGAGAGGCAGTGTAGAAATGTGGAGAAAAGTCAATAATGTCTAAAATAGCTATATGAAGAAATAGCAATAGAAGAAAAGTTATTTATAAATATGAAAGAGGAAACAGCTAAAGAAAATGAAAGAAAATGGTAGCCTCTAATGTGCAGAGGATAGGACAGAGGACAGTTACTTGTTTTTCACATATTACTCTAAAAAATTGTAGTTTTTTAATGGCCATAATGCAAGAACATGAACAGCCTTCCAGCTTATTATAAATTAAATCTTCATTTCATGATGCTATACAAACTACATCTAGTTTGTTCTGCTGGAGAGAATGAACTGCAAACCAAAACATCAAGCTTCAATGATTGACGTGATCATAATACAAATAGGTCTATGTTTGAATCCAAGCTCCATCACTTTGTGAAGTAGGGCAAGTTACCTAACCACCCTGTATAAGTAACCACCTTTTCATAGTGGTTTCGCAAGAATAGTTAAGTGAAACCACCTAATGTAATTAATGCTTGACCCATCAATAGACATTAGTACCTTCTCCCTGTCTTTCTGTTCCCTAGCTACAAACCCCCATTCTGATCCCTGCCTTTTGGTCAGAGTATAGAGATCCACAGGCAACTCAGCACATCTTCCGCCTCACGCTGGAAAATCAATGATGAGTAAGCAGACTTATTTTTGTATATGAAGGGCGGCATTATTGTTATGTGAAGGAGATTATCCCCATTATCCACATTCTGGATTATTGCCTGCTTTCAAAAACTGTCCCAATTAGTCTACTACACTAGGTCAGAATCATTTTATCAATTGGGTTTGTTCTGTAAAGTTGAAATAGCTTAAAAAACCAAAACAAAAGAACCCTGTACTGTTCCATCAGTCTTCATTTCTGCTCTTTCACTAAAGAGTCTCAAATTTTTCTAATGTAGGCCCTATTTGGCCCCTCGTTGACCGCAGTCCATCTCCTGCTTACTGCAGAAAGAATAGAGTGAAATCAGCCCAATCAGCTAATTGAATTGTTTACCATTTCTAATGTTTTTTAAATTATTATTATGGCTGAATTCACAACACCCTGCAAAGTACAGAAATATTAAAAAGAGTAACAGGGAATTATCTTTATCACTAGACCAGTCATCTTTACTTGCATGGTCAAGTCTTAACTGAATTTATACAAAGTATTCATACATACTTCTAAAAACAATTTGACAGATGTATAAATACAAACATCATAAATCGAGACTATCATTAATTCAACAAACACTATGCTAAAACAATGGAAATTAAAAGAATAAAATATAATTCCTACTTTCAAATGAAAAAGAAAAGATAAAAACAAAATCGAGAGCAATAGAGAACCAATAAAATAGTCCAGGAAACAACAGAGCAATTCCAGACTATCTGGTATAATTAAAATATAGTTGAGGCTAAGGATAATTACAAAAATTGGACACAGCTCTGATCCTCCTCACAGCCAAAGTGTAAAGAGAAACAGGATGGCTTAAAAAACACAAATGATCTAATAAAAGCAGTCATTTGTTTAAAAAAAAAAAAGAAAGAAAAAAGAAAAAGGCCCATCATTGAGGTCTTTAAAAAACTGTCTCTAAGGTCTCTACTCTATAAGAATTAGTAACTAGAAACAGTGTCTTGGAAAGCAGTGAAGATTTTTTTTCATGTTGCCTCTTCTTATGTACCAATCCTAGAAAAAAGTCAAGATGCGTAATAGTAAATCATAGTTTTGTTTAGAAACTTCTATGAAAACCTAAAGTAACATAATGCAAATATACTAACTTCAGGTGAGGCATTTATTTCTGTCATTTAGTTTATTCTAGATTTTTTAAGTATGTGTTTTTTTCCTTACCAGACCGAAAATTCAAGGCACATGTAGTCTGATTCTATTTTGAACTTCCTTTGCTATTTAATACTATACTATTTAGCACTTTTGAGTTTCTGCTCAGTTATAATGACACATAAAATGTTATGCAGTCAGTATTTATTTTCATTATTTGTTAGTCCTCCCTGCTACACTATAAATTCCATGAGAAAGGAACAGTGTTTTGATCATGTCTATATCCCCAGTCTTGGGGCATATGATCACTCCATAAGCATTCAATGAATGAATGGATTAAATAAAGAAACAACCAAGAAGTATGAAAGAGGAGAAATAATTCTCAAAATGGCAGTAACTTTGGGTTCTAAAGCTAGTTCCAACAAGAGCTGGATGACCTTAGGTAAGTTACTTCTCTGACCTTCAAAGCTTTCATCTGTAGAACAAAAAAATATCTACTTCAGAGTTACTGTAAGCATTAAATGTTTTAATATACTTAAAAAGTATTTAGCACGATATCTGAAAAGGATCTCAATAAATGTAAATTCCTTTACTTTCCCTCATGTTCTCCCTTCCAAAAAGAAAGTATTGCAGTAAAAATACAACAGAATTCGTTCTCACTTTGAAAAGTTACAATGTCATCATTCAATCTTTAAAATGGAGAGGGAATAACTTGTGGATTACTTTCAAAATGCTACAAATGCGAGAAGTTGCACACAAAAAAAGTCAAGAATGAACCTTGAAACAAGGAGGAAAAATCACTTAACTCACCTACTGCTAAGAAATAAGAGTTTTGAAGGAGCTGTTTATTAAAGAAGAAAAGGTAATATTATTAAATAGTATGTTTCAGAAAAAAATACTAAAATTGTTTACTCTTTAGACCTTAAAAATAAATTACTGTGAAATCTTTCACTTAAAAGCGGAACATTAAACACTTCCATTCAAACCTAAAACATTCCTCTATGACGACCTCCCTGTCCCCAGTCATCCTTTAGTCTTCTCCTCCCATTTTGAGCTTAATCTAATACTTCGCTGTTTCCCTCGAATCACCACTTACATATGCTATGTGCAGACTAAGTTCTGTCATTCCTATAATTACCACACCCCTGTCGGCCGCTTCAGGCCCATGTTGTTATGACATCTGTAAACTGCAGTCGTACGAGACTCCACCCCCGCTCCCACCTCCCTCCACCACCACCGGCTCAAGCTCGGACAGTAACTTGTGAATTCCCGAGACGGTCCTTCTCTCCTGGGGTTAGGATTTTTACACGCCGCCCACCCCCCGCTCTTTCCTGCCTCAGTCACGGCACTCTGCGCTGCTCACCCCCGCCCGCTCGCGCCGGGCCGCGGCGCAGGCTCTCCACTCGCCCCCTCTCCGCCCCGCTGCCTCGGCACCCCGCAGTCACCGCTGCGGCTTTCAGCCCCGTCGCTGCCGCCCCGCCCTGCCCAGCCTCGAGCAGCGTTCGCGATGGCGATTACACCAGCACTCCCCACCCCCACCCTCCTCTCCGCCGGCCGCGCGGCCGTTAGGACACAGCCAGGCCCCATGACGCACGGACGCGCCGCGAGCGCCCGGGCCCTGGAACCCGAGCTCGAGCTCGGTCGGCGCCCGCCCTCACCCCGGGACCTCCTGGGTTCCGCCGAGGGCTGCCGGATCCGCCGGCGGGAGGGGGAGGGGCCGGGACGGCGGGGGCCCCGCACTCACGAGGCTAACGGCAACCGATCCCGGTGCCACTGCTGTGGTGAGCCGCTTGCTTGCTCGCCCGTCCGGTACTTCTCGCGCACAGCACCTCAAGAGCCGGCTTGCCCTTCGGCGGTGCTCACCAGGCCTCGCTCTCCGCCTTCGCGCACCCAGCAGCGAGACCCAGATCAGCCGGCGTTTCGCACTGCGTTCTGCGCGGCGGGGTTAGGTCCACGCGCCTGCGCACGCTCCGCTGCCCAGAGGCTGCCGGGAGATGTAGTCTTTCAACCTCCTTTCTGCGGAACGTCCAGCGGTTAGCCCCCAACTAGTTAAAGAGTTTGGAGGTATGGGAAAAGGTCCCCCTGAGAAGGTTCGCAGTTGATGGCAACGGTTGTAGATGCAGTGACAATGAAACGATAATTCTTAGGTCGAATTGCGAAGTTAAGGCTATAAACCTGTCTTGGAAGCTCTTCCAGGGCGAATCGATCCTTGCTCATCTCTATCTGTATCTAGCCTCTAAGACCCTTGGTACCTAATATTTGTTTACTGAATGAATGATGGAATGAATGAAGGCTGAGGGAGTATAACAAAAGTGATAAAAGTCATGTCTAAGGCATTCACATGCAGCACATTTCAGGAAGCTTCCAGGTATTCCTTTTTTTCTTCTCTCTTGTCACCTTTGCCTAATATATGAGAAGTATCAAAAATCATTAAGAAATCAAATAAAACATAATACTTGCTTACACTCAATTGGTGCTCTCAAACGAAAATTTGGAGCATAATTGTTACCATGAAATTTGATGGAATTCGTTTTAATGAATTCTTTTTGAGCAGTGGCTTCAAAAGAAGGAAGACTGAAGCCAGACAAGCACAGGCAGAGAAAAAGTAAGTCTCATGTGTGCTGTGGTTTATCAAATTGATTTAAAACACACACAGCCATCAGAAGCAAGGTGAAAGAAATGGGGTAGCTTGATACATTTATAAGTGTGGGAGAGAGGCTCACACTAACTGAATCCTAAGCTATGCAACATTCATTTGTCTTCGATGTGTCTCCCTGCCACATCAATATTTCCCACTGATGGTATGTTTTCTAAGATCAGAGCTGAGTTTGATCAAGGGAGCTGGGAAAAGGGAAGGTATTCTAGGGGAGACACTTAAGGGCAAGTATGCCTAACCACAGCCAAGTTCAGGATAGATCCAATCAAGAGCTAAAATTATTCAGAACTGGACTCTAAACTTCATGAAAACGAGTTTATTTCCAGTTCACCCTTACTCCTAGCTGGGGTATCCCGGGAGGGTCCCAACTGTAAAAAAATAATATAAACAGAGCCACTTTAAAATGGAGCCAGAATTGTCATTTCAAGGGAACTATCCAGCACATCTTATGCCTCCAACCTTTGGAATGTTAAAACAGAGCAAAGTAACCCTTGGACTGGGCCTAAAGCAACATTGTTTCCAAAAGAACTGTTTGCAAATATAATAAGAAAGATGGTATGACTACCAGACTGATAACTACCAGACTGAAAAAGTTTTTAAATGTTTGGAATTAGCATCAGTATATTATGTATCTGTACCAATAGAAATACCTTCCTTCTAGTGATGTAATAGTTCCCCTTCCCTTTCTCATAAATACCCTTTGCTTTTATCTCCTAATTAGAACACTGTTTGGGTTTCTGTCTAAATCAGTGATTCCCAAATAGCTATTCTTTGATCTCAAATAAATGCTTGTTGCCTGTCACTTTGAATAGCCTTTTATTTTTAGTTTAACACAGCCCAAAGTCTGATGTATTACCAGGGCTGCTCATTCTGGCCAGGCCTCTTAAGCCCCATGAGACAGCAAAAAGCTCTATTCAGCCACTGCTTTCAGAATTCACAATCACTTCAGGCGGAAAAGTAATGACAAATGTCAGGCTCACCTCTCATGTCTTCCTTTTCTTCCAGATCTTGGACCTACAAATTCTCACTGCTGCAGTAGTACTTTGATACCTTAATTTTTGAAAATGCTTTGTCCAGTTGTTTTCAATTGTGAGCGGATTTGTTCAAGACAACAACAGTAGGCCATTGCTGAAAGAGAATTCCTATATATATGTTGCTTTTAAAAATTGTTTTCACACCATACATGATGTTTTATTAGCTAATATCTCTCTGACTGTATCTTTTTGCATTTTGAGAAAATTAAAAACTATGGAACAATAGTTTTACTATTACAGTGTTGCTATGAACATTTTTGTACACGTATTTGTACAAGGGAACTGCTAGACCCCAGGACATTGCATCTTTAACTTTACTCAATGTGGTAGGCAGAATTCTAAAATGGCCTCCATGATCTTTGGCCACTGGTGTCGCCATATATAATGTCCACCCTCTAGTATAGGTGGCACCTTTGACATCTAGCCAATAGAGTATGGTAAAGATGATGTGATATCACCCTTATGATCGCATTTCATATATAAATCTCTATCTTAGCAAACTAGAGCTAGACACGTCTGCTGGCCTTAGAAGACGTGAGCTGTCATGCTTAAACTGCCTACAAAGAGAGTCATGTGGTAGGAAACTGTGGATGGCCTCTAGGACCTGAGTACAGCCTCCAGGTGATAGCCAGTAAGAAGCCAGGACCCTCAGTCCTTCAACCGCAAGGAAATGAATTCTGCAAATGACCTGTGAGTGTTTGGAAGTGGACTCTTCCCCGGTCAAGCCTCCAGATGAAGAGATGGCTTGACTTATTTATACCTTGATTGCAGCCTTGTGAGACCCTGAACAGAGGAACCAGCTAAGCCATGCCTGGACTCCTGGCCACAGAAACTGAGATAATAAATGTGTTTTAAGACACTAGGTTTCTAATAATTTGTTACACAGCAATAGAAAACTAATATATTAGATATTGCTGGGTTATTTCACAAAGTGGTTGTACCAATCAATACTCTACAAGTAATATATAAGATTCTCTTTTCTAAACATCCTTGCTAACATTTGGAAATATCAGACTTTTTCATTTTTGCCAATCTTATGGGTGTGAAAATAATACTATATAATAATTATAGACGTTATTATTTTAATTAATTAAAAACATGAAAAAATCGGTATTTACTTGAAATTATATATTCTGTTAGATTCTTTTTCTGTTATATTCCTTCTTAATAATAGGACTAGTTAAGAACGGCAACTAGTAATAATAAAAAGGGCTAAGGCTAATTAAGAAAATAATATGTGTGAGAAAAATATAACAATATGTTTATGTTTCTGTAATAATTTTTAAAGGAGAACATAAATAAATAAGAACTAATTAAACAGATATTACCTATATTAAATTTAAAAATACAGTGATAGGTTTCTGTCCCCATGATATAGTGGGATATTTTTATTTGTTCTGTTTCATTTTCCATTAGTACTTTTTTGAACTACCCAGAGCCTTCTTTTCTTAATGTAATGGTAAAACTGAATACAGTCAAATGTAAAATTAATTTTGACTTGCAGCTCTGTTCTGCTTCTTACATTGCACTGATCCCTCTTGTTGATGCAAATGATGTCAAGCTAAATATTCTCTCAACAGAATTGTTTCAACATAGAATACTTAGGATTTTATGTACTACCATAGCAGGTTTTTAAACATGTTGAAATTCATTTCTAGCTTTCCAAATGTCCACCCATTTTGAATCAGATTTTCTTTGGTAAACCAACTGTTTGTCAATCAGATCCTTTTCATCTATAAATTAACCATGAATGCGTTTCTAATCTAATGTGCCCACCATTTTTAAAATACTCTGAAGCACATTGTGTGTCATAGTACCTTAAACCTCTCTTCCTCAGGGAAAATGGTTTTAAAGAGGTAAATTGAACTTGTGAAACTGAAGGTAGAGTTTTAATAAGTTCATAGTTTTAGTAAAGAAATTCAGGAATTTCTGTTTAACTTGGTTGCCTTCTTCTAGGGACTTTTTTTTTTTTAATTCTGAAAGTCTTATTTACAAAAAAAAAGTCTTTTTAAATTTTATTTCTGTCAAAGTTTTTTGTCACAACCTATATACAACATAGAATAAAACTCGGATTGCAGGTTGGTTTCATCTGTACTAGACTCTTTATGGTATCTTCAAAAATTATCAGACAATTTGGAGAACCAGCAAGTTTATTTCTGTTTCACTGTAATCTTTCTCTCCATTCTCATCTTCAACATATTTCTAAATTGGAGTAGGTCATTCTTGTTCCACATTTTGAAATATGATTTTTTATGGCAGGCCTACATTTTAACATCTTTTCTATGGCTGGCAACAATGATAGCCATCTTGTAGGCACACGTTTGAGGAGACTATCTCCTTCCATTTGTATAGTCAAAAATTTCAATAAATACTTCTGTACATTTTGAAAAAAACTGAAACGACCAAACACTTTCATTATCAAAAACTGCATATCACAGGTTAGCAAATCACACCTCTCTTTTAACAGTGTTCTGTATAAGGTGTTTAGAAGATGAGATCATTTCATTTTCTTTGGTAAGAAGTTCAGGGACTGAGTAGAAATTTGTCAAAATTAACATTTGTAGTGAAAGCAGACAAATGGGCCATGCCCACTTTGTCTTTGGACAAGATATAACACCCTTTGTTTTATATGTTATGGTGTCATTGAAATCTTCATGGATATTAGGAAGACAATTTGAAACTTCACTTTTTAAGTCAAATTGCTTTAAAAGCGAGGGGGAACATTTTTTTTTTTTGAAACAGGAACTGTAACCTTACTTAGTTCCATAGAGTAATCAAAGGCATGATACAATACTTCATGTTGGTTCATATGATCTGTCCAAAATAATTCAGCAACCACTACTTCCAGCTGAGTATGGGTGTCTTTTGGGAAAACTAAAAAACTATTGATTGACTTTAAAGTGCTTGTCTCCTTCTAGAATTATTAATTTCAGTCTCCATATATTCTTTCACATCTTCTCCACCATACCTAATCCAAAATTCTTTGTATCAAGTACAGTGTGCTGTTTTTGTTATTTACCTTCCTAATTCAGCTATATTGTCCTTCTATCTGTTATTAACATTACACAATTATCTACCTTTCTTTTTCATGATGTCTGGGCCATAAGTTACATGAGGCACAATGGTTAATTCGTAGCCAAAATCAAAGATGGACTGCTAATGCTTATGATTACAACACACTTAAATTGCACACTTAGGTCACATTCTTCAGAATGATACACCAATGAAGGATTATTACTGTGCAATGCAAATCACGGTAATCAATATCAATGGTTGGGGACAAAAACAATGATGTATCCATTTGACACTAAAAGTAGTGTTACTTTTAGGCCCTATTTTGGGAGGCAGTCATATGGATTTTGTACTTTTGACCCAACCTCCCACACCCATCACAGAAGACCAGGATTTTTTTTGGTGTGCCTAGGATGTGGGTATTTCAGTGTTAAAACCTGGAAGGTCAGATGAATCATGACTGTTGGTCACTCTTTCCCACCTATACTGGCCAAATGTATCCCCTTCGTCTAAGCAGTACACCCATTCCCCTACCTGCTGTGAGTGCTGGCTCATAACTCTCAGCTGCCCCCTTCTAGAAGAATTGAAGGCCCAACAGGAGCCAGCCTGCCGGAAGGCTCCCATTCCCAAGCCTAAGGACAGACCTAGGCCAATAACTGACTGATCAGAGTTCAAAAGGCCAACCCTTGCTATAGTGTGGTACTTGCTCTAAGGGTACAATTTACCTTCTAGGGCTTCCCTGGAATCAACTTAAGCTAGCCATCAGCTGAGACTATATTCTTGCTAGCTTTCCCCCTTGCCCTATGCTGTCTCCTTTATTCTCATATTCCCTAGAGCACTTCCCCCTCAATAGTCACTTGAACAAGAATCCCTATCTCAAGTTCTTCTTCTAGGGAACTCGACCTAGGACATGATCCAAATTTGTTTTCCATTTCCTCAACCAGTAGTCCAAGACCACCTACTGAGATTGATCTATTGTTTTCCCAGTGATTTGTAGTTTCACTTATCAGTCTCTCTCTCTCTTACACACACACACACACACACACACACACACACACACACAGCTCTATTTTGACAAACTATGTGTATTGATAATCACAGGATACTCAGAAAATAAAAAAGAACCACTGAGCAAAAATGCAAGCATCAAATAGTTTTGATTTGAACATGGAAACTTTAACAAGAAATCAATTGTATTCTTTATCATATAAGTACTGACTTTTAAATGGTACTTAGCTTTTAATTGAAAATATTTGTGGAAATTTTTAAATATACCATCACAATATTGACATCATAAAACTGCAATGTGAAAAGGTGCCTCATAATTATTGCAGAAGTTTTATACAGATATAATTTATATAGTATATATAATACATAAACTTGAGAGATGTATGTATTATGAATACACCTATTTATAAAATTTTATATATTTTGCATATATTTAATACACATGTAAAGATATATATAGAGGTATATATCCAAGATACATATGTTCTTAAGTTTCCATAATAGCACGTTTGCTTTAGAGATTTCTATTCATTTGGGTTTTTTTCTTTTCTTTTTTGTCTATCCCTGCATCAATAACACATCTCAATTACTGTAGTTGTATAAGTCATGATTTACTATATATCAAGTCACCTCCACTTTGTTTTTCTTCTTTAAAATTGCCTTGGCTCTTCTTGGGCCTTTTTATTTAACATAAATTTTATATTTATCCCATTAATTTCTATGCAGAAAATATGGCATGATTTTGATTGAAATTTCATTGAATTGATAAGATTTGTTTTTGGAGAATAGACATCTCTATTACATCGAGTTTTCCTCTAGATGAAGATATAGTATAGCTCTCCATTTATTTAGTTCTTCTTTAATGCCTTTCAGTGGCATTTTGCAATTATTTTCATGGAGTTTTTATACATCTTTTGTTAAATTTATCTGTAGTTACCTTATTTTTTTGCTGTTGCTATTGTAATGGTAAAAATGTCATTACATTTACTGTTTCTCATGCATAGGAATGAAATTGATTTATGTATAACTTCTACGCAGAACTTCGGAAATGCTTTTAGTAGTTCTAATAATTTGTCTCCAGATTTTCTTGGAATTTTTATACAGTCATATTTCCTGTGATTGACGTTTTTATTTATTCTTCTTTACTGTGTTTGACAGAAGCGCTAATTTATTTGCTAGATATAAGTGCTATAGGAAGGCATACTTTGTCTCATGCCCGATTTTGCAGGGAATTGTTCTGTTTTATCATAAAATATGATGCTTGCTCTTGGTTTTGGGCACATATCCTTTTACAAACTGTTTATCAAACAGTTTTCCTCTGTATATTGAAATGAGAATACACTTAAACATACAGTTTGAATTGCGCAGGTCCACTATGTACAGGTTTTTCTGTTTTTTTGTTTTTTGATAAATACTCATACTATTTTCTATTAGCAGTTGAGAGCCTGCAGATGCAGAGGGCCAACTGTATGCATTGATCTATGTATGCCAGTTTACGTAGAAGACTTCAGCATCCATAGATTTGGGCATCCATGGGGGTCCTGGAATCAATCTCCCGTGGATACTAAGGGACAACTTAAGTTTTTGGAGTCAAAGTTATAAGTGGATTTCTGTGTGGGGACTGATGCCCTTAACCCCATGTTGTGCAAGGATCAGCTGTATTTACATGGTGAGTTACATTAAAGTTAAATTATCCTAGCATTTCTGAGATAAACCCAAACTGACTATGATTTATTTATTTATATAGAGCTAAATTATATTTAATATCTGATTAGGTTTTGTGCATCTGTTTGCATAAACGAACCAGTCTGTATTTTTCATATCTACACTGTTGTCTATTTT
Source organism: Eonycteris spelaea (assembly GCA_003508835.1). Lineage (NCBI taxonomy): Eukaryota > Metazoa > Chordata > Mammalia > Chiroptera > Pteropodidae > Eonycteris > Eonycteris spelaea. The sequence continues at coordinate 533,304 of PUFA01000398.1, forward strand.
TGGTGTCAGAGTTAAACTAGTCCTGAAAAATTTGATGGGAGTGCTCCCTCTATATCTGTTCTCTAGAAAATTTAATATAAGATTGGAATTATCTGTTTTTTGAAGATTTTGTAGAACTCAGTAGTAAAATAATTTAACCTGTCAAATCTATTTGTTTCTTTGGTCGGTAAATTTTCAATTACTAATTCAACTTATTTCATATATATTTAAAATTTCAGAATTTCTATTTCCTCAATTTTGCTCTTATATTTTTCTAAGAAAATCTACATTTTGTTTAATTTTCAACTTATTAGCACAAAATTGTTTCTCGTATGATTTTACTACCTTTAAATCTTTAATGTATCTTATCTTTAATGTGTCTTTAATGTATCTTATCCTCTTTTTATTCCTTGAATTCTTTATTTGTACCTTTTCTTGTTTTTTTTTGATCAGTCTTATCCAATATTTGCCTATTATTAAAACCTTTACAAAGAGATAGCTATTGACTTTATTACTTCTCTGTTGTATGTTTTCTGTTTCATTATTTTCTGTATTTATTCTTTCTTCACATTTATTCTGATTTTTTCTTAAGTTGAAAGCTTAGCTGTTTAATTTCTGCCTTTATTTTTTAATATTTTAATGTTTTAAAGTTATAATTTGAGCACTATTTTAGCTTTATATCACAAACTGTATTAGTAATATTTTCACTATCATTTGGTTCCAATGACTTCTAATTTGTTGTTTTCATGACCCATGAAGTGTTATGTTGAAGTGTATAGCTAATCTCCAAATGTTTATTTTTAAGCTATTGTTTATTATTGGTTTCTAAGTTAATTACACCATGGATGATGGTCAGAGAACATGGTCCAATTGAGAATGACTTTAAAATTGTTGAACTTAGAATGTGATTTGTATACATAACTGTTCAGTGTATACTTGAGAAGAATATGTATTCTCTTATTATTGGGTGGAGGATTCTATGTATGAATGTTAAGTAAAAATTGTGTCGTTCAAGTCTTCCATAATCTAATTTTTTTAACCTACTCATCTACTAGTTACTGAGAAAGCTATGTTAAATCTCTGTGATAATGGATTTGTCAGTTTTGCCTGTAATTCTGTCAGCTTCAGCTTTTATATAGGTTAAGACTATACTATTCATAGCATATGTTTATCAATTTCTCTATTGCTGGTTAATTGAATTCTTTGTTATTATCAAGAAGTCGTCTTTATTCTTAACAGTACCCTTTAAGTTCTATTTTGTTGTTATTAGTAAAACTACACCAGATGTCTTTGGGTATTTGCTATTTACATTTTTCCATCTTTTTATTTTCAATCTTTCTGCATTTTAATGATTTTGTTATATTTCCTATAAACAGTATGTAGTTGGATTTTTAAAGATCCAAACTAACAATTTGTTCATTAACTAGCAAGTTAAGTCCAAATTACACATATTATGGTCACTTATTTGGAATTTTTTCTACCATTTTGTTCAGTGCGTCTCACTTTTTTCTTCTTGATTCTTTTTTTCTCCATTTTCTGCTTTTCCAGCCTTTTTAAGGATTTTTTTTTATTTCCATTTTCTGTCTACCATTTATAAGTTAGAAACTTTATTTTTCTTTTAGACGCTGCACTTAAATTTTAATCTGTATAATTAGACTCCTTTAACTGTAGTCATCACACCGCCATTTACATGGTTTACTTTTCAATATTTTATTTCAATCTTATTTTATTCCAAAAATTAGACATTCCTATTACTGCTGTTTTTATAAAGATAATAATTGTTTGCATGTATCTACATTTACCATTTTTTTGCTCATCATGCCTTCTCGCAGCTTCGATTTTTCTCCCTCCTTCTCCAAGTATATCTTTTAAATTTAAGTTTCTTAAATGAGAATTTATTTTTGATAAATTTAGTTTTTAATGGTATGAGAGTACCTTTATTCAAAAATTAAGGCAAAATAAAAGTTTAGTTAAGTATAGGCTTCTAGGTTAATTTCTCTCGACCTTCTTGAAAATATTATACTAATGTCTTTAGGTTTCCATTGTTCCTGTTAAAAAGTGTATTACTTTTCTATTACTATCACAACAAATTACTACAACTCGAGTGGTTTAAAAGAGCATAGCTTTATTGTCTCACAGTTCTATGGGTCAGAAGTCAGTTATGGGCCTCATTGGGCTAAAACCAAAGTGTTGGCAAACTTCACTCCTTTCTGGGAGCTTTTGAGTCCACTTTCTTGCTCACTCAGATGTTGGCAGAATTTAATTCCATGCAGTTCGAGGACCGATATATTGTTTTTCTTGCTGGCTGTTAACTGGGGGCTACCCTTAGCTGCTAGAAGCTTCTCTCTGGTTTTTAAACGTAGTCCCCTACATCTCAGGACTAGCATGGGTTCTCAAATCCTTCTCATGTCACTGTCCCTTTGATACAGTTAGGAAAGTTTCTCTACTTTTAAACACTTATGTGATTAGATTGGGCCCATCTGAATAATCCTGGCTAATCTTCTGATTTGAAGGATAACCTTAATCACGTTTGCAAAATTCCTTTTGCCTTTTAAGGTAACATGGTCATAGATTCAGAAGATTGAAGTGTGGACATCTTTGCAATGAATAAGGGAAGGATATTATTCTGCCTACCACAAAATGTATGCTGTCAGTCTAATCGTCATTCCTTTGTAGATGATTTGGCTGTTCTCTCTGGCTGTTTTTAAGATCATCTCTTTGGTGGTCTATAGTTTCGCTGTATTTCTTGTTAGTTCTTATCATAAGGAACATAGCCTCTCCTCCATTCTTTTTTAAAATCCTTAGTAAACATACACTAGATCTTTCAAATCTGTCCTGTCACCTTCAGCTCTGTATCACAGGCCTCATCTATAGGCATGTGAACACCTCAGCCTCATGTTCAAGCCCCATCCGTGCAAACAGTCACATCTCAGCCATACTTGATGCCCACTGTGGCACAGTCATCGTTGGGAGGAAAGACACCCAAAAAGAGGTCCAATCAGACTTAGAGCTATTTAGGTAGGAAATGTTGGAGTTCCAGGTACCTAAAAGATGGTTTCAGAGTGAGGTGTACAGGCTCCCAATGTATATATTCTCTTGACCCCGTGGACTCCTCCTTTTGTGGAGATGGGCACAGCTGGAGGAAGGTTAGAGTAGGGCCCTCTTGCCCATATCCAGGGGCAGTACCATGTGAGACAATATGTATGCTTTTTTCAAGAGGAGGAAGGTTATTTACAATAAGATGATGAGGAGAAAGTGTTCTATGCAAGAGGCTGATGATGTGAGGATAAGAAAAGTTTGGAAATATAGAGAAATGTAGATTTTAGAATAGGCGAGAGGGGCATGGTGAGATGAGCTGGCCTCTACAGTGCAGAACTCTGAAGCCAAATTTGGGCACAGCCATAGTGAATTCAGCCTTTATAAGAGCTATTCTTTCTGCATAAAAATACTCCTCTGACTCTGCTCCTGATTTGCTGTATCCCTTATTCAACTAACTCTTACAAATTCTTTAGGTCTCAGCTCGAGTTTCACTTTCTTTAGAAGGCCTAAGGGCTTCTTCCCAATCTCTGATTAATTTATCCTTCTTCTCCTTACATCTTTCCAAAGAAACTGCAATTCTTTTTTTTTTTTTTTATACTCAATCACACTTGTTAAGTAAGCTACCCATAGCTGCCTTTCTGATTATTCAGGCTGAAAGCTTTATGAAGACATTTGTCTTGACCAGCATCATATCCCCAGCATCCAGAAAGTAACTGAAACACATCTGGTGATCAAGGAATATTTGATAAATTAATAACTGGCTTCAAGATGCTTGAGCAGCATGCTTGATATGGCTGAATCCAAACAGGATGAACAGTAGAATATTGGACTCTTGATGTCCTTCTGTGACAAATAATTTCATTTTATACATAACTTTTCAAAGCCAGTTACACTGGTGAAAGTGATTTATTTCGATACCTAAAGCACTGTATAAGATTCTCTGGAATATCTAAAATCATTCTGCTGACCCAGTATGTTACACTATCATCATTTTGGAAAACAAAAGCCTTAGATTCTTTAATTATATAGTAGAAAAATCTCTTCATTACATATAAAAAATTTTTGCTATTATTTATAGTAAAGGAGATAAAAGGACAACTTGAAGGAGAGGGATAATCCTGAAAGTGTTTTAGTTGATATTCACTCACATCAACCCCAAGAGATAAAGACAAAGAAGAAGGTGCTAAAATGCTAGTAGTACATGGTTAGTGCTTCAATAACCCTATCAGTTCATATGGACAATGAGTTTGACATAGTCGAACTACCCTTTAAGTCACTGATGGTTATTATTTGACTGGTTTCTCCAAAGCGAGGCCATGTCAGTTGTTTACATGACGTGAAGGTTAATCAACAGAGCTACCACTGGAAAATTCCACCCCCAGAGGCTGTGGTTTCGATGAGCAATCCTGCGGCCATACATGCATGCAAGTCCACAAATATTGGGGCATGGCCTGCACACCACTAAAAATAACAAAGGTTTCAGGGCTGGAGACATTGTCAACCACACTGTCATGGCTATTTATGTCCCCAGGACTCAATGGCGGAGGAACGATATTTAATTCATGACCCTGACAGAAGGAGCCTGTGAGTACTTCAGCCTCAAACACGCAGATCAGGTTATTTGTGGCAGATGTCTTCTTGATGCGATATGCTATGTTTTTGAGGTTCGTGGTGAAGTATATGCCAGCTCCATATTTGGGGTCTGATAAAAGAAAAAAATGTAAAGGTTATTATGATCTGGCAAATCACATTGCCTACGTGGGTACTAATATATACTCTCTCTCTCTAGTCCTCCAAATAATCACCACCTTCTGGTCCGAAGTCTCTGTGTGACAAGATGGTGAAGAACAATAGCAAAGACACTCAAAGTTGCTCCGTTGAGACAAATTATCACTGATATCAACAATATAATAGTTTACACTTAAATATAGCTAGCTTCCTTCCTTCCTTCCTTCCTTCCTTCCTTCCTTCCTTCCTTCCTTCCTTCCTTCCCTTCCCTTCCCTTCCCTTCCCTTCCCTTCCCTTCCTCATCTCTCTCTTTCTTCACATTTACTTGGGACTTAATCAAACACGGTTTCAGGCTCTAGAGCAGCACTGAACAAGAGAAATGCAATGTGAGCTACATATGTAATATTAAATTCTCTAGTAGCCACATCGAAAAAGATACCAAAAAAAAAGGTGAAATTAATTTAATAATAATGTTATTTCACTTATTATATCCAAATGTTATCATTTCAACATGTAATCAATATAAAAAATTATTAAGGAGATATTTTACATTTCTTGACAGTGGTCTTTAAAACACTGTATATGTTACATTTATAGAACATCTTAATTCAGATGAAACACATTTCAAGTGCTCAACAGCCTCATGCATCTGGTGGCTACTATATTGGATCATACAACTCTAGAGCTTCAAAAATGACTCAGACATTGTCCCTATTCTCAAAACTTCACAAAGGGAACTCCCCACATGTAAACATAAAATATAGTACAATTTTGTGTGGCAAGGAAATATTTTGGGATAAAAATCAAAGCTTTCGTTCCTGAGGGTTTCTTCTTGCTCTTTGTTCCTCTACCCAATGAGCTCTTGCTACTTATTATCTCAGGGGCAAAAAAGAATAAAGCTTAGAACAAATTCAATTGAATATACATATATGGCATAAATTTATCATATATAGAACATATAATTATTTTTAATAGAAGCAGAGAATAGGGTCTTGAAAGTATGGCTTTTCAGAGTTAGATTTTCTGAGAGAGGAAAAAAGTTTTTTGAACCAAAATGATAAAAGCCTGAAGGATTCAGAGCATGGATTTTATACCATATATAACAGAGGAGAGAAAAATACAAGATATTCTAAGAGCAGTTTTTTCACTTGAGGATAAATGAAAGTTCTTCCTTCTACCTGATGGGAAGAGAAGAATCAGAGAGAACACTACTAGAACTCTTGGGGACTCTGAGTAGGGGCTCACTTCACTGTTCCATTCCCTCAAGAGAGCCCTGAGAGTCAAGATGGTGAAGAACAATAGAAATCTCAGAAAAACTAGGAACACTTCCAGAGTAGAAGGGACCGTTGCCTAACTCCGCTAGGTGCGGCCCCATTATCCAGCCTGGCATCCGAGTGGAAAGTAGTAATGGCTGGAGACAATGTCCAGAACAGGTGAGGACTACCGCACACAAGGGGGCACATACATGAACTGGAAAGAATTCCTGTGGCATAAAAAACAGAGTGCCCTGTGTAAAAACTACCTAAGAGCAAAGGGGGCTGGTAATTTAGGTACCAGAGGGTGCTAATGACTAAAGCCCAGGGTGGTTTATCTAGCAGGGTACACTGAGAGGCCGAAGACAGACAAGGGCCATGAAGTAGACCAACTTCCCTCCAGTGTCTGTCCCATCATCAAGGGTACCCTTAGCGAGAAGAGGAGCCCCAATTCTGAGGGGCTGACACCTACCGCAGGGCGCTGAGTACATTCTCTGAAAGCCGACTCTGCATACCACGTCACAGAGCTGCGGCGGGACTTGCTGAAACAGCCTGCGGCTCATAGGTGCCCTTTGAGTTCTCCCTTCCATCATTTTCTTCTTTTTTTGGAAAGCAGCCATGAGAACCTCATTGTCTATCTTCTCCACCTATAACACAAGAAAATGAAAAAATGAAAAAAGAGATTGGAGAATTGCTACTTGAATTAATGGCCTGATACACTGCTTCAAAAAAATGTGTGCATATTATTTTGCATGCAAGTTGTTTTTCCTGTAAAGTTGTATAAGAGTCTCTCCTGGTCCCAGCCCTCTCTTAGTTTGACTTTTATCTTTTCAAAATTCTCTGTCCGTTCCTTGAAAATTCACTTAATAAAAATTCACTAGCAATCACTATGTGTAGGCACTGGCAAATGAAATGGTCCACAATGTATATACCACCTTTGCCCTCTTAAAGCTTATAGTTTAGTGAGAGATAAAAATAGGTAAACAATTATAATGCAGTGTGATAAATGCTATTCCATTTCTTTTTCTTCAAGATAGTCAGATAGCTTCTTTCTGGGTCTTGATCTATGCTTCTGCAAATCCTGACATCATTTCTACCTCCTGATTCCAACTATACTCCTCATCCCTGCCATCCCTTCTCTCCTCTCAGTCTTATTCCTGAGATTCTCACTCAGTGAACAGCTAGCTAAGGGTCATCAGCAACTTAGTTTTTCTTTTGGCTATAGAACCAAATGGATTAATCGCAAGATCATAAAATCTTTCCCTTAATTACATATACCTTTATAACCCGCAAACCACAGTGTTCAAACTGTTTCATTCGATCCTGAATTTCTTGAGTTAAAGGTGCTAGATGTTTCAGAAACTTATTTGTTTTCATTTCATCTTGTTTTTTTGGTTGCTGACCAGTCCATTGTCCTAAAAATGAGTAACAGAAAATATTTTCTCAATGTTCTGTGAGAGGGAAAAGCTTTGTAAATAAGTTTAATAAAACAAATTACAGAAATTTGGAGGAATGGATTAGCCAGCTCAAATTGTACACCTCATATGTTTAGAACATGTAAGGAGAGCTACGATACTGTGAGAAGTCACAGGATAAAATAGAGAGTTATTAGATTTGTCCTCAGATGGTTTGGATTATGAGGCTGAGGGGATGAAAGAAAAAAGGGCATTAATACATACTCCCCCCATTAATACTGTAATGATAATATATAACCGTGTTGCTCATAGGAAATGTTTGTATTTCCAGTCAGGATGCCTATCAAAAAAAAAAAAAAAAAGACAGGCATAATAAAATGTTAAGGAATAATGGAAAATAATATGATGTTTACAGCCCACTTCAGGGTTTTAAAGAGATTTCCTATATCTACCTCATTTGATCATTACACTACCACCAATAAAATAATTAACACAATTTTACAAATAAGGAAATTAAAACTCAGAGACTTTAGTGACTCACTCAATGTTACACAGCTTGTAAGTAGTGATCCAAGATTATAAACCTGGCTTTCACCAGTGCTTTCTATAAGGGGCAAGGCAGAATATTTGGTATCTATATAACACTCAAATGCAACTACCCAACTAAAAATAGCAAAATTGGGAGATTAATAGTTTATCCTGTCATGTCTTTCCTCCCTTCCTTCCTTTTTTGTTCCTTTTGCCCTTCATCAACTTCCTTCCTTCCTTTTTTAAATTCAAGAGACAACCTATTATTGTGCAGAGCTCCTTATTAGACTAAATATGCAGGTGGACAAACAGAAACTCTCCAAAAGGCTTACTTTCTTTCAGTTTATTTTCGGTTTGACTTTAGATCAAGTATACTAAGATGACCTTATCCCCAGCACGTTACCTCATTGAGTGAGCTCAGTCTAACTACAAAAAGCAGATGATAAATCCAGAGAAACTTGTTAGAGGGCCAAATTGTAAATCTGGAAAGCAGGAGGGATAAAATTCCATAGCAAAGGAACTCCAAAGCCAGGAAATTTCAAGTGAAGAGACTATAAATTAAATCTGGAGAGTAATAGCTCCCATTTACGTAGTATAGTATTAAATTCAGTTGACTTGAGTTCAGCAAACATTTATTGAGCTGCTATAACATGCCAAACGCTGGCTGAGCCCCGGAGACGCAGAGATCCTCAAACTCCTGCTACCAGAAGAGCTCACCAGGAAGGATTTAAAGAGCAACATAAAAGAGAGGAGATGTCTAACTTCCATTATTTAAATTTTATTGTTCTGATGGATAGTCGATGTTCCTTGTAGTAACAGCTCATTTCAAAATTATCCATTTTGCTAACCAAGATTTTAGTCTGGTTAAGAGAGAGTGAGTCTGAACCTCTAAAATACTGCTGTGGAATAATATGTTTAGTCACCAGCTACTAAAAATGCCACCTTGCAGTAGAACAAGGGACTTACATGACTGAATTGTCAGTAGCTGGAAGGATGGGTCAACCTTACAAATGTGGTTCATTTAAAGTAAGGCCACAAGCTTTATAGGAGATCAATGTTGCTTTGCCCATTGCTCTCTTGAGAAGTATCAGCGTCAGTTTACATACCCATAGTCAGTACATTTCACTAAAAATCATAATCTTGGGTCTCATTGTTGTTATTATTTTTGTCCATGTTTTTTGACACTGGGGTTTCTGTGGAATGTGGATACAAAATTTACTGCAAACTCCCACTCACTTTTTCTGCCTAAAACTATTTGTACAAACACGTGGTGAAAATAAGATGTCCTTTGAAATTTTGCATCTGAATTTCTGTATTAAATCCATTCTCCACATTATAACCAGTGATCTTAATAAAATACAAGTCTGACTTTATCTTTGCTTAAAATCCTTTAAGGCTCTACATTCGTTTCAAGAAAAACTCTTAACCTCTTTCATGTGATTTATAAACTCTTGCACAATAATCTAGGCTTTGCTATGATCTGATTTCTTGAAAGTTTCTTTCTTTGCCTTACTAACTTCTATTTATTCTTCAGTTCTTCATTTATGACACCTCCTCTGAGAAGCTCTTCTTTGTCTCCCAAGTCTGGGTCAGGTGCCTCTCTCAGGTCCTCTCAGAGCACTTTCACCCTCCTCCTCTTTCATAACCAACCCTGCTTACTTCTCAGCATCCTCAATTAGATTTTGATTGAAAACAATGTCCATCTTATTACCGTATGTCCAGCACCTAGGACATTGTCTGGTACATATCAGGGATGCAATATAGATTAGTAGAATACATGAATGAAATAAGTCTCTCTCTCCTAAGGTGGTATTTTCAATGGTATAATTTCCTAGTTAGCTCTAGGGCTATGTTCAAAAGATCTCAACCTCCCAGTTACCCTGATGAATTTTGCCTCACTGAATGGGTGATAAGTGTACTTAACAGTATCAATGAATAATTTATTTCGGTGAGAAGGCTCAAATAAGTAAATTTAGGGTTCCCCAGGCTTCCAGCAACAAATAAATGTAATAAAACTCAATTAAAGAAATTAATCAAGTAGAATGTGTCTACATGTGAATGCTCTATCTACAGTATTAAAGATGTACTTTTTTTCCCCACAGCCTGGGATTGGGTTACCCTAGAACTTTCCATGTAATTGCCACTTAGGCAATCCATGTCAGCATAAGTAAATCCAATTGTGTGTGTGCGTGTGTGTGGTCATTTACTAATAATTAACCCTGCTGGTATAAAGAGAGCCCAAAAATGGTTATAAAAGTTTATGGCCTAACACAAAACCAACATGGTTTCTCTTTCTCTTACGCTCTATTTCTTACAGACAGACAGACAGACAGACAGACAGACAGACACACACACACACACACACACACACACACACACACACACACTCACAATCACACCCAAAAGTACAGCTGGGAGAGCAGACTTTCCAACTTAATAGAAAGTTACTCACCTAACAAGTTCCAAAGGGCTTGCTCCTTTTCTTTTGCCATTTTCTCTTGAACTTCACACAGCATATGCTCAATGTTTATAACCACCTCAACAATGTCAGCCTGGGCTCCTTTAATCTCTAAAATTGTCTTTTCCTGGTAAATAATCTCTTTGATAGAGACCCTTGAGGTGTTCTGAAGCTGAGACAAAATGTCATGTTCCTTTTTCTCAAGGTAGAGGATATGATTATTCTCAATGACATGCTTGTCCTGGCAGGTCAGTAACCTTTTGATCCACTCCTCGGCCTCATTCATCTTGTCCCAGTCAGATCCCATCAGATTGATGGCAGGAGATTTAGCCTTGAGCTCATTTTCTCGTTTTTCCTCTCTGGTCTTCCAGGGGGCTGAAAAGACCATCATAAGCAACCACAGAAGGCAGGTGGGTTTTAAATCAGAGCAGAACAAAACACCAGGATATCAGCACTACTGTCAGCAGTAGCAGCTTTGATTAAGTTCTCTGAGAGTAGTGCTGGGTACAAAGAAAAATCTAAAGAAAATCTAAATGTATAGTTTACAGTTTCCTTTAGAACATAGTTTAGCTTGTAAGGAATTGGTTTTATCATGTCTTGTTCTTGTCGTGTTACATTTATCAATTCACAGATGAGTTTACTCTGGATGTTAATCAACTTGACCAGCAATAAAAAGTAGTGAACTTTAGCTACTTGGATAAATCTAATTAATATATTTTGAGGGGAAAATGTAAGTTGAGCACTTACTATGTTCCAGGCATTGTTCTAAGTGCTTTACATATATCATTTTTCAATCCTCACAGCTCAATGAGATAGATACTATTCGTAGCCTCATCTTACAAATGAGAAAACTATTCTGAGAGTTATTAAGTGGTAGCCAGGAAGTTGGTAGGTATGGGCAGTCTGACTGCAACGCTCACACAAGTCTGCCTCCCAGTGAGTGATCTCAGGACCAGAGTGGTAATTCACATCTTTTAGTCTAATATAGTAGATCGGTGGTACCAGGCGCTATGAAAAAGTACCTAGACAGACCCAGAAGTAAGAGGGGGAGGATGACCTCCCTGAGAGTAAAAACAAAAAGCAAAGATTATACAATACTAAAAACCGATGGGGACAGAGGTGTGGGGGATTGGTTTCTTAAATCGGAGACATAACTTTTTTTTTTTTTAAGTCTCGTTCTGCCTAGGACCCTACATTACTTTTTAGAAGAAAATAATAATAATTCCTGATAATACTTCATCTATCCATCATTATCAGGAAAGAAGAATTGTTCTTCTAGGTAACTAAATTGTTCAGATCACTAAAGAATGCTTTTCTAACATCAAAAACATTTAATTTTAAATATTTATTAATTAAACATTTCTAGTGGAAACACACTCCCCTGCTTTCCTAAAACGTTCTACTTTTCCTTGATAACCTGATATCTTCACCATCAGTCATTATTAATGTCAACTATTGTCCTGTGCTATATTTCCTTTACAGATGTCCTCAAGATGTACCGAAGTAAATGATAACACCTGGCCCCACTATTCAGCTTAATGACATAGACACGTTTGTCTGTTCCTTTCCCATATTATCCTCACCCCAAACTCCTCCTATCTAGCGTCTCTAGATTCATTACCGAACATACACTGCACTCGTTTCTTTCTGTGGGTTTTCTTCATCTTGGGTGCCCCACGCCACCAACTCTGGCCACTGAAAATCTTGCCATCCTCAAAGCCCAGCTTGGAACTGTATCGTCCACAAATCCATTTCTGATCCCTTGCAGTCAGAAAGAGGCTCTCCCTCCTCTGTGCCACTTGGGGACTTTGTCCATCCTCTCATTCATTAGTTATCCCCTGGCCATTGTTTAATGCTTTGCGACTGACAGAAAATTTTTACATCTATAATCTCTAATTATTCTCACAATGGTCTGTATCATCATCATTTTTACAGATAAACATAAAAGGCGCAGTCACAGGCCAGAGCTCTGAAAGCTCCCTATTCTTCATTTCCAGCACTCCTGGGTTACTGAGCATCCATAAGTGAACCTGTCTATTTAAGGGCATAAATAAATCATTTTGATCCTAATGGGACATATCCTAACAGTTTCTATTGCTGATTGAATGTCTAGTGTTCTTAACATCTGTAGAATACTATACATTAAAAGACGATTTCAGAAGTACACATTCTAGTTGTCATGAGGCAATTCCATATCAGTCCACTCAAATTCCACTAAAGGAATAGAGTTATTAGACAAAGTTAATCCTTTTCCAGCCCCCAACCAGAATTGGTTTAGTTCAGTAACAAAATAGGTTCGCAGGCATGGGAAAACAGACATGCCTGGCCCAGACCGAGTTCCTGAATGAGAATCTGCAGAGCTGGGGCCTATACATACTTTTGTTTGTTTTTTTTTTTAAGTTTCCATCATGATCCCAATGATTACTCAGGCTTGGTAGCATTGAGCTAATCCACTTCTTATCTGGTATTACTGAGATGTATTTTCTAAAAATATTAGAAGAGTTACCCCATTTAGATGTTTGCTACTTCAGAGCAGAAAAAGTGCTGGCTTAGCCTGAGAAGGGCAGAACTTTTTCTTAGAAAAAAGCCGTAGACAGCGTTTGTGAACCATGCACACTGAGGGTTACCTACTGCAATGTAGTCTCTCTCTCTCTCTCTCTCTCTCTCTCTCTCCTCTCTCTCTGTTTGTATCCTAAACCCAGACTGAGCAAAGAACATGGTCAGGTATAGAATAGGTTGGTATCCAAGCAGGAGCACAATGAAATATATTTGGCTTATTTATTCTTCTTCTCCCCTCATTAGTTAAGATGATCAAGAGTATAATAAACCTATGGTGGGAGACATTGGTTCTAGGCCTGTAAATTTGTTACTTACCCCTGTTATTGCTGAGAATCCGCAGTTGGGACTTTTGCCTCTCCATTTCAGTGGTGAAAGCCTACCAGAAGCAAAACAGAGCAGAGAGTTGTAAGCGGGGCATTTGGTCACTATCATCAAAATCCCTCTCTCCACCTGTACACACAGCACTTTACCTCACCCACTGTGTCAGACCCCATTTTCACTGCCACAAATCTAAAAGCAGACTTTAGGAAAGTCTTGGGGAACAGCAAGTGCAGCACCACAATCAATTAGAACATGTATGGGGAAAAAGTATAGGAAAAATGGAAAGAAACCCAAAATCTGGCATAAAAAAGAATTGTATATTCAAGGCAAAGTATTATCACTCATTTGTTCAACAGATATTAATGCCCTGCTTATTGCATGTTAGACACTGGACTAAAGGTGTGGTTATGTCACTGAAGTAGAAAAATATACAAGCCAATCCTCTTGTAATTAAAACAGATTCATTTTTAAAAAGTTATACACACAATACTTTCTCTGTAGATTGAATAAATATCAATTCCTGTAAAGTGTTTATATTGGACCTAGCATGTAGTAAACATTCAATATGTTATCTATTGTTGTAATTATTATTATATGACAGTCTGTGGACAAAGATTTGTGTATTTTGCCATGCAAATACTTTAACATAGTGCCTATTTGAAAAACTCATCTCTCCTAGGGTTTGGAACCACCATATCCAATATTTTCTTTTTTTAAAGTTGACTCAATTGGCAGTTATTACTTCATTAAAAAGATGGTATATAATGGGGTAAAAACTAAATTTTGCTTTGCACCTGAACTTTAATAATAAAGTTTCTTAATCTGTAAGACATTTTCTTCATGAATTATATTTGCAGCTACTATTTCCAGAGCAAAAAGCCCTTGATCTTACCATACTGTGTATCTGGAGAGGTCACAACAGGGAACTTCCCTGTGCTCCCCATCTAAGAACTTGGAAATAAAATGAATGAGATAATATTATATACTGACTCAGTCTAGCTGTCATATGCAAAATGGGTAAAAATCAACCCTCTCCCAAAGTCACTTTAAATGTCAGGATGTATTGCAGGGTTAGAAATGAATCAGGCAAGCCTTCTGAATTGAATGTGAAAGAAAACTGCAATTTAATCAGTATCAATAACTTAGAAGAAGATGTGGATAACAAGCGGATGGTCTGTAAAGAGTTTGGAAAAGTAGATTTGGCAGTTCTTCCAGCTTCATCCACAAATGACCAACCCCTAATGGGAGGGATGCTAGTAGTGTGTTCCTAGAGAGGTGTTCCTTATTCTGAGACATAATATCTGACACAAGGTATATATGCAATAAATATTTGGTAAAAAAACCAGAAGAATGACTATCCACCACCATTTACAGATACTCAGCTCCAACCAGAACCCTTATCATGATAAAATACTGGTGAACACCAGTATTGAGTAGCTCTGTGTATATTATTTTCTGGGTTAATATGTTTTCCCATTTGTAAAATGAAGATGACAACAAGGGCTTCATCACAGCATTGGGGGGAGAATGATATGAGACAGCTTCTTAGCACAGCACCTGGCTGACACAATACATGGCAGCTATTTTTGTTCTTAGTCCCTAAAGGAGACCTCAGGCTGTGGCTGATATTTCTACTTTTGTTGAACTGCCATGTATGAACTTTGAATGAACTATCTTTTCTGGATGTGCTAATTCCTCTCGCAGGGACATGGTGCTTCATGAACAATTCCAAGATGTAGGCATGACACCTATCTAGGCCCAATGATACTCTTCTGCTTGGGGGAACAGGCGAACTTCAATCGAAGGTCAGGATGATTCATTTTGTCAGGAAGGTGGGCCACTTCATTGGGTAATTTGCCACCAGCGTGCCGGTCAGCCGTGGATGAGACACAGAGGCATACTGGAGCCGGCTGACGGTGGTTCACGAGAGCCCATGTGAACATCTCTTCCCAACTCCACCTTCAGTGGTGTCACGTGGATAGTGCAAAGTCAGCAATGAAAAGCGGCAAATACTATAAACCCCCTTGTCTAGTCAGACAGCAAAAGGAATAAGAACCCTTACATGTGGTCCAGGAAAGAGCAAGCTACAACCAATATAAGTTTATTTTCCAGTAGGGACAGATAAAATAGCAAACACTCACATGGAGACAGGTAGGGTGGTGAGAAAGTGAGCAGTCAGAGAACTAATGTTCAGAGCACTCTCACTGCCAGGCACTCACAAGGCCATTTACACCCCAAATCCAGACACATGCTGAGAAGTCACACTAGTACTTCGATGCTGCTGTTGGCAGAATCAAAACCCTATATCTTTAAAACCTATTTAAAGGTGCTTTATCTTATCTCATTTCTTTTTTATTCTTCCTTGACTTCATTAAAGTCCTTTTTAAAAATACCAACCAAAAGAGAATAAAGCAAAGAGGTGGTGCGTTAAAGGCAGAACAGCACAGCAATATACACTAATTATGCTGAGTATATCAGGGATCTATTCACATGTGAACAGCTCAGCTCAATCTGACCACTCTAAAACAAAAAGCTGAGATGAAGTGAAAACTGAAGAAGCTGGACACAAGATCTCTGCACTCAGACACATAGACACACTCCCCTGCATACATGTCCCTTTATTTCTGTTAGCCCACAGCTGATTTTCCTCTGAGGTCATCTCTAGATGAGTTAAGAAAGAATAGATTGAATTTGAGGGCAGTGCTGAGGACATGGCAAAAGTAGCCAGATACACCTTTGCTGTTAAAAAAATTTATAATCTAATTGGGAAAAAAAGATAATAAACAATTCACTTAATTTTGTGTTCATTTCAGCATTCAGTGAATTAAAGCTCTTTACAACCAATATGACAAGCTAACATTTATGGAAGTTTTACTGTATGCCAGGTCCCATTCTAGGTGTTTTACGTGTATTAACTCAGTGAATTCCCAATAACAGCCCCATAAGATGGTAGTTATTATCCTCATTTTAAAGTTGAGGAAACTGAGGCACAGTGAAGCAAGTTAACCTTTCGAAGAAGGTAGACCAATTAAAGAGGAGAAGACAAAGAATTTGTTTTAAATGCATTGGATTTAAGATGATAGTAAGGCAGCCAAGTAGAAATGGGAGAGGGTTGGGGATATTGATCTGAAGTTGTCTCTGAAGATAGCACTCTCCAGAATTCATGACAGAGGTTTAAGAATAGTTGTGTTCTTAGAGGAAGAAATAAAAGGGAGAAGCAGAGGACCCACATTGAAACTAGGAGGTTGCTTACCTTTAAGGACCGGAGAGGAGAAGAAATGCCAACAAAGGAAAAGAGAAAAGCTAGGTAGTGGGTTAAACATGGCTTCTATAATGGCATTCTTCACTAAGTCAGAGGCGGGCAATCCATAAAAGTTAAATTTCACCAAATTAGAACATCACCCTCCATATCTTATATTGGAGATACTAAACAGATGTTGTTAAACGAATAAATGAATAAATAAATGTAGGACATTTCTAAGATACTCACCTTATATATCTCCATTTCTAGAGGAAAGATCACAAACTTTACAGTCAATTGTTTTCTCAAATGTGTACAGGCAAACATTAGAACTTCACCCAACATAATCTTTGCTGCTTGATCCTTACACACACCAATGTTTCCAGTCCCAAGGGCAGGAAAGGCAATGGAAGTTAAATTTAGCTCAAGGCATTTTTCCAAACACTTCCTTACTGCGTTTTTCAATCTCTGTAGGAAAAACACAAATTTAAGATGAGCCTTCAAGTCAAAAATAAAATTTCACTTACCCCTTGATCCTGCCCATATTTTGTAATGCCAACCTCTACTCTCCCTCAGGGCCACATCCATGCTTCCTCAGAAGGCAGGAAAGTCCCCACTCATTACAGCTATAAGGTCAGATAATGAAAAACAAAAGGGCTTGGAAACTGAAGTAATTGAATAGATCTTGTTGCGCTATTCAGGACATTTGCGCACCATGATTTCTCCCAGTTTATATAGTCTTGCTCATCTTCCCAGGTCAGAGAGCCAACCATCAGTTTATCCCCATTCATCTGCCACCCCCAGGCCACCATAAAGAGTTTTGGGTAGTTTAATAAAGGAGGTCGAGGTTAAAGTAAGTAAGCAGCATTTGTTCAATGTCATTAAACTCTATCATTTAATTTCTTGGGAAGTGTGAGTATATTTGGCAGATTTAAACTTTCCATCAATGTTTCAACATCCTAACTGAATAGTAACGAATACAGGACAGTTGTCTGTGGAAGAACCTTGGGAAAATAGGGGTAGAGATGATTGGAGGATTAATTTGGGATTAGAGGGTCCTGTAGCCAAGAGAGGACTAGAAATGATGAAAAAATGCAGATAGACAAAGACAGGGGGAAGACACCACAGGTAATAGATTTGACTGGAATGGTTCTGGAAAAATGGTGAAGGGAAATCTCAGGTTCTCCTGGAATTTAACAGCTGGAGGGAAATATGAAGAAACTGAATCCCAGGCCCACTTAGGAAAAGGGTCACGTGTGGTGCAGACTAAGGGAGCCCTGATGTTCCTGTGTCTATTCTTGGTATGTCCACTTAAAATGTGTTAGGTCATATTTTAAATCAAACTTCTTAAGATAACTGTGACAACAATAGCTACTCAGTATCTCAAGTATGCACAGGAGTGGTAAAAAATGGGGACTTTATCACTTTACAGTATTTCATGAATGTAATGACATGATAAAAATTCAACAAACACTACAGAGACTATGAGACTACATAAAGATAAATTGATTTTGACCTTACCATATCTGTTCTAGAATATTCTGAAGGCCACAACACATGGAATACATACTGACAGGACAATTTAAATCCTTTTGTGACCAGTACCAACTGGGAATCCTGAGATGTCTGAAGCATGTTTTTTTTAAATTCTTGTTCTATTTCATCCCCTGCTTGTTGTAGAATTGATCGCGACACAGGACCAGCTCCAAAATAATGACTTGGAGTTACAGAATTAACAATTACATCTGTCTGAAAAAGGAAAAAATGAACAAGACCCATTGTTAAATTATTTGTTGTTAAATTATTAATTAAATCTTTATTTCCCTGAAAGGCTTTGAAAAATATTTGTGAAGATTCTAAATCCACAAAAACAGCATTTAGTAATGGATAGAAATTCATATTTCCAAAGAGTGATTATTTGATCAGTCTGCTTATCATATTCAGTAATTAGGTAAAATGTGTGGATGATACAATTTTTATTGCAAACATCTGTCAGCCCCTTGCTGGTTTATACCACCACCACTCCCACCACCTTATTCCTAGATTCTGAGCATTCCTTGTGATTTATTTTAACCCATAACCCATTTAGGGAAAAAAAAGTGCAACCTGTTGCTAGTGTTAATTTAATATTACATAAACACACTCTTGAGGCTGAAGCAAATCTAACTGGTTTTCAATGTGGAAGTAAAATATAAAAACTGTTCTTGGAGTTATTTCTAAACAGAACTTGTCTCTAATCCTAATGTAACAAAAATGTATATATAAATCAGATTCATCAAACGAATCTTCGGCTGACAGCTATTCCAGAACGATGTTAACATCATGTATAGGAATGCTACATTTTCTAGGATTTGGCATTTTCAGCAATCGAGAATTACTATATTTTGTAAATGGAAATATCACTGCTAAAAACAGATTGCTATAAATAGAATGATGTCATTTGTTTTCAAAGACTATCCATATACTAGAGCAATGCAAATAATAATAATAAAAGTGAGATATTTCACAGCAAACTTTGGGGGTAAGGTTAGGACTACAATCCGCAAATTACCTCTGGGTAAACGCAGCAGCAGCAAGGGCAAGTATTCTTGGGGCAAATGAGAAGTGGGTTAAGATTTATCAATAAATGGTTTCATTACCTGCCCCACTGTCATCACTTTTTGCTATTTTTGTGTAAATTTTCCGTTTTGTTTTAAACAGAGTGAAAATAAAATTTCTCAGGACACTTCAACCTCCTAATTTTTTTAAGGTAAGTAGTACATGGTTAAAGAAAGTACAAATGAGACAAAAAGTCTTCAGTGAAAAGTCAGCCTCCCTCTTGGTGGGGTCCCGAGATCCCTCACTCACTCACCTGTGCTACAGGCAATCATTTTTACCAGTTTTTCATCTGTCCTTTCAGAAATAGATTATAGGTACATATGGGATATATTTTAATTACTGTCACTTCCTAGTTAGCTCTCTGAGCTGTGCTAAAGGGGTTGTATCTTTCTTTCCTCACGACGGCCAAATCTCCCTAAATCATCTGATGGCTTTGGTTCCCTTTGGGGGTAACTTAGGTACTTCTCAGAGGTGTTAATAAATGCTTCACTTTGAAAGTGCAATCAGAATTTGCAATTGGGAGCACTGGCATCCTTTTAAAAATTTCAGGTTCCTACTGTTCTTAGTAATAAATAAACACACAAAAATTTAGTTAAAAAGATAAGATATTCAACTAGGATGTTTCCGCTTTAATTTTAAATTGGCATATTAATGACTTGTCAAATAAACATTTTTTTGTGAGGGGTCTCTTCAGTCTTCTTTCTAATTGTCTTGCAGGCAATAATTGGTATTTTTTCATTTACAATGAAGTCTATTTGATTGTGGCCACAGGAGAGTCTTAAGTATGACATCACTGATCCAGAAAAGGAAAAGAATATAGCCTTATATTCTTTCTCTTCCTCTGCAGTCCCTGCTCCCTGGTATCCTCTTCACTTATTCATCAATAATTGGCTAAACACCTAGAAGCAGCATGCCCAGCAGGCTGTGGGGCTACAGAGATGAACAAGTCATGATCCCCATCCTCATAGTGCTCTCTGCCTCTCGGGAAAGCCGCACCAACCCAGAAATCCCTAGGTTTGCTATTACCTTGATTTCCTCTCTTCTCTGTCAAGACCCTTTCTTTTGTGTCCAAGGAATCCTAGCAAAGAGCCATATATTTAGAATACAATTTACAGCTCTAACTGGGTCTCCTGACTGGTCCAGTCCATTATTTTCAGTCCATTAATTCCTCTATGTCTCTTTGATCAAGTCATTCTAACAACCAGGCCTCTTCTCCTGCCAATTCATATTTACCATAACTTGAGATGGAATTCAAAATGCTCATCTTCCAAAGTAATCTTTCTTGGTCCACTCCACTCTACTCTTGTTACAAATTTACATACTCTTAAATATTATGAATTCATGTTTTAAGACTTTTTTGTTTACTATTGATAGGTTGCTTGGAAATGTTCAGATGGTCTGTCTCCGATGAGGTTTTTCAAACAGAATTTTTTTTTTTACATAAAAGGGGTACAATAGATTTAAAGTTCCTTGGAAACAAAGATTGTTCTATTTCCTCCTAGTGCCTAAGAATAACAATAAAAGTTATAAAAACCCTATTCTAAGCATTTTATGTAATTGTTTCTAATTCTAAGATACAAGTGCTATTATTACCTTCATTTTTCGAATAAGGAAATCCGAAGACCAAAAGATAAAGTAACTCAATTCCATCACCCATTAGTAAATGGCAAAGTTAGTATTCAAATCCAGATGACTCATCTCTAAAGTCCATACCCTTAACCGTAACAAGATTAAATAGTAATTTAAATAGTATATACTAAACATACTTGATAGGTAATGAACGGTTCAGGGATCCCCTCTGGCAGTGCAAGAGAATAGAAACAAAGACTTACTTCCTGCAGTTCAATTAGGCCCTGGACAATATGGACAGTGAGGTTGCTCATAACCGTTGTATTGAAAGGAGGGGTGGCTTCTTGATTCCCCCAGGACCTCAGCTCGTTCATCCCCAGGATGGTTTCTGAAGCAGCTTTAAATGCAGCAACAGTAGGGTCTTCATTGCTTACCAGATGAATTTCTTTCAAATTACCCATCAGTTTCACCCCTTGGAAATACAATCTGATAGTTTCCACAATGATCTGTGTACACAAAGTCAGAGGGAAGTTGAAAATCCCAGAGCTCAGGGCTGGAATTGCTACTGTCTCAAGGCACCTATTGTGAAACATGGCATAATCCAGAATATTTTTAATGGCAGTTTGCAGCTTATGGATGCATTGCTCCTCTATCCACCCGACCCCCACGAGGCCCAACAGCATGGATAATGAGTTTGCAGGGAAGCTTCCCTGCTCCTGTAATAACTATCTCACCAGTTGGTACTTTACCAGATGTGGAAACGAATCTTGTGCTCGCCTCTTGAATTTCTTGGCCTCCAGCTTTCACCAGGGCCAGGGCCAAGCCTCCCCCATGCTTAAGGTCTTCATTGGCTGCATTCACCACAGCATCGACAGCTGTCTGGTGAGGTTGTCCTTCCAGACAGATAGCGCTAGTCCAGGAGTAAGCATTTTTCTGAAGACTTGCAAGAGACTCACTGTTACGTTCCTGGGCTGGAGAGACCAGGATAGAGACGATACAGCCAAATTTATCCTGAGGACTTCACACAGAACAGCACTCTCATTCTTTCTTTTTAAAATTTTAGGTCATCGTGATTAATGGGTATTTGCCGACTACAGCTTTCTCCGTAAATGTTCAGTCTCTGGAAAAGGAGAGAAGATTTTTAAAAAAGAAAGAAATGAGACAAGGGTTCCTTTGAAAAGGACGTAATTCCACTTCACGTCAGGAGACTGAATGCCCTGTGTGCAAAAGAGAGATAAACTTCTAGTCTCCTTCTTGATTTTCCTTCTCACCTAGACATGTAATTAAACAAAGGATATCCAAGATTTTTCAATGGTAAGTCACCCATAAAGAGCTTAGTCTTGAGACTAGCATATAGTAACTACTCCATGAGTGGTAGCTACTATGATACAGTGATGGGAATGAGGAAACTGTGTATGGGGGCTCATGAGTTCCAAAATCAATGTAAAAATGGTAAATGTGGGAAGAGTCATGCTTAAGACACAACAAGTATTAGAAATGGCTTAATTATGAGTTAAAAATACAAGGAGGCTTTATTTATAAATTGTTGGCTTTTGTCAGTGTCTTACCCTGGGTTTCCTCAGAAGCAGACTCTGATATAAGGATCTGAGTGTAAGTTTATTTTGAAGGTGATCCTAGAAAACACAAGGGCATGGGATGGGGAGGGCAGAGTAGAAAAGTAAGACGGGGAGGGGAAGGAAATGAATAAAGGACGTGTTATTGAGCAAAGGAAGCTTAACTCCACTGGGAGACAGTGTGTCTCAGAGTTATACCACCAGAAGGGCAAAGGGGCTGGGATATTCATCCACCTTCTATCAGACATTGGTCAAGGATGCTCCTGTGAGGGCATGGTCCAGCAAATGGGTGGAGTGTTACTCTAGCCTGGTAGCACATTGTTAGTGGAATTAAAACTGATTGGCTAAAAACTATTGACTCTATGTGGCAGAGAAGAAGATAAGCTGCTCAGGTCCCCCTTCCATGTGGTTATAAACGAAGGAGTACAGTTAGCTAACAACCTCCAGTTGTTAGCCATCTCAGCTTTCCAGCCAAGGACACACTATTCTCAGAGTGGCCCCCATCAATGACTAAGCAAGGCCATTTATGTCCATTGGGGGCCTCCCCTCATGGGCAATCTCAGGCTGGCAGAGTTTTGCCAGGTTTTCCTAACAGTCTGATGGCTCCACCTGCCCAACCTGGTTTCTTTTTTTTTTTCCTTTCACAATAAACCTTTTGCATTCGTAACTCCATCTCAGTTTACGCTTCCTTGAGAACCCAACTTATGACACTGTATTTCATGGAGGCTAAGGCATCATTATTATATGCCACTGAAAAAGGAAAAACGATGCGAATTAAACAATGGCACATTACCGATTGATAGGGAGGAGCTTTATTTCAGAAATGCGAAAAAAAAAAAAGTGCCTCTTAAAATAGGTAAAATGTGGTGATGAATTATATTTTACTTCAACTCCCATTTCTAAGATCTCTGGTGGCTTCAATTACCTAAAAGCAGCGGCACATGGTCTGTGTGTTGGTTGCAAATCTCAAGTGGGCCACCCCTAGGATTAGGCAGGCTCCGTTTGGCTCTTACAGCCCTTGTTGGTTAGTGGGTCACCACTTGTTCTAGGGCTTTGGTCAGAAGAGGCCCACATCTTGTGGGCAAAGGAAAGGATCAATGGGACCACCAGTGTGGCTGGTGCCACACTACCTCTGAAGCAGTCCCCTTCTGAGGCATGTGCTGGGTCGCCACAAGGTCCTGCAATCACGCACCTGAGCACTTGTGGGAGAGACAGTCTCCTTCTGTATTCCCCTTTCTCCACTGAGGACAGATATGAGCTAAGATTTTCTGAAACAAGACAGAGAGTGAGGTAATCCTACCTGATTTCTCATTGTAAGCTGCTATTCCAGCACCCTGTGAAAAATGAGAGTGGTTTAAAAAAAAATTGAAACCAAATGACTACAGATTACTGATAAGAAATACAGCCTAATAAACACAAAGCAACAGAAACTTTGCTAAAAGCACTGGGTTTGAGGGGGAAGAGGAACACATTTGTTTGTTTAATCTGTATACCTGAGACTCTTAAAATACTAAATATTCTAGCAAACATTGGCTCTATCTCATTTCCCTACAGGCCAAGGAGTTTCTAATTCAGGATAAACTGAAGGGCTAGAGATTAACACTTGAAAAGGCCCAAAGATCACAGACCAAATTGACCAAAAACTTCCAGACAGGCGTCCAGTTTCCAAAGGCTACGGGGTTTTTCTACACAGAACAGAAAACATGGGGACATGAGCCTCATTAGCTATTACCTCCTCATCTACCTATAAGCATTCACTTTCAATTGCTTATTTCATGACACAAGCCTGAATGTGGAATTTTACAATTAAACAAATGAAATGTCATGTTCCCTTGTTTTTATTCTTCCTCCATCATCCTCCTTTCCACCCCATCCTGCAAAAAACAAAAAAAAAACAAAAACAAAAACAAAACAAAAAAAAGAATTGTTGAATGAGTAGAACAAATCAAAATGATACTGAGATCACATTTTAAAAAATCATGCATTCTCATGGTGACTCTGTTGATTAGCTTAGCATTTTATTGATTCTCATCTCACATGGCACAAGAAAAAAACTTTTATTGGGCTATTAAAACCAAATAAGAGTGTCAGATAAAACTGAAGACCCAGATTAACTGCCATTATAGGAAGACCTACTCATGTGCTGAACAAAGTTCATGATTTATATACATTTATATAAAAGTACTTTTACCTTGGGAAAGTCCATTCTCCAGGGCCTTGGGATCTTTAAATGTTTATACTTTGTTTTGTGTTTCTGAGCATAGACTGTTGTTCCCAAATATGGTGTCCCACTTCTAGGAATGAATAGAAAGAATGCAGTAAGCATTGACCAGCATCTTAGGGGATGTGCTAACATATGCCATAGGAAGATAAATATGATTTCTGATCTTGAGTAGTTTTTAGTTTTACTGGCGAAGATGCACTATTGTTTTGTTTCTGTTGTTACTGTTTACCTTCTGTTCTTTACAGAGAGTTTCCAACTGAAACTGTAATGGCGGCTCAGAGAAGGGAAAGAGCCATGTGGGCTACAGCAGGTAAAGCTTTATGGAGAAGGTGAGACTAGAGCCAGATCTTGAAGGATGGAGCAGATTTTTACATAGTTAGAAGAGAATGACACCAAGTGGTAAGACTGAGCTCAGCATTCAAAGAACAATGAGGAAAAACCAGCCTTATGAGTGAGCATGAAGACCTCCCAAGAGTGTTTGAAGAAAGGGAATTGTGCTTATGCCTGTTAAGGGGGTGTGTTACTGAGTTTGTGATAAATTCCTTGACTGAATTAGAAAGAGGACTCTTTGGTTAAAAATCAGAAAAACATATTTTGAAAAACATATTTTAATGATTTTCAATCTAAAGGTAGGAATTAAAGACTTAATTTTTAGGACACTAATGATTAAAATACTTGACACAGTTGCCTACATCTGGCGCCCACTTAGTTGCCATTAGGCCTCTGAAATGATTTCTATTGCCTTTACAATTCAGAAATTTTGTACAACTATCTACAGCATCAGAGCTCTACTATTCCTACGTTTCAGGAAAAGCACCAAGTCCAGAGCAATCCTGAAGGACGAGAAAAAGATGCGTTTTTGCCTCCAGAGGGCACTGGTGTTTACACAAAAGAAGAAAGTCTGTTTGCTCTGTCTGGGGGCATCCAGTGGGCTTTTGCTTTAGATGGTGTCACACTTGTTTTCTTCTTTAGACCAAGCTTTAAAGGCCTAGGGATAAACTGGTCAGGTAGGGAGTTATTAAACGCCAAAGAAATTAGAAACAAGGAGCATGTTACCCAAAACATTCAATCGCTTCCATTTTAAAAACAACACCAATTAACAACAAAAGCCTTCCCGACTTTCTATCACGAGTTCCTACTGTGTTCTTTTCTCTGCAGAGGCAGCATGAAGAGGTTGATTGCTCCCCAGCCACCTGCCTGTTCAGCCCACTGTAGTGGGCTCCTGCCTCACCCCCAGCAATCTTCTGAAACTGCTTGTTAGTGTCCTCCATGAGGTTAACCCCAGTGGGCTCACTTCTAATCTTTACTTGACCCCTCTCTATAGTTATTTCATTCTTAGAGCCCTAAAACTCTGCTTTCTTGGACTCTCCTATGCCATCTTCCCTTGGTTCTTTTGTTACCTCTCACTTTACCTTTACAGGCCTTTTGCTTGGATTCATCTCCCTAACCCTACCCAATCGCCTTCAAAATCCATGCTTTCTCTCCTGGATTCCACAGCTCAGTCAATGATATACCACTTACTCACGCAAGTCAGAAATCTAGAATCTTCTCTTCTGTCCCATATCCAACTTATCACTGGGTCCAAACCACCTAAGTCACTTTCAGGTATATTCCTATCCTCCTTGCCCAGAGACACCATTTCACTTCAAGACATCTTGCCTGAGCTATGGCGAGATGTTCTCAGTAAATATTTACATGTATTTAAATTTACATTTTATTGTTTGAATAGGTATTATGTTTACTGGTTCAAATTTAGAAAGTATACAAGGCTCCCTCCTACCCTAACTGCAGAATCATAAAGTTGGGGTAGTTTAATTCCGATAATACTGCCAAATTACTCTCCATAAAGACTGACCCATTTCTAGTTTTACCAGCCATGTGCAAAAACCTATCTCAGACCTCTCTGCTTCCATTCAGCCCTGCTTGGAAATGTACCCTCCACATGGTTGTCAACAGCATCTTTTAAAATGCGCATCTAACATGTCACTCTCCTGTTTCCCTTGCTCACAATGCTTCCATTTCTCCCCACTGATCTTCAAGATCCTTCGCCATCAGACCTGTGCTGTCAAGTGTGGGCCATCAGCCACAGGTAGCTCTTGAGCTCCTGAAAAGTGGCTAGTCCCAACTGAGTGAGATGTGTTGGAAGCATGAGATAGATAGCAAAGGCTCAGCATGACAAAAAGCATGTAAAATATCTCATACTGTTTTTAACATGGATTATATGCTGAATGATTATTTTGGAATACACAAATGATTAAAAAATTAAGGATATACTGAATTAAATAACATTATTAAAACTAATTTCACCTGTTTATACTTTGTAAAATAAGATAGATACATGGCTCTCATTATATTTCTACTGGACAGCACTGATCTAGACCCTTCCTCCATCACCTCCCTCACCCATCTCATCTCCTCCAAGGCCCCAGCACCTCCTCTCTGCTTGAGATCACAATGGTGGTCCCTGCGCCTCAGATGCTCCTTTCCCCTCACCACACCCCCTCACACTCACACACAACATTCTCTAAGATTCTGCTTCACACTTCCTTTTGGGGGCCTTCAAGAGATTTTTTTATTAACAAGTCCGCCTCCCTTTAGGAGCCTGTGAGGTTTGTGGCCTTCACACTCAGCTTTGTTTCCTAGAACACAGGGCAGCATGTAGTCCAGTACTGTTAGCCAAATCAAGGAACGAGGGCAGGAAAGCCCCAAGAGCCAGTCAAAAAGATAGAATGGCTGCAAAGAGGTAATGGGTGATATAATAACGCGGGTGAACAAATAAGAAAATAATAATGTAGGTAGTTTATCTGAATTTAGAATGTAAATTACATTTTAGCTGCATATCATAGTAACAACAATCGTGTTAAAAGTAATCACGGACTCAGGATAAACTTGCTTTGACTTCAGCATCTGCCGGGGCTTATCTTCACCCCACCCCTAAACCCTCTGCCCGCAGCCCCGCAGGAGAGGACATGCGGGAGCCTCGGCGGCCGGTGGTCCCGGGGACGCGGGACTGGAACTACTCACCTGACAGACAGCAGCAAGAAAGGCGGCCATGAGAGGACGGGGAACGGCTCTGCCGGGAACAGGGAGGGCTCTTGGGGAAAGCGAAACTGAAACTTTGCGGCCCAAGGCGACAGAGCGGGATCCACCCCTGCCCCAGTCCGGGCCCAGCAGCGCCCGGAGCCTCTGTGCCAGCCGGACGCGGAGAGCCATGGCCTCGCGCCTCTGCCCGCCGTCCCCGCTGCTCGTGCGGGTGTCCGAACCCGACATCCCGCTACACCTACACAGGAAGCTGAACACCTACTTCCAGAGCCGTACACAGTCAGATGGTGGGGAGTGCACCGTCCGACCCCGGGACCGCAGCGGCCAGGGCATCTTCCAGGTGGAGTTCTTGGAAAGGGAAGGTGAGCCGTGGGCCTGGGCTGCGGGTGCAAAGGCCGTCCCTGCGGCCCAGTCCCGCGGGATTCCAGGCAGACCCAGGGTGAGCTGACCTAAGAGAGAGGGCGGGAGAAAGCATGGCACTCTCTGGTGGGGGACAAGAACCAGGGGCTCTTGCTGCCAAAAGATGCAGCCCACAGCAGCGGAGGATAGACCCCATCCGTGCCCAGTTGGTGATTTGGCTGATTGCGCCTTAAAGTTGACACTTTCCAGTATCCTCATCCTGACATATTTCTCAGCTCTCAGAACACCTCTCCCTCCCCACATAGGCCTGTCACCCCTTGCCATTAGGTATTCCACTTGTATGTTTTAAATAATTATTCCATTGATTTATTTTGGGGGTTGCACAGTGTAGAAAAGAATAAAGAAGAAAACTACCTGGAGGTAAACAATGTGAACATCTGCATATATTTCTTCCAGCCTTTTTCTATGATTGTGAGTAAGCACATGTGTATATTTACAAATTCTGAGTCTGCACTGTTGATTCCCTGCTTTTTTTTAAATATATATATATATATATATATATATATATATATATATAATATATATATAATGAGTATTATTCCACATTATTGAAATGAGAAACTGTTTCAGAGACATGACTTTTAACGAGAGGACAATGTTCCATTATCGTTGAATTTTCATTTCCACAGTAAAAAGCTACCCATCCGAGAGTTATGAATAGCACCCTCACATCCCCTACACCATCCCACCATCCCCGGATGCAGGAAGCAGCCCTGCAGCCCTAACTGAGAGAGTGCTGGGACAGGGTACAAATGCATGAATCAGAGGGTTATTTGAAATCACACCCATGTCTATGTGTATTTGTGTGTTTAATGTCTCCACTAAAGCTAAGGAGAGAGTGCTGAGAAAGGAAAGCACCAAATTTTGGTTGACAACAAATTAGTGACTATTTTGCTGGAACCCACTAAAAAGCCAGAGAAGAATTCCACACCCGGAATATCTTCGTTGACACTGTCACAAGAAGGGGTGAGGTCTGGTGAGGAGGATCCAAATGAAAAATATATTCCTAGTGCTATGGATTCCTATGTCCGAAAGGTGAGTATTGAAAGAAAGTTGCAGAAAGTATGTGTCTGCAACTTCTTCTCCAGTTACCATGCCTTTCATTACTGGTCCAACAACCATTGGCTGAGGCCTTGCGATGATCCAGGCACAGTTTTAGGCACTGGGACACACAGAGGTGAAAATGACACGTCTCTGCTGAGAGTGGGGAGGTGCATAGAACAATAAGCAAGTGACCCAAAATAAATAAAGCAATTTTAGAGAATGATATGTGCCTTAGAGAGTGACGGGGCCAGGGTGAGGAAAGGAAAAGAGGAGGTGCTGCTTCTGACCAGAAGTCAGAGACTTTTCTAAGGTGACATTTGACTTAAGACTTGAATGATGAGAAGGAACCAGCCATGAAAAGAGTCATTTGACAATCAATGCCAGCTATCTACTGTGTGCCAGACACTGTCATAGGAACTGGGGATACAGCCAGGAGCATAGGAAACCCTGCCTTCAGGGACCTTACATTCTAGTGATGGAAACAGACACTAATAGTAAAAACAAAAAACAGATTTATCATGAAATGCCTGCCAGTGATAAGTGCTGTGAAGAAGAATAAAGCAGGATAAATGGCAGACAATGTCAGGACCACTGCTTTTAATACACGATCAGGGCAAACCTCTCGAATGAGGTGGCTTCTGAACAAAGGCATGAATGAAGGAAGGAAGCTAGCAAAGTGGATTTCTGGGAGAAGAATGCTGTAGGCAGAGAGAAGCACAAGTGCAAAGGCCCCAAGACAGGAGCTTACATCCTGAGCCCCAGGAGCTTCAAGGAGGGAGGACAGTGTGGCTGGAGGGCAGTGAGCAAGGGAGAGAGTGACAGGAAAGAGGAACTTGGAGAGGTACCCAGAAGAGTCAGGTCTTTGGGGATGAAGGTAAAGACTTTGGATTTTAGTTTAAATGTCAGGGGATTATCAGATGGTTATGAGCAAGGGGAATAGAGTGATCGGATTTATATCTCTAAAGGATCACTTTGGCTGCTGTGTAAATGGAATGTAGGAAGGAGCCAGAGTGGAAGGTCAGAGTGCAATTAAGAGAGGTTGCGGTGGGCCAGGTGCAAGATGATAATGGCTTGGACTCTGGATGGTCCTGATGGAGGTGTGAGAAGTGACTGGATTCAGGAAACATGTTGAAGGAAGACCTAGGAGAAAGATGTTACATGCAGAGGAAATGGCATGTGAAAAATTCTCAAAGGGGGAAAAGACATTACAAATCTTGCTTTTGTATTACAATCAATTTGCCTGTCTTTTTTAGCCTAGTCTGGTGTGCTTGTCATATTTGAGATTCTAAAGATTATTATTTAGAAGGCCCAGCATTACATGCGGGCTGGTGTTTATTCATTTTTTTTTTTAAAGGAGGGGGTTGAAAAAAAGAAAAAAACAGTAATAGGAAAATATATCCTCTCCAGATTTATGGCTCCCATTCAGGTTCACAGACCCTTTCGTGAGAACCACAGCAGTTTGCCCAGAAAGACCAAGTGCCTTCCCCTCCACCACATCCCCAAGGTCAGAGGGCGGCAGCTCTAGAATCTAGTCTTGTTCCACAGAGCTTTTAAAAATGCTCATGCTCAGGCTCTACATTTATATCAGAATCTCTGGAGGTGTGCCTGGGCCTCGGCTTTTTTTTTCCCCCTCTTTCATCTCCCCAGGTGATTCTAATGAGCAGACAGGGCTGGGAACCTTGGAGCTGTAGTGCTACATACTCTGTGAAAAGGATTTGAAAGAAGTCACCCTCTGCTAATGGTTGTTTCTCTAGACTCCAGACATTCTCTTGAGGGGAAACAGTGGGCTTGAGAAATTTTATTTGTTCCTTTTAAATTTTCAGATCTTTCATACGGTCACAGCTGACCTGAACTGTAACCTGTTCTCTAAAGAGCAGAGGGAACACATAGCCACTCTCTGCCCCAATGTCAAAAAATCGGAGGGCTACAATGGAATTGAGACGGTGTGTGGTGACTTCAAAGATATTGAAAAAATACATGACTTCTTGAATGAGCAACTCCTAAAAAGTGAGCAGAAACATGAATCTTCCCCTTTGAGAACAGAGAGGGAGACAATCTATCAGCAGGACCAGAACCGCTGTGTTTCTTCCTTTGACCCAAATACCAGGTCAGAAGAGAAAAGCTACCATTGTGAAGTTCCTTTGCCTTTGTTTGAATACTCCAAATATACTGAGAAATATCCTGAGAAAATAGACTCAGAAGAGAAAGGATTTGGTGTAAAAATAAAAAGTCAAGAGAGTTCTCCGAATTCAGTCTCTGCAGACTTCACCTCAGGTCACTCAGGTAACCTCGGAGCAGCTCAAGAGTCTTTCATCAGTGAAACTCAGAAGAGCGTGGGCACTCTGCAGCAGGAACGTGTTGCTTTAGCAGACAGTAAGCAGGCAAATAAACAGGAATTGAATCATCAGTTCACAAAACTTTATGTAGAGGAGCATGGAGGAGAATTAACTCTCCACGGGACTCAGGACAACATTTTAGCTGCCAAACATATTCCTGCCTCCCATATCTCTGAAAGTCTTGTCAAGGCACCTGTGACAATATCGAATCTCAGAGGTATTACGAGAAGACTTGAGATTGACACTGCTCACTATAAGCTGTTAGAAGCTGAATTAGTCCAGGAGATATCAGAGATAGAAAAAAGATACGGCGTTCAAAGTAAAGTTTTGGGCGAAAGTCGGAAAATCCGCATCCTATTTGAACCTAAGGACAAGGAGTTAGATCTGTCTATGCATGCTTATGCAAGTTTCATTGATGCCTATCAATATGTCTCATGTCAGCTAATGACAGAGTTTCTTTCACTGAAAACTTTGGACAAGGGAAGAATGCACTTAAGTGGCACCAGGTTCACTGATGACTTTAGTAAGAGGTATCCAGATGTACATTTTGTGCTAAATCAAGAGTCCGTGACTTTGATCGGGTTGCCAAATCCACTTGCAAAGGCAAAACAGTATCTCTTAAAAAGAGAGGGAACGTCCTCATTCCCCAGAGAGAAATTGAATGAGGATAATGAAACACCCATGGACATCGATATGAATGACTCAGAAATAGCTTCACCAACACTTCAGTGCTCAGCCAGTTCTGGGGCATCAGGAGTAGACAAGGAAGAGGACATTTGCGCCATCTGTATGGAGCCCATTAGTAACAAACGAGTGCTACCAAAGTGCAAGCACCAATTCTGCACTCCTTGTATCAACCAAGCCATGACATATAAGCCAGTCTGTCCTGTGTGCCTGACTTCCTATGGTGTCCAGAAAGGGAATCAGCCAGAGGGAACCATGAACGTCATTTTCGAAAGACATTCATCACTTCCAGGTTATCAACACTGTGGCACCATTGTGATTAAATATCATATGTTTGGAGGCATACAAACAGTAAGTGTTTCTGAGATCCATGGGTTTCTTTCCAGTGTGCTAGGATTACTAGAGCAAAAGAGACTGTTCTGTTGCCAGTCAGATGGTGGGTTTTTCAAGGACTTATTTCCATGGTCACATGCAAGGACTTTAAAGAGTGATAAAGGTGGCAATGTTTGTGTACAATTCAGATATTTTGTTGTGTCTATTAAGGCAAAGAAAGGGCGGGTAGTGATTATATGTTAGGGTTGGGGGAGATTCAGGAAGGTGGATGATGTTTTCAGCAGGATATTGGGGAAAGAGGAGAAATATGAATGTTGAGAATATGAGCAAATCTTCAATACTTTTTTTGATTTTCTCTAACTGCAAATGAACACCTCTATCTGTATCGTAAAATTTATATACTGGAGTGTTTTCATGTGACATTTTCTTGTCTTCATACAGAAGGAACACCCAAACCCAGGAAGAGAGTATAAGGGAATACAGCGAACTGCCTACTTGCCTGACAACAAAGAAGGAAGAGAGGTTTTGACACTGCTTCGTAGGGCCTTTGACCAGAAGCTGATTTTCACAGTGGGGTATTCTCGAACTTTAGGACTCTCAGATGCCATTACTTGGAATGATATCCACCACAAAACATCCTTGTCTGGGGGACCTGAAAAGTGAGAATCTTTTGAAACATAATGTTTGCTAAATAGAATTTAGATGTCTTAAAATATGGCAATTTGAGGATGTAGATATAAGGAGACTGTTTATAGTAGTGGGATTGGATGCAGTATTTTGAAGCATGCTAATCTCGAAGGCAGAAAGGTTGGTTCCCTTTACCTTTTACCTTCCCAACTACAAAATATCATACAGTTACTAAAATTTGCATCAAGAGTCTTCAGAATCCAAGATGAATGGTATCTCAGGTGACTTAACTGGGGATTTCCTGTCTTTTTGAAGGGTATATCCTAGGAACGTTATTTACTTTGCCTTCTTTTGAGATCACCCTTTCTTCTATCCTCTCCTCCCATTGGTCCATAGAAATCCTAAATTCACTTGGCTAATGGTACTTTAGAAAAACGCTTATTTAATGTTGTGGGAGTTGTATTACAAGCAATCCAATTGTTCTTAATGAAATTCAGAAAGGATACCTTAGACTCTTCATATTCAAAAGGAACACATCCTGAAGACTTTTGTAGATTTTCCAAATTTTGAAAATCCTCCTGTGGCAGATACCATAATATATACATATACACATACACACACATATAATAAAAATATGTACTATACTATATTTTTATGTGTAACATATATCTACACACATTTCTTCAGTTCAAATATTAACTGCCAATTGATCTTCTTTTATATGTGCTATATATAAAAACAATATAATATAACTGTATGAGAGCCACTGCTTACTACGAGCTGAAAATAAAAAAGTCTTGTTGAAAGGCAGATCCTAGGCAGACAGCTCAGCTCACTCACTAGCTAAATGACTCATATCTGCACACTTATAAGTGATTATAAGTCATCTGCATTTAAGGTTGTTTGAGAATGTTTGCAACACAATTTTTATGCCAGGGCTTACTATACAGATTCTTTAAAATCATGTGTGATGATGATTAAGAGGTTTTTGTTTCTGCAGGTATGGCTACCCTGATCCTAATTATCTGAAACGCGTCAAACAGGAGCTGAAAGATAAAGGAATTGAGTAAGAAGACTGCGGGAAGGGTGTCTTGAGCCAAGCTTTCAAAAGACATGGTTGAAAAAGCTGAGAAAATACCCATCTAAATCATTATGTCAAAACACCTTTTAAAAATGTTCATCTCAAGAAGGGGTTCGAGTAAGAGGAAGAATCTGATAGTCTGTTGTTTTCAGAGTGTCACTTTTAATGGCAGATGAAAGCCCCAAAGATCTGTGTGATGCTGCTGCAGAGGTGTTGTGCCTCATTCTTTGTTGGGGGGAGCGGGGAAGGAATGCCGTGGGTATGAAATCAACTTCTGTGGTCTTCAGTTAAAATACTAACTGCCAATTGATCTTTCTTTTTATTACCATCTCTGGGTGGTTTCTTAGGTGGTGGTGGTGGTGGTGGTGTTGTTGTTGGTTGCCCTTTACCCTAAAGTTAAAATCCTGCTGCGAGGTGGGGTGGGGTGGGGCTTTGGTTATGGAAAATTAAGAGACATTTCCTTCCCTCATGGCCAAAAAAGTGGCCAGGAGCAAAGATTGGGCAACCTTTGATAATAGATAGCATAAGGTTATTATTCTTCATGACACAGAGCCTGGTATACAGTTGATGCTTAATAAATTTTTGTTGCCTGACTCAGGTGGCTAATCAGCCAGCAGAGGCATTTTTGGCTTCCCAAATCTTTATCAGAGTTAGGAGTAAGGAAGCCATTTCCGGGGTCCTCACCACTGAT
Organism: Eonycteris spelaea; assembly: GCA_003508835.1. Taxonomy (NCBI): domain Eukaryota; kingdom Metazoa; phylum Chordata; class Mammalia; order Chiroptera; family Pteropodidae; genus Eonycteris; species Eonycteris spelaea. Next base: position 568,048 of record PUFA01000398.1, read on the forward strand.
TTGGAAAACTGAGTTTCTTACTTCAGAGCACTTGGCTTCTGAACACTGACCTTTGGCCAAGTTTCCAAGCTGGTCCTTGCTTGCCCATGACCCTTGTAATCTGCTATATGGGGTGCACTTGCTACACATTTCTAAACCTTTTTTTCCCTCTGAATATATTGTACTTTTGAGCATACTCCATTTCTGGTTTTAACAGATACTAACCTACCTTTAGTTTGCATAGATTATTATTTTCTTAGTAACTGTAGCCTCCTAAGTGGACATTTGTCCGTTCTTTTACTAAGTCTTTCTAAGTCATGTTTCTCTTGTGAAATCTTTCTCCTGATACTCTCTGGACAGGCAAGAGGCAAGAGTTGAGCCTACTATAAGAAATCTATGACATGTCAACATTTACTTTTAAATGGTTCTCCAGCCACAAGAACGTTAGAGTAGCAAATTACCTGGTCATCCACATCCCAGCTTCTCTCCAAAAACGATGAAGAGATGTCTTTTTCTTTTCCTAAAGAAACACACACACACACACACACACACACACACACACACATGCATTTTTGATCAGAAGCTAATAGTTAATATTTATCGTGGACTTATTTTGTCCCCTTTATAAGAGCTTTAACTCTGTGTAATTGATACCAGTAGTATCCCCATTTTATAACTGAGCAAACTGATGTGGAGAGAGGAAACCTTAACAAAGGTCACACATTAATAAGTAGCAGTGCTGAGATTTGAAGGCGATAATCTGGCTCCAAGGCTTCTGCACCTCAAGGCCATACTGCCTCCCACAGGGAGACTTCTCATCCACAGAGCAGGCCGAGGAGTTTGCGTCATTCTGCACCTCTCTCAGAAATGGATTCCTGCATGGTGCTCACAGCAGATTTCTTCCAAGGAGATCCTATTTGAAGAACTTTCCTCTGTCTAAAGTTGAGGGAGCTTATTACATTAGATATGTCTTTTTTTTAGTGATAATTTATGTCTTTACTGTTATGATTAGTTGTTTTGTATCTACTGATCTTTTAGCTAAATTTGCTTCAAAAAAACAAAAGTTTGGTCCTTGCTGAGGTCGGGATCCTTGATCACAATGTAGTGTAATGCATAAGCAGCTTAAGGGTATTAGTGATAAGTGCGCCTTTGGATTGATGCTTTTGCTCTGTGGAAGGTATCTGTATCTGCTTAAATAAAGTTATATCCATATTAGGTAGAGATTGTGTTCTTTCTCCACTTCTTTTTTCTTCTTATGTTAAGATTCTGGTGGTTTCCAACAACGCGTACAGTGTACAGCAAAACTACTACTGACTTCACTTCTACCACTTTCAGCTGTGAAAATCATATTACTTTTTTTCCTCCTTAACATATAAAGTACTATAAAAGTAAAAGTAGGCTTCAGGTTTCATCTCTTCTTTCCTAGAGAAAGCATCTGTAATATGTTATCAAACTACACTTGCCCCCTTTCTGCTCGTAGAGTTTCTGTTTCACTTTTCCAACATCAGTGCTGGGTTACGCAGATGGTTCACTGGGCACCAGCAAATCAAGGCACCCTTCTCTCCAAAGAAAAAAGAAAATTGAAAATAATATCGAGATATTTGATATTTCTATAAAGAATGTAAGTTTCTGCACTCAATTCCAACCTGAGTTTTTCCCCCATACAATCAAGCGATTCTCTGACATCAGCTGGGTATCCTATAATACAACTCAGTTCTGACACTACCTACCAGGGGATAGTGTCAGGTTCCACAGTTTGAGGGCTCAGTCCCCACAAGACTGTTCTCCACTTAGATGCTAAGCACAAGCCCAGGTTTTTACCTGAGTTTCTGTCTGAATGGCTAAAAGTCTGAAGTTCCCATGATCCCCTCCTTGGATTCAATTAATTTGCTAGAGCAACTCCTAGAATTCAGGAAACCAGTTTACTTACTAGATTACCAGTGTATTACAAACAGATATAATGGGTACGAGCAGATGGTAGAGGTGCACACAGGCAAGTTATAGGAAAGAGCGCCGAGCTTCCACACCGCCCCCCCCCCGGCCCCCGGCATGCCACTCTGCCAGCACTTCCCCTTGTTCACCAACCCAGAAGCTCTCTGAACCCTGTCCTTTTGGGTTTTTATGGAGGCTTCATTACAAAGGCATTATCGATTAAGTCGTTGGCGGTCGGCGACTGAACTCAATTTCCAGCCTCTCTACCTCCCCCAGAGGTTGAAGGGTGGGACTGAAAGTTCTAACTCTCTAATCTTGTGGTTAATCTTCTGGAAACCAACGCCCATCCTTAGTCACCTCATTAATACAAACTATCTCAGTAACATAAAAGACATCTCTATCGCTCTCAGCTTTCAGGAGTTCTGTGCCAGAAACAAGGACAAAGACCAATATGTATTTCTTATAAATCACATCACAGATAGCCACTGCTTCACAAAGAGCCTTAAAAAGACACAGCAGGTCACCCAGCAGCGTTATTTACTTGTCATAGGAGTTGCACAGGACTGCAGAAATCATCTTGCTTAAATGCTCTAATTTGTAGAGGAGAGAATACTTAGTTTTCTTTCCTGGGAAAACAAGGGACAAGGTAAAATATATTACAGTTATAACTATTAAAACGTGGTCTGAGTGGCACCTTTGGCTTCTCCCTCTTGTCCCGCATGTCCATAGTGACCAGTCCTGCCTCCCCTTTTTCACTTCAAATCTCACCGCCCAGTTGGAATTTTCATAGTTCTCTCATGAGAATGATGAAGATACCCACTAAAAACTCGCTCTGTTCCAACCCCTTCCTCCGCCCACTGCAAATTTCCTTTTGAAAAATCAGCTCTGATCTCATCAATCCTCTGATGATATGTCTTCAGTGACCCCCTGATGCCCAGAGCAGTGCTTCTCAAACTGGATCTTGTGTCAGAGCCATTTGGAGGGCATGATCAAATGCAGATTGCTAAAACTCATCCCAGAATTTCTGACCCAGTATGTGTGAAGTTGGGTCCAAGAATTTGAATTTCTAACTTCCCATGTGCTGCTGCTGCTGCTGCTACTGTTGCTGGTGGTCTGTGGACCCATTTTGTGGACCACTGGCCTAGAAAATAAAATTCAAATTCCACAACATGGCATCAGTGGTTTCTCATTCTAATGCTCACCCCATGTCCTTTCCTCCCTACCAAGCCCCTATGAGCTATTCACACCAGAGTACCAGCTTTTCTATACTTTTATTCTTCTGGCCTTAGCTCTGTGTCCTCTCTCTGGAATGCCTCTCCACCTCTTCGAAACCTCCTACTATAGGACCTTTCCTCCACTCTAGTCTCCAAATGATGAATCGCTTCTTTCCCCATGTTCCTGATCATTTGTATATGTCTCTATTAATGCAGATGTGATATCAAAATCCACTTGCTCGGCTTTCTGCCTTGGGGTGGTGCTGGGCACTGGCCTCTAAGAACTGCAGCAACCTCATTCCTGTGTCCTCTGTTTACTGGTTGGGTTCAGCAATGGGGAGTTACCAGCAAGAGATTAGAGGATAGGAGGTGGGGCTGTCCCCCCAAATCAGCCATGGTTCCCATGGAATTGGCTCTCTCCTGTTGCTATGGTCCTGACTAGGCTCAGTGTATGTCCTGCCCTTCAGCCTGATAAGGGGAGGGTGGGGCTGCTTCACCATTTCTCACTGATTTCTCTTTACCCTGAGCCCACACCTAAGTAATTCCTTTATTCAACTGTCTTCAATTACCCATTTTGAGTGTATCATCTATATTCTGCCAGGACCTTTCATGATACACCAGGTAAATGTGTACTAGTCTTTTTTTGTTTCTCTCTTCTTATTTCCGCCCTCACCCCAGAGAGAAGGCATCTGTGTCTGATTCAGCTTTGAAATCTTAACACAAAGCCAGGCATATCAAGGGCTTTCAATACATATTGGTTGAATTAAATTAAATGTCTTGTCAGACTAGACCTGATTCCAGCCATGTCTTAGTGTGCATGAAAAGGACCCAGCGTATTTTTCTGAAGATGAGTGTGTAGGGAAAGTGAGGGTGGGTCGGAATGGGATGCCCAGGAGAAAGGGGAGCTGATACTGATTTTAAAAATCTATGCCAAGCACTCTACAAACTTTATCTCATTTAATCCTGACAACAATATTGTGAAGCAGTTATGGCAATGCCTATTGTACAGATGCCCTTGATGGAGGTTACTCCATGAACTCTAGAGCCCAGGACTTTGGCCCAGAATTGACTGACAGCAACATCTGTCCCAAAAGGAGTTCGGAAATCCTAGGCAGTTCCTGTTTGCTACTTCAAGACTGTAACCTACAGCAAAATCGGTTTTCACAGAAATGAAAGCGAAAGATCTAGGCACGAGGCTGTTAGGCGGGGCAGGCTGGCAGTGGGAGCAGGTCAGAGTTGAGAATGGCAGCGAATGGTCCCCCACTGATGGTCTGAGAGGCCTGGGGCTCTGGGGCCCTGACCTCCCTTGAAGAACTGGAACACAAGTTGCAGGCGAACTTCCAGAGCCTGAAGAGGTCCGGAGACCGGGAGCGTGAGGTTGGCCAGGAGCCAGGCATCCCGCCCCGCTTCCTGCCGCTCGTCTGCCGGGAGGATGGTGAGCGGCGCTAAGCGCAGGGGCTAGGAGGGGCGCCAAGGCCGACTCTCCAGGCGCAAGCTCCATTCTCTGCAACACGGGTCTCTCTCTTCGCAAAGACCCCAAGTGCTTCAGAACCCTCTCTTCTAAGGTGGCGCTTACCACTCTGACTTGTCCCGAAGAGAGTAGAGTGCGGGGCGTCTTTTTCCACAGAATGTTTGGAATTTCCCACTCAGTTTTTTAAAGTTTCTTATAAATTAGAAAAATTGGTCTTTTATCTGTGATACAGGTTATGACTATTTCCCTTCAATTCATTTGTCTTTAGAGTTAGCTCATGGTGGCCTTCCCCCCCCCCCATCCAAACATTTTTTTATTTTTATGTAGTAAAATTTACTAATTTTTTGTTTCATCGCATCTGGACTTTAGTCATGTTTTAAAAGCTTTTCCGTACATTCAGGTAATCGTCACCCATCCTTTTTTTCTATTTGTAATGCTTTACTTCTATATATAGAGTTCTGATACATTTGGAGTTTATTCTTGTGTAGGGTATGAAGAATGAATCTAATTTTATTTTATTTTTCCAAATGAGTATCCAGTTGTCTCGACATCCGATTATGTGAATCTATTTAAATTGCTATCTGTAGATCTTCCATTTTGTTTCATTAGTTGAATTTATTAAAAAGATTACCGCTGCTTCAACAAGTTGAGATACCACCTGTATCATATACTACTTTCTATGTAGTTTAGCTGTTTCTGGAACTTCCAGCCCCTTGCTTATTCATCTGTTGCAAAGAGACTTCTGTATACATTTTAATGTCAGGGCTAGTCCCCCTACAGAGCTCTTCCTTCTCAGTATTTTCCTAGCTCTTCTTGTGTGCTTTTCTTTCCTTATTGACTTCTGATCTATGAGCAGCATCAAAACAAAACAAAACGGAAAAACTTGGGATGTTTATTGGCATTGCATTAAATTTGTAAATTAAATTACTGACAGTTGATCTCTGAGATGGTGTTGAGAAGTTCTAAGCAAGAACAAAGGTGGCCATTTCGTTTGTTCAATTTTTAGAAATTTGGCAATTTACTGCTCTGTGTGAGGAGATAAGCTTATGCTCCATTGTATTAATTTATCAGTCTGCATTTATCATGTCTGCTATGTGGTAGATATCTTTTTGTTTTCATTATTGTTTAGTGTTTTATGTGTCTCCATTTAAATTGCTATATGTAGATCTTCGATTTGTTTCATTAGTTGAAAAATTTTCACCTTAGTACAAATTAGCTAAATAAATATGAAGCTTTTGTTCTACTTTTGGAATAAAGTGAACATTTGTGACTTATAGGTTAATATTATTGTGTTTAGGTGTTCATTATGAGGTATTAATTGATATCTAATTGTCTTCATAATGAAAACCAACTTTTCCAACAATATTTATTAAATTATGATTCATGTCTTCACTTTTTTATTCCTCTTAATACTTTATATGTTAAACTTTATGGTAGATTAAGGCTTATTTCTGGAATTTCTTTTGTACTTCTTGTCCTATTATCTATTCTTAAATTAGAAATATTAGTTGCATTATTATTACTTAAAGATGCATTTTGAAAATACAGCTTTACTTTTTAGAGCAGTTTTAAATTTCTAGCAAAATTGAGTGGAAAATACAGAGAGTTCCCATATACCACCTTTATGTTTTAGAGCAGTTTTCAGTTTATAGCAAAATTGGCCCCCTTTCAAGGGTTAAAAACAATGGGAAATGGATGTAAGTCTGTATTCTTTCTATGATGTCTATGAATGTCTACCCATACCCAATCTTCTTGGTAAATAGGCAGCATTTTTGTGTTTGGGTTATTTCTGTAGATTGCCTGCCCTTTCATTATGCAGTAACAGAAACATCTTTCTTTTCAGTAACAAGTTGTAGCTCTATTAATTGATGTCAGTGGATGAGCACCTCCATTTACTGTCATGGGTGTTAGTTTTATTTCCTGTGATTTGGTGAGAAACTCTGACTTTGCAAGGTATAATGTTTAACTTCACATAATCATTTAGCCAAAGAGTTACTATTTTTTAAAATAAGACAGTGAGGGAAATCTGTTTTCTTCCAAAGTATTTAAAACATCAGAAAATAATTTAAAGATCAAAGCCTTTCAAATCTCAAATCAGATATGAAAACTAACATCTTAAGTGTTTCTGTCTCCCTAAAAAATTGCTAAATTGGAAGACTTCGGGACAAAAGTAATACTTTTCAGAAGAATGAATAAAGTGGATGAAATAGATGACTTTTCAAAAGATCCTTCGAAAGCCTTCGTGTTGGTTGCATTTTATAATATCCAAGACACCATGACAGAGAACAGGCTTTTGGAATCAATCAGTGGCCTGTCAGAAGCCAATGTGGACTTCAGGGTGGAAGCAATATCCAGTACTAAAGTTGCTGTCATCGCTTTTCTCGGAAATATTGGTAAGACAAACAATAGCTCTTAACTGTTTATCTGCAGGTCGTGATTGCATCTTCTTTGAGAGTCTAAGCATCCCACTATGGGTCTTCTTTAAGAGTTGTGTTATGTGTTATTTCTAACTTCCAGTAAGAGACTTGCGAGGAAATATGTATTATTACTTCTGGTACCACTACTAGCTAACATTTATCAAGTTCTTGCTCTATGCAAAGCACTATGCCAAGTTCTTACTTTACCTCATAACATACAGCACTATGAGATAGGTGCTATGATTGTCTGCATTTTATGAGTGAAGAAATCTGGGCTTGGAGAGAATTAAATGACTTGATCACAGTCACACAGCCAGTAAGTATTTGAGTCAGAATTTCAAATTAGACATTCTGACTTCTGAGTATATTTTCTTAATCATTGTGCATGTGTCTTTAAATTTCCAGTGAGTTTTAATAGTCACAGGACTTTGTTTTTATGATAATTACATGTGCAAATAGAGACCAAGATATGGTGAAGTTAGTAGGGGGATGGAGAGGAATTAGATTTAGGAAACAATAATGTATTACAATCATTATTACTATTATCAGCTTGCAACAGGGCTGCACATACTCAATTTCATTTGGAGAGGTAACTGTTGACCCATGTTCTCAAAATAATCTCAAACGGAGGTCACTGATAATGGCAATGTAGGATAGGTGGAAGTTGACATTGTGCATTCAGAGTGATACAATTTAACTTATCACCTAGTCATAACGCAGCTGTTGACATTTGGAGAGACTTTTTCAAAAACAGCTTGTTGTGGTTATACTCTGGTAAATGGTTAATTTTTAAGCGGGTCTGGAGATGATATGTGCAAGTTAGGTTGCCTAAGAACCTCAGTCTGCACTCCAGCCATTAGTGAACTGAAAAAAAAACAAATACAAAAAGTTTGGGAGGCAGAATGTTATAGAGTGCAATACAGAGTGCATTTTATAAACTCTTTTTTTAATCACAGTGCACAATAAAAAATATAACTTTTTTATCCCAACCCATACTTTCTATGAAAACAAAAATATATGTTGCAAATTGAAAACAAAGAAGTTTTGTTGCAGCATATGCAATTCTTGCTAAGGAACTGATGTGCTGTTTTCTATTCCATTTATATGTGTCTGTGTGTGTATACATACATATATATATATACATACACATATATATAACAAATTTTTGTTAGGATTTTTAAAATTCATATCACTGGCATAGGGTTAGAGGTTGGCTTTCAGCAATGACTTTGACACAAAAGGTTAGGGGGTAGGGATTGTAACTTTATTCCCCACTATCTCTGCCAGCCAGCCTCTTCAAGCATATAATCTGTATTAGCTTTCTATTGTTGCATACCAAATTACCCCCAAACTTAATAGCTTTACATAACAAACATTTATTATCTCACACTATCTGTGGGTCAGGAATTTGGGAGTAGCTTAACTGGGTGATTCTGGCTCATGGGAGCATCTTAACTGGGTGATTCTGGCTCAGGGTCTCTCATGAGGTTGCTATCAACATGTTAGCTGGGGCTACAGCCATCTGAAGGCTTGATGGGGGGAGGAGTCTACTTCTAAGCTCACTCACATGGCTGCTGCCAGAGATGTCATTTGCTTGCCACTAGGGCTTCTCTGTAGGGGTGTTCATGACATGGCAGCTGGCTTTCCCCAGAGTGAGTTCTCTGAGGAAGAGAGGGAATGGGTGGGGGTGAGAGCTGCAGTGCTTTTGTAACCCTAGCCTCAGAAGTTACATAACCTCACTTCTGCCACATACTGTTGGTTACACAAACCAATCTTGATACAGTGTGGAAGAAGACTGCATGAAGTCGTGATTACCAAGAGGTAGGGATCACTGGGCACCATTTTACTTACACGGTCTAAGAAAATACAGCTTCAAGACAAACTCCTTTTATCACCCCTACTTCTAGCCAGATTGTCATACCTAAGACTTCTATATAGAAATTCGAGAGTACCACTGGCCTTTAGAGTCCCAAAAGTAAATATTTAAATTCTTATAGAATTTACTAGCTGGATAGCAATGACAAAGTTACTTTCTGATCCTCTGTTTCTTCATTTAAAAAGTGGAGATGAAATTCTATCTCACAGGGTCATTGTGAAAATTAAATTAAATGGGATAATATTTGTAAAATATTTGTGAAACGTTTGACACATCAGATATCAATAAATAAAGCTATTACAATGATCAAATTAGGAAAAAATGGAAAACACAGTTATTAATTTGATCAGAATAGATATGAATGGTGTTTTAGACAGCTATATGTCTCAGCTGATACAGGGATAAGTGCCATTATTAAATGATGTTTAAATAGTTCAGTGTCCTTCATCTGCTATTGTTATTACCTCTGAACATAAGAATACTATAATAAGCTATTTCTACTGGGTAAAATGTATTTGAAAATAGGCTAGCAAATTCAATTAAGAATAACCATTCTTCCTCTTAGGACAGTTCTAATTATTTTTTGAAAAATAGCATTATACTAGCCCAAATATATTTTAGTGCAGTTCTACCTATCAATACTTGTTCTTCCTTTTAGAATTGTAGAAATAACTCCTTTATAACAGGGGTCCCCACCTCCCATGTCCATAGACTGGTACTTGTTTATGGCTTGGTAGGAACCTGGCCACAAAGCAGGAAGTGAGCTGCAGGCAAGCAAGCAAAGCTCCATCTGTGTTTGCAGCCGCTCCCCAGAGCTAGAATCACCTCATTAGCTCCACCTCAATCATTGGGCATTAGATTCTCGTAGGAGCACTGGTCCCTGGCACCGAAAAGGTTGGGGACCGCTGCTTTATAGGATAGCCCTTCAACTGTTTTAAGAACAACTATCATATCCTGCTCCCTGCATCCCGCCTCACCCATGATCTGTATTTCTGCAAGATTAATATACTTATTTCTTTTTATATATCCTCATGTAATGTGGTGTAGAGTCCTTGTACAGCATTGGTTTCCCTCTTCTGAACATAGTAAGTGTTCATAATCCCTTTGCAAAGTTTGGCACCTTAAGCACAATACTCTAGGGGTTGCCTGTTTTCACCAATGAAAAGTAGAATAGGGTTTTTATCATGCACATTTTTGTTGCTATGTTTCTCTTATAGCCCCAAATCTCATCATTATTTTTTTTTAATGAATGGACTTTATTTTTAGAGCACTTTTGTGTTTACAGAAAAATTGAGCAGAAAATAAAGAGAATTTCCGCTGACCCCAGTTTTCTCTAATAATAACATCCAGCATTATTATAGTATATTTGTTACATTATTATAGTATATTTGAAGACAAGTATTGATACATTAACTAAAGTCCATTACATTAGAGTTCACTTTTTGTGTCATATGGTACTATATGTTAAGCCAAATGTGTAATGTTCTGTGTCTACAATTACAGTTTCATGCGAATAATTTCAGTGCCCTAAAAATACTCTGTGTTTCACCTATTCATTGCTCCCTCCCTTCTCCAGACCCCTGGCAGCCACTGATATTTGTGCTGTCTCCATAGTTTTGCCTTTTTTCAGAATGTCATATAGTTGTAGTCATGCAAAATGTAGCTTTTCAGACTGGCTCCTTTACTTAGCAATAGACATTCAAGTTTCCTCCCTGCCTTTTCGTAGCTTCATAGCTCATTTCTTTTAATCTCTGAATAATATTCTATTTTTTGGAAGTACCACAATTATTTATCCATTTGCTTATTGAAGGACATCTTGCTTGCTGCCAAATTTTGGTTATTATGAATAAAGCTATATTGCTGCTATAAACATTCATGTGCAGGTTTTCTGTAAATGTTAAGTTTTCAGCTCATTTGGGTAAATAGCAAGGAAAGGAAATGCTGGATCATATGGCAAGAGTATATTTAGTTTTGTCTCTCAAGGTGGCTGTACCATTTCGCATTCCCACAAGCAATGAATGAGAGTTCTTGTTGCTCCACATCCTTGCCAACATTTAGTGACCATTTTTTCCCCCTCAAACACAGCTACATCACTTTTGCTTTATATTGCGTTTACTGTCAACCAAAATCCGTCAGATGTTTTCACATGATGTCACCACTAAATCACATTCTCTTTCTCCCAAACGTATGCAGTTATTCTTTGGACTTTCGTAAGTGCTCTTCCTTTCCTCTGGTGTCTGTCCCCGATGCCCTGGGGTCCCTTTCATTTATTAGGTGCACTTATAATGCAACTGCTGTATGTCTTTCTGTGAAGGACTCACAACCTTCTCTAGAGGATTATCTTTGGGAGACTGAATGTCTGGAAACTCGAGGTGCCCAGGAGTTTACATTTATCTCTAAACTAGAATGGCCCATAGACAAAAACTGACTGGTGTGGAGATACAAGGTCCCAGCTCCCTTATCTCAAGGTTAGGACAACACCGTGATGCCATTTATATACTCCAGAGCTCCTTGCAGGGTCAGGCAGAAGCCAGACTTAAGCTAAACCACATTCTCAACCTTCATCTCTCCCTTCCACATGTTTCTCCTGTGAGCACAACTTTAATAAATCACTAGTCCCTGAATCGCTCTCCCAGGCTCTGCTTCTAGAGAATCTGACCTAATTTTATTACTTCTTTTGACTACAGCACATGGTTGGTTTTTTGACTCTAACTATTCCTTTAAAAATGATGTTGGCAAAAAAAATAAATAAAATGGTGCTAGTTTTACTTCTAATAGTTTATTTTGAATTGCTCATGCATTCTTGTGTGTATTTATTGAATATCTAAGGGCCAGATTTTTTTCAGAAAAAAAAAATCACCTCTCCCACATTACAATGAAAGTCAACAGAAAAATCAGATTTAATTTTCAAAACTTCACTGCAAAGTAAACATGAGTGGACTAGACCTGTTCATCAGGTGAGGATTAGCTCCAGTGCGATCACGAAGGGCACATCTTTTGTTGAGCTGCTTGACCGTGGTACCGTTTTAGGTAGACACACTGTATTTCATTCTCATTAATCTCAGGATTTTTTTTCTGTGCCAAAGATTTATCTGAATGATATCTACGTTTTATATTTTGTTTTTTGTTTTTTTAGTGATGGACACCTACTTGACCAAAAAGCTTTGTCTTCAATGAAAGGCCCATCTCTGTGTTTCCCTATATGTGTCTTTGGACACAGTCTTGCATAGAAGGGAGAAGCTTCTGAGAAAGTCGATAGCACCATTCCTGGTGGTGTTGAATCGTCTCATGTGGAAGAATCTTGCAGAGAAAGCATCAGCTGATTGGAGCGCTAAATTATAAAAGGGGAAGGGGCTATTTGAGATAACATGGCCCCAAGTCAGCTGTAAGGGGCTGGAAGGGAACAGTCAAGTCTGCGGCTACCTCACTCACTCAAGGAAAAACGAAGGTCAATGTCATCAAGACCCGGAGAGAAGATGTTTCTAAAAAATTCTCTCATCTTGTGTCTAAATATCAAGTCACCAAGGTGAATGTGAAGCCAGCATTATGGCAGGACATAAAAAACATCTCAGAGGATGATAGGATATTGAGTCAATATTCGAGAAGCTGGTCTTAATGATAGGTCATTTATAGGATGTGAAAAAATTATAACACTGTTAAAGACACCAACCTAAACATTGAAACGGAAAAACAAAATTTGACAGAGAATATATCTGTTTCTTTTGGAAGGTTTTCTAGTCTTTACATCTATACCCAAGGAATTTTCAGAGAAGGAGGTCATTGAATGCTTTTGCCACACGTACCAGACTGCATGCAGGAGAGTACAAAGTGAAGAATGAAATTTCTGAGCAAGTGAAAAAAATTGACCAAGAAGCCCATTCCTAGACCCTCTGGAGTTTTCTGTTTGTTATGGAAAGTAGAGTAAAAAATTCTCTAAGACTAGTTTAACCGAAGAAAATTCATGTCTTTTGTGGGTAGAGAGGACATGGAGAATACATTTCACTTTATGGGTTATCATTGATCAAATGATAGTTGTTGCCTTGAGGTCTGTGTTGAGAAAGATTCTGAGACTATGTCTGAGTTGATAGAAAGAGTGCTGATATCAGTGAATGTCTGTCACAGGTGTGGGGGGTGATGTGCCATGTTTTTACCATTTTTAAGTGTGTGAATACCATCAAGTAGACAGGTTCCTCTTCTGTGAAGATCAGATTTAAGTACTGTGTCCTTCGTTAGCTAGTAGTTTGACTTTAAGCAAATGGCTTCATGTCTTTCACACTGGTTTCTTTCTTAGGAGAAATAGATTTCTGTGCTGGATGATCTGAGATGATGCCTTAAATTCTAAAATTCCATGACTGATTACTAGTCAAACAGCAGATGCATTATTGTGGAGAACTAAGGGGTGTATCTTAGTGTGGGTTCCCCCAGAAGAGGACCTGAGACAGATTCAAATGCAAGTGATCTCAATAGGGTATCACTGGTAGGGGTATGTTACCAAATTGGTTACCACTTAATCCCAGTGGGGACTCAGAGTGCATCTGGGAGCAAGGTTGCTGGGGTGGTTTACACCAGCTTCTGTCAACCATTGGCTGAGGGCTTGGAGGGGAGGGAGGGCAGCTTAATTTACCTGCACTTCCTCTCTGCTACACTGCCAAGCAAAGCAGCCTTTGGCATATGTACAGAAAGTCTTCAGGCGAGAAATACAGTTGGATATATTACCAGGTTGCCCTTAAATAATAAAAGCCAGGGGATAAGGACAGGGTCTGCTAAACTAGGATTCTTGGAGGGATAAGTAAAAGAGCTCATTGGCATTTGGGGTATTAAATATAATTGATACTCAAACATTGTGAAAATAAATTATTTGCTTTTGAATCTTAGAGTTGGTTATAAGTTGAGTTAAAGAGATCTGTGAAATCTAGTAGTTATTTTCTGTTTGGACACCTCTGAAGAAACTCTTCAGGTAGCTTTGCCTGGTAACATTTTTTTACTGTTTTCTTCACAGTCAGGGGACCAAGTCAGTTGGAAAGATGGTCTTTCAAACAGAAATGTTCTAGCTTCAACTCAAACCAAAGAAGGTCTGAACCTCATGTTGATAAGTGGAGATGTTTCCTATTTCTGTGTAAGTGCTGCTATTTAGTAAAACTGCAGAGGAGTAATGGGATCTAATTAACTGGTTCTGTGATTTCATATCAGTGATATAAATTTGAGACATTAAACCTACCAGAGGTTCATGCAAGGCTATACTTACCATCTGCTGCATTCTTCCACATGTACTCCCATGGAGAGATCCAAGTTTAACCACAAACAAGGTTGTACAAATCCACCTCTTTTATTTCTCCATAATTTATCTTGACCGACTCTCAACCCAGTTTTGCTTTCCTGCCCTGTTCCATTAGCATCATGGAAGACATATATTCATCATATTATAATATCACCCTTCACAAATACACCCTTTTGCTCCTGCCTGAGCACTTTCTGGGACACTTTAGCTAAATCGGAAGACTCTCTGACCTTTCCCAATTCTGTTTTCTTAGATGTTCAGCAACTGAGAACGCCATATCGCCACCTTTCCACCTGTTCCAGTTATATCCCTATCCTCTTTGTAAAGATTTTACTAACCAGTCCATCTAAATGATACCTACTTTTTAAAACAAAATTGATAGCAATTAATAATTGCATATTAACACAGTTTCTTTTGATTATCTTGAACTGATTTAAACATGAAGATTATTTTACTTTTAAGTGTTAATATATTGCTCCCCGAACAGTGTAGGAATCAGTAAGTAGAGTGAGGCCACAAGTGAGAATGAGTTGAAAGTGGGTTGGATCTAGTTTCTTTGGAAGGCCCACTCTTGCCCCGGCCGGGAGCTTCTCTGGCCCAGAGATAAGTTTGTGTTAACTAACCTCTTATAAGACTGAGGTGGAGCCACGAGTGCCAACTATTTACAATGAGGAGGAGATTCCCAAAGAACCAGAATACTCAAAACTCACTGTATCAGAGCATCTCCCCTCCAAATTTGAACCCAAAATTGGAATAAATCAAATTAGATGAATTGGATGTCTTATATCTATGGACATCTGGCGATGACCCCATCTCTCCAAAGAGATGGCCTCAGCACAGACTTCGTATAACTCCATGTCCCTGGACAGGCCTGAATGAACACTGAGTTCCTTCACTCCAGCGACCTTGCTTTGTCTAGGCCTTTGGAGATGACCAGACCCCTACCTTCACACCCCACACTCGCAGCCGCTTCCACTCCTTCTTTATATATGTTAATAAAGTCAGAACAGTTTCTGCCAGCCTAAAAGCAAGTCTCTTTCTTTTCCTCAGTCTCTCTCAATCTTTCTGTGTTTTTGTCTCAGTCTGTCCTCACCTCTCTTTCTGCCTCTTCCTTCCACTACTTTCCCTTTTTTCTGTCTCTCTGGGTCTCTGGTCTGTTTCACTCATTTTCATAGGTCTGCTCACTCATTACGTGTTAACATTACAGTAGTGGCTAATGTATTTCCTTAGTTCCCAAGTTTGGAGACTCACCTCATTATGGTGTCTAAGTACTGTCAATAAATTGTAAGCTCCTTGAGGGAAGGGCTGACAGGTCAGTTTGAGAGGCAAAATATATCTGTCTTGTGCTTTACAATACTTAACAAGTCATAGATGCCCAATAATATGTATTGATTGAACCTCTAACAAACTGTTGCTGTTTTCCTTAAGGCCGATGTCATTGTCAACACGGTTCCCACGGATCTTCAGCTTGGAAGAGGACCACTATCTCAGGCTCTTTTGCAGAAAGCTGGTCCCATGCTCCAGAAAGAGTTAGATGCCACCAGAGAGGAAACAGAGGAGAAAGTGGGTAGCATATTCATGACAAGTGGCTGCAATCTGGACTGTAAAGCTGTGCTCCATGTTGTGGCTCCAGACTGGAATAATGGAGCTGGGTCTTCTTGGCAGGTAAAAGAAGTCCTTAGTTCTGCACTTCATTGGTAGCTTTGGTAATCTTCTGGCATGGTATAGATCTGTGGTTCTCAACCAAAGTGAATTTATCCTATAGAAGGCATTTGGCTTATTACAATTGCTTCTGGTAGCTAGGCAGCAGAGGCCAGGGATGTTGCTAAGTGTTCTTCAAGGCATGTACGAGTCCCAGCAACAAAGTTGAAAAACACTAGCATTGATTGAACCCTGCCCATTTATTGAAATCTTTATTACTTTGCATTGAGTCCCTCACAACCAGTTATTTCAGCATAATCGACCCTTAAATGTAGTAACAATCATTTTATTTCTACAAAAGTAGAAAATTGTAATCTAGCTACCTAGAGATAACTTTGGTTAACATTTTACTGTATTTCCTTCAAGTCAATTTTATGCATATTTATTTCTTAGTTGAGATTTCCTTCCAAACATTTTTCGACCTCGCTTTTCTTTTTTTTTTTTTTTACTTAATGTAACATTATCCCATGTTGTTTAAAACTTGTCATGAGCATTGCTTTCAATGGAGATACCATTGTGTAAGCATTCCCCTGTCATTGAACCCTCACCTCCCGCAGGAATTTGAATCCCTTTGGAAAGTCCTCTCTCCTTTTCTTTTCCTTTCTGACTCCTCAGGCCCTGACAAAGCCAGCGATAACAGAAGGGGCTAGTCAGTATTGCTGGAGCCACGGTTCTTTTCGGTTTCTACCAGCTAGAGCCCTAACTTATGTAAATGTATCTTGTACATTTCAGATCATGGCAAATATAATCGAAAAATGTTTGACAACTGCAGAACAACTATCTTTCTCATCAATCACATTCCCCATGATTGGAACAGGGAATTTGGGATTCCCCACAACTATTTTTGCTGAACTAATCCTTTCAGAAGTGTTCAAATTTAGCAACAGTAAATGGATGAAAATCTTACAAGAAGTTCACTTTCTGGTATATTTAGGTGATGATGAAGGCCATCAGGTATGGTTACATATCTCTTCTGGTCATTCTGGCAAGTGAAAACAAGTGCAATCAGATGTCTTTATGGATCTAAAAATAATAGCATTTTGTATTTCCTTTCCATAAGTGTTGGTTGCTGATGGGGGTTGTCATATGGCTTAACTATGAGGCAACACTGATAACACATGCAAGCCTTGTTAGATAGTTTATCATCAAAAAACAATATAATCTGTAATCAATAAATTCTTAGAAAGAAATAGAAAGTTATGGGCATAAAAGTCTAGACATTTTGACAATGACTAAATGAAAGCTAGGTTATAGCTTTATCTATAGAGAAAAAGCCAGATAAGAGAAACCTCAAGAATTTACTTATTTGGATGGAATACAGCCAGTCTTTACAAGTCTATGAGGGTTCAGAGCTACAAATACCAGTACTGTATTTAGTAGTGGAGAAGGAGTCAAAGCACACTTACCACTAGGACTCCCTTGTCAGGTGCCATTCCTTGAGAAAGTGTCCCTTAGCTGGTTGGCCCCTTCTGAGTATCAAAATTTATTTTTCACCCTTGAAAAAGTTTCTATTGATTTTGTATAAATTGTGCATACTCATAACCAAAATACAAACAGTAGAAAATACAAAGAAGAAAGGTACAGCTAGGTTTGAATCTTCTTGGTTTTGCCATTTAAAGGTTAAGTAAGAAGTAACCTCTTCAAATGTCAGCTTTACTATGTGTAAAATGAGCGTGGGGATACTACCTCTCAGAATTGTTGTGGGAATTAAGAGAGGATGTATTTGAAGTTTCTAGCAGATAGCAAGCTTTGAAACTGGTTGCAGAAGTAGTTAATATTACCTGGCTTTAAGGGCAATTGCCACAACTTTGCAACATTAGCATTTAAAAAGATACCAAATACAATTTTGGTTACTGAGTTCCTAGTTATTCTCAGGAATATGGGAATAGAAGTGTGGTCTCAGAGTGATATAATGTAAATCAGCACTGATGTTTATTGAGAAAATGCTTAGGTCGAATCACAGCCTTTTGACTAAAAAGTCTCTGAAGTAAGAAAAAATCAATTGAGAACTATTGTTCTTAATTGATGTCTGATGATGCTCAGTGTTATTTCTACAGACCATTATTATGGTCAGTAACTATGTTTCTTTCTATCCCCAGGCATTTTTACATCAATTCTAGACGATTAGCGGAAATCCCAGGAAAGACAGGATTCTCAGGGTTGGAGATACCCAAGGTCTGGTAAAGTTTTTCTGCTGAGGAAATACATCCCTTTGCTTAGTCGCCCTTCGGTGTTCGTCAAAGTCCAGTAGAAAGAGGCAAATTCCCATGAAGAACAAATCAGTGATGGAGGAAGTGTTAGAACATGTTCTATTGTCTGGGCACACAAAGAATCAATTATATTGTTGAGAACCAAATCATTGCTAATGAGGCCAGAATTTCTAAGATATGATCAGAAAAGATAACTAAAGTGTGCATGGCACACTAAACTTTACTGATTGCTTTTGCATGTATTATATTATTTAAACCTAACCATGGGCAGGTGCTTCTGTTGCCACTGTATGACTGTGGAAAGGGAGATCTAAAGAATTTAAAGGATGTGTAAAAATGGCACATCTAAGGTGTAAAGCTTCAGAGTGGACAATAATATGCCAACATGTTAAAGGGATTTTCCTCAGAGTGACCTTGATATTGCTGTTCCCGTGGGATGTGAAGCTGCAGGAAGCGCTCATGTTTGGTCAGTGAGCTGTTGTTTAGCGCTGGACTAATGACCTAGACAATCCAAGACTATTTTCCTTTTTGTAAAATTGTAATAAAAGGATCTTCCAGGTGATGAAGATTTCCCTTTCAGTTATGAGTAAACAGTGGAAACCTAATGTATAGAACAGGGGCTGTAGTTAATAATCATCTATTGTACACTGGAAATTTGCAAGTGTTCTCACACCACCCACAGAGAGAAGGTAACTATGTGAGGTGATGGGTGTGTTAATTAGCTTGATTATGGTAATCATTTCACAATGTATACATGTATGAAAACTTGACAACACACTTGTTAAATATATACGACTTTTATATGTCAATCATACGTTAATAAGGTTGAAATAAAAAAGAATCTCCCAGAGAGGTCAGCATAAAATGAGAGTGCGCTTTGCACCGTCCTGTTTTTCATGGCAGCACAGCAACTTTTGCGGACAGATAGTCCAATCTGATATTTTCTGCCTCATTCTATTTAACTGAGAAATGTAGAAACTCCTACTGCCACAAAACATTGTTTTCCAATTTTCTTTAAAAACAAAACAAAACACTCAGCAGTTTAACCGGCTAGGAGGCATGGCAGTGTTCGGAACTGAGTAGGAAGAAAGAAAGAGTAGGACTGGGAAGAGGATGGAACACCACGTCACGTCGGTTCTTCTTGCGGGAGCTAGCTAGTCTTCCATTCATCTTCTTTCTTTTCAGGGTCCTCAAGACTCTCACTAACCATGTATGCACAACGTATGAAATGAGAATTGGTGCAGTTACTTTCCAGGTTGCTATTGGAGATATCACCAACGAAAGCGCGGATGTTATTGTAAATTCAACAACAAGGCCATTTAATCTAAAATCAGGTACTTTATTTAAGCACTGCACTTGATTGTAACTCTTAACATGACTAATGTCTGGGAAGAAAATTGTGGCTATCGTTGCTCTGAGTAGAAGGAGAGGTTTGTAGAAAATGGTGCAGGCCCTGGGATCAGAAAGACCAGGGTTGAATCCCAGCTATGCCACTATCGTTGTGTGACCTTTGAGAGATCACTTAACCTCCCTGAACTTCAGTTTCTCTGCTTGCCAAATGCCTATTTACCAAAGGAGAGTTAGATGGGGATAAAAGTGATGTAGAGTTGGGGTGTATTTGATGCACTGTCCTTAGTCAATGTTGGCTATGAGCCCCTTTTTAGCTCTGAACTATCAAAATTCCACACTTATAATTTAATCAGCTTTAAGTTCCTCTATGTTTATTTCCCTTTTTATGTAACTCAGTTAGTACTCACATCTTACCGCCTGTAATTTTTCCCTTCTATATACTATACTGACCCAAAGCAAAATTCAACCTCTTTTCCTTGATTTTCCCTGAAATGAATGATATAACACTTTCGAGCATGCCCTCCCCACATATGTCTATTCATTTATAACTTACATACGTATTCTCTTAGGCTGATATATTTTATATATTATAAAACATTACTTTTTAAATTAAAATGGCAAGATAACACCTAAATAGAAATAGAAATTTAAATATTTTCTAAATTGCAAAACATTCTTAACTTACTATGCAGAAGTGAATCTGTAGAATACCCAATTTATTAGTCATTCAAAATGCAGACATAAAGAACATTCAATTATTTATTTGAAACATAGTAAATAGTACATATTGCATTTATCTCTGGCCTCTTTGAAACTCCATTAAAGCAACACTGAAGGAATTAAAAGGGTATAACCCCACAGAGAAAAAAAGAGTTGGAGGGAAACAACAATGAACAAGAAGAGATAGCAATATATTTTCAGAAGACGGGGGGGGGGCAGTTAGTACCGGAGCCAGCCGGCTAGGGTCGAACAGCACCTAAAAGAGGCACCTAAAAGAGGGGGGTGAAGCCTAAGGAAAAAAGAAAACAGGAAAGCGCTTCGGGAGGGCATACAGTCAATGCTGCAGCCTCGTCTTTATTTAGCTCAGCCTTTAATATATGTTTTAGGATACAATCGCAAAGCACAAGGTATATCATTTGAATGCTAACATTCACACAAGATCTTGTAACATTCTTGTTATCTGGGATGTAACACATTCCATTATCTTAAAAGGATTTCTTTAGGAGGCAAACCTCCCCTCCAGGGTCAGTACTAATTAAATTAACTATTTGCTTCCTTTAACTATTGATAACATAGTCTCAGCAACTGTTTTATGGCTCCCAAACTATGTGACACCTTCAGGGCCTTGCAATGGCTCCCACCAAGTTAGCCAGTAGAGGTAACCAACATAGAGTGGAGACAACTTTGTACGTGTAGGAGAGAATGGCAGCCCTTAGAAACACAGGAACTGGAGTCAGCAGGAACCTGGGAAGGCAGGGGACAAGTAAAGAGATGAAAACAGAATTGGATGAGATTCTGTATCAGTAGCACTTAGACCTCTTGATTCTATCCCCCGTCCTGTGCACCAGTAACTTTCTTTGCCCTTTCCTGGCCAGAGGCGGGAGGTTTATTCTCTAGAGAAACTGAACCAGAGACATCCTGGACTTAGCATTCCAGGCGCAGGTGAGATGGCATGCGGAGCTAGACTGAAAACAGTGTTTCAGTGAAGTCTCTATACTTAACAGTGAGTGCCCAGCCCCTTCCTGTGGGGCTCCCAGCACAGCAGATGGGCTTATGCTCCCCAGACATGAGATTGGAGGATCATCTGGGGAACTGAAAGAACTGCCTGAGAAACCCACTCTTAAATATGACTGGATTAACAAAGATCACCTAATATTTGAGGAAAACTCCCACCATTGCAAAGTCAGAGACCAAGACAAAGGAACTGAAAAAATAGGAGTTTTTGAAAAAGATAATTTATAATACACACATAATCAAGGAGATATAGGTAGATAGATGATGCTAGATGCTAGATAGATAGATGCCAGATAGATAGATAGATAGATAGATAGATGGATGTAGATATACATAGGTGGAGATAGATCAGTCTTAATGATGATAAAATAACGAACATTTATCCAGTATTTCCAGTGTTCCAGATTCTGTGTGCTAAGCATTTTTCATCCATTATCTCTTTTAATGTTCTTACAACCCTGTGAGGGAAGTACTATGTCAGCCTCTGTGTAACAGATGAGGAACAGTCTCATATTAGCTAGTAAGTGATGGAGTCAATTCTGACTCAGTTTGTCAAAATGCAAAATTCATGTTTTGAACCACTCAAGCCAGCTGTCGTTAAACGTGACCAAAGTAGCGAAGCTACAGCCTTGAATGGAAGATTCATTCGACTGGAGCCACCAACTATTTGTTTAAGTGTGAGAAAACATACCAAACAAAATTAGATAACAAAATCAAAGAACTTAAGTAAAATGTTCAGTTTATTAGTTTTGAGATCCATGCATCTCATTAGTATCATAAATTTTATTTTTATATTTTTCATTTAACATAATGTAAACTAATAAGCATAGAATGCAAAAAAAAAATCAAATAACAGCAAAAATATCCCTGTACAAATAGAGATAGTAAAGCTGCAGACAGTGGAGACTTCCAGCTCTTGGGCATTGCCATCATACTGTGGATCAGACTGTTTATTCATCAGCAATTGGATGAAGGTCGCTAGAGAAAAGGCAGTTTTTGAGAGGGGTTGGCATCAGTGGATTATGCACAAAAAAAGGAGCACTGAACAAAAGTCTAATGTACAAAAGCTATAACCACTGAATTGAATTTTAATTGATGCCTTTTACCAATAACGTGTCTTGTTTAGGAGTGTCAAAAGCAATTTTAGAAGGCGCTGGACAAGCTGTGGAAGACGAATGTGCTGTACTAGGTATGATCATATGTTACTTTTGCCTAGAGCCTGTTGAAAACTAGAGGGCTGAGAACACTGTGAGAGAATCCATGGGTGGAGTAAATGGGGAGCACTTTGGAGGAAGGTTGGTTCTCTGGAAGAGCAGATCTAGATGGTGTGACTTGGTGGCTGTGCGCGAGGTCCTTTATCCCACCATCCCATGTTTCTTCCTTCCAGAGTATTAAAAAGAACCCAAGCCTGGGTCTTAATGATCCAGGCTCCACCACATACTGAGGGATCCTGGGCACTTCATCTGACCTCTCAGAGCTTTGTTTCTCTCACGTGTAAGATGGTTCTACTAATGAGGAATATCGTAATGGCTGCCACGCAGGTGGCCGTGACATCAGAAAGAACAGTGAATGTAGAAAAAAGATTTATAAACTGTTAAGTGCTCTACAAATTATGTTTTACTTTTCTCAATCTTGTTCTACATACAGCACATCATGTAGCTGACTTCTAACCCTTTTGTGTATGAATGCGGGAATCTGAGTAGGTCTGAGGTGTTTTCTAACATCAACCAATTCTCCAATTCTGACGCTATCTACCTGGTGTTAGCACCAGATCCCATAAATTAAAGGGCTTCATCCACGAGAAGGCCCCTACTTCAAATAACAGTTTTAATTCCCAGCGGCCACCTGTTCTTCTGACTGACTGGCTATAAGTTCAGAGTGTCCCACAAACTTTTTCTCGAGGTCAACAATTTATTAGAACAATTCATAGAACTCAGTTAAAACATTTTCCTTACATTTACCAGTATACTATAAAGGATACAACTCAGGAACAGCCACATGAAAGAAATGTGTTAAATGACAAAATTAAAATAATTTAGTAATGAGTCTAACATCCTTTATTCAAGAGAAAGTAACCCATGGACAGGGAAGCACAGTGCCTCACAAGCAGTGGAACACTCTTTCCGAGGGACTGTGGGAAAGAGCTAGTTTTGTAGATGGTTAGAAGTAGCAACATGGAAACAGAGAGTGATTGGCTGGGGTTGCATATCTGACATTCTTTAGAAAGAACAACAACAGGAGATAAGTCTGGAGCCCAGAGTTCACTTGGTGTTGGGAATTGGCTGACTGGACATACTGTGTTTCTGGTCAAGTAGAGCATTTACAGGAAAATGAAAGTTTGGTTTGAAACAGGAAGGAGTGGGCCTACAAGTTTATTCCAACAGATGTATAGGACAGGGTACGGGGGAAGAGGCACAGAGCTTCCATGCACTTTCCAGGCATGCCACCCAACCAGCACCTAGATGTGTTTATCAACCAGGACGTTCCCGAACCCTGTTGCTCAGGCAGTCTTTTGGAAGTTCCGTTATGTAGGCGTGATTGATTAAATCATCCGATTTGTGAGTGAGCTCAATCTCTAGTCCTCTCTTCTCCCCAGAGGTCAGGGGGTGGGGCTCAGAGTTCCAAGAATGATGGCTTGGTCTTTCCAGAGACCAGCCACCATTCTGAAGCCATAGCCCATAGCCTCCCCCCACCCCGGGAGTTATTCATTAGTATGTAAAAGATACTCATCTCTCAGGGGATCCAAAAGGTTGCAGGAATTCTGAGCCAGGAACAGGGGTGAAATAATTAGTTTTAATTATGTCACAGTGGGGAACCTATAAGAGTAATCAAACAATCAAACTATTTATCCTTCAAAACCAGGATTCAACCTTGCAGGATACAGTAGGCAGTCAGCTATGAGTATGATTTAAAGAAGTCATACTGCCCCACATTTGACAATACATTTCCACAACTGACCTGCTATCGTGGCTAAAACTCCCACCTCAATAGCTTTCCTCTGATTAAGATATTTCCTCTGGAGCCAGTGAATTCCTGGAGAGAGATCAGAGGAAGGTAACACTGGTCACCAACAAGAGGACTTTAGCAGGGATTTATGTGCCAGAAAGCAGAAGCAGAGAATGAAGCTGGCTGGGTTGGACAAGCTGGAAAAGCCTAAGGAAGCTGCCTGGGAGGAGGGGTGGGTTGGGACCCACTCTCCTCCTCCTCTGATTTGCTGGAGGCCCACCTTACTCAGGGTACAAAAAGGTCAGTGCCTAAAAACAAACCTTGGTAATTTCCATGTGCTTAGGAGCTCTCAGGATGTGTGTGGGCGGAGAGGGGGGGGGATGTCAGTCAATTTATACTCTTTCACACCTCCACACCACAGAATACGTTGCTTTCACCAGCTTGAAAAATTAATCCAGTTGAATGACCATATAAATTGTTCTTCTGGACAGTCGAATGGGAGTTAAGAATTCTGGACACGGACTGCTTGGGTTCAAATCCTGGGCAGTCTTGGGTGGCTGAACTTCCATCTCTGTGCCTCTATTTAATCTATGAAATGGAGAAACCAGTACCTGTGTTATAGGCTTGTTTTGAGGATTGAGAGGATTAAGACAGGTAGAGTGCTTTTTAAAAACGCCCAAAATGTTCAACAATGTAGTTGCTGAGTTACAGAATCCAGATAGTAAAGAAAATGAGCCTGTCACAGTCCCAGGGAGTGAAACCCATTAGCTAGAGGGAGGCTGGACTTTGTCAGGAATTTTCACAGCTTTTTCTGATGTCAGCTATTTTCATTTCTCATAATCAGCATTGCTTCCTGTAAGTAATGTGCTCTGTTCCCTTTTCTTTCTCCCTTTTTTTTTTTTTCAGCTACACAGCCTCACAGAGATTATATAATTACACAAGGTGGAAACTTAACGTGCAAGATAATAATTCATGTTCTTGGGGAAAATGATGTCAAAGAAACGGTTTCCTGTGTTCTAGAAGAGTGTGAACAGAGGAAATACACGACTGTTTCCCTTCCTGCCATTGGAACAGGTTTGCAGCCTCTCGTCACTCAAAGATTAGGGGTACTCCAGCTTCATTTAGACAGTCTCACTTTCAATGAACTCAAGGCTGAGTCCATGCAGCGGTAGTGTTGGGAATCAGAGCGAGTGGGCAACGTTTCAGACCCTGAGGGCTATTCATGGGGCCTGTGCCTTTCATTCATCCTTTTCTTTATATGAGGTTCCCTAAGTGTCTTTCCATGTTTGGCCCTTAACTTCATGGTTTTCTCACTCTTCATTTTTTCTTCCCCTTTGGGGATTCATTTGTTCTCATTATATGAATTACAATTTCCATACTGACTCTCGAATCCGTGTTTCTAGCCTTCTCCAGAATCTCCTCTGGGAGATTTCTCTGTTACCAGAAACCTAATTATATTACAATCCAAGTTCATCGCCATCCCTTGGAAATAGGCACCTCTTTTGAGTTGTCTTGTTTTCTAGTTTCCTCCTTCGGCGATGCTGTGATGCTCCCAGCCATCCTGCTGCCATTGCTTCTTTGTGCCCCCAGACCCACAGAGTTAGCAAGTCCTAGTAAATCTTCTTCCAGGGCCTTTTTCAGTTTCAGCCTTCCTTTTAGTTTCCAAACCCTTAAGATCTCCCCCACCTGGTTTATTGTAGTGTCTCGCAACTGACTCCTCGTGAATGTATTTACTAGATTGAAATGCAGTTACCCAGGCCCTGTGCAAGGTACTGGGTATGAAATCATAAGTAAGATGCAGTCACTCTTCTTAAGCAATGAGCTTAGGTTCATTTTGCTCACAGTTTCTAGGAATGCTTTCCTCGTCATCTCTATTATATCACACAATAAATTGCTCCTACTTTAAGGTAATGTTAATAACCCGCTCCCTGATTCATTCACACCCAATTGCACAGGCTTTTTGAAAAGCCCTAAAAGAGTCCCTGATAATACCCTCACATAGTTCTATGATTTAGTACAACTTTGAAAGTGAGATATGTTAACCACCATGCTTCCTACTTTGACTACTCAGACTTCCCCTGGCACTGGGTGTTGCAGTGGCTGCAAGCATTTTTTTGAACATGGCTTAGGAACGTTGACTTGGGAATATGATTTTCAACATTTTAAAGTTTATACTTTGTTGTGATTTCTAATTCTAAATATTCACTTTAATACATCATTTTATATTTTTAATTTTGTAATCTTTTTCTGAGATGTATAAATTTCAAGCCCTGCAAAACGTGGACCCACCCCTGACTGTTTGTTTACCCATTTTGCAGATAAGAACCTAAGGTATTAAAGCACAAGGTGCTATAGCCAATGAGCAACGTAACTACGCTCAAAGCCAACAGCCCAGCCTGCGCATTTCAACTATCGCTTTTTTATATTACACTATGCTCTCAATTACTATATTCTTAGCGACCACATTCTTTTCTCAGTTATCACCTATTGTCACTCAAACTTTATAGCTGAGTACACCGAAGTTTAGCGGTGTTGTAGGCTGAGTCGTGTCCGACAAAATTCATATGTTGAAGTCTTAACTTCCAGTACCTCAGAATGTGCCTGGATTTGGAGAAAGGGCCTTTAAAGAGGCAATTAAGTTACAACGAGGTCATTAGCATGATCCCTAATCCAATATAACTGGTGCCTTGTTAGAAAAGGAGGTTAGGACACTGATAGGTGCAGAGGGAAAACCATGTGAAGACAGAGAGAAGATGGCCATCTACAGGCTTAGGAGAAAAGCCTCAGAAGAAACTAATCTTTCCAACACCTTGATCAGACATTTTAGCCTCCGGAATTTTAAGAAAATGCATTTCTGTTGCTCACGCACCAGGCCAGGGCACTTTGTATGGCAACCGTAGCAAAACTAACATAAGAGGTATCAAATGAGTTGCCCAAGATCACAGAGCTCATCAGAGGAGAGCCAGGACATAAACCCAGGTCTTCATCCAAATCACATGTTCTTTTCTCTACACTTTCAATGCCCTTCGGTGAAAGACCACTGGAGCACACACTATGGGAAACTATGCAGCATCTCAGAAAGAGATTGTTAGGAAGGACTTATCCGAGCTTGTGATAGGTGATTTCGTGGCAGTCTCAAGTAAGTGGGGCTTTGCTCTGGGTTGAATGCTTTCAGGAAGCAGATATAATTCTACCCTTGGCATCTTATTTGGAAGGAGAGCAGAGTGTGGCTGAAGCTGTGATTGGTAATGAAGCAGTAATCACTCATATTAGTCATGTTGAAGGGTGTTTGGCCATTTTTGTGGTTTGTGGTTTGGCCATTTTCATGTTTTTGTCTGTGGTCAGACATGATTATACAGTGGTCTTGTTTGTGACTGAATTTATCACAGTCACAGAGTGATTACTTTTGATAATGTTCTGTGAAATTTTCTGTGGTCAACTGGAGAATACCAAGACCCATTTGTGAGCGCCAGGTCAGTGACTGACTGTCAGGTGTCACTTAATTCTTTCTCAGTACTAAGATCTGTGTTTGCCAAATCTGGTCATGACCAACGCCAGATGAAACTACTATTTGTCACTTAAAAAATATATATTTTTTCAGGAAATGCTGGGAAAAACCCAATCAGAGTTGCTGATGACATAATCAATGCTATTATAGACTTCACACAGAAACATTCGACCCATCATTACAAAAAGTTAAAGTCGTCGTCCTTGCATCTGAACTGCTAAACGCATTCTGCGACATTATGAAGAAAAGAGAAATCGCCATGTCACCTATTCTCCAACGTGTATTCTCCAAGATGCCTGTAAGACTTCTTAAAAAATCGTATTATTATCTCTAGTATTATTTAGAAAGTGTTTAAATATAAATGCGCACTGCTTCTATCAGTTTCAGGACTTCACAAACAACCTCCTGTAATGCCTGGGATAAGTACTACTGTGGAACACAATCTCCTGTCAACCGATTATTCTTCTGAGAACAAAATTACGCTCAGGAAACAAGAATAGCAGATGAACAGGAAGAGGATAGAAGAGGTGAGAAAGCAGAAAGAGGGGAATAGGTTTTGAAAATCCTAGCCAATAATCTCATTTTTTCCCCCTTACTGATTGATATTGAACCTCAGTGCCCCTCATAGCTATGTACTAGCTGAGCAATACTGGTTTATTGATCATCTACCTCTAGAGAAGTTAGCCTGAGAACAGAAACAGATGTATGAAAAAATGGCCAGAGTCATTGGTTGTACTGAGCACCTGCCCTGTGATCTGGCTTTCCCCTATTTTGTGACTAGAAATGCAGCCTCCTATTGAAGTTACCTTTTTACCTATTTTGTGCACTTATGCAGAAAGCACTGTGAGTTTTACTAGTTAAGAGGCACACCTGTCACCATCAGCCTTCCTCAACTTAGAATTGTTGTCTGCCAACATGAATTGCATTTCTCCTTACACTTATTTTCTGACAACTATTCTCCTCGATGTGCTACAACACACAGTATATGTAAGAACTCCACACACACACATACAAAATAAATAAAAATAAAAATGACAGTTTGAACTGTTAAGGCTCTTATAGTAGCAAATAATAGGAAAACCAATTTACACTAGCTTAAGCAAAAATTGGAATCCCTTGACTCACATGACTATAAAGTCCAGATGCATTTGGCTTGAGGCCCAGTTTGATCCAGGTGCTCATATGATATCACCTAGATCCTGACTTTCTTTACCTCTCATTCTCTTCTCAACTGTGTTGTCTTTATTATCAGGCTTCATAGAGTGAAGATGGCTGCTCTCAACTTCAGGTTCATATTCTTGTGTGGTAAATTAGTCCAGCAGGAAAAGGCACATCCAGTGGTGATATACACTTACCAGGAGCACGATGCATGGAAACAGAAGTGCCATTTTAAGGCCTGAGATTCCTTCTGATTGGACCAGTTATGGTTATCTTTGCAGCCAGGGAACTAGAATTATACTAATTGACCAAGCCAGAGTCACATGCTCTGTAATTGAACTGGAGGGGATCACTATCTGAAGCAACAGGGAAGGGTTATACCCCAAAGGAAATTCAGGATGCTCTTACCAGAAGAAGGAGAAAAGGATGCTAGACAGTTGAAAATGACATATATCTACTGTGGCATCTAGGGAGATATAAATCAATATTTTCCCCTCTTTGTCTTAAAAAGGGAGTAAAGTGTAAAGCCAAGGGTATTTTTCTGAAAGAAAGACATTTAAATCATACCCTTAAGCCACACCAAACTGTGCTACCTACCCTACCTGTGAACAAAAAGTAAAGAGGAAAACTTCTGTATAAAAGAGCTGTAACTCATTGTTAGTAAAGTAAAAAATAAAGCTAAACTGATTCATCAAGAATTTAAATTGACTTATGAAATTTGAACAATAAAATAGGAAAGTTAAAGAGAGAAGTAAACAAAAAGTGACCATATGGCACTTGAGACAAAAATAACAAAATGTCTTACATGATCTTTGTTATTAGATAAAAGGAACAATTGAGATAAAACATCAGATAAAAGGAAGTTGTGGCAAAGATAAACTTCAATTTTAGTAAGAATTTATCACATGGACTTCTTTCAAAGAGAACTCAAAGAAGATAACTTTGAGTTTCATTTGGGCAAGTCATACACAATTACTTTTCCAATGTATGTTCAAGCTGTTTATTGAGGCAGCATGTTTTGAGCACCAAGTCAAAAACGGTAGATATTAGAGATATAGATTTGGGAGTCATGTAAGTAGGTGGAAGTTGAAGCCATTGAATGTGGCTTTAATTATCCATGGACAGTAAGAAGGATGAAGACTGAAGGCAGAGCCAAAATTCCAGGTGTTTAATCCCACCGCCACCAGAGAAGAGGGGGTGGGGTAGGGTGCACAAGGAGAGGTGGCAGGAGGGCCTTTAATCTGGGCATCAGGAATGGGAACAGAGAGTGACACTTCCCTTTTGAAAAAAAAATGTATAGGAAAAGGGCTCAAGAAAGTGCCTGGCCAATAGTTAAAGAAATGTGGATATCATGTTAGTTTTATGAAGCACTGGGCTCCACAAGTATAGGACACGACTCTGTTCCTTACTTTAATGGTGGCCTTCCATGTAACACCAGATACTTGAGTACTCAGTTTTCCTGGGACACAATTTTCTTGTCCTTAAATTGTCTACCCAGGGTCACCTTTTGTCCATAGGTAGAGTAAGTAGCACAGGTTGTTGTGGCTTAAGAGTGTAATTTTAAAAAGTTGTTCTCACAGAAAAATACCCTTGGTTTGATAGGTTACTCCCTTTTTAAGTACAAATGCCTCTGGGATGTAGAAAAGATCAAGCTTAATCATTTTTTAAGAATAACAACTAAATATTTATAAATAGCATTTTCAAAGTGCTTCCACACCCCTTATTATATTTTCAACTTGTAACAATCACAAGAAGTAATAAAGAATGCAGCTCTTGTCATTTTCTGGTTACATGTTGAGGCTAATCAGGTCTTCTGACTCTAAGTGCTGGTAGTTTTCTGCTCTGCAACCTCATAGTGTGAAAAGAAAAGAGGGTCCAAGGAAACACTTTGCTTATTCCCAGTCTTGTCTGCTGCATTCAGAGAAAAAAAAGTAGCAGGTCCACGAGGACTCTGAGGCTTAGGACTAGAAATGATTAGGTCAAAAGATCTGGAAAGGATGGATGTGGGGGAAAGAAAATAACTTAATTTGCAGAAACTGCACATCTATTATGGGAAACTTCTCCAGAAAAACTCTTTGAAAATGGAATTTGAAAAGACCTTCCATATTGGGGTTAGATGCTTCCCTTTGTCACCAAAACTCTGTTCCCTGAGTGGTCCTGCTAAACAAGAAGGGGGTAATTGCCCTGGTTCCCTCTCTCAGGCCAGGTGTATCTTTCATTGAAAATAAGTAAATGTGGCTTTGTAAGGAAAAATCATTTGGTTTTTATCTATGGTATTGTGCCTTTTTGTGCCATTTTCTTCTCTAATAAAATCTGTTCATATTTCTACCAGTCATGCTATCTCAATAAGTTGATGTGTAGCCTCAGTGTGTTAGAAGTTTCTGAAAGCCATTGGAAAGCAGAGGAAAACTCTGAATATCACCACTTTATACAAAAGCATTCACTTAGCAAACCATTATTTTCTTTTTATAATGTTTATTTAAAGTAGAAGATGGGACACAGAACAATGTGCTTTAAATACCTTTAGCAGGGTAACCATGTTTCAAAAGGAAAATAATAAAGAATCACACTAAATAAGACTGATGAAAGTAAAAACATCAGTAAATGAGATTTCATGTTTACTTATCTTTTCTCATGGAACTAATTCCATAGAACTTTCTGGGAAAATTATAATTTTAAGCTACAGTGAATCTAAATTTACCTAAATATTTTAGATGTAGGTAGACCATTAATTAACTTCTATTAGTGTCAGAACCATTCATTTCATCTGTGTTTACCAAATTGAGGGTAACAAAATAAGCAACTGTAAAATATGTAGCTTTATTCCGCTTGGCCACCCTGAAGACCAAGATTAGATGAATGAGAAAATGCACATGGAAAATGCCTTGATGTTCAGAGGTTCCTAAAAAGGGATGTCATGTTTTTACCAAATGCTAACTTTCCAGATGATATTCCTGAAAACTGGACTGACATGAATCAGCAGCTGACCTGTGTGATCCAGCTACAACCTGGAGAATCAGAATATAACATGGTGAAGGACAAGTTCTTTCAGACTTGTCATTCTTACACAATAGAGAAGGTAATATTGCATTTAAATATTACTGCTTTTAAATATGAAGAACTAACGTGGAAGCCATCTTTTTATATATCACTCTTCCTGTGTACCTTTACTATATTTTAATTAGACGCACTTGAGATCTATAGACTTCAAATCTCCTGATTCATTCATTCACAGTAATGAAGAAGATTCCCAAAAGCCACGTGTATATGTTTAAACATTTTCACTAACAATTCACAAACCCACTAAATTCATATAAATTAATGAAAAGTCTAAAAGTAAGATGGTGTTTGACTTGTTTAACCCAATTAGGGTCCATCTTATAACTATAGGTGGGGCTAGCTTCACCCAAACCAGGAATTGCTGCACAATGAGGATGAAGTGGAATGGGTGTTCAGAGATCCCATGATGTCCACTATGCTGCATAAAAGTATTAGCCAGTAAAGTACAGGAGTTTGTTAGAAGGTCCTTATCATACTGTGGATGGCAGGGTGTGCGATCCTAATAATTTAAAATCAAGCTGATGCTTCCATAAAACTGTGCATTATAGCACTTATGAAATTGTGCTTTGATCACCTTTCACATGCTTGACTGCCCCATTTGACAGTGGACTTTGTAAGGAAGAGTCACATCCTCCTCATCTCTGCATTCCCAGTACCTAGTGTATTGTAGGATGCAATACTGTTGAAGGAATTTAATTGAATGAATGAAAATTCCTGAGAAAGAAGGAGAATCAGAAAAGAGAGACCCTGCAGAAAGGACAGAACTTAAAGGAGATACTTTGTGATGTTAAAAGCTGTTGAGAGTATTAGAACCTTGCTTCCATTATGTTTACCCAATATCTGCAACATTCTTGACTTGTATTCTTCTATCATACCCATCTGAAGAACCCAAGCTTTGGATTAATTCTATAACCTACCCTCTCTCTTACTGTTCCTAGATAAAATCATTACTGATTCATGGTCCCCAACCTCGGCTGGACCCCCCAGGTGCCTTGAACGCTTCCTTGCTTCCTCCAGTCAACTCCCTCAATGTGATCCCCATGCCAAACCTTCATCACTTTTCTTGAGGCCTCTGTCACTCTCAGCAAAATATCTTTCCCCCCTGCTTTTATTACTGGGCTTCTCCTTGACATCTGCTGCAGACTTCTGCTCCATTCATCTTCAGCCTCTCTTCTGCATTGTTTCTAGAACATTGTTCACTCAGATTTTCTGCTCTCTCATTAGACGCAGATTATCTGGACCCTTTCTTATGCTTTCATACTACATGTCTATTCTCCTAACCCATTTGTTATCACTCTGAGGGGTAGTGATTCATTTTCTTGCCTCTCTCCCCCACTAGACTGAAAGTTTCTTGAGGATAGAGACACAACACAATACTTGATTTATATTAGATATTTAATAGATGATTGTTGAATATATGTTAAATTCATTTTCTAGAAAAATGAGAACCAACAGAGAATGATTTCCTGAAAAAAGCTAAAGAAGGACAAAATTTCAAGGAGCAGTTCGTTCATGCAG
This sequence comes from Eonycteris spelaea, assembly GCA_003508835.1. NCBI lineage: Eukaryota > Metazoa > Chordata > Mammalia > Chiroptera > Pteropodidae > Eonycteris > Eonycteris spelaea. The sequence goes on from PUFA01000398.1 coordinate 601,400, forward strand.
TCTGGCCAGCTGTGCCATTCTCCCCTCTCCTTGCCTACTCCAGTTGTTAACTGGCTAACTATTCTGTTTCTTCTCTCCAATGCTGTTGATGTTTCTGGAAAGAAATAATTATTAGATTAGACAATTATGAGGTGATTTGAGAGCAATGCAGATGGAATGGATATGGAGATCAGATGGAGTTAAGGAAATAATTATTAAGTAATTACAAATTTTTTAGTAGAAATTTGAATGTTAGTATATCTCTAGGAATTCCAGGGAATGTATGATATAGGTAAACAATTTTACATAAATGATAAGTTCTGTTATATAAATAAAGGATATTAAGCACTATTACAAAGCCTAGATACTTGTAGCTATCCTTTTTCTAAAGGCAGAAAGCTGCTGTTAAGCAAACTTTTTAACTTCTATTGCTGAAATCTTATAAAAGAAAGTGTTTATTGGGCCATTGCTAGCAAGAAAAAAAGACCAGGTCCTGGGGCACGAAGTCCCAAACACCAGCAGCAGTGCCAGGTGAAAGGGCAAAGGTCCGCCATCCTGAAGTTGGCAAATATATTTTATACATCGATTAGAGGGGAGGAAGACGGAAGTGTTCTGAAAGAATTTACATTGACTGTACATGGAGGAGTTGGGGGAAGGGGAAGCGGGGCTCATTCTGGGATAGTTGCAGAGTCCTGAGGAAGAAGTATTTGCACGTGGGGATTGGTTGTGGGCAACAGTCTGGAAAGTTCATCTGCGAATGAGAAGCAGAGGCGCCTAGGGTTGATGGTGCCTGGCTATTCTCTCTTTTAGATAGTTTCAGAAATAGCCACTTGGAAGTTAATTCAAAGATTCAACATACACTCAGGAATGTGATCAGTCTGGTCAGCTGTGCTGTGCTCCCCCCTCCTTGCCCACTCCAGCTGTTAACTGGCTAACCGTTCTGTTTCTTTCTCTCACTCACCAGCCCATTGTAATTTAATGTGGCCCTCTCAGAATTTTACTCCTGTCGCTACTTACTCTATGAATTTGCAGTTTATTTACATTTTCTTTTTCTTCTCCTCCTTCTTTATATTGCTTATTTTAAAGTCCACGACAAACACTATACTGAGTGAGCTCTAACATCATTTCCAAATTGTGTTGCTTTTTGTCATTTGCAGATTGAGAGGATACAGAATGAATTTCTCTGGCAGAGCTACCAGATAAAGAAAAAGCAAATGGACATCAAGAATGGCCACACAGATAATGAGAGAATCCTCTTCCACGGGACAGATGCAAACTCAGTGCCACGCGTTAATCAGCATGGCTTTAACCGCAGTTATGCTGGGAAGAACGGTAACGAAGCGCGGAATCTGACTAATCGGAATAAAATGAATGGTTTTTCCAGTGTCAACTATTCATACCCAAGCAGCATAGAACCACTGATAGCAGCCATTCCTTACATCAGGATAGAGCTCATTGTGTTTCACCTGAGAGGAGACTGGCAGTCTTCTGGGGGCAGATTGAGTGAATTTTGTAAATGACAAAAAGTGTCTTTTGTTTCTAAGAACCACATATATATACATATATGTATATGTATATATACATGTGTGTATATATATACACACATATATATGTGTATATATATATAGATATATATATGCATGGTTTTATTTACTGTGATAATTTTGTGTTCTTAGGCTTTTGTCATTCTCTTCACAGCTGTGCAATATGGAAAAGGAACCTATTTTGCTGTTAATGCCAAGTATTCTGCTAAAGATAAATACTCCAGACCAGACAGCAACGGGAGGAAGCATATTTATGTCGTACGAGTACTTACAGGACTCTACACACTTGGACGTGAAGGATTAATTACCCCTCCATCCAAGAACCCTGAAGATCACACAGATCTGTTTGACTCTGTCACAGATAATATACAACGTCCAAAGCTATTTGTGGTATTCTTTGATAATCAAGCTTACCCAGAATATCTCATAACTTTCAGACGTTAAAAAAATAGGGTTTTTTAAAAAAAATCTCTTAGAGGTGATTTAGTCATCTATTTATAAGAACAATTTATAGAATTTTTACCTTTGCCTTTGGCCTGTTTACATAGATAAAAATCTGTTAGGTGCTGAAATGCTTTTTAAAAAAATCCTTTTAAAATGCTTTATTGCAATTGGTAGCTTTCTTATACCTTTCCTCTGAGCGTATGGAGGGGTGGAAGCTGAGAAATGTAAACGACACAATGATAGCTGCAGCTATAGATATCGAGGCCACAGGAGAACAAAGAGCACATTCTTTTTTCTGCTGGAAAAGAAAGAAGACGCACCAGGAGTCCTCGGCTCCTCTCCAGATAGGCCTCGCAACAGGCTCCTTTAGCGTCTGCATGACATGGCATCTGGCTTACCCCACAATGGACAGTTCAGGAAAGAGGAGGCAGAAGCCACAATGTCTTTTATGACCTCGCCTCTGAAGCCATACTCCATCCTTCCCACAACGTCCTACTGGTTACAAGAATCGGCTTATCCAATGTGAGAGGGAATGAAATAAGGCAGGGACACCAGTAGGCAAGGATCACTGGAACCATTTTGGAGGCCATATGAACGAGTGAATGAATGGTAAATTGATAAAATGTTAGCAGTGAAAAGGCTGCTAGAGCTTGTCTAGTCCCACTGTCTCCTCATCTTTCTTCCCCAACAATCCCTCACCCCTAGGGCACAAAGCCCTCTCCCCTCTTCTTAACCACTTCCAGCACTCAGCATTGTGAGGGAACTCATTCCATTGTGGGATGGCTCTGAGTATGAGAAAACTCTTATTTACACTGAATTGAAATCTGTTCTTTTATGTCTGTTAACTGCTGATTACTGTCCTGCCTACACTGACACAGAACCTATCTAATTTTTTTTACAGATGGTGGCTTTTCAGATTTATTCCTTATATATTACAGTTAGGTAAATTCCTAAAATATTTAGCAGCTTCTTTAGCCTGAAACATTACATTTTAAGAGTTGCAGACATTTAAGAAGTGTTTGCATTATCATAAATAAAGCACTTGCACAAGAGTACAGAAATGTATGAAAAAGCAATTCTCTCTTACCCAACTCCATCACCCATAACTGCGAGACGCCCAGGAAACCACTGCCAGTGTTCTCATGTACTGCTTTCTAGTTTCTTCACTTAATTTTCTTAAAATCACACTTTATTCGATTACTAAGCATGCAGCACTCCACATTTTTCATTTAATATTACAAGTATTTGTCTTGTGTTAATAATTTTTTCTGTAAACAATCTTAATGGCTGAGTTATTCATTATATGTTTTCTTTTTTATGCATATATAATAAAGTTTTAAGTGTCATCTTTACTTATGTTAAGGGTGGAAAATTTTCAAATGGCTAACTTCTGCTTCTATAATCTGTTTACTTATTTACTGTTAGCCAGGGTGTAGTTCTAGGAGATATCCTGTGCAAAGATATGCTAATGACCAAGTTCTGCTTCTGTAAACCTGCTTGCTTCTTTGATACGGTTTTAGGCTTTATAAACTACCTCTCCTGGAAGCTCAGGGCTAATCTCTTCTAACACTGCGTGGTAGAGAGTCAGTCGCTGACCGGCCAATAAAGGCTCACAATTCATCTCAATTGGCTCTGTGGGTTTTAGATTTGAGAGAACCACAACAATATGTCACGCCAAAATAGGGTACTTATATTTCTACGTAAATATACGGTTGGAAGATGAGATGCAAAGACCATAATTTATCTTTAATGAGACGCCACTCCCTGAATTTCTTGAGGGAAATATAGTCCTAGAGAACAACCCAATGTTAAATAATACTCTGTTACCACCTGAGCCTTGGTTCTCAGTCCCAGGGTAGAATTCTAATGAGCTAGGCTAGAACATGGAACAACACCTTTCCCTTAGGGTAGGGAGGGTCTTACAACATAAATTGCTGTCTTCTGTATCCTCTGATGCTGTTCCTCAGGGACTCCCAGTTTATTTGGCTATACTACTTCAACACAGAAGTCGTGAGTATAATACACCAATATAATTAAAGTTGTAATGATTCCTTGAATAACAAAATATAAACCAATTGATACTCACATAGTTATAAATACTACTTTCTATCAGTCTAAGACTAAATCATGTCTTTTCATCTTTTAAGTTCATCTCCTTCCCAGCTGGCTTGGCATTCTCTATCCATATGACCAGAATGGTCTCCACTTCTCTCCGAAGAAACCACTGTTTCAAGTGATTTAAATCAGAAGTCTTCTCAAACTTTGCTGTTTACTTAAGAAAACAGTTTCCTCTCTATGGGTTTCCATAGTTCAGGTTGATGATACCTGAGTGATCGAGAGCACATGCTACCGTTCTGGATTCTTCTTTCACAGAGGGCTAGCTGGCTCATATATCTTTTCTGTTTATTTCTATCAATGTTTTTCTCCTTCTCATTCCTTTTTACCCCTCCAGTCCTTTCCCTGACTTGTGGAAGAATGAGGACACATCCTGCTTAGATTTATCAGGGGAAACATTTTTTTTTTTCATCTACAATTCAGACACAAGATGTGTGGGTTTTCCCCCACACTAAGCTATTTCTGTGAGACAGCTGGGTATCCCACAATTTAACTCAATTCTTACACTCACTATCTAAACATAGACACAGATTAAGAGCACAGTTTCAGAAGACTGTCCCCACCCCATCACTCACCACACACACACACACACACACACACACACACACACACCACATACTATTCATAAGTCCCAGTTGTTACTTGCACTTCGGACCACAGAGTTTCCACAACCCCTTCTTGGGTTTAATAACTTGCTAGAAAGCTCACAGAACTCAAGGAAACACGTACTTACATTTACTGGTTTATTATGAAAGGATATGATAAAGGATACAGATGAAAATTTACACAGGGCAAGGTATGTGGGAAGGGACGTGAAGCTTCCACGCTTGCTCAGAGCAAGCTAATCTTTCAGCACTTTCATGTGTTCACCTACTAAGAGATCCTTAATCTTATACCTTCGGATTTTTATGGAGGCTTCATCGCGTAGGCATGATCAATAATTAGCTCAATTTCAGCCCCTCTTCCTTTTCTGGAGCATAGGCAATGGGGCCGAAAGTTCTGCAAAAAAATAAATAGATAACTTCAACCAGGTTGGAATAGGGAGGACATATAAGAGGAGCTTTCATGCCTACATCAATGGCGAAGATCTCTTAACTTCCTTTCCCGTCTATAAAAGAACTTCCTCTTTATCTGTGCAGGTGAACTTACACATGACTTGCCATGGCTTCGTGTTCTGGATTGCAATTTTCCCCCCCCAATAAACCCTTTGTTGGAGGAAAATGTAGCTGACTTTTTGCTGAAGGTCAACAATTCTAACCTTCTGATTATGGCTTGGTTTTCTGGTGACCAGCCTCCATCTAGGAGCCTAGCAAGAGTCACCACATTAGAGCAAAGACCTTGCCACACCCAGGAAATTTCAAGTTATTTAGGAACTCCGTTGGAACTGAGGTCAAAGACCAAATTTTAGAACAAAAGATGCTCTTAGTGCCATTATCACTTAGAAAATTAGACGGGTTTTAGCTGCATGTCAGGAAACCACAGGCAGAGACCAAAATATATTTCCTATTGTCTCACAAGAACCTTGGTCTTTACCTTACTCATTAGTAAACACACGAAAGAAATCTTGTAATTAAGCTCACAGAAAGAATAACTTAATTTAAATGATCTTTGCTCTAGTTCCCTCTTTGTTTATATTATTTTTGTGGTCACCAGGATATAAATATTTTCCAACTGTCTTTTTCTTATCTTGCTAAGAAGGGCATTTTCAACACTAATTTATTTCTCCAAAGCCGTTTGTTCCCTAAAATTATAATTCTATAACTAAGACACATCGAAATAATTTTGACTTCCACAAAATCTAACCCTACCTCATCAATCCAAATCTTGCCCTTTATGTGCCCAGTGTGTTCCTGTTTCTTCACACCCAAACCCGGCATCTCCTTCCTCACATTTTACTTAGCTAGATAGAAGAAATTAGAAATGATTTTTATAGTAGAAGAACAAACTTTCCACCAAAAGAGAAAAAAATAATGAATATGCTTCTCTGTAGGCCTTCATATTTGATAGTGCAGGATGATGTTTCTTTCATATTAACTCCACTGAAATGCCTGACATAGGACAATACTCACCAAATCAAAATCCATGACATAAAATGAGCAAATCCGGGGTCCACAAAGAACCAGATATTTCAGTAGAAATGAAAAGAGCTTCCCCACCTCCAAAGAAATATTAGAAACTAAAACACACTAAGGGTTACAAATATAATTCAGGGAGAAACAGAAATCTAGGATTCATAACATAAAAGAAAAAGAATTAAAAAATTTCCAACATAATTGTAAACATCATACAGTAAGCTTTTATATTTGTGTATTGTTCTATTGTTAACAGAACATTTTAATAGAGTATCTCACTAGCTTGTTACAACAGTCCTCTCAGATAAGCTCACTTCCACAGAGAGAAGGTTGATGCCCAAAGGGGTTGATTGACACACTTATCTTTTGTTCAGCTGCTGCTTGGTGGCAGTGCCAGGACTGGATGTTGAGCCTCTGAAAACTGATCAGACTTTTAACAAACAAACAAGGGTACTGAAATTAGAAAGTTTAATAGCAGAAATGAAAAAAAAAGATAGAAAATAAAATTGGGGAAATCTCAGAAAGTAGAGTAAAAACACACAAAAATGGAAAATAGAAGACAATGATAAAATCAGAAGACCAGTCCAAAGGGCCCAATGTTGGATTAATAGTAATTCCAGAAACAGAGATCAGAAAGCAGAGAAGAAATCATCAATGAAATTACTCAAGAAATAATGCCCAAACTAAAGGACATGAGTTTCCACATTGAAAGTCTGTACCAAGCGCTCAGTACAATATGAAAAAATAACCACTCCCAAGATATACCATGGGAAAATTTCAGAAATCCTGAGGACAAACTTTTAGAGGAAAGAAAATAAAACACAAAGGATCAAGAATCAGAATGGTTTTAGATTTCTCAACATCAATACTGGAAGCGTAAAGACAATGGAGCAAATGCTTTCAGAATTTCATTTCTAATTATCAATATGCCAAGAGCTTTCTACACAATTTAGGAGAAAATACAAGTCTGTCGAATTAAGAGAAATTCTCCATATGTGCATATGTGTTTGGATATGCATAGAATATCTCTGGAAGAATATACAAGAAGCAATAACTATCAGAATTACAAGTGCATGCTTTCTTTCTTTCTTTCAAAAGCAGAAAAGCATTTTTAATTCCGTCTTTGATATGTGCTTGATGAAACCAGCACCATTCTAGCAAAAGAGACCTTTGTTTTAATGAAGATGATACATACTTATTATAAAAAGAAACGAACAAACAAAACCCAATGATACAGAAAGTGCAAAGGCAAGCGAAAATCAGTCGAATGCATGTTTTTTGGACCCAGGAATCCCACTGCTACTAACTTGTCATACAGATAAAAGTGAGGCATGATCTATGTACAAGGTTCTTTGTTGCAACATCATAGCATTTTTGCATTGTTTTCCCTGAAAACAAGAACTCTAGGTGCCTAGACAGAGTACAAGGGAGATTTCTCACTTCATGCTTTTGAATTTTGAATGCCACAAATGTATTACCTATTAAAGAACAAACACTATCTCTTTAACTTTTAAAGCTTCTATATAATTTTTTAAAGTAATAAACAAGGTAAAAAAAAAAGACCTTGGAAGAATGTATATAATGAGAAAATATAAAGAACTTCTGTGACTCAACAGAAAAAGCAAGAATCCACATAAAAATGTGGGGAAGACCATGAAAAGGCAATTCACAGAAGAGGAAACTGGAATGGCCAATAAATAGATTTTTCAAATGCTCAACATCATTAAAACAATAACGAAGTATTATATCATATCTAACAGCTTGGGAAAATGTGAGGTCTGACAATGTAAAGAATTGAGGATGTAGAAATCTAAATTAGAGCAATTATTTTGAACAGTAAGTCAGGGTGTGTGGGTGTACTATAGATAAGGCATAACTAAAAACCTACAAAAAAGTAAGAGGAAATGTTAAAAAGTTTATAAATTTAAAAACCATAAGTAAACTAATTTTCTCTCCCTACCCCTCACAAAAAGTCTCAATTTGGGTTCAACGTGCATTTTTGCACTTGGAAGAACTTCTACTGCCCCTCTACAGAAAGGAACAGGCTGTTCACGTAATTTGACCTTACCCAAACTCTGGCAGTGTCATCCCCAAGAGCGGCCTCTGTCCACATTAAAGGAGGCTCAGGTGCATCTCACTGACTGGGAACATATGGGGTGGCAGTTAGTTCAGTTTATTCCCCTCCCTCCATGGTATGAACACGTGCATGCCACCCCAAAATGATGCTCTGTATGCTCGTCACTCCTGGCTCCTCGGAGAAGAAGCCACACTGTAGGAGAACAAGGAGACCACATGTCTCAAATATAACACATCCCTGGGGGCAATATGTACAGTTCTCTCAACCAGATTTTCATCAAATAAAGCCTGCAAAATACAGAAGCCTTCCTCCTCCCTTACGCTACCTCATTCTTCCTTCTCCCCGGGGCCCTTCCAACTTCTACTTCTCCCAACATTGAGTTTTCCCTCCTTTGGCAGACTATGGCCCTTTCCTCAGCAATTAGCAACTTTTAAAAAGTGATCAAACCCAAAGCCCACAGGGTACCTTATTGAAAGAATCATAAATATGCTCAAACTCTGACCAAGTAATAGAGTTTATCCTGAGGAAATAATGTTTAATAAAAAAACAAAGATGTACACATACAAGTTTATTTTATGATAATAAAACACTGGTAGAAAGTTAAGGTCTCAATGATACAGAAATATAGAAGCTAACTGTGGTACACCAAAATTATATGTTATAGTGATTAATTAAAAATGATAACTAGAAAGATGATATAGGAAATAGAAAACGTTTTGTTAAATCATGTGACATAAAAGGAAGGATACCAAATGGTGTGTACACACCCATAATAACTGTAAAAGGACCAGGAATATATCGGGTACAGGAGGCAAGAGCACAGAGACAGCAAACGTTTCCAATTGTAGAAAGAATAATATTTTATGACATGTGAAATTAAGTGAAATTCAAGTTTCTGTGTCCTTCGTAGAGTTTTATTGAAACCAAGGCATACTCACTTGTTTGCATATATTCTATGGCCTCATTTGGGTGAATATAAATTAAAAAATTAAAAAATTAATGTGTTTAGAGGTTAAAAAAAAAATCTCCCCTCTACTCTTTACTTTCACTTTTGAAAACTTGGACCACTGATCATTTCTCTGCCTTTGAGATGTACATAAATCTTTTTGAAAGCTAAAACATTTCTTGCCTATTTTACAACTTAGGAATGTTTTCTCAATGATCAGTAACCATCTTTTTGAAATGTAATCATCAAGGGCGCCCCACTTTCCAGTTTCCCTGAGAGGACTAACTTCTGCTGGTATCTGGCTCCACGTTATGACTATGAAGCTATCACAGAGAGCTGAGAAGTCGTGCTTTTCTTTTGGATAAAGGCAATTAACTAACACAGGTGGACACCCCAATACCAGGTGATTTTAGCATGAACTGTGTGTGAAAAACCGTGTTGTCAAGTCCTCTTATTTGAGGTCTCAAGTATTTATCTTGAGAATATGTGTTAAATGGGTTTTTATCATCCTGGCTACATAAAAGATGAGATTTCCTTCTGTCTTTGCAATATTTTTAGTGGGTTGCCTTGTGATGAACATCACACCGGGTTTAATGCCTACTCAATAACAGAACTGTTTTCTTTTTCTTCTACTCTGTGGAGAGGTTTTCTGGGTTGCCTAATTTTTTTTTTAATTATACTTCCTTAACAGTTGCCTTTGGTCTAAGGCAAAATTGAGTAGTTGCAACAGAGATCATATAAATGTCTAAAATATTTACTATCTGGCTCTTTATGGAAAAAAACTAAAAGGTTGCTGACTCTTGGTCTAGGTGACTAGGTGTGTAAGCAAGCTACCTCGAAGAGCTACAGTAATAATTTAGTGAGAGGAAACTGAGTTTGAAGTGAGAGGAATTTGGGGTTTGTGCGGGTGATCTAAAAAAGGCAGTAGGGGCTGGGAACATGGAGAAAGTGTAGAGGAGGATGTGGATCCTACAGAAATGGTTGCAAACTCAAATATGTGGAGGGGCTGGATATTAAAGTAAATGAGTGCAGTGGGCCAAATAGAAATGTTAGAGAACGGAAGCCAGGAGCCAGCTGGTCCTGGCTCTACTTGGTCGCTGATGTGAGGAAGTAAACCAAGGAAGTGCTGGCAAACCGTACAATTGTTTTCTTAGAGGAGCCGGAAAGCTGAGGTTTAATATGAAAAGTCACAGTTAAAATGTTAACTTCGAATTCACATTCAAAAGCAGGTCTCAGGGCAGGTGTGAGGTTGGTGGCCACCAACTTCTACCCTCTGACCTAGAGAGTTAACCTCTCCATGTTACCAGGGAATGAGGAAATGCTTCAGACAGGAAATGGCAGATAAATTTCTCAAAATACTTATGTGTGACATTGACTTGGGAGTTGGTTCCTACACTGTGATGCAATTAGTAGTAACCCTGCAGTGAATGTGTTAGTGATGATTTGAAGGAAAGAAAGGAGGAGCAGGTGAAACAGGAGCCAGGAAGCAGGTTTTGACGTGGACTTTGGCTGGAAAAACGTAGTCCTCTGAAAAGACATGTATTGGAGAGGGCTCTGGACCTTCCTACAGTATTTGATGGGAACTTGAGTTATTTAATTTGGATATCAGTAAAAAATAATCCAAATAGGATAGAGAATTGGGTACTTGGAGTAATGAGTAGCATATAAGCCCTCAGTAAATTTTGGTTCTTGTGGCTAGCTATTGTTTTCTGAAATACGTACAGAAAGCTTTGGCCAGGATACAATACATCCAAGAAGAAACAAAGGAAGTGCACCCGCTTTTCAGTGTTTTAAAACACATCTGCAAAATCTTAAAAACTCCTCTCATGAAGAAGTGGAGTCTAATTTCCTCTCCTAAATGTGGGCTGGCCTTAGGGACTTGCTTCCAGTGAAGAAAATGCTGGAAAGTGACCTGATACCTGAGGGCTAAGTCATAAAACATGAAGCTCTGCATTCTCTGTCTCTGTCTGTCTGTCTCTCTGTCTCTCCCTCTCTCTGTTTTCCCCTCTCTCTCTATGCCTTAGGAACTGAGTTGTTGTGTCAGAAGTCCAGCTACCCCGAAACTACTATTCTGGAAACCATGCTGAGCCCACATAGTGACAGAGATGCCAGAGGAGCTCCCGCTGCCTCAGCCCCCTGCTGTTTGATTTGTCCCAGTCTAGGCACCAGACACATGTAAGCAAAACAGCTTGACTCCAGCCTGACTACAAACACTCCAGAGAACTTCAGGGAGATTACCTAGATAAGCAAAGTCAACCCCCAGAATCTTGAGAGATAGTAGTAATAAGTGATTGTTGTTTGATGCCACTAAATTTTGGGAAGTGTTGTTAAGCAGCAAACAATAGCTAGAATGGTGTACTCAGCTACCACTGTCAGAATTTTAAAGTTAGTTTATTGGCTGATGTAAAAGGATAACAATTTATACTGATATTTCTTTATCTTTGAGTCTTTATCTCACTGACAGATTATGGGATTTAGAAGCAGTTGATACTTAAGGTGGAGATTTTATACATATTAACTTGGGCATATGATTGACTTATGGAAACAGAATAGTATGTAGAATAACTCACAAGATTATTCATTCTCACTGATGATAGATGTAACACCCAAATACCCTGAATTTGAGACTGCAAGGCAGAAGGACACTGCTTCTTTCTTCAAAAGGTGCTCTGGTTGGGCCATGAAAGACACATGGATTGAGCAGATGGCACTTGTGCCCAATCACTGATGCGTTAAAATGTCAGACCCAATTGTTATAGGCTGGCTTCTCCAGGGACTGACATGAAATGTAATGCGCATGATGTTTACTGGAGAGTGCCTTTGGGGACTCCTAACAATGTTATTATTGTACATGTAATTAAATCATATTTCTGTCTGATAGTCTACATGTGTAAATTGTAGTTCTCGATTAGACTTCTTCTCAATGAAAGCCAGAAATAGTCATATTTACTTATAAAATTAAATGAATGAATGCTTTGTGGTTAATATAGAAGTCGAAGGATAGATTTTAAAGACTAATTATGGAAAGGGCTATATTCACTATCAGCCATTTCTATAGACCTGATACAATCTGGTATCGAGAATCTGGAATTAAGAATCCCAGTATATTTTCTAAGGAGCCCCAGAGAGAAGTCTTCACCTCACTGCCTCCTCATACCCCTTCCCCACCCTCCATCCAGACAAAGGGTAAGATGAAGTTCAAGCAGTACTAAGTAGAAATATTATAACATTAGATGTTTATCTAAAAATATAATAAAATAAAATAAAATGTAACAGCATAATTGGAACTTGAGTCAGGCACTATAAATGCTCTTATATGTTTATTTTTTTATCTTATAAAATTCATTCCAATCCTGGTATTTTTTAAAGATGAGAAAACTAAGCTTTATAGATTTTGGTTAATTTGCCCAGATCAAGTAGCTAGTAAAATCCAGAATTAGTCTTGAACCTAAGTCTGTCCGACCCAGACCTTAACCATCATATTCTCTAACTCCCAATACTCCAATTTGGGAAACTGCAAAAGCTATCCTTAGTCCCAGAGGTCTTCATAGCATCCTTTGAGGCTTCATTTCAATTGTATTGGGGTCAGTCACTCCCTGCACCCAGCCCCGCCTTCTTCAATTCTTTACAGGGATATCTTCTAGCTTGCTCCTGAATACCTCTCACTCAACTCTGTCTCAGAGGTTTGCTTCCAGGGAGGCAATGAAGACATATCATTTCATATTTCAGTTTGCTTTAAATGAATTAAATATCAAACATTATTATAAATTAATACATTTATAAATGATGGGAAATGAAATAACAATCTTGTTAACAGTTCAGGAAAAAAGTTCTTTGTACTACTCTTGCAACTTTCAGTAAAAATTATTCAAAGTAAAAATTATCTTTAAGATTAAAGATGTGTTCCAACTCAGAATGAGAAGTTCACCATCCATAAACTCTTGCAAAGAAAATTGCAAAGGATAAGTATCTACTTTAGAAGAAATTAAATGAAGAAAGGAGACGGTTTGAAAACAAAGAAATTGTTAAATATGTTGATCAAGTTAAAGAAATATTGACCAGTTTTTAAAAGACTAAATTTTAAAAAACAGCAATAGCAAAAGAAAGAAAGATAAAAATAAATTTTTCTTAGGTCTTATGTTGTTTGAGAAGATGTGTTGCTTACCTTCAGACTCGTTAAGTCTAAGATCTGCAAAAGTGTAGATATAGAATTTTTAAATTCAAATCAAACAGAAAGTGTAAGAGAGAAGAAAAAAACTATTGCCTAAGAAAAAATAACAAGTAAAAACATACTTAATTAAAACTCACAAAATAAATGGTGGAATAAGTCCGACTATATTGGTCATTTATAATGTCTATATATTTATATTTAATCAAAAGAATTATATTAAAAGTAAGCTAGCCATATTCTATTAACAAGAGGCATAACTAAACTAAGGGCATAGATTGTTTGACAAAAAGTGATGAAAAAGTTATTCATGTATATTATACAGAATGCTTTCAGCTGTAGGCAAATGAATGCCTAGCTAAGAGGCCTAAACAACAAAAACACACTGACTCGCTTAATAAGAAATCTGGAGATAGGTGGTCTAGGACTGGTTACACAGCTCAATGGTGATGTCGAGGACCCAGGCTCTATCTACTTTCCAATCCGCCATTTCAGTGTTTCTTAGCTATTAGCCTTCCTGGTTTCAAAATGACTGCAGTTTCTACCATCATCACTTCTCACTTGATAACATTCCTCAAAAAGGGAGGGAAAAAGGATTTCTCCCTAAGTGTCTATTTATGGAGGAAAAAAGTATTTTCTAGGACCAGATGGCAGACTTCCTTTTATATTTCTTTGCCTAGAACTGCATCACATGGCCATCCTTAAATCAATTCCATCTGAAGAGCATGAGATGACTAAAACTGGCTTAGCCCGCCATGAGTCAAGAAAGGATCTGAAAGGGCACCTAAGCACTTTTGCTGCTCAGATCTAAACAAAACTGAAGTTCCTAACAAGGAAGGAGAGACTGCCTTTGAGTAAGTAACCAACTTCCTCAAAGTGTCTATCACCTTTAGCAAGCACTAACCAAACTAAAGTGCTTATAGCGATATTGATACAAGACAAAGTGAACTTTAAGACAATAATTAATAAAGGAGAAGGAGTAGTACTAGCTAGTGACAAAAAGGAACAATTCACTTGGATGATATAAAAATGATGAACCTTAACACAGCCTTAAATTAAGCAAAAGCAGAAAAAAGATAAGCAAACAAGTGGTAAAATTACCATAGTTCCCCTTTATCCATGGTTTTTCTTTCCAAAGTAAATTTCAGTTACCTGTGCTCCACCATGACATCATCATAATCACCAGAATCACCAGAAGTAGATAATTTCCGATGTATCATTGGGAAGTTGATAGTAGGCTAAAGCTACATCACAATGCCTACATCATTCCCTCACTGCATCTCATCACTTAGGATTTTATCATCTCATCTCATCACAAGAAGAAGGGTGGGTACAGTACAATAAGATATTTTTGAGACAGAGAGACCACATTCACATAACCTTTATTACAGTATATTATAATTATTCTATTTTATTATTAGTTATTACTGTTAATCTCTTATTGTACTTAGTTTATAAAATAGACTTTATCTTGGATATGTATATATAGGAAAAATACAGTATATATAGGGTTCTGTACTATCTGCAGTTTCAGGCATCCACTGGGAGGTTTTGGAATGTATCCCCAAAGGATAAGGGGGACTACGGTACAAAGAGAAATTAAATCTCCCACAACATACGAGAGATTATATTTGCCCACACCCACACTGCGGATCTGTTATTTGGACTAACTAAATATGATATAATTAACTCAGCATGGGGGTGGACCTGGAGTCAAATGTAGGAGACAGAAATATTCTCTGCCATGAAGAAACTGTAGGTAGAAAATATGAGGCAAAGGCAAAGCCAGTGAGGGACACACTGCTGTGACCTGTCAATAGATCCAGAACCGGGGAATGGGTTTACTACCTGAAGAAGGGACCTGAGCAAAGCCTCACTATGCACCTATAGCATAGTGTTTTGCTGAGATCTAGCATAGAGCGCGGGAAAAATGTGTTTAGCCATCTTGACCATTCACTAGCTGTGTGACCTTGGGCAAGATATTTAACCATTTTGTGCCTCAATTTCCTAGTAAATGGAGATAATATTAATTTTTGTATGTTTTCAAGGCTATTAATTATTACACGTTAGGTTTTTTGTTTGTTTCTTTGTTTGTTTGTTTACTTTTTACTACATTCATCCTCATTTTATGATTTTCCAGGACATTTACTTTCAGGTAGATTCTTCAAAGTAATGAATAGATCAATGAATGTTTGTTGGTGACTAATTGGCTGTAGGAATGAAGGAAAGCGATAAACTCTAAACCCTATTTGACGGGGAGAATGTGAGCGCAACAATAGCACTAAGGTGTGTAGGAGAGTGTACTGACTGCTCTGTCTGATGATGCTACCCCTGCTGATGAAGAGCATCGCTTTGTGCCGGAGCCGGCTCACACCTGCTCACCAGAGATGGTTGTTACATTTTCAGAAATTTTGTAAGCCAGTTCTTAATCACCATTATTTAGAATTACGTTATATAAATAACGCATATATAATAAAATAGATTCTATTTTTAAAAAATAAATAGTGAAAATTCATCACTTCCAATCACTACATTTTACTACTATCTATACTCTTGAGTTATTGCTGTGTATTGTATTTGTTTGGAAGGAGTGTTATGTAAGGGTGTACTACAGGTCTGCATTCAGTGATATCACCACTGGGAACTTAAAATCCCCCATGGTGAGAATATTTACACCATGAAACTGGCAAAACACTACAAATCAGGGCTTGATTTAGTGTTCTGTGATTGTCTAGACTTAAGAAAGTGTTAATAAGTTAATATGTTAATAAGATAGATTAAATTTAAAAGTGTGTCATGTCTGTAGCCATTACATTGTAAAGAGCACAAACAATTGCAGAAATATTCTTACTGTATATGAAAACCATTTTCTAAGTAAGCAGAAGAGCTCATCATTGACAAATAAGAGAAGTTCTGACATATGTCTTTATTGTCTCATTTCCATCTCACTGATGAATGTAAACAAAACTATCAATGAACATTTGTGTCAGAATGACACTCAGTTATTAATTGCAACTATAGTGGCTACAAATGTGAGTTGGGCAAAAATCTTTGAAACATTTTGTGAGAATCACTTGCCTATTTGAAATTTACAATAAAGAGCATTGTGTAGTTTATTATTTGTAAATTATGTTCTTTATGTACATAAAATTTATAATTAACAAAGACATATATGAAAACTTTTAATTCTAAAAAGGTGGTTGTTCACTATTTAATAGCATATCACGGTGGCGATTACGCAGGGCATAGTATGAAAATGAAATATTGTATGTTTTTCTTTTTTAATATTATCTAGATTGTACACTGAAAGTTAGTGCTTGTCTTGAGACATACGCATGTGTGTCTGATTTAATGGTTACCTATTGGATGATCAGGAAGGACCTTTACTCTGCTTTACTTTTCATCGCACATAAACCTGGAAAAATCTAGTCTGTCCTGGACTCTTCTACAAAATCCTCCCTCTATTTCCCACCCAATGGTAGTATTAGTAAACCTAAATGGCTCCTATTTGGGAAAATGTACCATAGGGTTGGCAGTACCAGCATAGTAAGAGGTATTAGAGACTTTTCTCTGTGGAGGTTTGAAAATGAAGCTCCCAACAGGGACCCGAGCACATGGGTCAAGGGTGTGTTCATCAGGTGACTCCCTCTGAGGACTAAACTTGGAGTGGTAACAGAGGGTGGGTGCCTTGCCCCACTTCTTCTGAGGTCACATCCTATTTTTGAGGGGTGATCCAGGAGTTTCAGGGACAAACTGAGATATAGAAGTGGGCATAAGGTGCTCACAACTGGCTAGACTAATGGGAAAAGCCAGCCTTTGCCTAAATATGCACTACAATGGGAAGAATGTAAAGGTTTTGTAGAGAAGTTTGTAGAAAATCTTGTTAGAAGCTGAAAGAAGCCTGATGCTAGAAGTTTGCATAGAAGTTTCATGAGAAGCTAAAAGGGGAAATGTAGCTAAATCAGACAAAGGGAAGTGCAAAACACATGTGGGTTGTTATTAAGATCAGCTGTGCCTATGAGGAGGCAAGGGAGCCTAGAAAAAGGCATGTGAACATGGCCACTTCTATGCTGAAGAGCCACCATCCCAGGCCCAGGGAGGACACTTACCTTCTTAGAAGAAGATAAGTTGCAGGAGGGAGACACCCATTGGACATAGAGAATTGAGAGAGAATGAGCACATTGTGGGAGAGGGGAGGGTACATGTTCAACAATGAATAGGATCGAAACAACTTAGAAGACAAAGTACTTCGGAGGCTGATGATGGTCCACAATTTGCTTCCCGTAGAACTTTCTTTCCTTGGCTTTCAAGACCTGCCATCCTGATCCTCTGATAGCGTTCCTCCAGTCCACTCAGGGGTGATGAGCAGACCTTGAGTGGCAAGGCACATTGCTGATCATTAAATAAATCCTTGAAAGAAAAACAGAAATGGCGGCTAAGACTTTTATAAATAAAGGGTCTCTGTTTTACCAATTTTATTTCTTGCAAAATGATGATGTGAGGAAAAAGATAAACTGTTTGCCCAGTTCTGGACTCCCAAACTCTGGGGAGAGACGGATGCTGATTTTAGCTGTGTTTTGGGGTGGGATACCTTTTGGGCAAACAGTCACTACCCTGTGTCTGAGAGCTATGACTGGCCCTCTGTGTCCTCCCCACTTCCTTGACCAGGGACCAAGGTGGTTTGGACTGAATGATGAGCGCCATCTGCAGGTAGAAAACTGGAGACAGGAGAAAGTATCAGAACACTGTTCAGCATCATTATGGATCAGAAATAAAAGCCCACTAAACTCTCTTTGGCCCATCTCTGGTTTGTTTCATCCTTAAATTTAGGTTCATTGTCATTAAGAGACAACATGTCAGGTCCAGCTCTGCAGGGGTAAGCAGCTCTAATTTGGGCAGAGTCTAAGAGACCTGACCACCTCCTTCACAGAGAAAACAGAGTCCATCTGTGGAGAACTCCACACTCTCTCATCAAGTCACTCAGAATTACCACATCTGTACTCCATCTCTGCCTTGTTCCTGGTGCAGTGGGAAACGTGTTCCCCTCCTAAGGTGAATGCCTCTAGGATCTCCTCCACCTTCTCCCAGAACTGGTGTCTTCACCCTTCCCTTCACTTCTATCTCTCACGATCTAAACATGCCTAGGACTCTTCTTTCTTAAAATATTTAAAAGGCCAGAAAAGAAGCATAACAACTGTCTGATCCTATAATCCAATAAGCTGCTGCCTAAATCTTTCTTCCCCTTCACAGTCACACTTCTGCAAAGAGCTGGCGGTGCTTGCTGCCTCCACTTCCTTCCCTTTCTTTCAGTCTTCCACCCATCGCCATCTCCGTCTCATGCCCCCTCACTAGGAGACAGTGCCAGGTCCCCAGAGTAAGAGATACTTCTCTCACCTGACGCATTAGAAGTGTTGAATGATAATCTCTCCTTCTCACTGGAAATACTCTTTTATTATGGGTCAAGGATACACACATTCCTTAGCCTCTCTCCTACATTTCTGGCTTTCTCTTCTGGTGGATGTCACTATTATGTGGCCTGATGCTCAGGCCAACTGTGGATGACCATGGAGTCATCTCTGAGCATCTTTTCTGGCTTCCCACATCCTTCAGCAAGTCCTCAGTGTTGCGGTCACTATTCTGACAATTAACTGATTGTTGAAAGAAGTTCCCCAATGGGCCCCAAACAGTCTAAAGACAGTTTGATGAGCCTTTATATTTTCTTGTAAAATGTCGCCCTGTGGCAAAAAGAAAACCGTGTGCTTTTACGAGGTCTTGTGACCGGAAGCTGCTGATTTCACCTGCGGCCCCGTGAGTGGCACATGAGTCCTGAGCTTAGTTAGGAACCGGTGCACGCAAACGGACAGAGGGGCCAGATGTCTGAGGATGACCAGCCTTCGCTATGGGCTCCAGATGATGGGGAAGATTAGGGGTGAACAATCAAATCCTGGCCTGCTGTTTACAGTCAAAGGTAGAATTTAGTGGCTGGGCGTTTACCTGGAAACGAAAGCGAAAAATCAAAAAAACCGCCCGGATTTGCGGAGGAACCGGCAAGCCAGGCTAGAAGAGCAGAGCTGAGGATGGCTGACCCGGCTTCTTCCCGCTGCTGGTCGAGGCGTCCTGGGGCTCCGACCCCCCGAAGAACTTGAGCGCCAAGTTGCAGATGTACTTCCAGAGCCCAAAGAGATCGGGAGGCGGGGAGTGCGAGGTTCGCCAGGAGCCGGGGCACCCGGCCCGTTTCCTGGTGCTCTTCCGGGAGAACGGTGAGGGGCGCCCGGGGCGGGGGTGACAGGGGACAAGCCGGCTCTTTCCCCAGGGGACACTTGGACCGGGGGGCACGCAGCGGGAGAATCCGCCCGGCCCCAGAAGCAGCAGCATCTGCGGGGAGAAGGGCGTGTTGCAGAATGGAACAGAGTGCGGGGCACGGGGGAGCAGGCGGGGCGTCGCGGTCCCTCCCATTGCGCTTCGGAGCCCGCTCAGGTGCTGCCTGCAGGTAGCGGCAGAACCGGCAAGGCAGAACACAAAGGCGCTGACTGATAGGATAGCAAGTCACGCACCTGTTTCCAAGGCTGCGCAGTGTGTTCATGGCAGAGTTGCCATTCCATTTTTGTCTTCTACCCGTAAAAGCAGCAGTTTGAGAGCTCTAACGGTTTATGAGAACAGGATTTTATGGGAAGAGAAAGTTTCCAGGAACAGTCACATCCTGACTCCTGAGGCTGAATTCCGTACCTGATAGGGCAGAGACCCGGGAGGGCTCTTCAGATGCGGGCATGCGGCAGGAGTAAGCGCTGGGGCCAGGAGAGCACAAGGCATCTTCAGGGACCCGGCAGGGCGGCTTGGCTAGCTGGGGATCTGGAACATGTGGCTCTGGGGACTTTTGTAAGGTTACAGCGGGGGTCTCTTATAGTTTAAAATGTGTAGGCTTTCTGTTCTGAAACCTCCTTTTTTGTGTGAAGAGGTGAGGAGGAAAGTTGAATTGAGTTGATAGAGGGTCTTGTGTGACTTAATAAGTTTGAACTTTACCCCACCGGTAGTTAGGGGAGAAACATGTCCAAATTACTTTGGGGAGATAAATTTGGTTGAAAATAAGAACATTGATTTCTGTCAGGAGAGACTATGAAAATGAGACTTTTGAAGAGATTCATGCAGTGTTCTACATGAGGACAAGTGAGTCCTTTGCAATTAAAGTCAATGTGGGATAGAAGATATCCCTATTCCTGTACTGTTCTGGATTTGGTAACTGGTTCTATGGGAATGGCCAATGCTCCATTTGAAATGGAAAGGGAGGGAAACCCCCTTTTATTTCTGTTAATTTTTAGGCGGTGAAGGAAAGGGGTTAAACAATATAAGGAATCATGGGGATTTCCCTGGGAGGCATGGAGATTCCCAGTGCTTCTGGGGTCACCTGGGAGAGTGGCAGAGACACTACCTAAAATCACATCGTCTGCACGAAATAGAGTTATTGGAGGGGGACGGCAGCGTGCTGTTGGTCCACACTCAGTTTTGAAGTCTGCAGGTACCTCTTCCCTCAGTTTCAAGGTTGCCCTCCGACTGGATTGAATGTGTTTTGGAGTTTCCCAAGTTGCAGGAGGGAATTTCCCTTCCCACAGCCAGTTAGTTGAGCAAGGGAGTTCTCCCTTGTCCAGCTTGCTGTTGCCATTTAAGAAAGGGGGAGGACAAATTCCCGCCAAATATCTGCTTGGTTAAGACACCCACCTGGCTCTGTGCTGGGAGACCTGCTGCTCCCAGAGCGTGCACTGTCTCCACTGGAACCTCATAGGAAAGGATGTAGACAACCCATGATCCTGCCTGTCTATGGGTTCGGAGAAGCATTTGGGCCAGAGGGGAAGCAAGGAGGCTTCCAAGGCCCTGAGAGCAATTGAGGTGCTCTAGGCGTGGATCTAGAAAGGAGAGATGAAACCCAGAGAGAGAGGGGTGCACAGATCAATGTGAAGGAAGGGAAGCGGACCGGGACAGGAGCTTGCTTGGCTCAGGGTCTTTATAAATCAAAGTACCAAGTTTTCTAAGGATTAGTCTCACCAAGGAATGCTGAGAAGGGAAGCTGTGCAATATTAAGTCATTTCCTCAAGGGATGTTACTACTTTAGTTCCAACTATTAACATCAGCCTGGGCTTGGCACGTAGGGACCCGTCTTTCTTCTTCAGCATCCCGTTATCCTTAGGAGTAGTTCTCAAATTGGGGCCACAAACCCCCTGCATCCTGACTCATAGCAGGTTAAACAGACACAGCCCCAGATGGTCACATACACTCAGCAGCCCTGAGTGTGGCTGGGTGGGAATCTGCACGTTGAACCAGCACCCCAGGTGGCCCTGGTGTGCTGAAGTTTGGGAATCCCTGCTGTTTGTTGATGACCCTGAATGAACAAAAAGGGAAACGATTATAGAAAATACAAACAGCATAAAAATACAACCAGCACAATATGTGATGTTGTGATGATAACATGATTCTGTTCTAGCCCTCAGAGCAGAACAGTCTCCTGCCAGGCTTCTTTCTTCACGTCTCCCAGCCCATGACCCCCTTCCCCCACCCCCAGGCTGCTCCAATGGGCCCTTCGTGTTACCCTCGGTAAGGACATCTCAAACTTATGCAGCTCAAGACCTTTTATGGCCAAAGTTCTTGCAGGAGTGGAAAGTCCCTATTCAGTTTCAGTTTCCTACCGGAACAACCACTCTCTCAGCGAGCTGTCAGAAGTTTGCTAACAAGGACTGACCCGCCTTAGCAGTCCTAGGGCAGGAGTTCTGCAGAAATACCCTCTCTCTCCACACCAGGACGTGGCTTCAGCAGGTACAGGCATAATGTAACACGATTTAGTCATATAATTCCCGTGATAAGAACAAGCCCATCAGGATTTCTCTGTAGAAATTACTGTATAGCATACAGGAACTATTTAGAAGCTGTATTTTACTTTTATATAGTTTATCGAATTTCTGAAAACTTTAGTATAAAATAACTCAGAAGATTAAACCCCATTCCTGATGTGTACATTTATGCCCTTTCTGGTCATAATTTGGCTCCTGATTATTGTCCGCCTCTTTTCGGTAAGGGATCCCATCTTCTCTTTAAATAAAAGTAAATGTGGTTGGTGTAAGGTTGGTGCAGATGGGAGATGGTCCACATGGGTCAGGGTGGCGGGACATCAGAGTGGACCCTCATTTTCCAGCCAGATTCACGTTCTTCTTGTTGGGGAACACTTACTGATCCTGTACCATCTGCTTTCTTCATGATAGCATACATATTGCACAGAACAGACTGGCACACTTCGATACCTGGATAGGTTTATGGAAGTCTGGGGACTAATAAAAGGAATTCATCACAGAAGTCCATGAGTCTGGACAACTGGCTTAAAACTTTGCTTCCTCTCCGGCTTCAGGGGTCTTATCCTGTCCTCGCTCTAGTTAAGGCAGCCCCTTAGGAGTACATGTGAAAATATCTGCCCGCCCATAAAGGGTGAAACTAAGGTCTGGCATTTCTTCTCGTATTGTTTCGAGGTCTGTTTCATCAAGTTGGCATCTAGATGAGGCCTCACTTCCCCCACCCCTTCATAGATGGTTCAAGTGGAAAAGCTATTCAAGCTCCTTGTTTTGAAAGATTGCTACCTATATCCTGGGCCTCATCAGGCCAACATTATCAGAGTACACTATAGCAGAGCTGTGCCTGTGAACAGTACAGCACTTTCAAAGGTTCCCTTCATGCTTCCTGGACACGCCTACTTGTCAAAACTCACACATTCTCAGCCTACTGATCTCACCTAGTCTAAACTCACACATTCTCAGTTGTTCTTGTTTCCCCTTTCCCTATCCGGCTGGTCTTTCTTATAATTATAATT
This sequence comes from Eonycteris spelaea, assembly GCA_003508835.1. Taxonomy (NCBI): domain Eukaryota; kingdom Metazoa; phylum Chordata; class Mammalia; order Chiroptera; family Pteropodidae; genus Eonycteris; species Eonycteris spelaea. The sequence continues at coordinate 624,589 of PUFA01000398.1, forward strand.
TAATTTACATAGCTTTTGTGGTGGTTATAAAATTCATTCACAGACACTAGTTTGAATGAGGTAAGAGACTTAAGAGTAGTTAAGGTATTTCCTGAATATCGCTCATCTCTTCATGGCAGAGTTGGAATTTGAATCCAGGTTTTTGAACACTCCTGTCCACTGTTTTTTCACCGCAGCCCAAGTGCCTGATGTGTTAATTTTTGACAAAATCTCTCCCATCCCTTCTTGTCTACTCCCTTTACTAATGAATGGGAATCTCTTCTGTTCACAGGTCAAAGAATTGATCGAAACAATTCTTTTTAATAATTCTTTTTAACTAAGTTCCTGGCCCTTCTGTTCCTGGTCACCTATGTTACCATCCTAAAAGATGGCTTTTATTATGCTATGCCCCAGCAGCCAGTCTTCACTGGCTCACCATGAGGGATGCTTTAATTACTTCCCTTTACTGTAGAATAAATATTGCTTCCTTTCTGCGTGCCCACTGAGCATCAGGTACTCTATTAAATTCTTCATTTTAATCCAACTTACACCTACATAAGACAGTCTTCATTAATTACTTATTAATATTCAAGAAGACTGAGGTTTTTGAACATTCTTAAGGTAAAATAAGTTTAAATTGTAATTCAAATCCAGTTCTGCTTGTCAAACTTTTCCTCTTTTTGCCACACACGTTTCTTGGGAAACTGACCCAGCCATTGATTGATGATGACAAAGCCTATGGAAATCATGGAATAATATATGTGAATAAAGATTTTTTAACAGTTGGCTTTTATATATATATATTCAGTTCTGCAGAAAGTTCTGGAGAGAGAGAACCACGAGTTAGTATTACCAGGAAAAGGAACATTCAAGTTAACTGTCCAGTTGCCCACGGCCCCAGATGATGTTCAGGATGCCTCTGAAGGGAAAAGTCCAATAAAAGTAAGTAACAAAGTGAATAAAAGGGAAGTAGGGTGTTTTCTCAAAGTGTGGGATGGGAAGCACAATGAGGAAAATCTAGTGGAGTGAGAAGTACAAATCGGTCAGGAGTGAGAAAAGCCACTTACAGATGTGGAGGAAGTGAGAGTGGTGGTAGAGCAGGTATGGAATAGTAGGCGGCAGTTCCGTTTGATTTAGACACTTGCAAAAGTCAAGATATGGGAATTATAATAAGGGTGTTTTGAGATGTAAAGTTTGAGGTCTGTTCATCCTGGGTGCTCTTAACCTGGAACTTGCTGTACTTGTTTTATTTCTACATTGTTTTGTGGGGACAGTGATCCATATCGCATGTGCCAAGTATTTCCTCAGTATAAAATGGCATAGTGATAGCATCTATCTCATTCGATTGTTGGATTGCTGTGAGATTTAGATGAGGCAGCCTCTGTAAAGCAAATGGCAAGGGGTTATTCATAGGAAACACTCAATAAATGTTAAATGAGAAAAAAATGTAGGTCTTACCCCATTCCCCAGACACTTGGTGTCCCTTGGAGTTTCTATTATTTGTGAGTCCCTTTTATCAATGGTTCTTGTGCCACTACACAGGAGGTCCATTCAACAGCATCGTTGCCAGAGCTTTTCATCATAGTTTCTATTGACCCTACATCTCAAAGCTGTTCCCAGGCACATTTTCTTAATGTAAAGAATTTATTAGTAATTTATTAATGCTACTTTATTCTTTGGATTTCAGGAATCTAAGACCAAAGAAAATGCCAAAGAACCAGGTAAGGTCTCAGTTGAGATGACTGGCCTTCACCAGGCAGTTTTGCTTTTATTAAAGATGGCACTTGTAGACATCATCCTTATTTTCTTGACTTCACAAGGCAGAGAATGCTTGGAGATGCCTTGGACAGCATCATGTACATACTCTCAGAGAGCTTTGAAGAAGGGAAACACAGGGAATGCCCCTTTGCTGTGAGGGCTCAGATCAAAAAAATGGGAACAGCAACCTCTGTGGGGACTGGGAGACACCCTGTAACTGAGGGAGGGCAACGGGCGTGCCTAGAAGGCGGTGACGAAATGACCTTTAGAGCCCACCTGTGCCCAGCTGCCATCAAGAAGCGAGGGCATGACGTGTCAGTGGGTGCTGTGTGTGGCTAAGTTTGTTTCTGAGCACTGGGTGTGGAACGTGCTGTCCTCTGGAGCCACAAGAGGAAGGTGTAGGTCCTTTGGATGAAAACTTCTGAGTGTTGGGGGCAGCAGCTCTTCTCATCCCATCTGCTGAGGGAAACAGCCTGAAATCTAGTAGCTTTTGCAAACTCTGCTGCTTAACTGGTATCTGGGTGTTGGCCTGTAGTAACACCTGACATCTACTAAAGAAGAGACTAGTTTTCCTGGCTAAGCATCCTCTTTTAAAGGGAAGGAAATGATGAACTGTGTTGAATGGCTGAGCAAGAGAGATAAAGTGATACATATATCCAGATCTGAGGGAAAAGGAATTCCAAAAAATGTGTAAATGTTGTCCTCTAAAGCTGAAATTGTCTTGAGAACATGTTTAAATTTTTCAAAAATAAAAAAAAATTGGCGCTGGGAAGAGGACTGCCTTTACTTGGTAAAACGCCTGGTAATGATATGAATATAGATAGTTTTTACCTAACATGGATGTCCTGTTAAACGGTAGAATCTAGTATGTATGGTTTTCTTAAGAAGATTACGATTCTCATGAGATGGGATTTTTAGGGGGGTCTCTTTAGAATAGTTCATGTTTACCATTCTTCAGATATTGAACTTGCTCACTCTGCTCTGATTTTCATTGCGACTCCTTAAATTCTTATCTATTTCTTAGAAGATGCATTAAGTGCTGTACCCTCAAGTTCAATTTTAGACCAGGAATCTGTTTTATATTTGTACCTGTACCATTTCCTGCAACTAGAATTTAATAAAGTCTATGTTTCTTATGTTTCATAGATTTTACCCTAACTCTGCCATAACTGATTTGTTAGCACTGCTTCAGATTTGCTTAAAACTCCAAGTGTACGTATTCTTAGGGACAGCCATCCAGCTCCACACCACCCATGGATTTTTCATTGTCCTGGAAATTTTAGACCCATTTACTAAACTATTCTTACCTTCTACCTGACCCAGGCTCTAATGATAGTAACCAACCAGGAAGATGGGTAACCTGTCTTCAACAAGTTACTTAAGTTGGCCCTTTTAAGAGGTGAAGAACAGGTCCTTTGTTTAATAGTTGCTCCACAATGACTCCTGACAATGGCTCTAAGGGTAGCACTCTTGAAAGTAATTGGAGTGGTGTAGACAATTTTCAGAACTGAGCAAAATGAGTATAGAAGGGGGTTCCCTACTAGGTCTCATATCTCAGGGATGAGAAGAGCAAAGGATGCTATACCATGGCTAAAACCCAGAGCTTCAAGTTAAAGTTTGACAGGCAGTTGACAGAGCAGGGAAAGGTCAGTCAAGGCACACACCAGCATCAGGAGATGTGAGCTTTAAGCCAATGTCCAGTTCTAGGCCTAGCCAAATTGGGCTGGGCATGAAAGGTGGAAACCAGCCAGTGGAAGAACCAGGAGAAGAGAGATGAGTAAGAGCAAGGAAATACTGGTTACCTGTGGTCAGGAAATCCTGTTTTTTTTCAAGTTTTTTTTCCAGCTGGACTCTCCTCTAAATAATAAACCTTGTGTCTGACCTTTCTGTTGGAAAATATGTTAGAGCCAACATGTCTGAAGCCATCTGTATCATCTGCCTCCCTGAACCAGTGCCCTCTTCTGACTTCCTTTTTTCTCTTGAAGTTCATAACCTGTCTACCCATTACCTACTAGAAATTTCAGTCATCTTTCCTTTTAAAGCTTTCACATACATTAGTCACAGAGATTTGTCAATTTTTTTTTTAAGTTTTCCTTATCCATTGCTTCCTCACTTTAGGTTCCTGTTATTACCTCAAAACTCCAGCATGGCAGGAACACCCTGCTTAGTCTTTTCTGTATCTGATGTTCTTGTCCTTAAATCTAACCAGTCCTTTGTACTGTTGCTGGATATCTGGTCATCCTTTTCACAAAAACCTTCCCTGACTCACCCTTACCACCAACTGCAAGATAAAGTCCAGATGGTGTTCTTGATGAAACTGACTTTTCTGACCCACTTCTTAACGCTTCTGCACCTAAGTGCTTTCTATCATTCAGGTCTCCATCTCCTGAGTAGGTTAACGCAATCACGACAGTATGTATATTTTTGCTGCTCACAATGCTCCACCCCACTTTCTTCTATCTAAATTCTATATACCCTTCAAGATCTACTCAGCTTCCTCCTCTTCTCTAAAGCTTTTCCAAGCCAACCCAATCCCTTTATCTCTCTTTTCTGAAATCCTGGCTTGACCGCTGATGCTCTTTGTTCGGCAGTTAACCGAGCCTCCCTGTGATGAAGCTTCTAATTGTCATGGCATTAGAAAACTACATTGCTGGAAAGGCTCTTACCATTCATTTGGTTCGATACTGTCATTTTATAATTAAGTGATGTGGCCTAGGTCACATGGCTAAAGAGTGGTGGAGTCAGGGGTTGAACTCGAATAGCCTCACCCCCAGCCCAGTAGTCATTCTGGTTTGTCATGCCTGTCTCACTGAATGCTAGTTTATGTCATTATTGAATCTTTAAGCTATTTTTTTTTATTTGATGTGAACATATATGCATGAAGCTACATTCAGCATATGGCAAGAGGATTTGTTGAGGTGCTCTAACTGCTGTCACAAACAATCCCCAGATCAAAGTTCACTGTAGTTGACACCTAAGATGGTGTGGAGAGTCCAGACTGCTTCACACAGTCATTTGGGAACCCAGCCTCCTTCCATCTTTTGATACTCTTTTCCTGATATGAGGCCTCCAAGGTCACTGCAAGGGAGAGTGGAGATCCATATGAAGGAGATGTGTATTGGCCATGCTTGAAAGTGGAACTCGCCACTTCCCCCAAATTTAATTATCCACATGAACTCTACTGTAGGAATTGAATTGTCGGAAGTCTGGGAAATGTTTCGCAGTTAGAAAACAAAGTAGATTTGGTGAGCACATGGCATTTTGCTGTGCCATAATAAACATTTACAAATATCAGATCCCTTTCTCATTTTTCTTGAGTACTGCCATTAGAAAATTTGTAAATTCCTTATTTAATGTTTTTTGTGTGCACCCCTCTCCACACATCTCGATTGAATAGTTGCTTGAAGAATGGCTAAAATTCATATTGTACCCATCATGCTTTACTACACTGGACAAGTGTAGAGTGAGACTGACCTGATGCATATGAATGACTCAGTATAATCAACACTAGAGAGGAACAGGCTGTCTGGAATGATCGCTCTTCAGTGAGTTTGATGTATACCTACAGCTCTCTAGGTCATTTTACCTTCTATTTGTATCCCTTAGTCATTCACTGCAAGTGTCCTTTTTTTCTCTCTCTCTTCAGTGATAGGAACTTACTGCTTTTCAGAGCATAATGTGTTAGATGATGCCCAAACATCAGTTGTTCTTGCTTTCCTGCAGTGGTCCAAGCAGTAAATCTCCAATTTAGCAAACAGTTATTGAGCCTCAAGTATATAACATGTGCTAACAATACAAAGATGCATAAACATGTCCCTTCCTTTTGAGAAACTGAGTTCAATTATTATAATATGGTGCTGTGATAGAAGTATATGTCAGCAGAAAACATGTAATAAAATTGAAAATAATATAATAATAATAAGGTACATTTTATTTTTAATTAATTTAAGCAAAAAGCCTTCTAAGATCTGATTTTATTTGAGTTAGCCTAGAGACTGGGAAAGAAAGAGGGCAGCGTCTTATGATAATTTACTTTGCTAAGACCATGGTAGTAAATATAACTTCTTGACCTCTTTTGTATCCCTAAAATCAGATGCGTCAAAAGAACTGGATGAGAAAATCTCTCTCAATAGAAGATCAGAAAAAATGGAAGAGATTTCAGAAGAATGTGAAAATAGTCCCTCTTTGGTTGCATTTGAAAATCTCAACACAAATGTGACTGATATCATGTTAATCTTGTTGGTGGAGAACATAAGTGGCCTGTCCAGTGATGATTTTCAAGTGGAAGTAATACGAGATTTTGATGTCGCTGTAGTTACCTTTCTAAAATATATCGGTAAGATTAAGTGATTCTTCATTTGCCAGTCTTCTGTGCACCACACTTTTGGGACTTGGGATAACCAACTAATGTTTTCAGAATGTTTCTGAAAATCTGAGTCTTTTAGTGGCTAATAAGAGAGACTTCAAGTTAACATAGGTCCTTTTTTATTTGAAAGAGAAGCAAATTTGTTTTGAATCCAAAGTCTGGTATATTTAATAGATCAAACTTTATTGTATGAGTTGCGTGTGTGTGTGTGTGTGTGTGTGTGGTGTGTGTGTGTGTGTGTGATAGAAAGAGAGAAGAGAGAGACAGAAAGACAGAGACAGAGACAGAGACAGTGATGATTTTTCTACTCAGTTCAAAGAGACTGAGAAAGAGACAAAGAGACAGAGACAGAGACAACACACCCAAATAGAAGTCTAAATTCTAAGGTTATTAAAGTGATTCCAAGCAGAAGAGTCAGTGTTTTCACCTCGTTGGGAGAAGTAAATATTGATGTTACCAAATTGAACTTGAAGTTAATAATAATAATAGCAAGCACCCATATAGTGTTACTGTAAATTAGGTACTATGCTAAGCTCTTTCTATGTATTAATTAATTTCTTCCTTTCAACAATCTTTTGCAAATATTATTATTCCTCATTTTATACTTGAGACAGAGGTGCAGATAAATGGAAGAACTGGATTTGAACTCAGGCAGCACACCTCTATACAGCCTGTTCTCTTATCTCCTTTACCATGTATTTCCTTAATACTTTCATGGTCATCCACATATACAAGGAGCATGTGATGCAGAAAATGAATGCTCTTTGAGGTCTGTGTGAGGAGTCTGTGAATGATCTCTGAGATGGAAGAGCCATCTCCAGAAAGACAAGGAAAATTTTCAATTCGAGGCCCGCTCTATTCCATTGCCATGGAGGTGGAATGGTTAATTAAGAATGCAGGTCATGAAGTCAAAATTCTAGATTCTCCATTAAACTAATAATCTGTGGTTGGTCAATATACTACCTTCTGTGTGCCTTACTTTTCTCACCTATAAAATGGGAATAGTAATGCCTATCTGATACAGTTTCTGTGAAGATTAAATGAAATAATGTTTCATTATTTCATGGTACCTGAAACACAGTAAGGACTCAATAAAAAAAGCTATTCTTATTTCAAATTTATAATTATTTTTTATAAAGGTAAAACTAAATGGACTTGCTTTTGTTCATTGATCAAACAGTTGGACACCTGCCGTATGCCCTTGTCTAGGTGCAGTAGGTAAGGTACAGAGATAAATAATTCTTGGTTCTTGCTTTTGAGAAATTCATATGGGGAAGGGAGGAAACCCATGTGTAAATGAATAATGAAGATGCAAGAGGAGAAGCTGCCTTCTTCAGCTGTGAACAGCAGGCCATGGAGAATGGGAAGGAAGGAAACCCAAACGAAGTGGCTTGGTGCCTACTCCCCTCTATGAAGTATATGCTTCAGTAGTGCTAGTCTATCAGGTCCCAAATACACTATGTTGTGTCATGCTGTTGCTGTTCTCTCTGCTTGAAATATTTTCTCCCCTTATCTGTCTGGTTAAACCCCTCTTCATCCTTCAAATCTCAGGTCAGTGACTACTTACTCTGGGAATCCTTGTCTAAGTGCCAATAGGCCACTTGTTTGCTTTTAAGAGATCCTCCCTCCTGGGCAGTGAATGTTCAAGAACTTGTTATATTTGTCACTCTATCCAAGCTCCTAGCACAGTATATTGTGGGCCCACAATCAATATTTATTTATTTGAAAGAGATAATTGAGCTGAGTCTTGAAGAAGGAATAGAATCAGGATAAAAATTGGAGAAGGGCATTTCAGGCACAGGAAATGATATGTATGTATGTATGTATGTATGTATGTATGTATGTATGTATGTATATATGAAAGCAAAAGAGAGTGGGTTTTCAAAGTAAACACTAGTTCTTTTGGGGTGTTTTTTTTTTTTTGGTACTATAAAATAAAATAAATGACAAAGATAAACCAGAGGTGATATTTGGAAATTAGTTTGGAGTCAAATAGCCAAGGGCATTGTAAGCCTAGCAAAGAGTGTGGACTCATGCCTGGAGGTAATGGGGAGCCATTCGAGAACTTGAGGATGCAGTGAAATGAGGATGTTTGTGTTGTAGAGAAACTACGCAGGTGGCAATGTCAAGGAGGGTTGGAGAGGGTTGTGAGCAAAGGAGGGACACAGCTCAGTGGTCATAATCCAGGTAAGATATTCACATATGCATCGTTGTTCAGAGACAGGAAGTGTTAAGCATGTCGGTTCCCATTTAGGGATTAAAATCTTACATCTAGGTCCACTCTTTATCTCAATATTCAGACAGTTTCTCTGTATAATGTAAAAATATAAACATAATTTTCTGATTGATTAATTGATTTTGGTTTGTAGATCCCATGAAATTTGTTGATATTTGTGCCACGCACCATTCAGTGAAGCACCTTCAGCTTTCTCCAAGAATTCTGGAGGAGACAAAAACAATCAGGGTCGAAAACCTGCCGCCTGGTGTTGATGACAATAATCTGAAATGTTTTTTTGAAAATCCTCAACATGGAGGGGGAAAAGTTACCAGTGTCGAATGTTTTCCTGAAGAGAGTTCAGCTCTGATTGAATTTTTTGACAGAAAAGGTAATATCTATTAGCCTGATTTTGTAAACCTGGCATAATCGAAACAACTTTATCAGATCTTAACAATTATCAATTGAATTCCACTGTATTTTCTTTTTTATTCATATATTTCACTGGTAATCCAATTAGTAATTGAGTTCCTCTGAAATATGATGCTTAATGACTCCAGTGATTCAGATTTTAGAAAAGGAATGTTAAATTTTTGAAAGATATAAGGAGATTCTCTCATGAGTCTCTACCTATGATGAACTGACAATTATATAATTCTCAGAATCTTGGAAATACTGTATTAAAAAAAGAGATGATCTGCGTTTTAGCTGTACACTTGGTAGAAATTCTCAAATTAATTTCGATAAGGTTAGATAAAGAAACACTCAGAAACATGTACAGTTCCTATAACACTTTCACCTGTCAATGTCATTCAGAAATTAATAAGGGTGATTTCACATTATCAGTGGATGCCTGCAGGGTTGTTCTTTGCTTGACCCTGTGAAAACCATGTCTAGCTGAACTTTAGGGAAACACTTCTGAGGGTTTTAGAGACGTAGATTTCCAGCTGTCTGAGGCTCGTACAAAGTCAGCCTGGAGAGTTCATTGATGTTCAGAGGTCAGGCTAAGAAGTAGGAATTGGAGTGCCAGACTTCTTAGGGAAAGAAAGAACACAGTGCTTGGGATTAACTGGGGGATTCCCCATGAACAAAGGGCACTTTCAAAGGTTCCATTTCACCTGACCTCTTTGCACCATCTGATTATGTTGACCAGACCTCTTCCTCTAGCCTCACTCATTTCATGTTCTCCACAGTCTGAGATACACTGATTTTCCCTTTCTCTGTGTCTGGTTGTTCCTTCTTACAATTGTGATTTACATAGCTCTGCAGGGTGCTACAAAGTATATTCACAGGCACTGCTTTATGAGCATTGCTATTACTGTAATCCCTATTTTACAAATGAAGAAAGGTTAAATAACTTGACCAAAGTTACACAGCTAATAAATGACAGAACAAAGATTTGAACTTGGGTAGTCTGGCTCATAATCTATGTTGTTAATTTCTCTACTTTTCCCCAATGTCCTGTTCACCTACGACATTAATTTTTCTTGTAGGATATTTCATTGCTTACAGTGCGTTGCCAATACTGAGGCAAACTGTAGATAAAGCTGTATTAAGAAGAGAATCTATTTAGCAATATTGTATTTTATGTAGATTATTTGAGAGGAATGATAGCACTTCCCTCTCAAACTACTTAGTTCAGTTTAAGAAAATCTTAATAAGGCTAGTCTTATTAAATATCCATTGCAGGTGAGTTGTGTTTTCTCTTTTGGTTTGGTTTGGTTTGTTTTTGCTATGTTTTCTGCCACAGTATCTCACTGAATCCCCATGCTAACCAGCATGGTTAGATATAGTTACTCTTTCTTTACAGAGAGGAAGCGGGATGGAGAATTTAAGGCACATTAGGGTGACATCTGTGATGGTTCTTAGGTCAGATAGGCCCAAATTCCAATCCTGCTTTGGTGCTTACTAGCTTTGTAATCTAGCAAGTTCCTTTAACTCACAAAAGCGTCTTTTCTCTCCTCTGTAAAACAGAGTTCACATTACTACTTACCTGAGAAAATGTTGTGAGAATTAAATGAGATTATACCTGCAAAGCACTTGGCATGTGGTGGGTGCAGTACATGGTGGTAGTCACTGGTGCCGCCCAGGCTCAGAACCTAGGGGGCCATTTTGGGAAGTTGAAACTATGTGTCTAGACCTTCGAAGGCCGTTTTATTATGTCTTGCTCAAGGCCTAAGAGCCAATCATGCACAGGTGAAGTTATTTTTAACATCTTTCCAAAGGATGCTATTTTAATCCAAGTTGTTATTGAAATTCATTCTGATTTCTTTCCTTCTTAGACTCCTTGCACCTGTCTAATAACTAGCACAAAATGAGGAGGGGCTTCAAGGAGAGGAGTATCCACCCTCCCAACACATACACGCAGACATGTATATATCCCACCCTAGGGACTGTCCCAGTAAAAGTGGCAGGAGGGCATTATAGCAGGGATGGGAGAGGTGTAGATTTACTGAATCAGAGTCTCTGGGCAGGGCTCTCTGATGACTATGAGATGACCTTGGGTTTAGAATCCCTGGTAAAGAGTCAAGAGCATTCAGACAAAGACTTGAATCTTAGCTAAAATACTTACAGCCTACAGGACACTGTTCAAGTTATCTAACTTTTCCTAGTCTAAGTCTTATCATTTGTAAATACAGATGATAATAATAGTGTCTCTATCTCAAAGGGTTGTTGTGAGGATTAAATTAATTTGATACATGTAAAGCACTTAGAATAGTGTCTGACACATGGTTAGCTATGATATTCATTATTGTACTCCTCTCCCTAGAAGTATTAATGGAATCTAAGTCATCTATGAAGCCTGAAGTTGTCACGTGTACAAAAAGCAGCAAATAGCATGATTGTTAGATGTGCTTTGCTTTGAGCACCAAAATATTCTTTACACTGGGGCAAACATTTCTCCATTTGTGAACAAAGTCCTATTTATTTCTTAATAGGAATGGTGATATATCAGTATTATCAGGAAAACAAAATAAAACAGAATTTTAACATAGAGTGATCTTGGCTACAAAGTAATGATTCCGTTAAACAAGGGATACCTATGCAGCGTAATACATGTCAGCTTGTAGTTGAGAGTAGAGCTGGTTTTTCTCCCTCTTTTCATAAAATTAAATTTATTGGGATGACATTGGTTAATAAAGTTATATATGTTTCAAGTCTATCATCTGTATATTGCATTAGGTGTTCACTACCCAAAGTCAAATCTCTTTCTCTCACCATATATTTGACCCCTTTACCCTTTTCTACCTTCCTCCTCCTCCTTTTTCCTCTGGTAACTGCTAGACTGTTGTTTGTGTCTGTGAGTTTTTGTTTGTCTTGTCCATTTGTTGCTTTCAGTTTTGTATCCCACATTGAGTGAAATCAGGTTCAGTTTTGCATCCCACATATGACTGAAATCATGTGGTTCCTGACTTTTTCTGTCTGACTTATTTAACTTTAACATGATATTCTCAAGATCCATTCGGGTTGTTGCCAGTGGCAGTATTTCATCTTTTCTTATGGCTGAGTAATATTCCATTGTATATAGTACCACATTTTCTTTACCCAATCATCTATTTGAAGGGCACTTCAGTTGTTTCCATGTCTTGGCCTCCATGAATAATGCTGTAATGAACATCGGAGTGCATATCTTTACAGAGAAATGTTTTCAAATTGGAGGCAGATACCCAAACTAGTCTTAGTTTTTTGAGGAGCTGTCATGCTGTTTTCTGTAGTGTCTGCACCAGTTTGCACTCTTGCCCGCAGTATGTGAAGGTTAGAGCTGCTTTTTAATAACATGTTATGACATCAAAGTTCTATGGATATTAGGATTGTTTTCCCTCTCGAATAAGGAAGGTTTTCTTTTTCTTTTGAAACATATTACATTGGGATGACTTTATTTCTTTCCTTTTAAGTGTTAGGCACCATCATGACCAAGAAACACTACCTCAGCAATATGCCACTCTCTGTGTTCCCATACTATACCTCTCTGGGCACAGCCTTATATGGAAAAGAAAAGCCTCTGATCAAGCTTCCAGCACCATTTAGAGAATCTCTGGATCTTCCTTTATGGAAGTTCTTGCACAACAAGAATCACCTGATTGAAGAGATAAATGAAGAAATGAGACATTCTCACTGTGAATTAACGTGGTCCCAACTCAATGGTGAAGTTACCGTTAGACCTGCGGCCACTTTAGTCAATGAAGGAAGACTAAGAATCAAGAACTGGAAGAAAGATGCTTTGACAGCATTCTCTGGCATCAAGTCTAGATATAAAGTTATGCCATTTAAAGTGGATCCAATAGTGTGGGACACCATAAAAAACGATTTAGAAGATGACAGGATTTTGATTGAGTTTGATACACTTATGGGATTGTAACCTTAGTGGGGAAATCAGAGGATGTACAAAACATTGAGCCGAAAACCAAAGAATTAATAAAAAACATCACTGAAAAAATTAAAAGAGAAGAGCAAAGTGTGAAGGAGAAAGTGGCCGTCTCCCCAGAAAGGTATTCTCTTTTATGCCACAGCGGTATGCAGGAGCGTTTCCACACGGAGTGCCCAGAGGTGGAGATTTCTTATGATGAAGCCGCTCAACACATGTGCCTCAAAGGACTTGCAGATGTGTATAAATTAAAGTGTAACATCCAGGAGAAGATTTACACCATGGACCAGAAAAACATGGACTTCCTCCTGAGGTTTTCCAGTTTTTGCAACAGGTTGACTGTGCAGAATTCTCTAAGTCTCTTTTTATAGCACAGAAAATTCTTGCAGTTTATGACCTAAAGGGTACAACTGTTCTCTTAACCGGCTGTTCTTCTGAAGTCCTATTAAAAGCTGAAAAGCAAATGGTCAGTGCCTTAAATTTTAAGCGCATAGACATTGAGGACAGGGAATTTCTTAACAGCAGGAAATGGAAAGAGATCACTCACAATCTGCATAGGAAACATAATTCTTCCTCAACGACTGTAGTAATCAATGAGTTTATCTCAGAAACCACAGCTGAGGTCATCATCGCAGGCTGTACGAGAGAAGTAAATGACATCTACAGCTTCCTTTTTGACTTTGTGGAAAAAAACATGAGAATTGAGAGATTGATGGAAGTAAAGCCTCCCTTAGTTATTGATTATTTGAAGGCAGAGAAGCTATTCTTGCAAAGGATGAAGAAGATAAATGTTATGTAAATTTCAATCCAGATAAACAAAAAGGCATTTTACTAATTGGCTCAAAGACGGAAGTCTGGAGGGAATGAATATCATCAAACAAGCCCGGGATTCAGTTTGTATTAAAAGAATCATATTGCTAAGCCAGGAGCCAGCCAGATCTTCCAGGATAAAGCAGGGTACTATAAAAGTCAGGTCAAACGGTTTTTTGGTTGTTTTATGCAACTACTGAAGAATGAAGGAAACGAGGAGGGAGGCGGCACTGGCGGGCAGAAGTGCTCCGCTCGGGTGGACTTGGCCCCTGGAGTCTCACTGATTGTACAGCTGGGTGACTTGACACGGTTTCCTGTCGAAGTGGTGGTGAATTCAGCAAACGAGGACCTCCGGCTGAGTGGTGGTCTCGCCGCAGCTCTTTCAAAGGCAGCTGGCCCTGAGCTCCAGGCCGACTGTGACAAGATAGTGAAGGAAAGAGGCAAGATCCTTCCTGGCCAAGCCACCATCTCAAGAGCAGGAAGGCTCCCATACCGCCATGTGATCCATGCAGTAGGGCCCAAGTGGAAGATGGATGATGCTCAGTCATGTATGCTCCTGTTAAAGAAAGCCGTGGAACAAAGTCTCATTTTGGCTGAAAAACACCAATACCAATCCATTGCCATCCCCGCCATTAGCTCCGGGACCTTTGGCTTTCCCTTACTCCGGTGTGTGGAGGCCATCGTTTTGGCCATCAAAGAAAACTTCCAATGTCAGAGTGATGGACGCACCTTGAAAAAGGTTTACCTTGTGGATGCAGCTGAGAAGACTGTTGAGGCCTTTGCTGAAACTGTGAAATCTGTATTTAAAAACGCCCTGCCTGGTACTGCTTCCTTGCCCGGTTTACCAGTACCAGATCAGCCTGGCTTGAGAGAAGATGATGAAAACAGACGAGTGCTCCTGTGCCCAGGAGGCCTGAGGATCCTGTTGTTGAAAGCAGGTGTGCAGAATGCTACGGTGAGTGTCCCTATTTACAGAGCACACACCAAGGTGCTGGGACTCCAGTTAGTCTGTTGCCAACGAAAGATTAATATCGGGGGAGAATCAGAGGAGAGAATCCCGGGCCCTCCATCCTGGCCTGGAAACAGGTTTCTGTAGAAAATTGGGCTACTTCACCACAGTATATAGAGATAGAGATTGGCTAGTTACATGTGGGAACTGGAAGTCTTTCAGGTCACTAGGTTTCCAGTAAATGTGAATATTCACAATAATATCTTTACAAGGCCCTCTGTACTTTTTTGGTACTTTTACATTTGTCATATTTTGATGAATTGAAGATTAATTCCCTGTCGAATTCTGATAGCAGATACAGAAAAATTAGAGCATAGGATGGGGACAGAGAACAGGAATCTTATCAGTGAAACTGAACCAGGATGAGAAAGGGGGCCCAAGACCAAGGGACCATCAGCCCCAACACCAGTAAGAAAATGTGGGAAGGAAAGTAGAGAATGGACCTGGGAAGGGTCTGGGTAATATGTGGGGACAATTCTTGTAGGTCTGTGGGGTGGCGGGGGGTAGGGGCCTGCGTGTGACACATTTTAAAAGTATGTATTTAACAACCTTTTACACAAGCTCTAACTAATGGGAATAGCAGTCCCCGAAGCCCCTGCTGTGCTGGCTGTTTCTTCTTTAACAGGCCTGGGGATTGTGGACAGGCCTGGGTAGGGAATCCTAGGGAAGGCCATTTGCATACTTTCTTTGGAGAAATGTCTATTCAGACCTTTGCCCACTTTCAAATCAGGTTACCTTTTTATTAGTGAATTTTAAGAGCTCTTTATATATTCTGGATACAGGTCCCTTACCAGATATATGATTTACAAATATTTTCTCCCGTTATGTGGGTCTTCTCTTTACATAATAAACTTAATAATAATAAGAAGAATAATAGCTAACATTGATTAATTAGATGTACCAGGCACTATGCTATGTGCTTGGCATGCATTTTCTCATTCTATGCTATGAGGATGAAATGGATTAAAGCCAGCAACCCAGGAGATGTCTGTGGAACATTGGACTATTTGAATTTTTACATCCCAGGATTATTATTATTCTCATTTCACAGCTGTAGAAATGAGACTTACAGGTATTAAGTAATTTGCCCACAGTCCACAGCCAACAAATGGTAGAGCAAGTATTGGAATTTGTTCAGGGTCCTAACCATTGCACTATTTCAAAACATTAAAATAATTTTATTTCTCATTTTAAAAACCAAACAAACAAACAGGAAATTTTGACTAAGAGTTGTTAATGGGAATGAGTTCCATTTCTCGTCCAGCTTGAGCACTGAATAGTAAGACATTGCTTTCATTCTTTTTGCTCCTGATCCTACAGTATCTGCTGTGCGTTTGCTCCTTGGTGGCCCATGCAGGGCAACTTTGAAAGTCATTGGGTCACATTCCATCTCCTCTCTTCAACTTGCATTGTAATGTAGCCAGTTAATCTGCTCACATTAACTATCCTGCTGAAAAGCTTCCGTAACTCCTCACTATCGGTCGGGAAGTCCAGCTGGCCTGGCACTCGAGGCCCTCTGCAGAGTCTATCCCCAACATTTCCAGCCTCGCTTATGCCATTTTGCTGCAGAAGTTCTCTGTCAGATCAAACTAATCTGCTCATGGCTCACAACCTACCATGCATATGTTCATAGTGTTCCCCTTCATCGATGACTTCCTCGTCTCTCTCTGTCCACTGCAACTATTCCCATGTTTCAGACCCCGCAGGACTCATGGTGTCTTCACTAGTTGCTGAAGGCACTTCCTCTGGAGTCCTTTGGTGATCCTATACGATTTATACATTGCTTTTGACATTTCTCTTTTGTCCTGGAGTGTTATTTAAATAAGTCTCTAAAACATTTTCTTGGGTGGTATTTCAGTCCTGAAAATGTAATCATCTTAGTTGTCCCCCATTGTGCCAAGCCCAGTGGCTCAAAAAGTACTCCTCGATTAATGTTTTTGTTAGAATTTGAAACAAATTGTTGGTTTTGTCTTTAAGACCGATGTTGTCGTCAACTCCGTTCCCACGGATCTTATGCTGACAGAGGCCCCTTTCTAGGGCCCTCTTGGAAAAAGCTGGGCCCAAGCTCCAGGAGGAACTGAACACAATTGGGCAAAGGATGTCTATTAACGTGGGCACGGGCACAGTTCTCCAAACCAGTGGTTGCAACCTGCATTGCCAGCGTGTGCTTCATGTGGTGGCTCCGGCCTGGGAAAATGGCAGCACATCTTCACACAAGGTGGGGCCTGCTTTTCAATTCTCCAAAAATTTGGGTACCCCTTTAAATTCCTTTCAGTATAACGTAGATTGGACTCTGTCTGTTTCTCTTCCATAACAACATCACATTCTTGACAGGTGCCATCGTATGGCCCTTTCTTTCAGCTGGAGCAGACTTCTCCTGAAGACTAGTTAATAATGTAAATTGATTATAGTACTCAATCATGATTGGGGATCAGGGAAGAATTATTGACGATAACACATCTTTAGTGAGGAAGGCAGAGCGAGGGCATGAAGAATGGAAGAGCACGAGGAACTTACACAGTAGTTGCTTTGCTTCTTTCTTCATTACTGAGTGAGTTTGAATCTTTTTGGAAGGTTTCTCACACTCTGTTTTCCTTTTCTTTATCTACTCCTATATTTTTCTTCTCCTTCTGACTGCCCTTAACCTGCCTTTTGTTGAAAGCAAGAAGGAGCAGACAGAGATCATAGTCAAAGCCGCTGAATTCTTTTTTTTGTCCTAAATTCCATTTCTGAGCAAAATGTATAAGGATGTGTTTTGTGCTTTTCAGATCATGGAAGACATAATCAGAGACTGTTTGACAATCACTGAGAGCTTGTCCTTGAAATCGATTGCATTTCCAGCCATAGGAACAGGAAACTTGGGTTTTCCTAAAACTGTTTTTGCTGAATTAATTATTTCAGAAGTTTTCAAATTTAGTAGCAAGAATCAACTGACAACTTTACAGGAGGTTTACTTTCTACTGCACCCGAATGATCACGGGAACATTCAGGTACAGCCTCATGTATTTCTGGTTATTGTGGCAACTGAGCCTTAGTGGTCTCCAATGTCATCTTGGTCTAATAGGTTGTATCATATCTTTCCCATACAGGAAAGCAAAAGAGTAGTGTAGACTACTTGTGCATGGCAAATTTCAAGCAAATACATGGTTATCGAAAAAAAATTAACTTCTTATTAAGGAAAATTTCAAACATACACAAAAGTAGACAAAATTGTATAATACACGCCGTTGTAACCATTACTCACCTTCACTGCTATCATCCTATGGCCAATATGTTTCATCTCTATCTCCATTTATTTGCCTTCCTCTTATGTTATTTTGAAGCAAATCCCAAATATACATTTTCTCCATAAGCAATTTGGTGTTTTTTTAGACATTAGAGAACTTTCTAAAAAGTACATAACACAATACTTTTCACACATAAAAGAAATTGACATTCATACCTTTATTTCATTATCAAGTCAATGTTCCAATTTCCAATTCTCATTAATGTTTTATTTTGTTTTTTTTCAGCTTATTTGTTTGAATCAGAATCTAAATAAGGCCCACATATTGCAAATAGAGTTCATATCCCTAAATACTCTTTTAATCTATAGAATTCTTCCATAGGATAGAAATTTTACTACATAATATAAAAGCATAGTATGGTCCTGTAAATAGGTGATTATCATGATTGGATACAACTGAAGGATGTGGTTAGAATGAACTCAGCACATCCCCATGCGAATAGGAGAGTCGGACCAGAAGTACCAGAATCATCTTCAGTCACAGAGAGTATGTTCACCATCTCACATTTGCTGAACATCAGCTATTGGTGAGCCACTGGATTCAGCATTGTGGGAGAACAAGAGACATTTAATAAGAGGTCATTGTCCCTGACCTCCAAGTCATTAGAGTCCAGTAGAGTAAATGACATGAAATGTTTTAAAAGTTTCATAATAGTGCAAGAATGAAACGATTAAAGCCAGCAACCAGGTGATCTCTGTGGATCATTGGACTATTTGAATTTTTAGGTCATACTAATTTTTTTGGATCTAGATATTACTTCAGTTTTTGCAAACAACAATCTAACCTAAGTTCTAATCAGACAGACAAATCACCCAAGCAAAATATGTGGTCCTCTTAGTTGGTCTGCATCACGACAGTAATTTCTAGACAATAAGTGCTTTTTTAACAACTCCCTATGACTTGCATTATGCAAGGTGATATGGATCATGGAATGGGTATGTAGCACATACTTTCCCTCCTAGAAATCATTATTACTTTGGGAGCTAAGATTTAACACATAAAGTGAACTAAATTAGAGTCACAAAGTGCTGAGAGTTTTTGAATAGATGAATAGGGGATTAAGTCCTATGACACGAACGTGAATCTTCAAATCTCACAATTTCTGTGCAACCCAGACCCTCTTTTCTTTCCTAAAGACTCACAGTCCTCTGCAGGTATTCTGTGAAAGGATTAGTATATACAGACACCTTTACTGCCATAGGAAATAGTATCGATTCTCCATGCATGACTGTGACACATTCTCTCTTAAGACTTTTAAAAGACAGTTAAACTTTGGTTATATTTGTACAAAAATAAACAAAATTATTGAGATGTTTATAGGTGACAAATGTAGCAGAGGTTGTTAAAAAAAAAAAAAAGCCATGGTCTGAACACGACATCTAGGTGCTTTATTTGGGCTATTTTTAAAAATTTGAATCAGTTACTAACATTTTAAAATCAAACATTTCACATAAAACTCCAGATAGCCACTGTGACCTAAAAATTTGAAGCTCTGGCACATTGGACATGGATTTCTGCCCGAACAGTTCGCTGTGGCTGAATGACAGGTGCTGTAGTCCCTTAGAGTCACATCAGTCCACCTTCACATTTGTAGCTTACCTGCCTGACCCCTGGAGATCTGTGAGCCTGAAACTCTGGCCCTATATTCTCCGAGTCTCTCTCCCTTTATTGTATCAGCCTTTTAGCTAAAATATCAGTTCTATTTTCAACAAGATTCTCTGTTGCTTGTTTACAGAAGGTGTCACTACCAGGCAAAGAAATGTAACTCACGGGTTTATTAACTATAAAATACATACATCAGCCTCTTGCTCCCAAAAGCACCACTCCCCTAGCCATTCCCCTCCTGGTACAAATAAGAAGTTAAAAATTGAAGTGTTTCTGTCCCTCTGTTTTTTTTCTCTTAACACTCATTTTAAACAATTTTTAAGAAGTTATTTACCTTTACTGATTGTAAAAGTAATATGTGTTCATCATAGGAACTTTGAACAATGCAAAATACATAAATTCTTTCAGTCACATTTCATTCTAGTCTTCTTCTATGCATGTGTACTGTGCAAAGTGTTGTTATATAATATAATTAATGTTATTCTCTCATTTAATAGTATAAAGTATTTCCTTATTCCATTAACTATTCCTTAAAAATGCAGTTCTTAATAGCTGCTAAATATTTTAACATGTGGATATACTAAAATTTATTTGAGCATTTCTTTGTTGGATTTTAAACTGTTTCATTTTTTTGATTATCAATAGCAGTAATGTATTATATTTTTTTGTATTTATATCTTTGTTCCATCATTGATAGTTTTCATAGGATGCATAAGAAAAATCATATATCTATTGTTTTCATAATTTAAAAAATGTGTAATGATAATAAATAATGCCTTGAGAATTGTTCTCTCCGAAATATTTGTGCATGCAGGATCAAAAGCCATGATGAATTAAATCCATTCATCTATTGAGGATTGTAGTAGTCAAAACTGTCTTTGTATTTCCAGGCATTTTCAGATGAATTTGACAGAAGGCTAATGGAAATTTCATCTGTGACAAAATCCCCAAGGCTGAAAATACACAAGGTTCAGTAAAGCTTTTAAATTGAGAAATTACTTCTAGTTGCTAAATAACTATTTAGTGATAAGTAAAAGGTAAAAGTGATGATTTTATGAAAAATCAATTTGTGATGAAGAAGATGTTAAATTATATTCCATATACCTGAGCCTGAGCTTGCAAGACACTGGCCATGTTTGTGATATGGAGCAAAAGACTAGGCACGCCAACTTGGATAAGCGTACAATGGGTTTTTAAGTAGTGACGAGGCTACTATTTTCTAAGGATGACAGGACATGTGTTTTTGGAAATAGACACATTTAAAGAGACAATACCAACCAAATGCTTCTTCTCTGTCGTCTTTGCTGGTATATATTTGAGTTTATCCAATTTGGAGTTGCTGAGGCTTCTTGGATCTGGACATGTATGTCTTCCATCAAATTTGGGGATTTTTCAGTCATTTCTCTAAATATTTTCCTGGTGGTCTCCTCTCCACTGATGCTTTAAGAACATGAATGTTAAGCCTTTTATAGTGCCTGTTGGTCCCTGAGGATGTTTTAAATTTTTTTTCCTCTTTCTTCTTCAGACTGGATAATTTTTATTGATCTGTTGAATCACTTCTCTGTCTACTACACTATTGAGCCTATCCAGTGAATTTTTTATTTCAGATGTTGTATTTTAAGTTCTAAAATGTCCATTGGATTCTTATTTCATAGTTTATACTTCTCTGCAGAGACTCCTATATTTCCATTCATTTTGAATCATTTCCATGCATTCAGATGGAAACTCAGGGAACATAGTTATAGTGAATAGTTTAAAGTATAGTAGATAGTTTATCTGATAATTCTAAGATCATGTTGAGATTAACATCTATATTGAGTGTCTTTGTCCTTGAGAATTGGTCACATTTTCTTGGTTCTTTGTATGACAAGCAGTTTTGGATTACATGCTGGTCATTTTAATTATCATGTTATGAAACAGATCTGGGTAAAATCCTCTGGAAAATGGTGTTTGTTTATTTGTTTTATCAGGCAGTCATCAGTTAAGTTCATTCTAAAAGTTCTACTTCACCTTCTGGGTGGGCAGCGGTTCCAGTGTCCCTTCAGTTCTCAAAGCCTTTGCCACGCTGCTTGGGTCATGCTCTGGGGCAGGCTCAGGATTTATTCCAGTTCACACACAGAATGGGGATCACCTTCTCCAGCCTGCCCTTTGCGAGGATCCCCTTTACACAACCTGGCTTGCAGGAGCCTACTTTCTAGCTCCTCTTGCCAGAAAGACAAGGTTCCCTTTGAGTAGAAGCTGCCTGTTCTGTTGCCTCCTAATTTTGTGTGATCAAGTTTGCCCTTGGGCAAAGTGGAGAGAGAATAGAGAGAAAAGATCACAGAGATTTCCCCCACACACGTATATAGATTCATCACATCACAAGGGTTCTTATTCCTGATTCTTCTGGATAGAAATATAGAATGATTCTCAGAGTTTTAGCTCCGTGTGGTGCCACTGTGGAGTTAAGCAATTAGGGTTACCTTAGGTGAGAGCCTAGGTTAAAAAAGAAATAAATACGGAAAATAAGGAGGATATGCCATAATGTTCTCAATCCTGACAGGGACCCCTGTTCTCAGTCTCCTGGCCACAAAGACAGAAATCCTCTGAGAATTTTGGTACCAGTGCTCATTGAGCAGTTCTGCAGCTAGGGCCACCCTTGGTAAAGCTGGGAGGCAAAAGAGGAAATTTTTCAAAACAAAGCAAAATGAGAAACTACCTACTATACAGGTTGCCTTTTCATATTTGACTCCCTTCACCCAAAACCTGCCTGCTGTCATTTACTCTTCAGTCCCACTTAGTGATTTTTTGTATTTGTCATGTTTTTAGTTGTCATCAGTGAGCACGATAAGTTCTAGTGGGCTAACTTCAACTTGGCCAGTACCGGAAGTCCACGTTTGATACTTATTTTATTGTATCATTCTTTTTCAAAAACAGACCACCACTGTGCTGGGGAAAGGCCAGAGATGAGAGTGAGCAAAAGAGGAGAGAGAGAGAGAGAGAGAGAGAGAGAGAAGTATGGAGGGCCCATGTGAGGAACATGAGACCTGATTCGTTCTTGCTGTTGTCGACTTAGTTATTAACTCCATTTTTCTTTTTCTTTTTCAGGTTTCTATGGGACTGTTTCTAGCACTGATTCAGGAGTGCATGAAATGAAAATTGGCCCCATCACCTTCCAGGTGGCCTCTGGAGATATTACAAAAGAAGAGGCAGATGTGATTGTAAATTCAACATCAAGACATTTAATCTCAAGCAGGTACTTTACTTATAGGGTTTAGACTATTTTTATAGTCACAGTAGATCCCATGAAGAGGGTTTCAATAGCTGGACTGTTCTACAGTTGCATAGCCAAATTGGTTTCTATGGCTTTGGCTTATTAATATGAATTAATAACTTTAAAATATTTTGACTGGTTTCTCACTATTGGTAACAGTTATTTTGTGAATTTTTCTTTTTGTGACCAGAAATACTGAGGTTATATTCCTTTGATGATGGGAAAGTGTTTAGATAATGAGGCAAATGCACGGATCCAAATGTATTGTGATTTTTTATTTGTGTTTTTAACCATCTCGATGTTCTCATGTAGGGGTCTCCAGAGCAATTTTGGAACATGCTGGACAAAATGTGGAAACGGAATGTGTTCGCCTAGGTAAGGCACAATGCTGTTTTTTGGTCTTAAATTGTAAGTGGAAGCTAACTATGGGAGACTGTGGAGAGGCTGAAGAAAGTCTTTGGACTGGGGAGACAATATGTTAATCTTAAAATCATACATTTAGTAAAGAATTCCAGTCATAGAGAATTAGAAGTGAAAAAAATTGAAGGGTGATGCCACGGTTAAAAAAAATTAAACAAGAAAGATTCATCCAAGGTAGCATTTTAGGAGTCTCTATTCACATAAAATGCTTTTTTTTTTTTTTTTTTTTTTTTTTTTTTTTTGCCAAACCAGACATTTTGCTTTCCAAACAAAGAGTGAGTTCAACATCTGATCTTGCACGTTTTTGTTTTGTGTTTTTTAGGTCAACAGAACAACAATGGTTATATAATCACTGAAGGTGGATTACTGAAGTGCAAGAATATTATTCATGTCATTGGTGGAAATGACGTCAGGAAATCTGTTTCCTGTGTTTTGCAGGAGTGTGAAGACGGAATTACTCCTCTGTCTGCCTCCCAGCCATTGGGACAGGTTTGTGGCCTTTCAAGGCTAAATCCCTAGGTGTCCCTTTCCCTTGATTTGCTGCTGACTCTAATGCAGTTCATGCTGAGTCTTGAGTAAGAGCAAATTCCTCACTCCAAGGCAGCCTCTGAAAGAATGAGCAAAGCCTGTGTGTGGTTGAAGTAAAAGTAGTAAAAATGAAGAAAAGTGAAGAGCCTGGTAGAATATCAGAGAGACATTTGCTCTCTAATATGGAGGGGAAGGAAGAGGAAGGCAGGGAAGGGATGGGAGGGGAGGAAAAAAAAGGCCAGGCCATCTTTCTCTTTAATCGGTTCCTTTTTGTCTTGTTCCATCCCCTACATATTTAATCCTACATCCCCGTTATTTAGTCCTTAACTTCTTCCTCCATCCCTTCTCCATGTAAAACATCAGGGCATCCATTGGTTCCACCTCTCTGTAGCTTACTCCCACATGAGCATTTCCACCCTTCTTCGCTCACCTCTTCAGCAGTGGCTGAATAGTTTGGCCTCAGGGCATCTCTGCACAGAAGTCCTTCAGTCACCATGACACAGTGGGTTCTAATGGGTCTAAAGGATTTGCCATCTTACTCTTTTCAGTCTACTTGGCCTCTTTTGATTTTCTTGTTTTCCTCAAACTTTGTAATGATTATGTGATTCTTCATCCTTTCAGTTTATCATTAGTATGGTGATGCTCTTTGAGCTCCACACCCCCACCCCCACCCCTTCCCCTACTCCTCCCCACCCCTCCCCACACCCCAATGCGCTCCAGGAATCTCTGTCTTCTCAGGCATTCCTGATTGGTTTTCCTTAAGAGAGCTGGTCAGGAGAGGTAAATACCCTCAGGCTGGAAGTGGAATGGAGCTGAACCATCCCAGAGAGAATAGCTAGGCACTGCATTGATGATTCTATTGCTCAGAAATCTGAGTTTGAAAGTCTACTCTGGCTCTCCAGAAATTTAGTTGCAATTTTGATGTGGTCATTAGAGGAGGCAAGGGTAGCGTTTACCTAATCCATCATTTTCTTGGCCCCCTCTCTTTGTTTAGCTCTTGCCTAAACTTTTATTATAGCCTCCTACCTAGCTCTCTCTAGATCTGGGCTCTCTGCTCTAGTTCCTCCACTATTCTGCCACCTCCCCCACCCCAGACTTATTTTTCTCAAAAACAGATCTATTTCCCTGAACGCACCAGGTTGAACATATTATACACATGTTATACATTTCTATCTGACTTAGGCTTTCCCTCAGTTTTCCATACTTCACCTATTGAATGCTTGTTCATCCCCATGTATTACATCCTCTGTGTTCTAGTGCCTAGATGAGCATCTAGCTTGTGACGGGACATAGCAAATGTTTATTGAGAGTGAATGAATATATCTGAACACTCTCATTTAAATTCTTCTGAATATCATGAAATAACAGCTTTGTAAAGAAAAATTCCCCTCTTTCCCTGCTCAGCTAATAGAAAACAACAACAACAAACCCTGAATAAACCCTCTTGGTTACTTTTATATGGGATTTGTCTGCATTCCACAATTTTCTGCATAGCCCAGTCAAAGAGTCTACTCTCATTTCTGCAATGAAGGTAGATGCCATCCATGGGGCTAATCTAAGTGGCCCTTAGTATCACACCAGGTTGGTCAGAGGACTTTTACATTTCTCCCACTCATGTAACATCTGCCATTCATATGGGACTTCTTCCATGGTTTTTTAATAATATTTTCAAGGAACTTTTCATGATCTTATCTAGGTAGTAGGCTTGAGAAGCAAGATATGGAGCATGCTTACTTAGGAAAAGACCTGCTCAGATAGCAATCTTGAACCCTGACAATCAGGGTGTGGGAGAAAAGACTTCCTGGAGGCTCATGGATAGCTTGCATGTAAAAAAGTATAGAATATGACAAGAGCTAATAGCTCCAGGTATCTTACAAAATTAGCTTACTTTAAAGATATCTTGGAAGAAAAGAATACATGCAGTAAAGTCAAGTGTTGGTTGAGAAAAAAAATTATTTTTTTCTATAAAGAGTATGCTATATCCACACAAATATAGCATCTTTTACTTTTTATAATCTTCTGAGGTCACTCGTGAGCCAAGAAAGATTAACTGTGCTCTGTAGCACAGAGAAACACAGTGAGCTGGGATCCACCGAATGGAGCAGATATCAGTATCAGATACCAAAAGTTAGTTTTCTGGGTCCTTTGTTCATTGTCGGTCTGTCAGCTTCCTGACATCCTGGAACAAAAATTCCCCATTGCATCTAGGACTTCAAAAGTGTTTGCCGATGCATCATTAGAAAAGTCCATGGTGATGCAAGAGCTGTGAAGTAGGCATTTATTCTGTGAGAATTGGAATCTCTAATTTATTTTTCAGACTTTTCTAGATGGGCCTTTTTTCCCCCTTCAGTCAATTTTGTCATTTGCTTTCCCAGGAAATGCCAGACAAGACCCAGATAAAGTTGCTGAAGCCATACTTGATGCCATTGAAGACTTTATCCAGAAAGGATCAGCCCAGTCTGTGAAAAAAGTTAAAGTTGTTATCTTTCTGCCTCAAGTACTGGATGTGTTTTATGCCACCATGAAAAAAAGAGAAGGATCTCAGCCTTCTCCCCAACAGTCTGTGATACATAAACTTGCATGTGAGTTGTTCCTTTTCGTGAAATGCATGTTCCTAATATTGATGTCATATGAGAAATAGTTAATTTTTTTCTAAATGTTTTTGGGTAGTTTATTAGCTCCCTCTCTACCCAGTTTTACTGAGATATCATTTACATGCATCACTGTAGAAATTTAGGTTGTACAGCATAATGGTTTGACTTACATATATTGTGAAATGATTATTGCAACACGTTTAGTGAACATCCATCATCTTATGTAGATACAATAAAAAGAGAAACAAAAAAAGAAAAAGAAATTTTTCCTTGTGATTAGAACTCAAGGAATTTACTTTCTTAACAACTATATACATTATATATAATATATATTTAATACAGTTTGAACTATAGTTACCATGCTTTATATTACATCTCCTAGTACTTATTTACCTTATAACTGGAAATTTATACCTTTTGACCACCTTCCTCCAGTTCTCCTTTCCCTACCCTCTGCCTCTGGTAATCATGCATCTGATCTCTTTTTCTATGAGTTTGGGAGTTTATCTTTTGGAGGAAGTGTATTTTTTTTTTTAGATTCTTCATATAGGTAAGATTATACAGTATTTGTCTTTGTCTGACTTGAAATAGCTAATCTTTAACAAATGATCAGAAAGAGAAATTAACAAAATATTTCCATTTATAATTGCAAAAAAGAATAAAATGCCTAGGCATAAATTTTACCAAGGAAGTGAAAGATCTTACACTGAAAATTATAAGACATTGATGAAAGAAACTGAAGAAGACACCAATAAATGGAAAGATCTTTTGTGCTCCTGGATTGGAAGAATTAATATTGTTAAAACATCCATACTACCTAAAGCAAACTACAAATTCAGTACAATTCCTATCAAAATTCCAATGGCATTTTTCACAGAATTAGAACTATCAATCCTAAAATTCGTATGGAGCCACAAAAGATCCCAAATAACAAAGCAATCTTGAGAAAGAAGTACAAAATTGGGGCATCACAGTATCTGATTTCAAACTATATTATAAGTTATAGTAATCAAAACAGTATGGCTTTGGCATAAAAACAGATACACAGATCAATAGAAGAGAATAGAGAGCCCAGAAGTAGACCCATGCATGTATGGCCAATTAATTTACAACAAAGGAGCCAGGAATCTACAATGGGGAAAGGATAAAGTCTTCAATAAATAGTGCTGGGTGCTTGCTTTGGCAGCACATACACTAAAATAAATGGTGCTCAGAAAACCAGACGGACATGTAAAAGAATGAAACTAAAACACTATTTTACCCCATACACAAAAATCCACTCAAAACGGATTAAAGACTTGAATATAAGACCTGAAATCATAAAAATTCTAGAAGAAAACATGGGGAGTAAACTCCCCGACATTGGTATTGGCAAAGAATTTTTTGGATTTGACACCGAAAGTACAAACAGCAAAAGCAAAAATAAGCAAGTGGGACTACATCGAACAGAAAAGCTTCTGTATGGCAAGGAAACCATCAATGAAATGAAACCTAAAGAATGGGAGAAAATATTAGCAAATCCTATATCTGATAAGGGGTTAATCTCCAAATTATATATATAAACTCATACAATTTAATAGAAAAACAAACAAACAATCTGATTAAAAAATGGGCAGAGGATCTGAAAAATGTTTTTCCAAGGAAGACAGATGGCCAACAGGTACATGAAAGGTGTTCAACATGACTAATCATTAGGAAATGCAAATGAAAACCACAATGAAATTTCACCTTGTACATGTTAGAGTGACTATTGTAAAAAAGACAAGAAATAAACAAGCATTGGCAAGGAATACGGAGAAAAGGAAACCCTTGCACAATGTTAGTGGAAATGTAAATTGGTGCAGCCACTATAGAAAACAGTATGGAGGTTCCTCAAATAATTAAAAATAGAACTAATAGGTTCTATTCCACTTCTGAGTATTTATCTGAAGGAAATAAATCACTCTCTCAGAAGATATTTGCGCCTCCATGTTCATTGAAGGATTATTTACAATAGCCAAGACATGGAAACAACTGAAGTGTCCATTTAAAATGAATGAATAAAAGATGTGGGGGAAAAATATATATAATGGAATATTATTCATCAAAAAAAGAAGAGTAAAATCTTGCCATTTGTGACAACATGGATGGACTTTGAGGACGTTATGCTAAATAAGTCAGACAAAGACAAATACTGTATGATCTCACTTCTATGTGGAATGTTTAAAAATAACTGAAACTCATTGATACAGAGAACAAATTGGTGGTTGCCAGAGGCTCTGGGGGTGTGGGGTAGGAAGTGGGTGAAATGGCTGAAGGGGGTTGAAAGGTACAAACTTCCAGCTGTAAGATAAATAAGTTATGGTGACCCACCAAAATTTAAAGAAAGAAATAGCTAATCTTTCTTCTTCTTTATATTTTTTCTTTTTATTCTATCTAAAGCATCTGTCTTTCTTTCTTTTTTAGCAATTTTGGCTTCTCCAAGCAGTCTCCCCCAAAAAACTCCTTTGGTTTTGGAAAAGAAAACAGAATCAGCAATTTTTCAGGTGTGTGGTGAAAATGAAAAATGTGTGGAAAGTGCCCTCAACTGGATACAGGATATGATTAAAAGGAACAGGGTCTGTACACCAGTGAAGAAGAACATATCAAAGACTTTGGAGAAAAGGAATATCAAGAATTGACTAAGCTGCAGAAGAACTTAAATATTGCCATTTCCTTGGACACTGAAAGACCTTTGATTGAGGTTTCAGGAATTAGCAGAGATGTGGAACAGGCCAGAAATGCAATTGAGAAAATGATGAAGACAGTTCGATGACCAAAGAGCAAAATTCAGAGCAGATTGTGTCAGTGAAGTTATAGCATGGCAATATAACGACAATAACACTTTTATGATTTTGACAAAGTAAGCAATCTGCAATTGGAGGATGCAAAGAAGAAAAATATAAAGACACTTGTTGTCAAAATTAATCATCAGAAGTACACAGTGGACTTGAATACATACGTTGCTACAGATGCAAAGGGACACAGCTTACCTGTTCAGCGCCTCACAAAATCTACCAGTGAGTCAAACTTTCATATTTTTTATCCATTACTTTATTCTTTGGGCTTAGCACTGTTTTGTATATACATCAAAACTGTATTCAAGGAGATAAAATTCAAGGAATCTTATGGAATGAAATAGAATACTTGGTCTCTGAGCTTAAGGATCTTGCCTTATGGCTGGGTATACAACATAGGCATGCCCAACAGACTGAGTTTGACCATCTTAGTGTTAACACTAGCCAAATCTTGCATTTTTATAGTTTACAACCTTCCCAGAGCCAGTTCTTCTGGGGGAGATAATGCCTGCTTCAATCAGGAGATGTAAGGCCATGGATATAAAGAAAAATGGCCCGAGGTTTTCAGAACAAAAGGGGAAGACAGGCTGGTCAGAGAGGGGGCACTTTCTGTGTCTGTGACTGATACCCAGAGAGGATCAGGAGCCTGCAGGTTCTTCTCCCAGAAGTCACTTCCTCTGTCCTGAAAATAAGGTCCTTGACACATACACCAGGAAGCATCCTTCAGATTCTCTGATTGGATCTGTTCCCTGAGAAGGGAATGCTTGTCTTGTGAAGACAGCCAGTCCTGCCTTCAACCACAGAAGTCTCCCTGCTGAAAACAAGTGAATTGGCTTCCCTTCCAGTACATTACCTTCATCTCTTGTGAGATCGGTTTGAATGAATTCCTCACACTCTGAGAAGCCCTGGAGAAATGACAAGAATAATATTCTATTTAGCAGATGGGGAGACGGAGCTGCCACTACAATCTGTCACATAGCAAAACCTGCCACCCACTCAACTCTTAAGAATGCCATGAAGAATAATGAGAGAACAGATGTGGAGGGCCTTGTGGTGGTGCGGAGTTCTAGCAAAAAGCCATGCATTTGTAAGCAAGACAGTAGCAACTATTTAAAAAGTTGTAGGGAAATTTTATTGTGAAAGTATTAAATTATGACAGATGAGAGACCTAACAGATTATGCAGCTGAATTACACTACATCAGCAGTTCTCAAATCTGGGCATAATCAAACTTGTTAAGATGTAGGTACACGGGTTTCATCACTCAGAGACTGTGATTCAATAAGTCTGTGGGGTTTTATTTATTATTTTAACAAGCATGACAGTTGGTTCTGTGGTTGTCTGTGGTTCCATGCTTTGAAAAACATCTCTTAGAAAGTTAAGAAATTTCTCGAATGCCTTGAATTAGGAGATTGTAAAACAGAAATGCAAATGATACTCAGTTTTTCAAAGTGTACTAGGAATCTGGCCTGTGTAGATGAGCCTCCCAGGTACAAGGGTGTCCTCAAATGTCTATTTTGCAGTTGAGATCCCTGCACACTGGAGTGACATGAAGAAGCAGGATGTCTGTCTTGTTGAGCTACAACCTGGTCATGCAGAATATGACATGGTGGCAAGCAAGTTTAAGCAGACCTGCTCACAATTCCAGATAGAAAAGGTAAGCCTTCTGCTGGCATGGAGTTTCTTATGGTGGAAATAAGAGGTATTTGGTCCTGCATAAGTGAATTTTGATTCATTTCCTTTCATTTTAAAGCCCAGAATTAGAATATATGGTAATTAAATTTTAGATGATTTCTACCCATGTCACCATAATTACTGAGTCATTAACATTGAGATTCTTGTGTCAATTATTAAAATATAAAAGGAGATTGCAATATGATATTAGCATACTAAAGACACATATTTCCTTCTTGAAGAAAGCTAATAAAAATTCAAAGATATGGCTTTACAGTTGGAGTTGATAACTAGCAAACCACCACGAAGAGACAGGCGGAGGATCCTCAGGTTAGGATTACGTGACTCTGACCCACCATTCAAAGATCCACAGTGCTTGCTTCCTTGAATAAAGCCAACGGTCCTTTCTTTGCTTGTCTCATTTATTTTGGCATCTTCCACTTGTAAATATTAATATTGCTGTTTGAAATTATGGTCTCCCTTGACTTCTATTGCATTGTTATTTTGATGCTTTCTTCTTCTTCACTTAATTCTCCTTCCGTTATCACTGGTATGTTTCTTCCCCAAACCCCTAATCCTGGCCTTACCCATAGTATTTATTCGGTCTTCCATCTGCACTTTACCAGAGAATGTTTTTTCCCTTCTTGGCTTCAGCTATTATTCTAATGTTGATGGCTCTCAAATCAGCATATCACCAACCTGGATCTTTGACTCCAGTTCTAGAACATATTCCCAGTGGCCTGAACAACCCCCACTTGATTATCTATCTGCTAAATCAATTTCCCTCAAACCTAACTCGTCATCTCAAAGTAGTTATCTTTCCCCTTCCTTCTTCATGTATGTTCCCATTTTCTGAGTAAAGCTAGAGATTTTGAATACCTTCCTTTCATCCATAGTAACGAGTCTGCCAATAAGGCCTGCATTTTCTTTCTCTGCAAATTTTACTTTCTATTTGCATTGCCACCATTCTGTTTATTCATGTGGTTAAGCACATAATAATTCAAAAAAGATTTGAAACGTCCTGCAAAGATGTATACCATACCTTCGGATTAAATCAATGGATGAAGAAAAATGGACAAAGAGAAAAGGAGGGTATGGAAAATAAGATAACACAGAAACATTTATTGTTAGTTCAAAAAATACATAATATGAAATACTAGATAGTTATTAGAGGAGGACCACAAATTTGTCCTAGTAGACAGAGCAAGGAAGTAAACAGCCACCTACAAGATTTATAATTTTGTTCATAAATCAAAAAGCAAACCATTTGGTCAGGAGACTCACAGCTTTTCCCAATACTGAGATTGACTCCTGAGAGATTTATCCCGTGAATCAAGCACTGGAGGATATATTCAAAATCACCCTCACAATAAACTCAATATATAACTGTATACCACGTTGTTTTCTTTTAATCCCCATTGTAAACCAATTGAGCAAAACAGTTCTGTGAGATGCTAAGACAATGTGATTGGTTCAGTATGCAGCTCTTTGATCTGGTTCTGAGATGACAAATTAGTTTTATTCTAAATACATCTGATAATGGCCGACTGGCACATTGTGTGGAAATGCCAAGCCAGATTGAGCAGGACTGTCCAGTTGACCAGCAGTCTGCATTGGGCCATGGAAGCTTGCTATGTGTTGTCAGACACTGGCCAGAGGAATGATTTCACTGCTTTTTTCAAATAAAATGTTATGTGAAATCCCAGTGTTTGACACTGATAAAAGCAGGGGTAGATAGTACAGAAGGCAACTCTGTAAAAATGTTAATACGGAAAATGGATTATCTGTCATCCTCCATGACTATTATGCTTTGTGACTAAGATTTTTTAAATTAATTCATTAATTTTCTATGGTGATATTGGTTAACAAAATCCAGTAAGTTTCAGCTGTACACTTTAACAGTAAAGCATATATACATCTATACTGTGCGGTCACCTCCCATAGTTAGATTTCTTTCTGACCCCCTTTATCTCGCTACTTCCTCCTCCCTCCTTACTACCCTCTGGTAACCGCTAGTGCATTGTCCATGTCTATGGGCTCTATTTGTTTGTCCTTTTCATTTGTTGCTTTTAGGTTTATATCCTACATATAAGTGATATCATGTGATTTTCAACTTTTTCAGTCTGGCTTATTTCTCTTAGCATGTTTAACCCAAGGTCCATCCATGTTGTCGCAAATAGCAGTATTTCATCTCCTCTCATGGCTGAGTAATATTCCATTGTATACATGTACCACAGCTTCTTTAACCAGTCATCCATCGTAGGACACTTCGGTTTCTTCCCTGTCCTGGCCACCGTCAGTAATGCTGCTATGAACATCGGTGTGCAAATATCTTTTCAGATATGAGTTTACAAGCCTTTGGGGGTAAATACTCAGTAGAGGGATCACTGTATCATATGGTAATTAATTCTTAGGTTTCTGAGGAACCTTCATACTGTTTTCCATAGTGGCTGTACCAATTTGCAGTGACTAAGATTTTTAACATCAATAAACTTGCCACAGTTACTTTTTGTCCCTCACTCTCAGTTTTTGATGAAGCATTTGAAAGTAAGTTACAGACGTCATGACACTCCTACTTTGAACACCTATCACCTAAGAATAGAGACATTCTCCTAAATAACAGCCATTATCTCATGTGAGAAAATTAACATTAATTCAACAATATCCTATGTAGAGTCCATATTCAAATTTCCTCAAATGCTCAACATAACTTTTTTACATCTCTCAGCCCTCCACCAGTATCTGGATTCAGATACTGCAGTTGGTCATTATATCTCCTCACTCTCTTCTGATCTGGAACAGTATTCCTGCATTAAAAAAATTATTTTTTTAATATTGAATTTTTTAAAGACTTTAAGCCTTTTTTTTAAAGAACCTAAGCCAGTTTTATTAGCATCTAAATTTGTCTGATTCTTCATGGTGTCATCTAATTTATTCCTCTATCCCCTTTATGTCTGGTAAACTGGTAGTCAGATTGAAGGGCTTGGGTAAATTCAAATAAATATTTTTGCAAGAATTTTTCAGATGATATATCACATCAGAAGCCTCATATGGTAAGATTGTCCCTTTATTAATGATGCTAAGTTTAATCACTAGTTAGGGTGGTGACCACCATATTTCTCTATTGGAATCAGTAGGTATTCTGTGGGACAATACTTGTTACTGTACAGTAAGTATCCTGTGCCCCACAACTTTTTACTGATTGACGTTAATATCCATTGATGACCTTCTGCTGAATCCATTATTACATTGGAGGTTGCAAAATGGTAATTTTCTATTTCTGTTATTCCTTCTACTTTGATTATCTGGCATTTTTGTCAAGAAGGTTTTCTTCCCTCTTGCTTCAAAAAAGATTCAGTACGTTTATTTATTTACAGTGATTATTCTTTTAGATGCACAAATTATCCATATTTGGCTAGTAGGGACCCTTTCAATGGCTCTCATGTCCTTTTCATGACCCCATCAATCTTTGAACATTTCTTCACTTTCTGGCACAAGATCTCTTTGGCTCACCTTGTACTTTCTCTATAACAGGTTGAAATGAGACAATTCTCTATAACCATGATCCCTTTTAGTGGGGAATGGTAATGAGAAACCAAGATCTGTGTGCTGGAGGTGCTCACTGCTACTGAGATGTTATTGCTTCTAGGTTCTTGCATGGCTGCAGCCAAGAAAACCATGAGTTCATATTGATGTATTCAATTAAAATTTAATACTTTGGTTTTTGTCTTAATTTTTTATATTTTATATTTATGTCTTCTATCAATAGAAAGGTTGGTTCCCAATAATATTACATATTTATATATTTGTTTTATCCTGTAGTAGACATAAAATTGTCTGAAAATTATCACACTAAAGTATTATTAGCAATATTAAAATAACTATTCTTTTGCTTATTGTGAGCATGCTGTATCTTTCTCTACTTTTTTTTCTTTTAACCTTCCTATAACTGTATATTTAAGATGTGTCTCTTAATACCAGTATGTACTTTGCTTTTCTTCTTCCCCTTGGACAATCTTTATCTTTTAATTTGAGTATTTAGTCTGTTTAATGTATTTACTGTATTTACTGATATGTTTGGGTTCATGCCATATTAATCTGTTTTCTATTTATCAAATCTATCTTCATTCCTTCTTTCCTTAACTTCTTTTGAATCAAGTATTTTTATTATTTCATTTTTATGCCCCATTAGATTGTCGATTATACATTCTATTACAATTCTTTCATTGGTCACCTAGAGATTACAGTGTACATCCTTGATATATTCAACTTTAAAACAAATTCATATATTTATCATTTCTCAAACAATGCAATAACTTTGAACACTTTAAACCCATTTATCCCCTCCTGCCTTTTCTACTACTTTCAACATGTATTTTAATTCTATGTATATTTAAAACCCTATAAAATGTTTTAATTTTTTATACAGTCAGTATTTATATTTACCAACATATTCACCCTTTCTTCCCACTGCCTGTCAATTCTTCTATTTCTATGCCTCCATCTTACGATCACTTTCCTGCTCATTTTAGTATTTTTTCAGTGTAGATCTGGTAGTGATGTTTCTGGTAGTCTCAGTTTTTGTCTGAAAATGTCTTTATTTCACTTTTATTCTTTGAAGGATATTGTTGCTGGGTGTAGAATCCTGCATTTGCAGTTATTTTCTTTAAGCACTCTGGAGAAGTTATCATACTGTCTTCTGTACTTGTTGGCAAAAGGATTAGTCTGTTATGAGTCGTCTACCATAGCCAGAAGCTGGCTTCTAAAATAAACCCACTTAGTGAAGTTTAAGATTTATTTGCAGTAGTTTCCTTTTACCTTGTAAGTCATACCACCAGGAATATAGAATCAGATTACTATTTTCAAAATTACTTGAAATAATTATCTTCTTTGTGTGGTTATTAAATGTCAAAAGGGTGAATGTTCACTTCGGCAGCAGGTATACTAATAAAGGCCAGAAGCCAGAATAAAATGACTAAGAAATTAAGAATGGTTTCAAAATTGTATAAGAAGAAATTGTTAAGGCTTTTGAAGATGAGTAAAATTTAAGGTAAATAGAAATAAAATGAAAATAGACAGTTTGAAGACACTTAAATTTAGGTAAAAAGAAAAATTTTTAAATCACAAATGAGATCAACAAAATACATGATGATGCTGAGACTTTGACTAGAGGAGAAACTATCTTAATAAAAAGTAGGAAACCCGAAACTGAAGAAGAAAAAAAAAAACAGATGAAGGCATTTATTAGAGTTAGAACCAGAGTTCTCTAGAATGGAGGAAGATTCTGATAACATGGAACCTTCCTTCACCTTATGTCTTTCCGTGAGGGGCCTAGCCCCTCACCCACCGCTCACTTTTTCCAGCACGAACTTATGATGCTACCACAACCTGGTGATTAGGAAGTTTCCAGGATCTAAGGAGTTTCCACCATAGCCCTGGACACCACTGTCCAAAGAGTGTGGTCAAAGCACGGCCACTTTGCTCTGCAACCGAATGCCTTGCCACCAGCATTTATGTCCTCCTTCTCCAACTGGATGAGAGATTAAGTTTCATTCATTTTCTTCTTGCCTAGACACTTCAGTGCTTCTCTGACACAGTTAGAATTTGGCTAGGTAAAGCAGTAACCTAGAAGGACTGAGGAGGAGAGAGGCAAAGTGACAAAGTGAGGTAGACAGCAACAGGAGCAGTTATTACCGTGAAGCTAAAAAGCAGGAGTCGGAGCGGCTTGGTGGGCCAAGATCCTAAACACCGTTTGCTCTCATGTGGTCCATAAAAGACGTTAAAACTTAAACTGGCATTCTTCCCAAGGCCTGATTTGTGAAACACTGGATCAAAAAAGATTTCTGAATGCAGACAGCGGCCACCTGGCATCAAGCTTGCTGTTTACTGTAATTTCTACTTATAAGAAATAGTGGTTGTGTTCTTCTTGCTGTATCTTGCCAAGGGCTCTTGGCACCAACAGAATATGTTTCCTTATTGATTTGCAGATTGAGAGGATCCAGAATCCAAGTCTCTGGGACAGCTACCAGACACAGAAAAGGATCATGGACGCCAAAAATAGCACAGAACAAATGAGCGGCAGCTCTTCCACGGGACAGATGCTGACTCGTTGCCGCATGTCAACCAACATGGCTTTAACCGCAGTTACGCTGGAAAGAATGGTAAGGAAGCAAGTAACGTGGCTGCTGCAAATGGGGTGTCGGCCATGAGAACCCAAACTGACTAAGGGACCGTGTGGATTGCATTGTGTTCCCTCATACTTGGTAGCCATGTTGCAGCCCAAGTTTCAGGTGTGACTCACTATGTTTTCATCTGAAAGGGACTGACTGGCCCTCTGGGGTGGAGGAGTGATTTTGTTTTTTCAATTAAAAACACAGAAAAAAATTTAAGAGCCTTTAGAAAAAAGAACTGAACATTATTTTAACATTATTTGATATACTGTGTAATACATCAAATTACAGCCTAAATTAAAGTTCTCCAAACTGTTTTTCTCTTCACAGCCGTGATATGGAAAGGGAACCTATTTTGCTGTCAACGCCAGTTATTCTGCCAATGATACATACTCCAGACCAGATGCAAATGGGAAAAAGCACATGTATTATGTGCGAGTACTTACCGGTGTCTACACTGGATATCATACATTAGTTGAGCCTCCTCTAAAAAACCCTCAGAATCCTATGGACCCTGACCGTTATGACACTGCCACAGATAACGAGCGAAATCCAAGTTTATTTGTGGTATTTTATGACCACCGGTCTTACCCAGAGTTCCTCATTACCTTTAAGCAATGACATTTTGGTATATTCATAAAGGACATTATTCACCTATACCTATCTACTCGTAAAACAAGTTTTAGATGTTTTTCTTAACAGCTTTTCTAAGATCAAAGGATCCCTGCCACTGAAATCAGACTTTCTTCAGCTTCTCTTTCATAACTGGAATGAACCTATCTTGAAAGCAATAAATTTGAGAATTTAAATCGGATAACTTAGTTACAACTGTGTGTCCACAACTGTGAACAAACTCTGTAGAACAGGTTTCTATTTTGGGAAGGAGAGAATACTGGTAATTTTAAAAAAGAGTCCATAGCTATGCAATTGTAGCTGCCACCGAAGGAGACAGCTGATATCACGTCAGGATGCCATATGGCCTTGGGGAGCATGATATTACTAAGTGGATGGGACAATTATCTTTCCTGGAGCAGGAATGGTGTCTTCTTTTTTTCTTTTCTTTTTTTTTAATCTTGGACTGATATATGTGCCTGATGTACAATGGATGCTCCAGAAGGGTTTCAATAGTCAATATAGAATGAGCGTGCCTAGTCAGACTCCTACCCAGGTAAGAGCCATTTCTTCAACATCCTTGACTTATTGACACTTTGCCTGGAGTTGAACAGATTCCATGATAGGGACCTTTGTTCATGTACCAGGTGTGACATGACAAGTCGGGCTCTGCAACTGCAGTGCACCTGGGCCCTGCACAGCCCAGTGGCTGTGGTCTAGCTTGTGGTCTAGGTGAATTATGTCCTGTGGAGTTGTGTAGCACAGCAGCCCTGACTCCAGTGGGTCCTTGTGATGCTGAACCCAAATCTGCCTTCTTATAACTTCTACTCATCGGTCTTAGATTGCTCAGTGAAAACTGTGGGATGATGCCTGCTACATCTCAGTGTGAAACCCTTCTAACGTGCTAAGATAAATGACTTCTAAGGTTATTAAATGGCATATTTTCCTTGGCAGAGTAGCTTTTGATGATTTTAAAGGTGCATACATAAACCAAAGCAATTAAACATGTTGCTAATTTGCTAACTCAGTCTCTATTGGACGGTAGAGGAAAGCTGCTTGTTGAACTTCCCTAGGTAAACGTCAGACATTACTGAGCACTTGGATTGTACCAGATAGAATAATAGGTGCTTTCACATACAGCATTTATATTAATTCCCCAAACAATCCTGTGAGGTCAGAATTATATCCCCATTTTAAAGGGGAAACTAATACTGAGAGTGCAAGCAACTTCCTTGTCTGGGGTCACGTAGGGAATGGCCATCAGAGCCAGCAACTGAATTTAGCTCTCTGTGTCATCAAGTTTTTGTTCCTTCTACTATAGAACATGGCCTCTAGATTAATGTTACTGATTCAGGAACCTGTCAGAGAATCTATGAATTACCCTTATATTCCTTGGCTTTTTTTCTTCTGGCTCTGGGAGTTCTATTGTAGGGTCTTCACTTTGAAGCTCTGCAGGCTGAGGTCAGAGCTGATGCCTATGCAAACCCAGTGCAGATGGTGCCCTCAGATGCTAGAGTCACTAGGAGAATAAAGAGTCTCTCTTCCCTGGCCATGGGAAACAAAACATGCCTTTCAAGAGAGGTGGTTGAGGGGGTCATCGTTGCTGCTCCATTAACACAGACATCTTGAAATTTTTCTTGCAGTTGCTGTTTTTGAATTGAATTGGCAAAACATCCTTATTGCATAGGAAAAGTTTCCCAGCCACTGGCATCTGAACTCAGGCTTGGCAGTGGGCGTAAGAAGTAAAAAAGGAGAGACCTGTTCTCTGATTGCTCCCATTTCCAGTGGTTTAGTTAACTGGAGCAAGTCTGAATATAAGGGTGCTTTTTACCAAGGTATAATGATCCCGTCAGGAAATGTCAGTTAGCCCCAATCTAGAGAAATGGGCCATTTACCTCCTTTTTGAATAAAGCACTTGGAAAATGTCATTTGGTTGTAGATACCTTTATCCTTAAGGGAATACAGGAGAGCTTGATGATAACACAGGGCACTGCTGATGAAAGACCACAACATGACAGCATCAAGGGTTCCTCCATGTTAACATTTAGCGGAAAATTACAGGAAGGCCACAGCACAGGTTTAGTTCAGTAAATCTCAAGGGCAAATTGACCCCAACAAGGAGCCGCTGCTGACACAAGCCCACTATGAGCCCGTGACAGGTCTTGATGGTCTACTCCAGGGCCAGAGAATCTTAAACATTTTCGGCTTCTGAATCACCCGAGGTGTTTGCCGAGACTACAATTCTGGCCCCATTCAAAAGAGTCAGATTCTGCAGCTCTATGGAGGTGCCCAAGAATCTGCATTTGCAGCGAGCATTGAGATGATTCTGATATCCCTGATACCCACAGACTTAGGACTTTCCTGGGCCCCAGGCACTATGGGTCCCCTACTCCATAAAAAATGTTAAAAATTATACTTTGCAACTGCATTGATATAAACATGAATGTAATTGAGGCAGGATTACATATATTATTTTTTTATTTTAAAAGAAATTAAAACATTTTGTGGACCTCTAAAAGCTCAGTGACCTAACCAGTGTGCCTATAGGTCGGCCCTGCTGATACCTGGATACTGTGACTTAAGATATAACACTGAGCTTGTATTCTTTAATCGCCTGGCCTCTGTAGGATCAATATGTTTACTTACCAATTGATTACTCACTCAGGCATGCTCTTGAGAAACGCAGGATGAAAGGGGACCCAGCTATCTTGGTGGCTGACGGCCCCCCCTTTCACTATCTTTTCTCACTCTCACTCCCCTTTTTACAGATAGCCAGGTCTCCTGCTGTGTCCTAATTTCTATAAAACCAGGAAATTATCTACCATCGCCTGTACATACTCAGAATCCACTCCTACGAATGTCTTAGCTCTCTTCCCAGGTCTCTGCATATCAAAGACTAGTACCTCTAACTGAATTAAATGCTTTGTCTCAGAAATACTTCCAAGCTTTTCTGACCCAGCCTACACTTAAGAAATACATTTTATATTGGGCCCAGTACACACACAGATGTAACCGAAAAGTTTTATGCAATAGATTTACCTTGAGAAAATACTTTCCCTGGAAACTGTCGCATAATACTTAGATTTACTGTTGAATTCACTGAAATTACATATTCTGTTCTATCTTTTAAAAAAAATGCTGGTCTCACTCCTAAATCAATTTTGTGGATCACTAATGGGTCACAAACTACAACTTGAAAAACAGCGATCAAAGGAATACACGTAAAAACTAAAATAACTGAAGACAAAGATATGCCATTTTGCAAAGGAATATACTTACGTAGGGTAACAGACATCTTACCCTTCCTCAAACATCCTCTGCCCCAGTGTATTTGATGGAGTATTACTGCCAACAAGGTCTCCTTTTTAAAATAATCACTCTATATTTAATGAAGACCTAATATGCTGAGCACTGATCGAGGCTCTGTGAATACAGCAATAATCAAAACTCTCATGCAGTGACATTCTGGTTGGGGGATGTTGATACCATTCAAATAAATAGGTGAATATCTACTGGTCAAATGGTGGTAAGGGCTACAGAAGGGTTTTGTCTAGACCCTTTGTTTCTGGGCATTCACATAACTTCTCCCCTCTCTCTAGAAGGCACATAGTTTGTTTGGATTTATTGATCCTCAGTATGAAGACTGAGAAAGATAGTGCCAGTAGTCAGGTCATCTTAAAAGGTGAATTTGTGTATCTTTGTTTCATGAATGATTACTCAGAGATCAATATGCTATTGCAATTTCTAAAGTCTTCCTTAGGTAGAAATGGTAAAAGTTATCCCAAGATCTTCTTGCAAATGTAATGAGAGTGCGGTGAATTTCAGCAAACCAAGCTTTTAGTTTCAGGAGTCAACAGCATCCAGTCTTTTTAATTCCCAAGACTCATGTTCCTAGATGTCCCAGTTCCTCCATTAAGGAGACCTCATATTGAACTTTCTCCTGATTGGTATCCTGCTCTGGATGACAGAGGTTAACCAGTGAGAATTCTTCAAGTGTTAGAAGTGTGATCACTTCAGCTCAAGGCTACAAACCAAATGGGTGCATTAAGTAGGAGTTGGTAAACGTTTTCTGTAAGGGAATAATGAATACTTTCAGGTTTGTGGGCCATATAGTCTCTGTCACTACTCAACTGTACCACTGCAACCCTAAAGCCACCACAGACAATGAATGCAAATAGCATGGCTGTGTTCCAATGAAACTTTACAAAAAAGCAGCAGCTGACCCCTGCTTGAGGCTGATGC
This sequence comes from Eonycteris spelaea, assembly GCA_003508835.1. Lineage (NCBI taxonomy): Eukaryota > Metazoa > Chordata > Mammalia > Chiroptera > Pteropodidae > Eonycteris > Eonycteris spelaea. The sequence goes on from PUFA01000398.1 coordinate 666,292, forward strand.
AGAGTTGCTTCCTGTTGAAAACACTTGGGGCTTAGATTTGAGACAGGCTGATGGGGTAGGAGAGGAAAGGAACAGACACCAGAAGAAGTCTAACAAAGAACAAAGAGCCAATATGATCGAAGAGTACATGAATTCAAGAAGGTGGCAAGAGACTGAAAGACATAAACTGCTGTCTTCTGTAAGCTCTAATGCTGTTTCTCAGGGACTCCCCAGTTTATTTGGCTATACTACTTCAACATAGAAGTGTGAGTATAATACACCCATATAATTAAAGTTGTAATGGTTCTTTGAAGGACAAAATATAAACCAATTGATAATCACATGTTATAAATGCTACGTTCTATTAGTCTAGAACTAAATCATGTCTTTTCATCTTTTAAGTTCATCTCCTTCCCAGCTGGCTTGGCATTCTCTATCCGTATGAGCAGAATGGTCTCCATTTCTCTCCAAAGAAAAACTGTTTCAAGTGAATTAAATCAGAAGTCTTCTCAAACTTTGCTGTTTACTTACAAAAATGGTTTTTCTCTATGGATTTCCACAGTTCAGGTTCATGATACCTGAGTGATCGGAGAGCACACGCTACCGTTCTGGACTCTACTTTCACAGAGGGATTTTCTGGCTCATATATCTTTTTGTTTATTTCTCGTAACATTTTTCTCCTTCTCATTCCTTTTTACCCCTCCAGTCCTTTCCCTGACTTGTGGAAGAATGAGGACACACATCCTGCTTAGATTTATCAGGGGAAACATTTTTTTTTTTTCATCTACAATTCAGACACAAGATGTGTGGGTTTTCCCCCACACTAAGCTATTTTCTGTGAGAGCAGCTGGGTATCCCACAATTTAACTCAATTCTTACACTCACTATCTAAACATAACACAGATTAAGAGCACAGTTTCACAAGACTGTCCCCACCTCTATGACCACACACACACACACACACACACACACACACACACACATCAGGTACTATTCATAAGTCCCAGATTGTTACTTGCACTTCGGACCAACAGGTTTCCACAACCCCTTCCTTGGGTTTAATAACTTGCTAGAACAGCTCACAGAACTCAAGGAAACACGTACTTACATTTACTGGTTTATTATGAAAGGATATGATAAAGGATACAGATGAAAATTTACACAGGGCAAGGTATGTGGGAAGGGACGTGAAGCTTCCACGCTTGCTCAGAGCAAGCTAATCTTTCAGCACTTTCATGTGTTCACCTACTAAGAGATCCCCTTAATCTTATACCTTAGGGATTTTTATGGAGGCTTCATCACGTAGGCATGATCAATAATTAGCTCAATTTCAGCCCCTCTTCCTTTTCTGGAGCATAGGCAATGGGGCCGAAAGTTCTGCAAAAAAATAAATAGATAACTTCAACCAGGTTGGAATAGGGAGGACATATAAGAGGAACTTTCATGCCTACATCAATGGCGAAGATCTCTTAACTTCCTTTCCCGTATAAAAAGAACTTCCTCTTTATCTGTGCAGGTGAACTTACACATGACTTGCCATGGTTCGTGTTCTGGATTGCAATTCTCCTCCCACCCCCAAATAAACCCCTTCTGTTGGAGGAAAATGTAGCTGACTTTTTACTGAAGGTCAACAATTCTAACCTTCTGATTATGGCTTGGTTTTTCTGGTGACCAGCCTCCATCTAGGAGCCTAGCAAGAGTCACCACATTAGAGCAAAGACCTTGCCACACCCAGGAAATTTCAAGTTATTTAGGAACTCCGTGTCAGGAACTGAGGTCAAAGACCAAATTTTAGAACAAAAGATGCTCTTAGTGCCATTATCACTTAGAAAATTAGACGGGTTTTAGCTGCATGTCAGAAACCACAGGCAGAGACCAAAATATATTTCCTATTGTCTCACAAGAACCTTGGTCTTTACCATGCTCATTAGTAAACACACGAAGGAAATCTTGCAATTAAGCTCACAGAAAGAATAACTTAATTTAAATGATCTTTGCTCTAGTTCTCTCTTTGTTTATATTATTTTCGTGGTCACCAGGATATAAATATTTTCTAACTGTCTTTTCCTTATCTTGCTAAGGGCATTTTCAACACTAATTTATTTCTCCAAAGCCGTTTGTTCCTAAAATTATAATTCTATAACTAAGACACATCAAATAATTTTGACTTCCACAAAATCTAACCCTACCTCATCAATCCAAATCTTGCCCTTTATGTGCCCAGTGTGTTCCTGTTTCTTCACACCCAACCTGGCATCGCCTTCACCTCACAATACCTTCTTCACATTTTACTTAGCTAGATAGAAGAAATTAGAAATGATTTTTATAGTAGAAGAACAAACTTTCCACCAAAAGAGAAAAAAATAATGAATATGCTTCTCTGTAGGCCTTCGTATTGATAGTGCAGGATGATGTTTCTTTCATATTAACTCCCTGAAATGCCTGACATAGGACAATACTCACCAAATCAAAATCCATGACATAAAATGAACAAATCCGGGGTCCACAAAGAACCAGATATTTCAGTAGAAATGAAAAGAGCTTCCCCACCTCCAAAGAAATTAGAAACTAAAACAGACTAAGGGTTGCAAATATACTTCAGGGAGAAACAGAAATCTAGGATTCATAACATAAAAGAAAAAGAATTTAAAAATTTCCAACATAATTGTAAACATCATACAGTAAGCTTTTATATTTGTGTATTGTTCGATTGTTAACAGAACATTTTAATACAGAGTATCTCACTAGCTTGTCACAATAGTCCTCTCAGATAAGCTCACTTCCACAGAGAGGAAGTTGATGCCCAAAGGGGTTGATTAACACCTTATCTTTTGTTCAGCTGCTGCTTGGTGGCAGTGCCAAGACTGGATGTTGGCCTCTGAAAACTGATCAGAGTCCTTAGCAAAGTCCACACCACAAAGTTGGAAGCAGGAAAACAAACAAACAAACAAAAAAAACTGGAACAGATTCACAAAGCAGTAAATCAACAGACATATTGAAAAATAAAAGAGTACTACTTAGTCTTATCAGAATAAGTCAAGAAGATACAATTACTTAGAAACTAGAGTATATAAATTCAAAGTCCTAAACAAAGGGATTTATGAGTAAACATATTAGACAGGCAGATGAAAACTACAAATTAAGGATATGAGAGAAGAACATTTCTTGGAATTGGAGAAAGAGTGCAGCCTGGGAAAGCCCTCCTCAAGAGCGAAAAGCCAAAGAAAGATATATACTTGTGTCGAATGAAAAATAATAGCGACTAGGTGTCTCACCACCCAAAGAGGTGTATTTGGGAAAAAGAAAGGGTTGCAGCCCAGTACACGCAGACATGGCAAGCGACATGCACACTCTGGTCTAAATGGAGGGGTATTTATATAAGGGAAAAGGAAGTTAATAGAAGGGTAAGTTAGAATCATAAAGCTTTATTATAAGCATGGAGTTTCTGTAGGATTCTTCTGATTATGTAGAGTGAGAGAACTTCCATATGCCTCAACTCTTCCCATAGACCCTCTTGACTGATTATGTTTGCTTTAAGTTCCAGTTAGTCTTTATCACTAGTTAATTACCTAAACTTTAAAAATAAGAAAAGGATACTTCAAGCGGGAAGAAATTGAACAATAATTACATGAATTAGAACACCTTTTTATGTTGTTGCCTTAGATTGTCCACCAAAAGCCTAGTTTTTAAATATACTTGAAGTGAATTTCAATTAAAAATTAAGTGACCTACGCTTTTAGTTACAAAACTCAATGTTTTCCCTGTTTCCAGTCCCACAGGAAAGGTAGGCTAAGATGAGCCAAGAAAAAATGTCTTCCCCAGTGACACACAATTGACAAGAGGTGCTAAGGTATGCATTTATTTTGGGTCGACTCTTTGAATCTCTTTTCTCCATTCCTTCTTCACTTTCCTACTAGGGAAATGGGAGAATAAGAAGGGTTTGAAGATGAGGAGAGCATGGAGCTGCTCTCCCTTGGGAGAGGCCCTTCCAGCATTTAAGGCCTCATGGGGTCATAATAGGATCCAAGGGAAAGGAGCTTTGCAGTGGAAGACTTGGGTCATTTGGGCTCTTGGCTTCAAGGGAAAAACCTCCCTTCCTTGGGTTCATCTTTCCACCACGTTCTCTTATTACATTGTACAAAGACCCAAAAGACGAATATTATATAGGTAAGGGCCAGGGGATTGGGAAGCCACACAGCCAAGAAATAATTAGAAGTGAGTCCAATTCATTTTCTTAGTTTGTTCTTTGCTGCCAGACCATCCAAGGACTTTGGATCACCACTGTTTCTTCATCAGTAATTAATACAAGGCCAACACATTAATAAGAAAAAATGGGTGTGCAAATCAGATCGAAAGATGATAAAAATTCAAGTTGTGAATACACCAAAATTTTGGAAATAAAAACGAGAAAAAAAGGAAACTAGTTTTAGACTATCAAGAGGTGGCATCACTTAGTACTGACCTAGTGTTGGTAGATGTGGTTTTAGTCTGGATCCCAGAACTAACATGCTGGTTCGGTAAACCTGGACAAATCACTGAAACTCACAGAGTCTTGGTGCTTTATATTTAAAATTCGGATGTTAATTCCTGCCTTGGTACTTTCCAGGGTTAAATAAGTTAATACCAAAATTATATTGAAAAAGTTATATTATAGCATTAAAATGAAAATGGGAGGACAAGACATAAATAGCACAAACTGTGGAGGCAAAGATAAATATATTTGACTACATTAACATTTTTAAAAATTGGGGTTCGGGGTTACTATTAAACATGTGCATCTCATTTTGCTTTCTCTCCAAACCCTAGGAAAACCACAGTAAGGGAACTTAAAGGGATTCATAAGTCCTTAAGAATAGGGAGAATAGGAGATGATAGCAAAAACATTTTAGAAGCTAGAAAACAGATCTGTAATAATGACTACAGGAGCTCAACCTTAAGTGAGAAAGTGGAGAAAAAGCTGAGAACCCACCTTCTGTCCCCTTAAAAGTTTCAGGTACTCACGGCATGGGTGCCTCCAGAGGTAAGAATGAAGCAGTGAAGAGGGCAGGTGCTAACTGAGATAGGATGAAAACCACTTAAGAACAGTTAAATCCCTGGGGAAAGTAGCTAGGATAACTGCCTCTCACCTACGGCAGTGGATACTATAGCAAAATAGGATTCAGTGGCCAAATTTATTCCAAATACTAAATCTTGAGATGACCTTCCTCCCACAGTCCCTTTTCCCATTTGGCTCCAAAAACAGAGTAACCAGACCTTTACTCTCCAAACAAGAGACTGAAAATTTTTGTTCTGTGCCTGTCCTGGTCAAGAAGAAATTTTACCTAATGATACTGGCAGCAGAAGCTACCCAATACAGACCAGCAAAGCCTATACAGTGAAGCTCAAAGTTGATTAATTCCTTTTGCTACCTCTGGGTTTCCAATGGCTGTTTAGAACCTGAGGACAATCAAGTTTTACCAAACACTCAAGGAAAACCTCTAAATCAGAATATAAATCTTAAAAAAAACAAAACAACAAAACAAAACTCTTATTGGAAGAACAATTCTATAAAAAAAGAGACATTTAAGAAACAAACAAGGGCACTGAAATTAGACTGTTTAATAGCAGAAATGAAAAAAAAAGATAGAAAATAAGATTGAGGAAATCTCAGAAAATACAGTAAAAACACACAAAAATGGAAAATAGAAGACAAAGATAAAATCAGAAGACCAGTCCAAAGGGCCCAATGTTGGATTAATAGTAATTCCAGAAACAGAGATCAGAAAGCAGAGAAGAAATCATCAATGAAATTACTCAAGAAATAATACCCAAACTAAAGGACATGAGTTTCCACATTGAAAGTCTGTACCAAGCGCTCAGTACAATATGAAAAAATAACCACTCCCAAGATATACCATGGGAAATTTCAGAAATCCTGAGGACAAACTTTTAGAGGAAAGAAAATAAAACACAAAGGATCAAGAATCAGAATGGTTTTAGATTTCTCAACATCAATACTGGAAGCGTAAAGACAATGGAGGCAAATGCTTTCAGAATTTCATTTCTAATTATCAATATGGCAAGAGCGTTCTACACAATTTAGGAGAAAATACAAGTCTGTCGAATTAAGAGAAATTCTCTGATATGTGCATATGTGTTTGGATATGCATAGAATATTTCTGGAAGAATATACAAGAAGCAATAACTAACAGAATTACGAATGCATGCTTTCTTTTTTTTTTCAAAGCAGATCAGCATTTTTAATTCTGTCTTTGATATGTGCTTGATGAAACCAGCACCATTCTAGCAAAAGAGACCTTTGTTTTGATGAAAATGATACATACTTATTATAAAAAGAAACGAACAAACAAAACCCAATGATACAGAAAGTGCAAAGGCAAGTGAAAATCAGTCAAGTGCTTGTTTGCTTGACCTAGGAATCCCACTGCTACTAACTTGCCATACAGATAAAAGTGAGGCATGATCTATGTTCAAGGTTCTTTGTTGCAACATCATAGCATTTTTGCATTGTTTTCCCTGAAAACAAGAACTCTAGATTCCTAGACAGAGTACAAGGGACACTTCACTATCTCTTTAACTTTTAAAGCTTCTGTATAATAATTTTAAAAGGTAATAAATAAGGTAAAAAAAGACCTTGGAAGAATGCATATAATGAGAAAATATAAAGAACTTCTATGAATCAACAGAAAAAGCAAGAATCCACATAAAAATGTGTGGAAGACCATGAAAAGGCAATTCACAGAAGAGGAAATTGGAATGGCCAATAAATAGATTTTTTAAAAGCTCAACATCATTAAAACAATAATGAAGTATTATTTCATAACTAACAGCTTGGGAAAATGTGATGTCTGACAATGTAAAGAAATGAGGATGTAGAAATCTAAATTAGAGCAATTATTTTGAACAGTAAGTCAGGGTGTGTGGGTGTACTATAGATAAGGCATAACTAAAAACCTACAAAAAAGTAAGAGGAAATATAAAAGAGATTATAAATTTAAAAACCATAAGTAAACTAATTTTTTCTCCCTACCCCTCACAAAAATCTCAACTTTGGTTCAATGTGCATTTTGGCCCTTGGGAGAACTTCTACTGCCCCTCTACAGAAAGGAACAGGCTGTTCACGTAATTTGACCCTACACAAACTCTGGGAGTGTCATCCCCAGGAGTGGCCTCTGTCCACATTAAAGGAGGCTCAGGTGTCCCTCACTGCCGGGGAACATAGAGGGTGACAGTTACTTCAGTTTATTCCCCTCCCTCCATGGTATGAACACGTGCATGCCACCCCAAAGTGATGCTCTGTATGCTCGTCACTCCTGGCTCCTCGGGGAAGAAGCCACACTGTAGGAGAACAAGGAGACCACATGCCTCAAATATAACACATCCCTCGGGGCAAGATGTACAGTTTTCTCAATCAGATTTTCATCAAATAAAGCCTGCAAAATACAAAAGCCTTCCTCCTCCCTTACGCTACCTCATTCCCCCTTCTCCCCGGGGCCCTTCCAACTTCTACTCCTCCCAACATTGAGTTTTCCCTCCTTTGGCAGACTATGGCCCTTTCCTCAGCAATTAGCAACTTTTAAAAAGTGATCAAACCCAAAGCCTGCAGGGTACCTTATTGAAAGAATCATAAATATGCCTAAACTCTGACCAAGTAATAGAGTTTATCCTGAGGAAATAATGTTTAATAAAAAAACAAAGATGTACACATACAAGTTTATTTTATGATAATAAAACACTGGTAGAAAGCTAAGGGGTCAATGATACAGAAATATAGAAGCTAACTGTGGTATACCAAAATGATATATTATAGTGATTAATTAAAAATGATAACTAGAAAGATGATATAGGAAATAGAAAACGTTTTATTATATCATGTGACATAAAAGGAAGGATACCAAATGGTATGTACACACCCATAATAACTGTAAAAGGAATATATCGGGTACAGGAGGCCAGAGCACAGAGACAGCAAATGTTTCCAGTTGGGTTAAGATCAACAGACTTGTAGTGAATTATTCTGTAAAGTTGTTAAAATTAAGTTTTAAACAAATTTACTGTTGCTGTAACTAGAGCAGGATTTTCTTTGCAGGGCATTGGACTGGCTCATAGAACTATGGCTGTTTGCTGCCTTCTTAACCGAACAGATGGAAAGATGATGGTGTTTCCATTTAGTTATGTGAACCTTGTTGAAAGTATATTTTAGCAGAAAGAAAAATGTTCAGAGTAAACGATGGTCAGAGTGGGTCACCCCACTCCAGGGGAATGTTCTGCAGTGGGGACAATAATTTCCCTCTACTCTTCTGGGTTTTTGGCTGAGACCTCTAAATAAAAGACAAGAGAAACAAACACAAGTTTATTAACATTATGCCTCATGTATATGTGGGAGAGACCCAGGGAGAACGAATAACTCCCAGGAGTGGCTTAGAATTCAGACTTAAAGATTCCCTCCTTTGGGAGGAGGGACGTAGGTCTCTTAGGGGAGAGTAAATAATTGTTAGGAAAGATGGATGGGCCCTTAGAAGAATAAGATGGAAGGTATGATAGTTTGTGACAAAGTTTGTCTGGGTGTTGTGTCGACTTCTAGTCTCTTCTCTTGTGACAAGTGTCAATCTTCCCTGGTTGATGAAACTTCCAGGAGGGGATTGATGACAACTGAGTTCCTTTTGGAGGATCTGCTTGTAGATAGACAGAGGCGTTCAGAAGAAACCTCTCACTGCATTTGCTGTTTATAAATGCTTACGGCTCAAAGCATCAATACACCAAAGCAACATCTTTGGAGGTGCATGTCCTAAGCTCTTATAGGCATCTTTGGGTGCCATATTCTCTTACCCTTCAGTTCCAACTGAGAGCGTTAGCAAAAAAGAATGTTTCCTAGTTAGTGAGCACCAAGGAACTGCTAGGTCCTAGCCAGAAAGTAATTTGAGAAGTGGGACTGAAGTGGATAGACCTGGGCCCCACAAAAGATATGTTGAAGTCCTAACCCCCTACCTGTGAATGCAACTTTGAGAAACAGGGTCTCTGTAGATGTAATCAGGCTAAGATGAACTCATACTGCATTGGATAACTGGTGTCCTTATAAGAAGATGGAAATTTGGACTCAGCCAGACACGAGGAAAACACTCTGTGACAATGGAGGCAGAGGTTGGAGTGACTGATACAGCTGCAAGCCAAGCACTGAGGTCAAGCACCAGAAGCTATGAGAGGGGGCAGGGGACGGTTTCTCCCTCAAAGTCCCTAATACGAAGCAACCCAGCCAGCGCCTTGATTTCAGTCTTCTGGCTTCTAGAACTGTGAGAGAATAAATTTCTGTTGTTTCAAGCTATCCAGATTGACATACATGGTTACGGCACCCCTGGGAAATCGACATACATGGTTACAGCAGCCCTAGGAAATTAATACAAGCACTAAATGTGTATAGCTTGGTAGAAATACTCATGAAAACCCAGACTGACCACAGCTGACTACTAGTTGCCAAGGCAGTGGCAAAATCCACAGTTCATTGTTTTTAGGAGAGGAAAGCACCCTGTCATAGTCTAGGTCAGGGGTTGGTAAACTATGGCCTGCAGACCAAACTCGGCCTCTACCTGCACTCCAACAATGGTTTTTATGTTTTTAAATGGTTAGGGGGGATCAAAAAAAGAATAATATTTTATAACGTGTGAAAATTAAGTGAAATTCAAGTTTCTGTGTCCTTAGTAGAGTTTTATTGACTCAGTCATACTCACTTGTTTGCATATATTCTATGGCTACGTTAGGGTGAATAAGAATTAAAAAATTAAAAAATGAGTGTGTTTAAGAGTTAAAAAAAATCTCTCCTCTACTCTCTACTTTCACTTTTGAAAACTTGTGACTGCTGATTATTTTTCTGCATTTGAGATGTACATAAATCTTTTTGGAAGCTGAAAAAGTCTCTTGCCTGTTTTACAACCCAGCAATGTTTTCTCAAGGATCTGCAACCATCTTTTTGAAATGACGAGAGGACAGCAGCCTAACTTCTGCTGGTATTTGGCTCCATGTTATGACTACGAAGCTATCGTAGAGACGTGAGTAGTCGTGTCTTTCTTTTGGATAAAGGCAATTAACTAACACAGGTGGACACCCCAATTACCAGGTGATTTTAGGATGAACTGTGTGTGGCAAAACATGCTGTCAAGTCCCCTTACTTGAGATTCAAGTTATTTATCTTAAGAATATGTGTGAAATGAGTTTTTTTCTTCCTGGCTACATAAAAGATGAGATTTCCTTCTGTCTTTGCAATATATTTAGTGGGTTGCCTTGTGATGAGCATCACACTGGGTTTAATGCCTACTCAATAACAGAACTGTTTTCTTTTTCTTCTACTCTGTGGAGAGGTTTTCTGGGTTTGCAGATTTGGTTTTTGTTTTTGTTCTTGTTTTTTTAATTATATTTTCCCAACAATTCCCTTTGGTCCAAGGCAGAATCGAACAGTTGCAACAGAGATCATATAAATGGTCTAAAATATTTACTATCCGGTTCTTATGAAAAAAAAACTAAAAGGTTACTGCTGACTCCTGGTCTAGGTGACTAGGTGTGTAAGCAAGCTACCTTGAAGAGCTATAATAATAATTTAGAGAGAGAAAATTGAAGTTCATATTGAGTTTAAAGTTTGAAGTCAGAGGAATTTGGGGTTTGTGCAGGTGATCTAAAAAAGGCAGTAGGGGCTGGGAACATGGAGAAAGTGTAGAGGAGGATGTGGATCCTACAGAAATGGTTGCAAACTCAAATATGTGGAGGGGCTGGATATTAAAGTAAATGAGTGCAGTGGGCCAAATAGAAATGTTAGAGAACGGAAGCCAGGAGCCAGCTGGTCCTGGCTCTACTTGGTCGCTGATGTGAGGAAGTAAACCAAGGAAGTGCTGGCAAACCGTACAATTGTTTTCTTAGAGGAGCCGGAAAGCTGAGGTTTAATATGAAAAGTCACAGTTAAAATGTTAACTTCGAATTCACATTCAAAAGCAGGTCTCAGGGCAGGTGTGAGGTTGGTGGCCACCAACTTCTACCCTCTGACCTAGAGAGTTAACCTCTCCATGTTACCAGGGAATGAGGAAATGCTTCAGACAGGAAATGGCAGATAAATTTCTCAAAATACTTATGTGTGACATTGACTTGGGAGTTGGTTCCTACACTGTGATGCAATTAGTAGTAACCCTGCAGTGAATGTGTTAGTGATGATTTGAAGGACAGAAAGGAGGAGCAGGTGAAACAGGAGCCAGGAAGCAGGTTTTGACGTGGACTTTGGCTGGAAAAACGTAGTCCTCTGAAAAGACATGTATTGGAGAGGGCTCTGGACCTTCCTACAGTTCATTTGATGGGTACTTGAGTTATTTAATTTGGATATCAGTAAAAAATAATCCAAATAGGATAGAGAATTGGGTACTTGGAGTAATGAGTAGCATATAAGCCCTCAGTAAATTTTGGCTCCTGTGGCTAGCTATTGTTTTCTGCAATGTGTACAGAAAGAGATCCTTTGGCCAGGATACAACACCTACCAAGGAAGAAACAGAGGAAGTGCACCCGCTTTTCAGCTGTTTTAAAACACAACTGCAAAATCTTAAAAACTCCTCTTATGAAGAAGTGGAGTCTAATTCTCCTCTCTCTAAATGTGGGCTGGCCTTAGGGACTTACTTCTAGTGAATAAAATGCTGGAGAAGTGACACTGATACCTTTTGAGGGCTAAGTCATAAAACATGAAGCTCTGCATTCTGTCTCTGTCTCAGTCTGTCTGTCTCTCTGTCTCTCCCTCTCTCTGTTTTCCCCTCTCTCTCTATGCCTTAGGAACTGAGTTGTTGTGTCAGAAGTCCAGCTACCCCGAAACTACTATTCTGGAAGACCATGTGCTGAGCCCACATAGTGACAGAGATGCCAGAGGAGCCCCGCTGCCTCAGCCCCTGCTGTTTGATTTGTCCCAGGCTAGGCACCAGACACATGTAAGCAAAACCTTCGAGATGACTCCAGCCTGACTACAAACACTCCAGAGAACTTCAGGGAGATTACCTAGATAAGCAAGCCAACCCCCAGAATCTTGAGAGATAGTAGTAATAAGTGATTGTTGTTTGATGCCACTAAATTTTGGGAAGGGTTGTTAAGCAGCAAACAATAACTAGAATGATGCACTCAGCTACCACTGTGGAGAATTTTTCAAAGTTAGGTTTATTGGCTGATGTAAAAGGATAACAATTTATACTGATATTTCTTTATCTTTGAGTCTTTATCTCACTGACAGATTATGGGATTTAGAAGCAGTTGATACTTAAGGTGGAGATTTTATACATATTAACTTGGGCATATGATTGACTTATGGAAACAGAATAGTATGTAGAATAACTCACAAGATTATTCATTCTCACTGATGATAGATGTAACACCCAAATACCCTGAATTTGAGACTGCAAGGCAGATGGACACTGCTTCTTTCTTCAAAAGGTGCTCTGGTTGGGCCATGAAAGACACATGGATTGAGCAGATGGCACTTGTGCCCAATCACTGATGCGTTAAAATGTCAGACCCAATTGTTATAGGCTGGCTTCTCCAGGGACCAGACTCTGACATGAAATGTAATGCACATGATGTTTACTGGAGAGTGCCTTGGGGACTCCTAACACGATGTTATTATTGTACATGTAATTAAATCATATTTCTGTCTGATAGTCTACATGTGTAAATTGTAGTTCTCGATTAGACTTCTTTCTCAATGAAAGCCAGAAATAGTCATATTTACTTATAAAATTAAATGAATGAATGCTTTGTGGTTAATATAGAAGTCGAAGGATAGATATTAAAGACTAATTATGGAAAGGGCTATATTCACTATCAGCCATTTCTATAGACCTGATACAATCTGGTATCGAGAATCTGGAATTAAGAATCCCAGTATATTTTCTAAGGAGCCCCAGAGAGAAGTCTTCACCTCACTGCTCCTCATACCCTTCCCCACCCTCCATCCCAGACAAAGGGTAAGATGAAGTTCAAGCAGTACTAAGTAGAAATATTATAACATTAGATGTTTATATCTAAATACCATAATAAAATAAAATAAAATGTAACAGCATAATTGGAACTTGAGTCAGGCACTATACAATGCTCTTTATATGTTTATCTTTTTATCTTATAAAATTCATTCCTGGTAAGTAATTTTACAGCTATTTTTTAAAGATGAGAAAACTAAGCTTTATAGATTTTGGTTAATTTGCCCAGAATTAGTCTTGAACCCAAGTCTGTCCGACCCTGACCTTAACCATCATATTCTTCTAACTCCCAATACTCCCAATTTGGGACAACTGCAAAAGCTATCCTAGTCCCAGAGGTCTTCATAGCATCCTTTGAGGCTTCATTTCAATTGTATTGCGGGTCAGTCTCTCCCTGCACCCAGATCGACCTTCTTCAATTCTTTACAGGGATATCTTACTAGCTTGCTCCTGAATATACCTCTGCACTCAATTCTCTGTCTCAGAGGTTGCTTCCAAGGAGAGGCAATGAAGACATCTCGTTTTCATATTTCAGTTTGCTATACTAAATGAAATAAATATCAAACAATTATTATAAATTAATACATTTATAAATGATGGGAAATGAAATAACAATCTTGTTAACATGTTCAGGAAAAAAGTTCTTTGTACTACTCTTGCAACTTTTCAGTAAAAATTATTTCAAAGTAAAAATTATCTTTAAGATTAAAGATGTGTTCCAACTCAGAATGAGAACGTTCACCATCCATAAACTCTTGCAAAGAAAATTGCAAAGGATAAGTATCTACTTTAGATACTTTAGAAGAAAATTAAATGAAGAAAGGAGACGGTTTGAAAACAAAGAAATTGTTAAATATGTTATCAAGTCTAAAGAAATATTGACCAGTTTTTAAAAGACTAAATTTTTAAAAAACAGCAATAGCAAAAGAATAGAAAGATAAAAATAAATTTTTCTTAGGTCTTATGTTGTTTGAGAAGATGTGTTGCTTACCTTCAGACGTCGTTAAGTCTAAGATCTGCAAAAGTGTAGATATAGAATTTTTAAATTCAAATCAAACAGAAAGTGTAAGAGAGAAGGAAGAAAAACTATTAACCTAAGAAAAATGAACAAGTAAAAACATACTTAACTTAAAAACTCACAAAACTAAATGGTGGGAATAAGTCCGACTATATTGGTCATTTATAATGTCTATACATTTATATTTACCAATCAAAAGAGATTATATTAAAAGTAAGCTAGCCATATTCTATTAACAAGAGGCATAACTAAACTAAGGGCATAGATTGTTTGACAATAAAGTGATGAAAAAGTTATTCATGTATATTATACAGAATGCTTTCAGCTGTAGGCAAATGAATGCCTAGCTAAGAGGCCTAAACAACAAAAACACACTGACTCGCTTAATAAGAAATCTGGAGATAGGTGGTTCTAGGACTGGTTACACAGCTCAATGGTGATGTCGAGGACCCAGGCTCTATCTACCTTTCCAATCCGCCATTTTCAGTGTTTCTTAGCTATTAGCCTTCCTGGTTTCAAAATGACTGCAGTTTCTACCATCATCACTTCTCACTTGATAACATTCCTCAAAAAGGGAGGGAAAAAGGATTTCTCCCTAAGTGTCTCTATTTATGGAGGAAAACAGTATTTTCTAGGACCAGATGGCAGACTTCCTTTTATATTTCTTTGCCTAGAACTACAGCACATGGCCATCCTTAAACCAATCCATCTGAAGAGAATGAGATGACTAAAACTGGCTTAGCCCAGCCATGAGTCAAGAAAGGATCTGAAAGGGCACCTAAGCACTTTTGCTGCTCAGATCTAAACAAAACTAAAGCTCTCCTAACAAGGAAGGAGAGACTGCCTTTGAGTAAGTAACCAACTTCCTCAAAGTGTCTATCACCTTTAGCAAAGCACTAACCAAACTAAAGTGCTTATAGCGATATTGATACAAGACAAAGTGAACTTTAAGACAATAATTAATAAAGGAGAAGGAGTGGTACTAGCTAGTGACAAAAAGGAACAATTCACTTGGATGATATAAAAATGATGAACCTTAACACAGCCTTAAATTAAGCAAAAGCAGAAAAAAAAAGATAAGCAAACAAGTGGTAAAATTACCATAGTTCCCCTTTATCCATGGTTTTTCTTTCCAAAGTAAATTTCAGTTACCTGTGCTCAGCCAATGACATCATCATGGCTCGATGATCCAGGATCACCAGAAGCAGATAATTTCCCTCCTGATGTATCCTCAGGAAGTTGATAGTAGGCTAGAGCTACATCACAATGCCTACATCATTTGCCTCACTGCATCTCATCACTCAGGTATTTTATCATCCCATCTCATCACAAGAAGAAGGGTGAGTACAGCGCAATAAAATATTTTGAGACAGAGAGACCACATTCACATAACCTTTATTACAGTATATTATAATCATTCTATTTTATTATTAGTTATTATTGTTAATCTCTTATTGTACCTAGTTTATAAATTAGACTTTATCTTGGGTATGTATATATAGGAAAAACACAGTATGTATAAGGTTCTGTACTGTCTGCAGTTACAGGCATCCACTGGGAGGTCTTGGAATGTATCTCCAAAGGAAAGGGGGGACGACTGTACAAAGAGACTCTATTTGCCCACACCCTCACTACTGCGGGTTCATTATTTGGACTACCTAAATATGATATAATTAACTCGGCCTGGAGGTGGACCTGGACTCAAATGTAGGAGACGGAAATATCTGCCATGAGGAAACTGTAGGTAGAAAATATGAGGCAAAGGCAAAGCCAGCGAGGGACACTGCTATGACCTGTCAACAGATCCAGAAGCTGGGGTTTGGGTTTATAATCCTGAAGAAGGGACCTGAGCAAAGCCTCACTATGCACCTATAGCATAGTGTTATGTTGAGATCTAGAGCAAGAATGCCTGGGTGTGTAACCCATCTTGACCATTCACTAGCTGTGTGACCTTGGGCAAGATATTTAACCATTTTGTGCCTCAATTTCCTCAGTACAATGGAGATAATATTAATTTTTGTATGTTTTCAAGGCTATTAATTATTACACGTTAGGTTTTTTGTTTGTTTCTTTGTTTGTTTGTTTGTTTACTTTTTACTACATTCATCCTCATTTTATGATTTTCCAGGACATTTACTTCTTTCAGGGTAGATTTCTCCAAAGTAATGAATAGATCAATGAATGTTTGTCTGGTGACTAATTGGCTGTAGGAATGAAGGAAAGCGATAAACTCTAAACCCTATTTGACGGGGAGAATGTGAGCGCAACAACAGCACTAAGGTGTGTAGGGAGTGTACTGACTGCTCTGTCTGATAATGCTACCCCTGCTGATGAAGAGCATCGCTTTGTGCCGGAGCCGGCTCACACCTGCTCACCAGAGATGGTTGTTACATTTTCAGAAATTTTGTAAGCCAGTTCTTAATCACCATTATTTAGAATTACGTTATATAAATAACGCATATATAATAAAATAGATTCTATTTTTAAAAAATAAATAGTGAAAATTCATCACTTCCAATTACCACATTTTACTATTATCTGTACTCTTGAGTTATTGCTGTGTATTGTATTTGTTTGGAAGGAGTATTTTGTAAGGGTGTGCTACTGGTCTGCATTCAGTGATATCACACTGGGAACTTAATGTCCCCCATGGTGGGAATATTAACACCATGAAACTGGCAAAACACTACAAATTAGGGCTTGATTTAGTGTTCTGATTGTCTAGACTTAAGAAAGTGATGAACAATATGTTAATAAGGCAGATTAAATTTAAAAGTGTGTCACGTCTGTAGCCATTACATTGTAAAGACCACAAGCAATTGCAGAAATATTCTTCCAGTATGTGAAAACCATCTTCCAATTCAGAGGATTAGCTCACATCACTGACAAATAAGAGAAGTTCTGACATATGTCTTTATTGTCTCATTTCCATCTCACTGATGAATGTAAACAAAACTATCAATGAACATTTGTGTCAGAATGACACTCAGTTGTTAATTGCAACCATAGGTTGGCTACAAATGTGAGTTGGGCAAAAGTATTTGAAACTTGTTGTGAGAATCAGTTTGAAATTGTGTAGTCGATTGTGTAGTCGATTATTTGTAAATTATGTTCTTTATATCCATAAAATTTATAATGAACAAAGACATCTATGAAAACTATTAATTCTAAAAAGGTGGTTTTACTATTTAATAGCACATCACAGTGGCGATTATGCAGGGCATAGTATGAAAATGAAATATTGTATGTTTTTCATTTTTAATATTATCTAGATTGTACACTGAAAGTTAGTGCTTGTCTTGAGACATACGCATGTGTGTCTGATTTAATGGTTGCCTATTGGATGACCAGGAAGGATCTTTACTCTGCTTTACTCTTCATCGCACACAAACCTGGAAAGATCCAGTCTATTTTGGACACTTTACAAAATCCTCCCTCTACTTCCCACCCAATGGTAGTATTAGTAAACCTAAATGGCTCCTATTTCGGAAAATGTACCATTAGGGTTGGCAGTACCAGCAGAGTGAGAGGTATTAGAGACTTTTCTCTGTGGAGGTTTGAGACGAAGCTCCCAACAGGGACCCGAGCACATGGGTCAAGTGTGTGTTCATCAGGTGACTCCCTCTGAGGACTGAACTTGGAGTGGTAACAGAGGGTGGGTGCCTTGCCCCACTTCTTCTGAGGTCACATCCTATTTTTGAGGGGTGATCCAGGAGTTTCAGGGACAAACTGAGATATAGAAGTGGGCATAAGGTGCTCACAACTGGCTAGACTAATGGGAAAAGCCAGCCTTTGCCTAAATATGCACTACAATGGGAAGAATGTAAAGGTTTTGTAGAGAAGTTTGTAGAAAATCTTGTTAGAAGCTGAAAGAAGCCTGATGCTAGAAGTTTGCATAGAAGTTTCATGAGAAGCTAAAAGGGGAAATGTAGCTAAATCAGACAAAGGGAAGTGCAAAACACATGTGGGTTGTTGTATTAAGATCAGCTGTGCCTATGAGGAGGCAAGGGAGCCTAGAAAAAGGCATGTGAACATGGCCATTTCTATGCTGAAGGCCACCATCCCAGGCCCAGGGAGGACACTTACCTTCTTAGAAGAAGATAAGTTGCAGGAGGGAGACACCCATTGGACATAGAGAATTGAGAGAGAATGAGCACATTGTGGGAGAGGGGAGGGTACATGTTCAACAATGAATAGGATCGAAACAACTTAGAAGACAAAGTACTTCGGAGGCTGATGATGGTCCACAATTTGCTTCCCGTAGAACTTTCTTTCCTTGGCTTTCAAGACCTGCCATCCTGATCCTCTGATAGCGTTCCTCCAGTCCACTCAGGGGTGATGAGCAGACCTTGAGTGGCAAGGCACATTGCTGATCATTAAATAAATCCTTGAAAGAAAAACAGAAATGGCCGGCTAAGACTTTTATAAATAAAGGGTCTCTGTTTTACCAATTTTATTTCTTGCAAAATGATGATGTGAGGAAAAAGATAAACTGTTTGCCCAGTTCTGGACTCCCAAACTCTGGGGAGAGACGGATGCTGATTTTAGCTGTGTTTTGGGGTGGGATACCTTTTGGGCAAACAGTCACTACCCTGTGTCTGAGAGCTATGACTGGCCCTCTGTGTCCTCCCCACTTCCTTGACCAGGGACCAAGGTGGTTTGGACTGAATGATGAGCGCCATCTGCAGGTAGAAAACTGGAGACAGGAGAAAGTATCAGAACACTGTTCAGCATCATTATGGATCAGAAATAAAAGCCCACTAAACTCTCTTTGGCCCATCTCTGGTTTGTTTCATCCTTAAATTTAGGTTCATTGTCATTAAGAGACAACATGTCAGGTCCAGCTCTGCAGGGGTAAGCAGCTCTAATTTGGGCAGAGTCTAAGAGACCTGACCACCTCCTTCACAGAGAAAACAGAGTCCATCTGTGGAGAACTCCACTCTCTCATCAAGTCACTCAGAATTACCACATCTGTACTCCATCTCTGCCTTGTTCCTGGTGCAGTGGGAAACGTGTTCCCCTCCTAAGGTGAATGCCTCTAGATCTCCTCCACCTTCTCCCAGAACTGGTGTCTTCACCCTTCCCTTCACTTCTATCTCTCACGATCTAAACATGCCTAGGACTCTTCTTTCTTAAAATATTTAAAAGGCCAGAAAAGAAGCATAACAACTGTCTGATCCTATAATCCAATAAGCTGCTGCCTAAATCTTTCTTCCCCTTCACAGTCACACTTCTGCAAAGAGCTGGCGGTGCTTGCTGCCTCCACTTCCTTCCCTTTCTTTCAGTCTTCCACCCATCGCCATCTCCGTCTCATGCCCCCTCACTAGGAGACAGTGCCAGGTCCCCTAGTAGAGTAAGAGATACTTCTCTCACCTGACGCATTAGAAGTGTTGAATGATAATCTCTCCTTCTCACTGGAAATACTCTTTTATTATGGGTCAAGGATACACACATTCCTTAGCCTCTCTCCTACATTTCTGGCTTCTCTTTGGCGCTCCCATCTGGTGGATGTCACTATTATGTGGCCTGATGCTCAGGCCAACTGTGGATGACCATGGAGTCATCTCTGAGCATCTTTTCTGGCTTCCCACATCCTTCAGCAAGTCCTCAGTGTTGCGGTCACTATTCTGACAATTAACTGATTGTTGAAAGAAGTTCCCCAATGGGCCCCAAACAGTCTAAAGACAGTTTGATGAGCCTTTATATTTTCTTGTAAAATGTCGCCCTGTGGCAAAAAGAAAACCGTGTGCTTTTACGAGGTCTTGTGACCGGAAGCTGCTGATTTCACCTGCGGCCCCGTGAGTGGCACATGAGTCCTGAGCTTAGTTAGGAACCGGTGCACGCAAACGGACAGAGGGGCCAGATGTCTGAGGATGACCAGCCTTCGCTATGGGCTCCAGATGATGGGGAAGATTAGGGGTGAACTAATCAAATCCTGGCCTGCTGTTTACAGTCAAAGGTAGAATTTAGTGGCTGGGCGTTTACCTGGAAACGAAAGCGAAAAATCAAAATTAACCGCCCGGATTTGCGGAGGAACCGGCAAGCCAGGCTAGAAGAGCAGAGCTGAGGATGGCTGAGCCCGGCTTCTTCCCGCTGCTGGTCGAGGCGTCCTGGGGCTCCGACCCCCCGAAGAACTTGAGCGCCAAGTTGCAGATGTACTTCCAGAGCCCAAAGAGATCGGGAGGCGGGGAGTGCGAGGTTCGCCAGGAGCCGGGGCACCCGGCCCGTTTCCTGGTGCTCTTCCGGGAGAACGGTGAGGGGCGCCCGGGGCGGGGGTGACAGGGGACAAGCCGGCTCTTTCCCCAGGGGACACTTGGACCGGGGGGCACGCAGCGGGAGAATCCGCCCGGCCCCAGAAGCAGCAGCATCTGCGGGGAGAAGGGCGTGTTGCAGAATGGAACAGAGTGCGGGGCACCGGGGGAGCAGGCGGGGCGTCGCGGTCCCTCCCATTGCGCTTCGGAGCCCGCTCAGGTGCTGCCTGCAGGTAGCGGCAGAACCCGGCAAGGCAGAACACAAAGGCGCTGACTGATAGGATAGCAAGTCACGCACCTGTTTCCAAGGCTGCGCAGTGTGTTCATGGCAGAGTTGCCATTCCATTTTTGTCTTCTACCCGTAAAAGCAGCAGTTTGAGAGCTCTAACGGTTTATGAGAACAGGATTTTATGGGAAGAGAAAGTTTCCAGGAACAGTCACATCCTGACTCCTGAGGCTGAATTCCGTACCTGATAGGGCAGAGACCCGGGAGGGCTCTTCAGATGCGGGCATGCGGCAGGAGTAAGCGCTGGGGCCAGGAGAGCACAAGGCATCTTCAGGGACCCGGCAGGGCGGCTTGGCTAGCTGGGGATCTGGAACATGTGGCTCTGGGGACTTTTGTAAGGTTACAGCGGGGGTCTCTTATAGTTTAAAATGTGTAGGCTTTCTGTTCTGAAACCTCCTTTTTTGTGTGAAGAGGTGAGGAGGAAAGTTGAATTGAGTTGATAGAGGGTCTTGTGTGACTTAATAAGTTTGAACTTTACCCCACCGGTAGTTAGGGGAGAAACATGTCCAAATTACTTTGGGGAGATAAATTTGGTTGAAAATAAGAACATTGATTTCTGTCAGGAGAGACTATGAAAATGAGACTTTTGAAGAGATTCATGCAGTGTTCTACGTGAGGACGAGTCCTTTTGCAATTAAAGTCAATGTGGGATAGAAGATATCCCTATTCCTGTACTGTTCTGGATTTGGTAACTGGTTCTATGGGAATGGCCAATGCTCCATTTGAAATGGAAAGGGAGGGAAACCCCCTTTTATTTCTGTTAATTTTTAGGCGGTGAAGGAAAGGGGTTAAACAATATAAGGAATCATGGGGATTTCCCTGGGAGGCATGGAGATTCCCAGTGCTTCTGGGGTCACCTGGGAGAGTGGCAGAGACACTACCTAAAATCACATCGTCTGCACGAAATAGAGTTATTGGAGGGGGACGGCAGCGTGCTGTTGGTCCACACTCAGTTTTGAAGTCTGCAGGTACCTCTTCCCTCAGTTTCAAGGTTGCCCTCCGACTGGATTGAATGTGTTTTGGAGTTTCCCAAGTTGCAGGAGGGAATTTCCCTTCCCACAGCCAGTTAGTTGAGCAAGGGAGTTCTCCCCTTGTCCAGCTTGCTGTTGCCATTTAAGAAAGGGGGAGGACAAATTCCCGCCAAATATCTGCTTGGTTAAGACACCCACCTGGCTCTGTGCTGGGAGACCTGCTGCTCCCAGAGCGTGCACTGTCTCCACTGGAACCTCATAGGAAAGGATGTAGACAACCCATGATCCTGCCTGTCTATGGGTTCGGAGAAGCATTTGGGCCAGAGGGGAAGCAAGGAGGCTTCCAAGGCCCTGAGAGCAATTGAGGTGCTCTAGGCGTGGATCTAGAAAGGAGAGATGAAACCCAGAGAGAGAGGGGTGCACAGATCAATGTGAAGGAAGGGAAGCGGACCGGGACAGGAGACTTGCTTGGCTCAGGGTCTTTATAAATCAAAGTACCAAGTTTTCTAAGGATTAGTCTCACCAAGGAATGCTGAGAAGGGAAGCTGTGCAATATTAAGTCATTTCCTCAAGGGATGTTACTACTTTAGTTCCAACTATTAACATCAGCCTGGGCTTGGCACTTAGGGACCCGTCTTTCTTCTTCAGCATCCCGTTATCCTTAGGAGTAGTTCTCAAATTGGGGCCACAAACCCCCTGCATCCTGACTCATAGCAGGTTAAACAGACACAGCCCCAGATGGTCACATACACTCAGCAGCCCTGAGTGTGGCTGGGTGGGAATCTGCACGTTGAACCAGCACCCCAGGT